>CM024639.1:16380505-17070675 GCA_014182715.1 Eucalyptus cloeziana | reverse complement strand
TGTTGGTCATCGACGAAGTTCGAGAGTAGGAGAATTTTAATTATTTGCACACTCCTCTCGCGGGAGTTTTTATTGCTTTTCGTATTTGCATTTCCATTCCTAGGATTTCTATCATTTCAATAATGTAATTTGCTTTTCATCCAATAAAATACATGAAAATTTTCATGTGTTTTAGGGCATGATGAAGTACACAAACTAGCCCGGTGATGATATCCAGCCGATAAAAGAAAAAAAAATCCAAGGAGAATTCTGAGGCCTGTGCTTCATCATGCTTCCTCATGTTAAAATGTTTAAAAATGATTTTTGCAAAAAAAAAATTTCAAAAATCTAGGTTATCCTGTTTGTCTTTCTGATCCAACTACTTCGTGTTTCAGGGACGATATTGTGACTTGCAAGGACGTGAGAATGGTCCAATTTAATATGGTAGGTGCTAATAATGATGATCTCGAAGAAGACTCCAGTGAAGTGCAGCGTAGCTGGGAACAACATGAAAAGGCTAAGGCTCCCACATCCGAACAGACCGTCACTATTAATTTAAGTGACACTGAAGAAGCCAAAGAAGTGAAAATTGGGGCGAGTCTTCCCAAAGATGAGGTCGAGCGCTTAACTCAGTTACTGAAGGAATATCAGGATATCTTTACATGGACATATGTTGACATGCCTAGTTTAGACCCGTCAATTGTGGAGCATTGTCTACCTACAAATCTTGATGTTCCACCTAAGAAGCAGAGGCTACGGAGAACCAAGCCCGAACTCTCAAAGAAGATAGAGGAGGAAGTGATGAAGCTTTTGAAGGTGGGATTCATTGAAGTCTCACAGTACCCCGAATGGGTAGCCAACATTGTACTAGTAATGAAGAAAGACGGTCGGGTTCGAGTTTGTGTTGATTATCGGGATCTGAACAAGGCCGAGTCAAAAGATGATTTTCCGTTACCGCACATAGATGTCCTTGTGGATAGTACCGCTGGTTTTGAACTATTCTCATTTATGGATGGTTTTTCCGGGTACAATCAGATAAGGATGAAGGATGAAGACAAGGAAAAAACTGTATTTATTACCCCGTGGGGAACCTTTCATTATAAAGTTATGCCATTCGGACTAAAAAATGCAGGGGTAACTTACCAGCGAGCCATGATAGCATTGTTTCATGACATGATGCATCAAGAGATTGAGGTCTATGTCGATGATATGATTGCAAAGACTTGACCTGGAAAAAGCCACATCGAAACCTTGAAGAAGCTATTTGATAGACTCCGTGAGTTCAAGCTTCGACTAAATCTCGCTAAGTGCGTGTTTGGAGCAACATCGGTAAATTGCTCGGATTCATTGTGAGCGATAAAGGGATTGAAATCGACCCGACTAAAGCTAAAGCCATTTGTGAGCTGCGACCTCCGTCAACGGTGAAAGAAGTCCGGAGCCTTTGGGGAGGTTGAATTACATTGCTCGATTCATTTCCCAACTTTCGAAACCGCCAAGCCATTCTTCAAGCTCCTAAAGAAGAATGCACGAGTCAATTGGGATGATGAATGTCGAGAAGCGTTCGACAAGTTGAAGAGTTACTTGATGAATCCACCGATGCTTGTCCCACCATCGCCGGGTCATCCTTTAATTCTCTACCTCACTATTCATAGTGAGTCACTAGGTGCAATGTTGGCTCAAGAAAGTCCCGTCGACAGAAAAGAATGAGCCATTTATTACCTGAGCAAGAAGTTCACTGTATCAGAGCTGAAGCATCCTGATGTTGAAAAGACTTGTGTAGCTTTGGTATGGGTATTGCATAGATTGCGACAATACACACTGCATTACCAGACATTCCTCGTGACTGAGAGCAACCCCATCAAGTACTTACTTGAGTGACTAGCTTTGGTGGGTAAGTTGGCCAAATGGCAAATTTTAATTTCCGAATTTGATGTACAATTCATGCCACAAAAGTCGGTTAAGGGTCGAGTGATCGCTGACCTATTAGCCGAGAATTTGGGAGTCTTTAATGACAATGACAGTTTCCTTCATGACCGCGTCTTGAGTATAAATGAAGACTCGTGGAAGATGTTCTTTGATGGAGCCGTAAACTTGTCTGGTTCTGGTACTGGGGCAGTTATGATATCCCCAGATGGATAGCACCATCCAGTGGCTACAAAATTGGTATTCCCATGCACTAACAACGTGGCTGAGTATGAAGCTTGCATCCTCGGGCTTCAGGCTGCAATTGAGATAGGTGTGGCCAAGTTAAAAGTGTTTGGGGATTCCACATTAATCATAATGCAGATCGTAGGTGAATGGAAGACCAAGGAGGCCAAGTTGCTCCCATACCACAAGTATTTAGAAGATCTGATGGAAAAGTTCGAGGAAGTTTCATTTGAATACTTGCCAAGGTTTCATAATCAATTTGCAAACGCACATGCAACGTTGTCTTCTATGCTGCAGGTCACTGATGGGTTAGAGGTCGAGCCTCTGAAAATAAAGGTTTTATCGAGGCCAGCTTATTGCATGGTAGTGATAGAGGAACCGGATGGAAAACCATGGTACCATGACATCATAACCTATATTCAAAAGCGAGAGTTCCTAGAAGGTAGCAATCCAGCTGACCGAAAGCATCTCATGAAACTTGCCTCCAAATTCTTTATTGGTGGAGATACATTATACAAACGGTCTTTCGACACCGTCCTACTTAGATGTGTCAATGCTAAGGAAGCCACTCAGTTGATGGAAGAAATACATGAAGGAGTGTGTGGTCCTCACATGAGCGGCCACATGTTAGCAAAAAAGATTATGAGACTAGGTTACTTTTGGTTGACCTTGGAGATTGATTGCATTCAACATGTCAGAAGTTGTCACCGTTGTCAGATTTATGGAGACAAGATAAATGTTCCTCCAAATGAGCTGCATCAATTATCAGAGTCATGGCCTTTTTCAATGTGGGGCATTGATGTAATCGGCCCAGTTAATCCGAAAGCCTCGAATGGCCATCGTTTCATCTTGGTCGCTATTGATTATTTCACAAAATGGATAGAGGCAGCATCCTATGTAGTTGTTACCGCAAAGAATGTAGTGAAGTTTGTGCGACGGGATATTATTGCCCGTTATGGCGTGCCTGAAGCCATCATCACAGATAACGGGACAAACCTAAACAACAGGCTTGTCAATGATTTGTTCAAGGAGTTCAAAATTCGTCATTTGAATTCATCGCCCTATCGATCTCAGATGAATGGTGTGGTTGAAGCAGCGAATAAGAACATCAAGAAGATCCTGGCAAAGACAGCCGATAATTATCATGACTGGCATGAGAGGCTTCCTTACGCTTTGATGGCGTATAGGACTTCGATTCACACTTCTACTTTTGGGGCAACTCCTTTTCTCTCGGTGTACGGCATGGAAGCCGATCTGCCGCTTGAAGTAGAAATCCCTTCTCTAAGAGTATTGTCTCGGTCAAAGCGACGAAGCTGAATGGGCACAACAGAGGTATGACCAACTCAATTTGATTGAAGAAAAACGATTGAAGGCCGTATGTCATGGTCAATGTTATCAACAGCGGGTGGCCAAGTCCTTTAACCAGAAGGTTCGCCCAAGGCATTTCAAGGTCCATGATTTAGTGCTACGCAAGATGCTACCAATTAACCTTGATCCTCGTGGCAAATTCACTCCAAATTACAGTGGGCCATACATTGTGAAGAAAGTACTTCCCGGAGGTGCTTTAATTTTGGTAGAAATGGATGGACGAGAATTCACAAATCCTGTAAATTCTGATGCTGTAAAGAAATACTATCCATGAATAAAAGGGCTCGTAAAGACCTTTTCCTCGCTCAAAGTTGGTCAAATCTCTATTGTATAATGTTGCATATTTTATTTTTGCAGGGGCAAAGAATGGATGTGAACGACAGTGTTTTATTTTTGTAAGGAATCTTTATCAGCTCCTTTACAAAGGAAGGGCGAGACATGTATCTAATAGTTTTGACTTTATGTGCATGCCCTCTTTATCATTATAGAATGCTTTCACATGATAGTGTGCAATTTGTCAATTCCACTTAAAATTTATCAAAATCGATTATTCAGTGAAAGATGTCGAGTTACTTGAGCATGCTAAATGAGGTGTGAAAGGCAAGCCTAATCCCATACACCGTCCCCTGTCTATACATTGTGAGGTGAGTATGGAAACATTTTGTATTTCAAGGTGAAGAATTTTCTTACGAAAAGTACGACAGCTGAAATGACGAGAGGCAGTTCATTTCTCTATCCCAAACACTACAGGTGATCCATTGCTTAACACTTTTGAGCCCATACACTTATGGAAATTCTTTTCAAATTACCCTTGTCAAGAATCACCCCACATCGGGGCAATTGGGAGATAAAAATGACATCATGAAGTGAGAAAAATGAATTGAAATTTTCTTGCTCTCACTTGCATCAATCTTCAAGTCGTGCTATTACATTGAATTCATGTGCTAATTTAAGTGCCTTAGGATGACAAAGAGCATTTATTTCACTATCCTACACACTTATATCCTTTGTATAGCCCACTTGAGCCTGTGATTTCGTTTCTTTTAAGCCCAGTTGATGATCATCCCCCACACTGGGGCAAGGCAAGAGACAAATGAAGACTCTTGAAGGTTCGAGTGTCATTTAAAGTATACTTGACACATGCATTGTGCGCAATAACTGAAATCAAAATAGAACTAAGGGGCATGAAAAAGCAGTGTGCCTGGTAAAAGCAAGGCCAATGCCCATGAAAAGAAGAGAGAAATGACTGATGAATTGGAGGCATAAAAAAAATAGTGTGCTTGATCGATGCCCATCATCAAAGAAAAAATGTTGAGAAAAGATCTCTAGTTGAATAATCATTGGCATCAAGTGATATACTTTTGAGCCAATAAAGAAATTTGTCAAGAAGACAATCCGTGGCGAAGAAAACTGGTGGCAATGTCAAGATGATCACCAACTTTGACCCATAAACACATCTTTGAGCCTAACGATCCTTTCGTTTCTCAACCCATGAACCCAGCCTATGTTTCGTCCCTTACAAAGTCTCTTCAGATCAGAGCACTTGAATTAGCATAGGAATTCACATGTTTTAAGCATTGCTCAAAGAAGTGCGAGCAAGATTATTTCTTTATCATTTTGCATAGTTCTTGACTTATAAACCTGGAGATGATTACAGAATCATTCGTTCAATTTGCTTTCACTCGAAGAGTCCCTTTGTTAAGCCATTGACCAAGCCTACATTACAGTCATTGACAAAGACCTCTCAGATTGGTAAGGTCGTACTGATTGCAAGAAAATTCGAACTCTTGTCGACAAGATGATGATAAGATTGAATGATATATTCCCGCATCAATGGTCGGGACAAATAACCCTTCTTAAATGAGAGCAAGTGAAAAAGCCTTTTCACACCAAAAGTGTCTCATTTAGCATGTTCAAGAAATTCACGCTATAACTAAAAATTGTCCTGGTGATAATTTTTCCAGTAGAAGCTTGATAAAGCCATCATGCATGGACCTTCATTGAATTTTTCCTCAAAGACCAAAAAAAAATTTTGTCTTTGAAACCCTGAGTTTGTTCAATCACCTTTGTACTTGATGAGAATTCCAAGTACCTATTTATAAAATGTTTTCAAATGTCTAGTGTGAATTCCAAATATTTGAACCCTTAAACGCTTGATGTGATTTCTAAGTGTTTGTCTTTCCAAACATCTGACGTGATTTTCAGATGTTTAGTAAATGTTTTCAAACGTCTGACATAAAAATAAGATTTTTTTAGAAATTTCAAGTACTTGATGCAATTTCCAGGTACTTAGAATCTGATGAGAATTCCAGATCCCTAAAAACTTTGAACCTTTCAATTATCTCAAGAGAGTTCCAGATGTTTGTTAGGTCTCATAAGAATCATTTCATAAGTATGACAGGTACGTGCTCTTCTTTGCATTTGCATTTCATTGGTCATAGACACATAGAGATCTATGTTCCTGACCAAATCATTGCATTTACATTGCATCCTTTATTCTTTAAAAAAAAAAAAAAAAGTCAAGTCATTAACATTTGCATATGCATTTCATATTTCATTTTGCATAGTTTAAATTTAGGTGTCATATATCTTTGAAGGAAACCTCTACGAGCTTCCCTTCAAAGAGGGGCAGCTGTTGACACCTAATATTTTTAGAAAATAATAAATTTGGTTTTGAAAATCTTTGTTGTTGAAAATATATTTTCATTTCAAAATTCAAAAAATTCAGTTTTTTTACTTATTTCTTATTTTTCTTTTTATTTTCCACTTGTTGACACCTAATTTAAAATTAGTGTTTTTTAGAAATAAAGGATAATCTTGGTTTAGAGGGAAATTTTTAAAAGAAATTGAATTCAAAAATTAAACGGACGTATGATTTTGGAGCCAATTTGTCGTTGAAAAAATTGAGTGAATATCACCAAATCTCGAACAACTTCGAGTCTTCCCTCTATTTAAAGGAGGCGAGGTTTCAGAGAAAGGGGGGGGCTTCTTGACTCAGTTTTCAAAAAAAGAACACTCAAAGGAAATGATGTTTTTGGGAGAGAAGTCATCGTAAGTTTTCTTTTGCTGATTTCGAGGTCAGAAAAGGGGTCACTTTTCTTCTGCTGAAAAGTACAGCAGAGCACGGCAACAGAGAGAGAAAGACAGGTGAGGGAGATAGAAAAAAAAAGAGGAAAAGAAAAAGGAGTTCCCGTTCATCTTCCTCCTTAGGTCTACCCTCCATTTGTTGCTCGAGCCGCCGGTCACCTAGCTCCGACGCCCCTCGCCGGCCACCGTCGCCTCGCCCATAGCATCGAAACTCGCGCCGTCCTGACGCCCCCACAGCAATCCATCGTTCCTCCTTCCGGCGTTCCTCACCCCCGAGCTGGCACGCTGCCGCTCCCGCACGTCCACAACACCGCCGATCCAAGATCCGCGCCCCTTCGGAGACGTAGCTGCCCGACGCTAGGTGATCCGCTTGCCCGACGCCGTCACGCCCTTCTCCGACGCTCCACGACCCGTCCACACCGCCGCCTCGCTCACAACACCGGAGCTCGAGCCGCTCGTCCGTGAAACCACCTCGACGGTCCAGCGACCCGCGACCCGGTCAGCGCCCGTTTGCACGCCCACCCCGCCGGACGCCGCACGTCGCTCCGCAGCCACCCGAGGTTCTCCTCTCGCCTATGCCGCCAACCCCGCTCCATCCGTGACGCCACCCACCTGCACATCCGCTCGGGCGACGGTCCAGCCCGTTGTCGCCTCACCACCGTGCACTGATCCGTGAGTTCCCCGGTGACCTGGTGCCAACTTCGCCAGAAATTCTTTCCTACTCGAGCCCAGCCCATCACCGAAGCAGCTCGCCATCATCCCCGCCACTCCTGCGACCCCACATCACCACTGGTCCGAGATCCTCTGCTCCACACCGCCACTCCGCCCCAGCTGTGAGCCCGCCATCTTCGACGCCGACACTCGCCGTGCCACCATTTGCCTTCGCCGGAGTTTCCCTTTGCTAAGCCTACGAACCACCGCCCCCGATCCCCGTTGATTCCCTAGGTAGTTTTTAGTTTTTACTTTTCTTTATTTGGTAGTTTAGGTTATTTCTTTTTCTTTTATGTTATTTTTGCTGTTTATTTGATAGCATATTTAGTTTAGTTATTTAAATATTGGGTGTTAATATATGCATTATCCGTAGATTTTACCTAAAATTATTATAGTTATTAATTTGTTTCGAGAGACGTCGGATCATTTTTTTTTAATTATAATAATTTTTGGTTTTGTGGTAGAATTTCATTTGTTAAATCACAATAATTATTTAATTTGGTCCGTAAGACTTCGGACTAAATTTTTAATTATTTTAATTTCCTCATTGTGATTGTAGAGTTAAAATAATTATTATTTTAATCCGTGAGACAACCGATTATCTTTTTGATTATTTTAACTCTTATCTTAGTTTTTATGTAAAAATAATTACTTGTTTGAGAAAATGAAAATGAAAAATTAAAAAAAATAGTGAAAAACTAAAATATTGCATGAGCATATAGGTCATATAGGTTTATTAAATTAAGACACGTAGGTTTAATAAGTTGACCTTTAGGATTTTTTTAGGATTTCATCCTTAGATAGTTTTTTTTTAATCAGGATTTAAGTTTTTTTTATTTAGGGAAAGTTTGCATGATATATAAAAAATAAAAAATAATAGGTGCATATTAACTAGTTTGCATAGTAGGCACATTTAATTAGATTTTTGCATATTAGTGAATTAGGACTGCATCACATTTTAAGCAATTTAGGTCTATACACATTTCAAATTTTAAGCAACGCATTTTAGTTTTTTTAGATTCATATAGGATTAGGTTAATTTTCCTTTGATAAACTAAAAAAAAAAAAAAAACTAAAAAAATGTTATTTAGGTTATATAGATTTCATAATGTGCGCGTTACATGTTGCATTTTAATTAGTAGGTCATAGTTTAATGTTTTTTTTTTAGTATTCCCAATCATGTAGTCTTTTTTAAATATAAAATAAAAGATAAAAAAAAACAAAAAGTTAGCATTGCATCATTACGTTATTTTTTAATAAAAATTATTCGGTCATTTTAAAAATAAAAAATAAAAAGAGAAAGCACAAAAGTCATTTACTTGGTTAATTAATAGGTTAGTTCATAATTAATCCCATTTTATTTCATCATTGTTTAGTGTAGGTTGCATACATTAAAAAAAAAAGAATCATAAAAAAAATCACAAAAAGAACATGCATATAGAATTAATATGTCATTCATCCCATGTCATGAAATGCATGCATATTAGAATTATATAAATTAGATTGCATACATATAGTTCATATTAGGCCATATGAATTGCATTTCACATATCATTAAAGTAAAAGTCATGCATATTAATTTTAGATTAAGATTACATAATAATAAAAGTTAGGTGTCATGTCATTTAGAAATCATGTTTAGGGTATGCATTTTTATTAGATTTTTTTAATGTTCTTTAGAGGATAGACTTTAATAAAGTTGTAGTTTATAATTTCTTAGCATTTTGATTTATTGAATGTTATTTCATCGATTGTGCATCCGCATGACCACCATTTGCATGTTAGTATCTTAGGTTAAAATTGATCAATAATGCCTGCAAAATATTTTTGAAATTAAAATAAAAGGTACCGAAAGGGCGTTAGATTAATCTAGCGTAATCATGTCCCCGGATCTATTGAATATCTGGTTCGCAAAAGTAAAGTAAGCTCCCATACTTTACTTGGGTTTCTAATCGACCCTATTTGATTAGTGGTGGCTCCGATTTAAACATAATTGCATGTTTTAATGGGTCATTTTCTTAGTATCAAGTCGCGATTGGTAGGACTTGGGAGAGTCCGTGCCAAGTCTTCGAACTTAGCAATCCATTAACCTAGTTTTAGGTGATTCACCCTCGAAAAAATTAGGTTGCGACAGACCTATTTCATGTGGAGAAAAGCACGAGATTCCACTATAAAATCAATCGATATATGAGAAATAACAAGTACACTCAAGTCACTTTAACCTTTTTTGTGTATTCCGATCCTCAGTTATACTTAGTAACTCACATAATATTTAGCCATATCACAATTACACAAGATAATTTTTTAATCTCACAAAGTGATTCACAAATTTTATTACAAAATTTATTGGCTTTAATACACTTGCACTTTCTTCATAATGTAAATGATGAATATGCCGCAAATTGGTTGTTACGACCAAAAGCTTCTCTTGGTTTGCCCTAGTGCTCCATAACTACAACCCATCTCCTATATATATATATATCCAAGACGGGAGGATCCAAACTAAAAACACCTACTCAAATTAAGAAACCTCTTTAGATTGTTCATTCTTCCATCATGAATTTAAATTCGAGACATATTATAAAAATTTTCACTTTAGCTTAACGTTGAGTCAAGTCACCACCACTTCACTCGACTTTAAACATCATTGCTACTTCCTCACAGCTCTTCATGAGCTCCTCAACTGCCACAAGCATTTTCTAAATTTGAGCCACGCTTTCATTCCGCCGTAGCCCTATTTCTCATTATGACGTCAACATTATGTAAAATTCATATGCAATTATGCCCTAACTTCGTCCAGAGAACATATCTAAACTCGGTTGATTCAGAGTCGCCCATTTTTTTTTGGAGGGAATACAGTAGAAAGTCGTAATTACTTCAAAAGCAGAAGCACAACACAAGAAGCTGTTCATCACAACGCAGTCAGCCTTGTTATCTATTTTAGGATGTTGTTGCTTTTTTTTTTCTTTTTTTTTTTTTTGTAAATTTTAGAACTCGATTGGACTTTCACGATAAGTTTTAGAACGTCTAATGCACTTATTAGTGAAATGAAAGATAAAAACCAAAATTAAGTTGGTGTGAGTGATTTTGATTTATTTTAACGATTCTACTTTATTCATATGAAGACGAAGACTTCCTTTTGCAGTAAACCGAAACACAAAATTAAAAGGTTTGAACGAGCTCATATCATGGAGAACCAGACCGTAGACCATCATCAATCCTCGATCTTCGAAACAGGTGGATTTATTGAAGCGTACTCTGTCAGCTCCTCGTCTTGTTCCAGCACTTCAAGCTCTTGTTCGTCCATGAAAACCCACGCTTCGACTCCTTTGCGGCACCTCGTGTCCAACAGAACCACAATGTTCGCGATCAAGTTTCCCGACTCCTCCGGGAAACCAACCGGGCTCACCCATGCCGGCCTCCCCCACCCGAAGTCGATCTCGTAGTGACCAAAGTTACACCAGCTCGAGAACGATACGAGTCGATCCGCGCGGGCTAGAGACTCCCTCATTTCCCTAAGGGCGTCCTGTAGCGCTTTCAATCCGCCGTCGCCTTCCAAGCCTCTCACGAATTCGCCGTCTATTTTGCTCTTCGCTTCTCGGAGCCAGCCAATGAGGCTGGGCAGGCCGTCATAATCCTTCTCTTCGAGCGGGCATAGGATAGTTGCCAGCCATACATAGTTCCCCATTGAGTCATCGTGAAAATTCGGGACGGCTCTTCTGCGGAAGTTCACGGCGTTGGTAAACACCACCGGTTTGTCGAGGCCGGATACCTTGGTCATTGTGGCCGTCAGTGATTTACACATTGAAGCCGTGACGACTTCGGCGCGAGTCGGGTTTTGCAGTCCCACATTAGCTGTTTTGGCTTTGAGTCTTGCCATGGCCGATGCGTCGAACACGAGTCTCCTCGTACCATACCTTGAAAGGGTGATGCCAATATTGATCAACTAAAATGATGTATGCGTAATTATATATCATTTATTCATTACGCTAAATTTATTTCAACGTGAAATTACAATTTAACAAAAATAAATAAAACGCAACATCAAATGCACTAATTATTGCTAGTTTGCTATCATGTCACAACTACTAATGATTTACAAAATTATAATTAATATTTTATACAAATATATATTTTTTTGTTTAAAAAAAAAATGGCCCAGGCAGTCTATGCCTAGGCTCGGCACGGTGGGTTGACACAGCTCGATGGTCAGTCCTAAGTGTTCCTCCTATGTAACTATATCGCCAAATGTTACCTAGTTGTACGCAATAGAAAAACTTCAGGCAATACTATTATGAATCCAAACTCATCTGATTGGAAAGAGAATTTCCAAGTGTCTTATTATAAACTTTAAAGCAATGGAAGATTGAACCTTTACATTCACATGTGCACTTTCGGTAATAATTACTTATTTTTAAGTACATACATGTAGGACCATCTGTATAACATGAATTTCACCTATGAATTTATTTTATCATCAAACGATGCCATTTTTAGTTCAATAAGATAATGTACCCCATGCATGGATTCGAAAGGTACTTATGAAATGTTTGCGCAATGCAAATTACCTGTTCTTCAAAGTTCGAGCATTTGGATAGTTTCCTCTTGTTTTAGTAGAGATCTATGTAAATCTCATACATCCTAAGTCATACACTACATGGAAGAGGACCCACGAAGCACGTTTCATAAGTAGCTAGAGATCATCCTCATAGTTACTACCTGAACACTCTTGTTTCCTCTTGAACGCGGGGGCTACTTCTAAAAGCCTCTTAGGATTCGGATCTCTATCTAAAAGAACATCGGCAACAGGGAATGGTCCACAATGGCTGAAAGCCTGACGGAGCAATGCTGTGCGGGGATGGAAGTCCCCCAGGTTATGAGATTATACTCTTAGAGAAGAAACAATGATAGGATCTAGGGAATAAGCATCGGCGAACTCTATGCCAACACTAGCGGTAATACAAAGGATGTAAGCATTATCAAGAATGTTTTAGATAGATGGAAGATCTCAACTTGATAGATGGAAGAGGGCTTTTACATTTATTTATAAGTGGATTTCCATATTCAAACGGTCATCACGTTCAGTGCTTCTTCTCAAGAGTTAACGAGAATTAGATTGTGATACTGGGAAGCTTAGTTCGAGGGAAGGGTTTTTCATTTAGCTTTTTTGTTTATCTGTCGAGGTGACAACTAAAAGTATGACATCACTAATATGTATAGAAATATGACAAATTCGTGATAAAACTATAATATGTACCGATGAAAAATTCTAAGTAAAAAGAGAATTGGCATGCAAAACGTTATATTTTCAAAAATAGAGGATGCGAAAAGTTACCAAGATAAAACTTAGGGTTTTCTTCTCTTATCATCTTTTCCCTGGCATGCATTACCATATCAGAATTTTGTCATTTCTGTACCTGCCTCTGTCGAAAAGACACGTGCCAAAGAAGGTATCCTCCTCGGAGAATGCTTTGTTTTGGATGAACAAAGTGGGTGCATCAAAGCTGGGACGCGGTGCTTCGCCGGTTTTGCGGGCCGCGGCTGCCCAACCTTTGAGGAAAGTGGAGAAAGAGGCCCCATCGGCTGCGGCGTGCGAGATGAGCACGCCGACCACAACTCCGCCGCAGGGGAAGGCCGTCACTTGAACTTTCGCCACACGATCTCCCACTTCTGCTATCCTCGATCCATTGGCGCAAGGCACGAATTTCCTGACCGTTTCAAAGTCTGGCTGGTGGAGTAGCCACGATAGGGCGAACTCGGCCCTGGCCTCGACAAGGAGAACACCGTCGTCATCGCACTCAATGGAGAGGCCGTCGCCGTTGATCTTCCCCGCCAAGGGATAGAACAGCGGTAGAGTTTCGGACAGAGATTGCTTCAGAAGTTGTACCATGCGTAAGGGTGTTGTGGCGGCTCGATCAGCTTCTTCGATGGTGTAGAAAAGGACCAAGGGAACGTAAGCAGTAGGCATGAACTGATCAAGAAGGGACAGCTTATGGATTTTGAGGTGGTTTGGTGTGGGACTATATGGTTTCACGAATTCCTTGGATACCACTACGACCTCCATTTTGGATGTGGTTTGGTGTCTTAATTTGTAGTGTGTGCGAATATATATAGGTTCGATGCCTAAGTACTAATTTTAAGAGTAGCTTAAAAGTTTTCGGGTCTTGGGAGAGGAATTCTATGTGATAGATGGTATGCGTAATCCGTTTATTACGGGAAAAATTTGATCAACATTTGATCAATTTTCCGCGACACTCTCGCTGGCCCTAACCTCTGCCTAGAGGCTAAAGGGAAAGAAAGGAGAGAGAAACAAAAAGAATAAAAAAGAAACGTTGAACAAGAGAAACAGACGTGCGAGAGGAGAGAGCCAAAGAGAGATTCCAATTTTCTAATGGAGCCGGCCCACAATGGCACTTGTTGTCCATTGAATGGACTAGCGCATTGATGACATGGCTAACAATTGCACCAAATATTTTCTCAGAGTCGCCAGTCTTTTTTTATTTTTTATTTATTTGTGTAAAACAGTTACCAAAGTCAATACAAGCTAATCAATCGATGCACGGGTCCCGCTTGTTTCAACAGTAAATATAAAATGGGCACATCATTAAATTAAAGAATTTAATAAGATTTCTTGGCATATGTACTTAGGAAGTCAAATCGAAAAGTTCTTATTGCTATTAGAACCAAAATCTTTTAGCACAAGAAACATACGTTTTCTTGCAAGGTACAGGACTTGTTAATCGACCAGTGAAGAAATTTTATCATGCGTCTCCTTAAATATGAATATGACAAATTGACTATTACCATGCGTGAAATCTCTTGCGTGCAACCAAATATTTTAATGATTTTTTAATATAATCATTTCAATCAATATTGATTGAAAATCTTAACCATTGGGCCAGATGGTAGGAATTGAATAAACAAGGCTTCATTTGTATAAAACAATTACCAAAGTCAATACAAGCTAATCAATCGATGCACGGGTTTCGCTTGTTTCAACAGTAAATATAAAATGGCCACATCATTAAATTAAAGAATTTAGTAAGATTTCTTGGCATATGTACTTAGGAAGTCAAATCGAAAAGTTCTTATTGTTATTAGAATCGAAATCTTTTAGCACAAGAAACATACGTTTTCTTGCAAGGTATAGGACTTCTTAATCGATCAGTGAAGAAATTTTATCATGCGTGCCCTTAGATATGAATATGGCAAGTTGACTATTACCATGCGTGAAATGAAGCATTGTTCATTCAATCACACAATCTGACCCAATGGTTAAGATTTTCAATCAATATTAATTGAAATGATTATATTAAAAAATCATTAAAATATTTTGGACTAAATTAACTAAATTGAAAAGTTGAGAAAAAAATTTATATTTCTGTTTCAGAAACGAGAAGTTAAAAATTTCAGCTTCGATTTCTTTCGATTTTTCTATTTTTGAAATAGAAATCTGTTTCAAAAATAGAGAAATCAAATTGCGTTAGTAAACGGATTTCTATTCCAAACTTATTTCGAGGAACAGAGAAACAGAGAAATCGAGAAACATAAATTTTATCATGCACGCCTTAGTTTGCCAATAAGAACTTTCACGTCATAGAAAAGATGAATTTGTCTATTGTGTCATACATCGAAATAAATAAATATGTATATATGAAATATGGTATTGATACATGGTTGTGAGTCTATGACTCAGTTCAGATTTGTTAATTGGTGGTAGCTAATATGGAGAGATCTAGGATTGAAATCGAAGTGCCTTCGCATAAAAATTCTCAACACGAGGTTGGTTTCCCTTAAAATCTGACACGTGTCTTTAGGAAAAGAAGTGGATAATGAAATAAAAATCATATATAGTTAAGGAGAAATTGAGGATCGTTTGGTAAAACTTCTCGTTTCAAGAAACAATTTCTTTTTAGAAATAGTATTTTTCTAATTTTATTCCCTGAACAATTTCTTAATAAAATAGCATGTTTGATAACTATACAAAATTTTTATTTTCGAAATGGAAAAAGAAAAATAGGAATACATGAGAAAATATTGCGTAGATATCATTTTCCAACGTGACAAATAGGAAGGCAAGGAGAATGTGACACGTGTTAGTATGGGTCCCACTCCATTAGGCCATACATCTGACATCCATCCTTCAAACTTTTGCATCTT
The DNA here is from genome assembly GCA_014182715.1 of Eucalyptus cloeziana. Lineage (NCBI taxonomy): Eukaryota > Viridiplantae > Streptophyta > Magnoliopsida > Myrtales > Myrtaceae > Eucalyptus > Eucalyptus cloeziana. The sequence goes on along the minus strand of CM024639.1, from coordinate 17,055,222 downwards.
CTCTCCTCATTAACCGCTGGTCTCCTCCCTCCATTCGCATTAAAATCCCCCTCCCCTCTCTCTCTTCAATTAGAGGACACTCTCTCTCCTCTCTCTTTTGCATCTCCCAAGAAAAAGAAGCCCGCTCTCTTTTTTCTTCAATGTACGCTCCCTCCCTCTTGCTCCTAAGAGCCTTGTTGGTTGCCTCTCGAGCTTAGAGTCGCCATCTCTGGCACGTTGCCTACGCCTTCACTATCACCTTTAGGAGCCACTTTCTCTTCGTCGTTCCCAATAGCCCCCGCCAATGGCATTTCGAGCTCACATCCAACACCTCCTCTGCCACTACCTCTAGGAACCACTTCCTCTCTCTCTCTCTCTCTCTCGCCCTTAAGTGCCCCCGTTGGTTGCATCCCGAGCTCATATCTGCCTTCGCGGTGGCATTTTTGGGGTTACCACATGAATGAGTTGAGCATTCTCCTTCCCATGTTTTCATTCTCTTCCCAAAGGAAGATGAGATGAAGTCTAGATGAATCAGAAACACATGGACTTGGGAACTTTCATTTGTATTTGCTGTAATGAATGAGTAAAAACTTAAGCCAACAACACAATATTTGCAATTGAGTGAAAACTACATATGAACTAGAAACAATATCTCTGAAAAATGAAAGACTTTTGATAAACCAAAAATGTTCCATGTGCACGGAGAGTGGTTTTGTATAGTACCATGACCATTACTTGATTTGTAAATTGAGAAAAGTTTCGCTTTTTAGCAAATTGGATGTTGCGAGTCCTGTTGTGGATTCGACATTCTTTAAGATTTGTGTTTACCTTGTTTCCAATGGGTCACAATTGCGTTAAAAAAATTACAGTCATATAAACACAAGACTATAAACAGACATGAAAGATCTAAAGAAGCAACTGCGAAGAAAGGAAATTCTAATGAACGAGCAAGTATGGTGGTGTTGTAGAACTGCATTGTGCCACTGATCCAACTCTAACCAATCGAGAGTTAAGGATCTAATCATCATATTCAAGAGAAAAGTAAGTGAAAACTCATCGGGACATAAAAGAAATGCACTTGGAAGCTGCTTAAGAACTAAAATTGAAGTAATGAACATCCTTTCTGTCCATTGACATGAACTTGCATGAGCGAGGGTCTTGTTCTCGACAAGAGCAAAGGAAGTTACAAAAAAAGGGGGAAAACCATCACAAATTCTTAGGACAAGATTTGGCTATAGATATTTGTATATGCATAAAGAAAGAAAAGAAGAAAAGTCTAGCTAAAGCCAAATATCATTCATGGCGAGGAGCTACTCCAAGGGAGCAACATGCGGTGCTTCTGCAAAGGAAGGATGGACATGGGCCTTTCCAAACACCCGAGACAAAGAGAAACAACTGCCCCCTCCTCCACTCGTTGTCCTCTTCTCCTTGTGATCTCCCAACACCTCGGCCATCTTCTTCTTCATCTTCTCCTTGTAAAGCCTTCACATCACGTATGCCTCCGCAAGGCTCGCACTCGGTCGATAAACCCCACCCTCAACATTTTCCTTCCTTTCAAACCCAAAAAGCTTTTTCCCTAGGATTGTAGCGGGTCAGGATAAGAGGGTGTTATATATAGAGAGGGGGAGAGATGCCACCCGGGGGGGTGCGTTTGTAGCGAGAAGACTTTGATTTTTCCTCCTGCCAATGCTTCGCGTGGTCTGGACATTTTCCTCGGCACTTCGCCTCCAGACTTGGGAGGCAAGGCAAAAAGGACATTAAGAAGGAGCATGGAGGCAGAGGCGACGTAATGGAGACGGATATGAGCTCGAGATGCAATCGGTGAGGGCGCTTAGGAGCGAGAGAGAGAGGAAGTAGTTCCTAGAGGTGGTGATGGCGATGGCGACATGGCAGAGGCATCGGATCTAAGCTTGAGATGCCATCAGTGGGGGCTATTAAGAGCGACGGAGAGAAAGTGGCTCTTGAAGGTGACGGCAGAGGCCAAGGCGATGTGCCAAAAATGGCAGGTTTGAGCTCAAGAGGCAATCGGCAGGGCTCTTAGGAGTGAGAGGGAGGGTGTGTATTTTGAAAAAAAAAACGAAAAAGAGAGCGGGCTTCTTTTTCTCGGAAGATGCATAAGAGAGAGGAGAGAGAATCCTCTAATTAAAGAGAGAGAGAGAGAGGGGAAGGGGGTTTTAACGCGAATTGTGACATCTTGAATTTCAATTCCGTCTCGGTAATATGAAATTGGTATTTCGTCGACACGCCTATGGTCCTTTTTCTCTGAGCTGATCACTCACGAGTTAACTAACCTATTAGGTAAAGCCGCTAAGGGATATAAATGCGGTAGACTTGAGAAAAATGGGCTAAAGACTTTGTGGTTTATGCACTCAAGTGCTTGGATATTTGCCTTGTTCCCTCATTGGCTCCATGGTGGACTTTCTTCTCCCCTTGTCCCCCCCCCCCTCCATGTGCAGCCCCTATCTTCAACAGAACCACTGCAACAACTTCTTATTATTCTTCTTCTTCACTTCATCTTCTTCATTTCCATTTCCTTACTGCAATATAGAACCAACCAGCCACCAGCCGCTTGCATCGCCCTAGCTGCTGCCCCGACCCCGCGAGTCCAGCCCCGCGTCCAATGCCAGCTCTGTCTGACCATTCTGCCTCCTTAGCCACCATCCTACCATCCCCGAGCCGAACCGCCTTAGTCAAGTAGCCCTCATTGTTGACCAGTAGAACCGCCAGTCCCCGACCAAGCCGCCAGCTCGCCACCCCTGCTCGTCCAGCTCATCGCCCGGCCACGACCAGCCCTCCTCAGCCTTCAACAGAACCAAATCTCAGCTTGGGCTGAGTCTTGTTAGGGTTGTTTTTAGCCTTATCCGGGCCTCTGTTGGAGACGCCATAGGCATGGGATCTCACCGTCTTCATGTCGCCATCGCCGTGAACCCATAGCCTTCTTAATCCAGTGAGTTAACGCCCTAATCTTGGATTAGGAAGTTAATTGCACTTAGGGGGATTAGTTTAAGGTTAATTAGGATTAGTGTAATTTAGTTAGTGTAACTAAATTAGTTAGGATTAGTTAGTTACCTACACTAGTTAGTTAGGTGGTTAGTTAAGTTAGTTAGTTAGCTTAGTTAGATTATTGTAGTTAGCTTAGTTAAATTAGTTTAGTTAGCTCAAATAGGTTAGTTCAGTTAACCTATTTCAATTAATTAAGTGATTTAGTTTAAATAATTTGCAATTTATTTAATTAATTGTTATTTATTTAATTAATTATAATTAGTGTAAATTATGATGGGACATCCATTTATTAGAATTTTACGCTGATCGTCGTGGATGAGTCTATATGTAAAATTGATTGCTTGTATGTGCAATTGAGTGTTTGATTGTCGTTGTGAATTATTATTGTGAAAATTTGACTTTATGGTATTTAATTAGAAAAATACCGGGTGTTGGTTTTTGAGCCAAAAATATTCTATGTACTGTATAAAATCGTGGAATTTTGAAATGGGAGAGTATCACGTTTTATTGACCAATTTAAATGTGTAACCATACACAATTATTTTACTGGTAATTTTTAATACGAAAAAAATTGGCCAAGTCCATTATTTCAAATTAAGGCATTTGAGTGCAAAGCACGATGTTCTTGGCCGAGTAAGGATGTGCGTGTGGTCATTATCGGAACCCATCCTGATGTGTTCACGTGAGACGATGCCTAATTAAGTTCAGATGCCTTTGATAACGGATGCCGATTGCAATGGAGGCTAGGCCGATGCTCCTTCATGGGATGTCATCTAAATGTAGACATTATCGTGCTTGATGAAGCGGGACGACGCCCGGTTATGCTAGATGATCGTCGACTGTTGAGTTGGCTATGGCTGATGTGTCGTAATAACTGGGACACGCTTGAGTGATTGAGATAGCCACGCCTAATTATGGTACAAAATTGTGTGGCACGGAATGAGACGTGTTATAACAATGTTACCTTATAATCGAAACCCATGTGATTGATTGATATATGAAAATGAGATGTTCCAGTTATTGATTATGCTTGCTGACTTTATAAATGCATATGTGATGAGCTAATGTGTAGGAAGGCGCTGAGGCAAGGTAAGTTTGTGTGTGACGCATGTTTAGGCTACCTTTGAGTGAATTTTTGTCCTAATTAGGATTTAGGGTGTAGACTTGCTAAGATTTATCTCACCCTGTCGTGGTTAACCCTTTTATAGATCCTTAGATGGAGGTTTGTCACGTCCGTTTTTGGGTGTCCATGGGAGGTGGAGACCGAGTCTACCCTTCTCCCCATCGACGAGACCACTTGGACCCATGAGCTTGTGGTGACCACTATTTGGGTCTATGATGGTCTACCTCACTTGGTACCTCATCGCTTCAAAGCGTGGTTCCTTAATAAGCCCAATGGGGTTTGGGAGGGTCCCTTGGAGGGTTTTGATGGACCTATTGTCGAACCCGAGGATGAGGAGGTACTTGGCCCCATGGACATCGATATACTGGATGATATCATGGCGAACTTGGGGCCCGAGGCTGAAGGGCCCGGTGTAGAAGTAGTTGATCCTTTGGACATCAACATCCCAGATGCTGTTGTAGGGGAACCGGAGCCCGAGACGGCAGGGCCAGGAGCTTAGGTGGCTCGGTAGTTCTTTTTTAACTAGACTTATGTGTATATGCTTGTGGGGTTGACCTAGTGTATATAAATAATAGTTGGTATATAAAGCATTGGCATGTGTTTTTACTATCCCCGTGTTTGATTGTTCTCTGGGGTTTATTAGTTCGCTTCCGCATGTGCATAAAACGAATGGGTTAGTGACGCATCCTAGGAACGTCGCAATTTTAGTTGACTACCGAAAGATGTGCGCGTGCTTGAGATTTGGGGTATGACACGAATGGAGGGAGAAGGCCAACAATTAATGAGGAGAGATGATGCAAAAGTTTGAAGAATAGACATCAAATGTATGGCTTGATGAAGTGGGACCCATATTGAACGTGTTGCGTTCTCACTACCTTTCTATTTGCCATGCTGGAACATGAAACATATGTAATATTTTCTTAGGGAAGCGTTTGGTATGATTCACAAATTATTTTGTAAAGTAGAATTTCTTTTAATTTTTTTTTCTTATTCTTCCCTATTGCCTATAGCTGCCACTATCGCCAACGGCCGCCTACCGCTACCGCTCGCCAGGCGATGTCATTAGCGATAATCAACGATGGGGGTCAACAACTAATGGCAACGGTTGGCGGTCAATAGTCGGCAACGATTGCAGCCGACGGCAGGTGGCAAAAGGGGGTGGCGGTTGATAAAAAAGAAGAAAAGAAGAAAAGAAAATATAAAATACTTTATTTTTAGAAATTGTTCTCAAGAACAGAAAACTACTTTTTTCTACTTCTTATTTTTGTTCTAAATCTATTCCTTAGCCACTTTTCTATTCCCCGGGAATAGAAAATTTAATAGATGTTATCAAATTGATTTCTTTTCTTTTCTTTTTTTTTTCGGGGAACAAAAAAAAATAGAAATTGTGAGAAACGGAAACATTACCAAATAGGGCCTTAGTTGAGTATACTATATAAACCTAGATATCTCGTGCAAATTGAATGATGCAATGATCCACATCGAATGTTAGTTAATGTAATATATACTTAGAGAACAGTCAAGCAAGCAAGCAAATGATCGAGTAATTTCAATCCACAGATAGATTAGGGAGAAGAAAATTACGACTGTCAAAACTTTTGTATGGTGCTCACTTGAGTGCCAAAACTTTCTATTTTCACTTATTTAAGTGCAACATTGGAGTTTGCTCACTTAAATGCCACTTCTAGCCAAATGTCTTATGTGAAATTTTTTATTTTTATTTTAATTTTTTATTTGTTTTTATTTTTGTTTTCATTTTTTTTTTTTTTTAGGGTCGGTGAGGGTCACCGACGATCCTCTCTAGCCGCTGGCGAGGCTGCAATGCCCTCACCTAGGGCCTTCGTGGCAAGGGTGAGGTGGCCCTTGCCCAAATTTGGCCGCATAGGCCATGGGTGAGAGCATTGCAACCTTACCGGCCCTAGTCAAAGCGATGTTGCTTGTGGCTGCTTAAAGCTGGTAAGCGCCCTTACAACCAAGGGCCAGGCAACCCTCGCCCAATCTAGACGAGGGTTTCATGGTTGGCAAGGGTCACCGGTGACCCTCGCTGGTCCTAAAGAAAAAAAAAGCCAAAAATAAAAATAAGAATAAAAAAATATTAAAATTATTAAAAATATTAAAAATAATATTAAAAAATTGTCCACATCATGCCGGCAAAACCATGTTAGATGACTAGCATCCATGCCAGTTTTTCCGACAAGGCAAATAGGAATTCGCACTAAATTGAGCAATTTTTTAAATTTGTGACACTAAGTAAGCGTCGTATGAAAATTTCAATACTTCTAGTATTCTTCTTCCAATAGATTATAACATGATCCAACCGACACACCTAAACATGTGAAATACTTCATTGATCTAAAAAAAATGTATCAATTTGTATAAAAGTTTATCGTACGCTTGTATTGCCAAGTATTCTAATATTTTTTAATCCTCGAAGCGTATTACGAGTGAGATATTACTAAGACAGCTCACCGTCGGCTTGACCTAGCACGATATGTTCTTCGATCACTCTAGCCATGACTCACGCCCACCCGCACTATTTTAACATTTGGCTTTGTAGTTTGAGGTTATGCTAGAGTAGTCCATTACTGTAAACTTATAACTCTCGAACGAAGGTTTGAAATTTGTATTCTTGTTCTATTTAATGTATATGACCGTTCACAGTTTTGCTTATAGTTACCGATATATAGATCAGGGCCCAAATGATAAATACTTAGTACATGTGCCACACGCACTACGGAAAAAAATTGAGAAAAAAAATTATCAAAGTGTAGGTGATAAATAAGGCATCCCTTGGTCTCAAATGCATCGGACCAATGATTAACAATGGCTATAACAGAATATAAATGTTGAAGACGATGTTATTATTTACTACCAATCACAAATTCCAGGGTTGAGGCAGCACTCATACTAGACATTTATGGTTAAAAGTACTTTCATTTCAGAAATTAGACCCTCTTTTTAAATATTTCTATTTATTTGGGACTGCATTGTGTATGAACTCGAAAATACATCAAATTATATGTTTTGAGGAGAGTTGATGGAGAAGGTGAATAATATAATCTTGTTGAGTCTGCAGTAACGAGTACTGATTGAAATGGTTGAAGAGCAAGATGCCGCAACTTTATATGCAAAATTTGAGATACTTTAGTTGATGAAAGGTTTGAACAATCCTGTGCATATACTAAAAATGATATTTCAATTCTAGGTGGTTGAAGGCACATTCTTCATAGCTAATAATTTAGATGAGTTTAACGTACAAATGATGGACTTGAAGAACATTAATGAGGCCTTCCCTAATGAGAAACATGAGGATAAAGATACTAGGGTAGTGTTTGTTTGTGTTCCCCGTTTCTGTTTTTGAACAAAAATTCTATTTTTTTGTTCTCGGGAACAAAAAAAGAACAGAAACGCGTTTGTTTGCATTTTTGTTCCAAATCTGTTTTTTTGTTCCTAGGAACAAAAAAAATAACAGAAACAAGAAACAAAAAAATTATTTATTGTTTCTGGAATAAAAAAAAAAGAACAACTTTTCTCTCTCCTCTCTTTTCTTTCCTTTTTTCTTTTCTTCTTCTTTTTTCTTTGGCCGGCGAAACCGTCGAGGGCTAACGACCTCGCCGGAGCGTCGCCAGCCCCTGGCGAGGCTCGGCCTCGCCTTGGTTGGGCGAGCTCGGGCTCGCCCAGATTTGAAGAGGCCGAGCTTGCCTAGCCATCGGTGAGGCTCGGCCTTGCCGAACTGGGGTGAGCCCGAGCTCGCCCGGTAAGGCGAGGCCGAGCCTCGCCGTGGCTAGGCGAGGCCGGCGGCCTCGTCGGCTGGTCGCGCCATGGCGGAGGCCCGCGACCGGCCACAAGGAAGAAAAAAAGAAAAAAAGAAAAAGAAAAAGAAAGAAAAAATTAAAAATAAAATAAAATAAAAATATTAAAAAATTAAAAAGAAACAAAAAAAGAATACAAATTTACCAAACATGTTTCTGTTCTTTTTTATTCTAGGAACAAGTTTACCAAACGCGTTTTTTGTTCAAAAACTCGTTCCCTGAACGAAATTTTTTTCTATTTTTGTTCTCTGAAACAAAAAAAAAAAAAAGAACAAAAGCATAAACAATCGCACCCTAGAAGTGCCAAAAGTTAATTATGGAGCCCACTCTAGTGCAAACATTTTTCGCAGCTCATGTAAGTATCAAATTGAAGAAAAACCAATCACTTAAATGCTTATGATGATAAATTCAAGCAAAAAGTCCTACGTGGCTTCTTAATGAAATATTAATGTCTATACGGATTTTCTTACAGAAATTACATGGCTATTTTTATAAAATGTTAATTCTAACATGGTTAAAAAAAAAAAAAAGAACATCCAATTTGGAATTGATGGCCTTTCTTTCAATCTACTCTCTCTCTCTCTCTTCCATCCATCTGCGGCCATTGTCACCAACCTTTGCACCTCCTCCCATCGTCGCCCCATTACAGCGGCAGAGTTGCTGGCGCTATATCCAAGTCGACACTGCTGCGGGTCCAAGTCGAGCTGCCTCTCCATTGTCCTTGATGTCAACGATCGATGCCTCCAAATTTGATCCGGTTGAATTTCGGATCAGGAGTCGCTGTCGTTCGCGGCCATGGCTCTAGATTTGGAAGCTTGGCTACATCTGCATAAGTAATTTTCGCTTGCCATGTAAGATAGAGTACGAGCAGTAGCTAAAAAGTTAATTCGCTCCCCCCTTCGTTGTGACGAGGAAGTTCTTGCTGGGGCTAACTCCCAAGGCCAATCGCCCCGTCAAAGGAAAAGAGAAGGTGATGGAAGAAGAAGAAACCACTGAAGGATGGGAGCCTAGCCAGCCTGAAACCACCACTAAAGAAGTTGAGCAAGTGATCGTGGTACTAGAGCTCCTTTTGTTTCGTGGAAAATAACTTTCAACAAAGTATTTTTCGAATTTTCTAACGTTTGTTTCACAAAAAATAAACTAATCAGCAAAAATATTTTTGATCAACGAAAAAAGTATTCTAAAATAGGAAAAAATGCTTTCCACTTTTCAATTAGGGGAAAACATTTTCCTCACTCACTCTCTTATCTCATACCTTTGCTAGCCGCCTCTGCTTTCTTTTTTTAAAAAATTTGAATTTTTAATTCTTTCTTTTCTTTCCTTCTGTCTTGGCTGGTCATGGCGACAACTGGCAACCAGCCACAAGCAAACTCAAGTTCGCCGCTCACTAGATTGGCAAGCTCGAGATGGCCACTCATCATATAGGCGAGCATAAGCCTCTGACTTGCCAATTTGGCGAGGCTCAAGCTCACCGGCCGTGGGAGAGCTCAAGCTCGCCTTTGACTAGGTGCCAACCGTCATTGTGATCAGTGGCCGAATGAAGAAGAAGGAGGAGGAAGACTTCGAGCCTACGGAAAGTTTTATTCTTGATCCGTCCGTTGAGTCAACCCTCTTTCTCTCACATGATCACCAGCTCACCTTCAATTCCCTTCTTTCCCGTCAACCCATTGCCAATCATTTTGTTGGCTTCAGGAGTCTAGACAATCACGGCATTTTCATGACTGAGTTGTTTGAAAACTCCATCTGAACTACTTCTGCACTCTTCAGGAAGAGATCTATTATGATGTTGTTGCGTTGTTCTCTTCAAATCTCCATCTTATCAAACCGTGACAGTGTCATATATTTTTTTTCCGGCAAATAAAATTACAAGTTTACCATTGAAGCGATCGTTGATCTCGTCAAATTCCCTCTTTGCCATTTTGAGAAAATCCATATAAGCCATTAAAATGCTTACTCCTTCGTACTTGAAAGTTCTGAGCTGATCCTTGGAGACAAAATCTCACTAAGCATGCTGGGAGCATGAAATGACAAATAAGGAGAAATTCAAATTGGACACTTGTGCTTTAAGAAAAAAAAATCCAAATTACTTCTAATAAGAAAGGACGAATTATAAATTACTTTTCAACAGCATCTTCAAGGGACTCGGATCAACAACAGCGAATTCAAGAATCTCTGGGTCTTTCTCCAAGGCTAGAAGCCTATTTTCATCTGAAAGAACACGCCTCGATCCCATTTCCACATCTAGTGTCCGACAAAAACACGTAATTAATGTTTGGGATCTCCATAGGCTTTTTCCCTGGTAAGCCAATACTGGTCACCCATGCCGGATTTCCCCAACCAAAATTAATCTCATAAAGCCCGAAATTGCACATACTAGTAAACCCTAGATAGTCCAGCTTATTATTATTGATGTTCCCGCCACCGCCGCCATTCATACCACCAGAGATGACCTCCTTAATTTCTCCGATGGCCTCGCGCAACTTCAAGAATCCGCCCTCGCCTTGCAGACCTTTTACCAAGTCGCCGTCGACTCTGGCCGTCCCTTCCCGGAGCCGGCCTGCGATGATGGGCAGGTCATTGGACTCGGTGGGACAAAACCGTGCGACAGCCAAGAAGAGGTGATTCCCCACGGCATAGTTGGGGATGGTCGGCGTGGCTCGCCGGCGCAAGTCCACGTAGTGGGCCATCAACATCGCCTTCGGTTTGGGGTTGACCGCTGCCATCATGGATTTGCATATTAAGGCGGAGACGGCTTCCACACGGCTCGGTTTCTGGAGCCGCGAGCTTGTTGCTTTGTGCTTCATTCTGGCTATGGCGGACGCGTCGAACACCAATCTTCTTGCACTACACCTGAGAGAAATGATTGGAACGTGTCTACCCATTAAAGGAAAAATCCATTTCGATTTTCGTTTATCGAATTTTTTAACATAGTATCTGGTGCACATCGATAATAACATCTTATACAAGAAATGAGTCTGAATATGTAATAACAAGTACTGATATCTTAATGAAATTAGTCACTTTTTCATATGAACAGTCACAATCCAGACAGTTATCCCTCACCATTGGATTATGCTTGTTATTATTATTATCATTTTTTATCTTGCTTCTAACTGATTAAAAAGGTAATGAAAGCGACTCGCCCTACCAGCCTCTTTGGTAGCAGGGAGCATACACGCTCGCGAACGTCAGCTTTTCCGGGAATGCTTTATATTGAGGAAACAGCGACAGCGTTGTGTCAAAATCCGGTCATACATCATCCATGGACTCGTGGGCGCTCGCAGCCCAAGCCTTGAGAAAAGTGATCATGCCGACCCTGTCGGCGACCACGTGCGCAACCAACGTGCCAACCACGATCCCACCAGTGACAATGGAATGTCCTCATGATGTGGATAGTATCCAGCTCTCACCAGCCCATTATAAGCATCCGCCACATGCACCTTTGAGTTCTTGATTCGACCGTCAACATGTTCGAAGATAGCATTCACCCTATCCTCATGCTCGGGTAGAGGATTCTTCTTGATATTCAGTTGGGCAGTGTTGAAGGCAAACGCCTTGGTGTCTAATAAGTTTTGGACCTTATGCTTCAAAGTCATGCATTCATTAGTCGAATGCCTTACTTCCCCCATATGATACTCACATTTCTTAGAGGGGTCGTAGTTAGAAAATTTTTCAGCATTGGGTCGTTTTGGTTTGTAAGACAGCAATTCCTCCTTTTGAAGGACCTTTAAGACCTGAGACAAAGGGCTAGGAAGAGGAGTGAATTGCCTCTTAACAGACTGTTGAGGAACGATCGGTCGGCCTCCGCCTTATTGATTCTTAGGGACATGAACAATCGGAGGCTTGCCAGACTGTGCATATGCAACATTGACTTCCGTGCTAGGTTTTTTGTCTTTCTTCATGATGAACCTTTTGCTTTGATGGGTTGGTTCATTGAACCATCCATCTCTTAGCCCAACTTCGATCTGTTCACCCATCGGGATAAGTTGGTTGAAGTTCTCAACGTACGTGCTAGCCATCCAGTTGTGAAACTCAAATGGGAGAGTCTTGACGAACAACTTCATCAGCTCCTTGTCAGTAGGCTTCGGAGTGGCTTGAGCGGCTAGATTTCGCCACCTCGCAACATACTTCATGAATGACTCACTTTTCTTCTTCTCCATTCGCTCAAGATCCTATCGGGAAGGTGCGATGTCCATGTTGAACTTATATTGCTTGAGGAATGTATCAGTCACTTCATTCCAGGTGTCAAGTAGATTTACATTCTTCATTATGTACCAGTTCAGTGCAGGCCCAGTCAAACTCACATAGAATGATTGAATCATAAGGGGCTCATTCTTGACATATTGGGCCATGCGTACGTGGTACATCTGCAAATGAGCTTTTAGGCAGGAAGTACCATCGTATTTCTCGAACTCCGGCATTTTGAACTTCTTCGGCACCTTGACCTTCTCATACACAGACAAGTCAAACGAGAGCAAGCTTTGTGACTCCTGCAGCTGTCTCACCTTCTCTTCTAGTTTTGCAACGCACTCATCTTGATCTGTCTTCGGAACGCTGTCAGGCTTGGTCTTTCCAACAAGGACTAAGTTATCTTCCAACCCGGGCATGTCATCGTCAATCGTTTGAACCTTGTTTGTTTGCTTCGGGATAACTATTTCAAGAAGAGCAGGTGCAGTTGTTGGATTTGCTTGGAGGAATTGGAGTTGATCTGTCACAAGCTGTATAGAATCGAGCACTTGTTGGAGTTGAGTCTCCACAACGGACATACGATCACGCATTTCATTTTGGTCGGCCATTTTTGCTCTCGATCGTGTAATGATAGGTGAACGTGGAGGATCCGTTATCACCTAATGTAATAAATGAACAAAAATAAATATCTCATATGAAACACGCCGATCCATGGCAATGTTCTAGAACTTTTGTTCATTAATGGAGTTTTTGACAATCCTAACAAAATGGAAACTCGAAATGCCCTAAACAAGTGAACTAGGAAAGTAAATGACTCAACTTCCTAAACATTAATCTAGAAATGAAAATAGCAAGATTGATTCAAGCATTTCATCTAGCTTGATCAATATACACTCGGGACACCATTCGGTGTAATCGCTTGTTCTCCTCTTGAGCTTTTTCAGCAACTCTTTTGAGGCATTTATTCTCAGCACGGTTGGTGATCTTCAGTAGCACCTCCGGTATCTTTGGAAGCAGCTCCTCTGGAATCTTGTGTTGTTGAATGTACTTAGTCGAGGCATAGTACTTCCTTTCTTTACCCTTCAACTCTTCCTCGGGCCATTTGGGTTTTCGTGGATGGCACATGTCCCACATTGATTTGATAGTGAGAATAAAGTCTTCATGGTCTCGGTTTCCATCAACGAAGCTGACTTTGAGTGGATCTGCTTGTAACACCGGGGGAAGCTCTTGCACGACTTGATACTAATGAGTCACTCTAGTCGGATAGTACTCCAATGCTCCAGTGAATCTCAATAGAGGGATTGGGCCAACACCTCCACATGTGAGTCTCGCCACATGAACTTGGAACCATTTAGCATGCCATAGGAAACCCTTGGAAGTTGGTTTTTTTATGAAAGCTAGCCACCTAGAATAATGGTAATCTGGTGCATGTTTTTGGTTGTTCTCAAATTTTATAATAGGGTGATTAGAATCACTAACATCATGTATAGTCATTAAACCACCAAATCCCTTTATATGAGAAAGAAACCAAATTTGCAAAAGCTCGGGAGAGGAATGGAAGGTCTTATCACCGCCTCCTTTAAATCGAGTGAGGGAAAGAAAGGTTTTGACCAGAATAGTGTTTACAAAATTTTTCCCTTCCAACACTTGCTTAAGTAAATGAGCCATCAAAGGGTTAATAGCATTCTTGTAGCAAGGAAAAATTATGAACCCAAAAAAAGCTAAATGGAAAACCCTACGCATTTGAAATGAAGTGCCATTTTCGAAACATTCTTTTAGAAAAGATAATGGGCAAGTATGGCGGTGAGCCTTCAAAAATTTTCTTATGTTGTCCTCTTTGATTCTTAAAAAATGAGATAATGCCACAACAAGATCAATTCCAATAGGTGGACTAATCAATTCAGCTTTCAAAGATTTTCCTAGGGCAATGCTAGATTCTTCCAAGGTAGGAGTGAGCTCATGCTTACTGCCAAAGATGAAAGTTGAAGTCTCAGGGCACCAACAATGGGCAAGTGCTTGGATGATGCCACCATGGATGTTGATACGCAGCAGTGGAAGTAGTCGAGCTATATGTGACTCTACAAATTGGCAGCTAGCATGGTCTAACTTGTCCCACCAAGTGCTAAGCTCTTCCTTTGGAGGGAGAATAATTCAAATGTCCGACGTCCCCATTGTATATTGATCAAGACTCGTGACAACCCTAATGCCATGGACCAACAAAATAATGCGATAAAGTAAGTAAATTCCAAAAGCAAAAATTTAGAGAACTTACTTTACCAATGGTGGGCAATCACATAGACATGCGCATGGTAAGTGGCTCGATTTCTAAATTATAAGACTTAGCAAAGTGGAGCCACAAGGATTATCAGACTAGCCACTGGCGTGTGGACTATGTCGGGTCCTCATGACTTCGGCTTGGTCAAAGAGCCGACCCAGGTTGCGGGCATGCGAACCGAGGTGGGTACTCTTGACACCATGAAAGAAACTTCGGGATTGAGATGGGCGACTTGTACCGCGAGCATGCGGTCGGAGTGGTATCCATCTCAACACCATCATAAATGATGCTATACGGCCCAGGTCCGATGGCAGGTTGTGTGTGGAAAAGTGTAGTGTAAATGCAAAGCATGCACAACAGTTTATAGCAAGCAACACTTCATACATGCAAGTAAACCATTTATTCCTACACCTCCCTACAAAATAAAGGTTAGCAAACACTTCCCCTTATGCCTCCCAATCTACAAAAACATTTAACACCTTAAATGTTAGGGACGTACTTGGAATCCTCGCTGCAAAACAAAAATATTTTTTCTCAAAAAGAAAATTGGCCTAAGTCCACTAAGAGTTTCAACTTAAGTCCCCAGCGGAGTCGCCAAATTGTCGCGACCAAATTTTCGAGTGCACCACCTAAAATTAGGCTAATTGATTGCTAAGCCTAGACTTAGCTCAGGCTCTCCCAAGCTCCTACCAACTCGCGACTTATGTTCAAATATCTAACATGCAAAAATGAGTCGCCACTAATCAGTTTACGATAAGTCGATTAGACACCTAAATAAAATAATGGGAGAATTATTTCACTTCTACGAACCAGAGACTTTGGATACGGGTACTTAGTTAAATTAGACTTTCCTAGTGCCCTTTCGGTACCTTTCTCTTTCATTTAAAAAAAAATGTTTGGCAATTGAATTGATTTTAATTTAGTTCCCTAACATGTGAGGTAATTATACAGGTGCGCAAACCACCAATTTAACACTCAAGAAAGCAAATAAAAATTGCGGGACTTACCTCATAGTAACAAAAGCATCTGCAATGTTATATTAGAATTCACATCAGTAATCCTATATATAATTTCTAATTAACAAGCCATCACTCAATTTTTGCTTTCACTTTTTAACGAGAATATGGTCCATATGCAATGCAATGCTTCTAATATAAAATGAAATAATATGGCATGGAAAAATGTCTTAAACTATATGGATGAGTAAAATTTTTTGTGATTTTTTTAATGAACATGCAATAATTAAATATGCAATCTAAATTAACAAAAATGACCTAATTCTAATTACGGGCAATTTCTAATTAAATGACTCTAGCAATAATCACTAAATGACATGCTTTCATGAATCTAATTCTACATGACGTGCTAATGATTTTTATTTCTATTTTTTTAACGAAAATTCATAATTAAAATCACTAAAGAAAATAAAAGTCCGGCTAAAGTGAAATACTATCTATTCTAAATGCTTTCTAAACATGCATTTTAAAAAAAAATAACCTATCATGCAATTCATCTAAAGATCTATCTAGACCTAAAATTAAACATGTAATTTTATCTAATATGCAATGACATGCAAAGAATGCTCTAATTCTATTTTTTTCCCTTTTTTATTAAATTCGAAATTAAAATTAAACATGCAATTCATATAATAATGGAATAAAAAAAAAACTAACATCCTAAATGAATGCACTTTTTCTTTTTCTCTTTCATGATTCAAAATAAAATCCCTATTCTAAACATGCAAGATAATTAAAAAAAAAAAAAAAAAAAAACAAACCTAATTCAATTTTTTTTTTTTTTTCCTTTTACGAAAGTAAAACCGACTCAAACACCACGACATCAAATCAAACAAGATAAAATTCATATTCAAAAATTGGCGAACCATATCTCATGCATGAGATCGGGTTGTCCAATTTTAAAATTAAATCGCGAATCGAACCTCGGGCATGAGATCGAACTGTCGATTTTTGCAAGAGATTGCGAGTCGGATTTTGGGCGCGAAAATCAAACTTACAATCCCTAATTTGAGGGGCACTTTCATGTCGGAATATCAATCATATATTTAGGAACAACTTCACTAAAAAAATAAGCTATAGAAGAAAATAAAAACAAACAATAAATAAATAAATAAAAGACTACCTAATCCTCTTTTCCTTTTTCTTTTTGTTTTTTGTTTTTCTGTTTTTTCTTCTTTTCCAAGCACTACTCGTGCTAGTGGGTCTCCAAAGGCAGAGGGTCGATCAGTCCATCGAGGGGCTCCGATGAGGTGAGCCGGCGGCGGTGGCAGCAGCACAGGGGCGGAGTAAAAGACTCGGGTTCGGCAGTACGAGGTGAGTCGCATGCGGTCGGCGTCTGGAGCGGCTGAATGGACCTGGCTTGGGTCTGTTCTCGGCAGCAGGGGTGGCCCGGAAAAATCAAAGCCTGAACTGGCAGCAGGGTGGTAGTGATGCGCGATAGGGCAAAGCGGCTCGGACTACCGGTGAAGGGCGTCCGAATCTGGCACGAGATGCTCCAGTGGAGGCTCGGTGAGTCGCGATGAGGAGGTTCGGCGTCTGGCAAGTGAGTGGTGGGCAGATCTCGGCCTCTGGACAGGGAACTCGCAGGTTGCTAGCATCGTGAGGTTGGGGGAACGACAGTGGTCGACTACCGGCAACATGACTTCCAACGGGTAGAGGGCGGAGCATGGCGATGGATGGCGAAGCGACAGGTTGCAGCGTCGCGGAGGGTTGAGTGGCGATGACCAGCGAGGCGGGGTGCGGGATCCGGAAGTTGCGGGCGACTTAGTGGTGCGGCGTGGATGAACGGCAACAACAGACGGACGTGAGAGGGGTGGCGGCCGGCGCGGCAGAAAGCTCGAACGGCTGTTAGGGAGTGAAGTGTCTGCCAATCCAAGGAAGAAGATGAACATGACTTTATGCTTTTTTCCTTTTTCCTTAGTCCTGTCTTCTTACGTCCCCTTTTTTGTCTCTTTTCTCTTCTGCACTTTTTGTGTTTTTTTTCAAAAGAAGCCCCGAGAAAAACCAACCCCCTTGATCGATCTCCGTGCACTCATATAGGGGAAGTAATTTGGATTTCAACTTTTCTTCAAATCAGTATCCACAATATTCTTCATGAAAATCATCCCACATTGATAAAGATTCGAGATTAAGATGAAATTTTTCTCTAAATCTAAAATTTTCAAAACCAAATCGCAATATTTTTTACCCATCTGCCCTATCCAAAAACAAAACAGTCATTATATCCCGGAAAAATTTTGAATTTCAAATTTCTCAAAAGATGATTTTCAATCATTAAAAAAACATGGGCTTGGGCCAACCTGCTCGCTTCGTGGGCTTAGTCCAACTAATTTAAACTCATCCTCCACCGGTCCAATAAAATGCAAACAATGCAAATAAGAAAATAAATGCAACCTAAATCTATATGCTATGCAATTAATAAAATTCACACCTAATTTCCTATGCAATAAATAAATAAACTAAATCGCCAAAATTTAGGTATCAACACCAACCATCAACACCATAAGCTCCATGACTGCCACACCGAACCCTATATATGATGAATGGATTCGGAAAGACCAACTTGTTCTTAGTTGGATAATATCTTCTCTTTCACCTGATGTCCTACCCTACGTGATTGGATTAACTATTGCTACCGATTTTTGGAAGGCTCTACAAACTACATTTGAAACTCTATCGCATACAAGCACTCTTTAGCTTCATATGCAACTCCTAAATACATCCAATGGTGATAAATTCGTCCCAACTTATCTCCATAAGGTAAAGTACATTTCAAATCAATTAACTATTGCCAATTGTCGTCAAGGGAATGAAGAACTAGATGCCATCATCTTCTGTAATCTTGGTGATTTTTTTAACATTATTGCTACTTTGGCTACAAAATCTGATAACTTTTCTTGAACTCTATGGATTGCTCCTCAATCATGAGCTTTGAATGAATTCTATCATGGTGCCTATAAAGGTAAATGTTACCACTTACAACCTTCCATCATCCATCTCTACCACTCAATCACAACCGATTACCAATTTCCAACTATCTACCACCCCAAACCCTCAATACCATTGGCAAGGCAATTGGCGTAATCAAAGAAACCTAGGCGACTAATCCAAAAATAGGAAATGTCGATGCCAAAATTGTTAGAAATATTAAACATATGACTGCAAGATGTTATTTGAGGTATTTGGTTCAGCATTTGGAAAGCTCATTAGGAGAATGCAAAGCAGTTTAGCCTAAAGGGCTTTGGGGGAAATGCAAAGACTGTTTGGTAAATTCTGCTTTGAAAAGTAACTTTGAGATAAATGTTGTTTGGGAGAAACATTTGTAAAGCCTCTTTGGTGATTAATCTAAATATTTTAATTTTTATTTGTTTAAAATTTTAAAAAAAAAATAATGTTTGTGACTTTTTTTAATTTATATTTGACAATCATGTTAAAGATGTTGTGTAAACAATTTTATTAAAATTAATTTTTTTTTTGGCTAAAAAACATCAAATGGAAAAAATTTACATACTCTATTTCTAAATTACAAGAATAATTCTTTCATTACAATAAAAACAGGATAACATATGCTTTGAGGAAAGAAGCTCATTATCCTTAAAAACCATAGAATTGCTTCGTATCATTGAGGTATATACTTATTATGCAAGATCTAGAGGTGGGCTCAAGTAAAAACAAAGAAGGTTGAAGATTTTGGTTTACATCTAAACTATGAGCATCACCACATTTTGCATCGGGTGCTTTCGAGAAACCCCAGTTGAATGAACAGTTCGCAAAATGAGTTAATATTTCAATCCTCGGTGCTAGAACATGACCCTAGGATTTTCCCTAAGTAACTTTGGCGGAAACCATTTTTTGGGAAAAAGAAAAAGAAAAAGGAAAATAAGGAATCCATTATCACCCATTTAAGAATAGCAGATGCAAACATATTCTCCACCCTCATTGCCTCTAATCCACTTCTGTGAATCTTTCCTGACCATTGCTTTGTGCATGCACGAGGCTACTAGTGAACTTTGAGAGCAGAAAGAAACTGTTCCTCAGCTTTCACTATTAGGGCTGAGACTGGGACTTCAATCTGTCTGTGAAGTGACTGAAGTCTAATGAAGGATCAAGTTCATTTTCCCACTAAGCAGAAATCTGTCCATGACAATAGTCTCATCTTATAATTTTCAATGCCAAAACAGCAAATGCCAGGCCAGTAACTCCGGCCTTGGCAATAGAAAAATTACTTACAATGGGATCTTACACTGCTTGTCAACACCCAGCACAAGTCAAAGCACCAAATACTTATCTTAGATACACTCGAAAATACAATCATTTAAAATCACACATAAGTCCTATACACCAGAGTCTTTTACCCCGGATTCCTCGATTGTAGCACTTGTAGCAGTTCATTCCTTGAAGCGCATCACTCTACATGCATCTCCAAAAAAATACTGCAAGCTCTATACAATCCATATCTTCAGAGTCTTTTGATAGTGACTTTCACACTGTCAATCCTTACAAAATGATTATTTTGATCCAAACTACACGACACAGTCCCCCTATTTCTTGAGATTAGGATCCTCCTTTCCTTCCTCTCTTTCATCTAACTCATCCTTGAGTTTCTTTCCTACTTTATACACTTCCGGTTCCTTCCTGTAGCTGATACCCTGTTCTTGGACATTCATGCCGCTACTCATGTAGGGTCCATACATCCAACTACAGAACAGGAAATAGAATATGTTCAACATACTCATGATGGCGACGAGCCAGTAGTAATTGTCATAGCGACCCTCGTTTATGTTACTCGATACCCAGCTTGTTCTTGTCATTCCGGAGGTTAGACCGTCCATGGCGCTCACTATAGCACTTGCTAACAAGTTTGCCACGGCCATCCCCAGCCCAAACAAGCAAGCTGCGATACTGGACATGGATCTAGGGAATTCAGAATAGTAGAACTTGGTTTGGCCAATCGCGGTGAAGGCTTCGGCAAACCATTCAGACAATACTGTGGCACAAGCCACATCGCAGACATTCCGACCACGGCACGTGGATTTTCTCTCAACCCTTCTTCTAAAGCTCTTTTCCTTCGAACGTGCTCAACTATTGCTGAAACAACCATGGCCATACATGATAAAAGTAGCCCGATTCCCATCTGCAGAAGCAATAATTGACACATGGCTTCATGCCTCCTGGACTCGCAGACTACTCTGCCTCCATGGACGAGGACAGGGACTTTCTGGTGAACAGGGTTGAGCCGCAAAAGCAGAGCGCTCTTGTTGAGGATGTCTTCCTCGATGCCTTATTGAGAGGCCTTCTTTCCCCCCGGAGTTCTAAACTCATCAGGTGACTAATCCTTCTTTCTCAATGGCTTCGAACTGGGTTTCCGGGCACTCAGAGAACTCGCCTTGTTGCCAGTCGGACCCAGTATAGGTCTCATCTCCGAATCAGCCACATTCATCGACCTCACTCTGGGTGCTCCAGACATGAATACACACGAAAGTTCCTCGAAACTCGTTATTCCGCTTCTTGCCCCAAAATCACCAATTTCATCCACTTACCTGAGCTGGTGGGTTAGCTCACATTCACGAAGAGGAGTACAGCAAACCCACCAACATTATCCACTAAAACCCCCATCTTGCTTATGCTTACCACTCGAGAAATCAGCTCGTTCATCACGAACACCGATGCCAACCCGGGTTTTCCTCCTCCAGCAACATCTAATTACCAGAACTCTACTCTATCGACTCAGATCTCCTGCTCTAAGCCTTCAGAAATCCACAAAACCGCACCGACCCACTTTCAAGAACCCATATTAGCAGTCATCAATTCATACAAAACCTCCAAATCAGCTCGAAACACCCAAGAGGAGATGCTACAAACCTTCAGGAGATCTCAAAGTGAGCGAACCATTTTCCACTAAAGAGAGGGGAATTAACCAGCACCCACCACATCAGCAAGCAGGTTCCTCGCGGCGCGGCACATTCAGGACGCCATTGCACAGAATGACGTCCGCAAGCTCGAACAATCGCATCCGACTTCGCGTGCGGACCAAGCAGTCGATGATATCGACGACGACGATGAAGATACCTTCGAGAGGGAGAGGCAGAGAAGGCCTCGAGCAATGCGGCGGGAATCAAGTGGAGCGGCGGTGGCAGCAGGTGAGGGAGTCCCACCGAGTGAAGAGCGTAGTCGAGCGAAAGGCGGCAATCATGAGGGAGAGAGTGATGGAAGTGTGGGAAGAGAAATGAATGGGCAAAAGTGGTTTTTTAATAAAATTTTAAGGGCAAAATAGGTAACTTACCATTTTCATTAAATGAGGCCTTAGCATTCCCAAGGGCTGGCTTTCATTTGAAAGCCCCTTGAGATTGGTTGCCAAACACCCATATTTGGGCTGAAGGGGCTTTGAGGGCTAAATGGGCTTTCTAAATGCCCATCCAAACGCACCCTTATTGTCTAACCGTAGTGCACCTCAACCTATTGTCAATATGGCTGGGATTCTTCCTACTCCATCGTAGCAAGATTGGTTTCTAGATACTATAGCTACTCACCATGTGATGCCTGAGATTGCCAATCTACAAATTACTACACCACATAATGGTAATGAATCTCTTCGTGTAGGTAATGAAGCAGGTTTAGATATCATTAATGTCAATTCTTCCACTCTTAAAAATCTTGTTAACAAATCTTTTACTTTTTTAGATATTCTGCATGTCCTTACCATTACACAAAATACACTTTTTGTACACAATTTTACACGTGATAACAACTGCTTCTTCAAGTTTCATCTATTTCACTTTGTTGTGAAGGATTTGCAGACCACAACACCACTACTCCAAGGTTCACTTAAAGATGGACTATGCCGATTGTTGGGTCTTTATACCACATCTCCCTCTGTCAACACCATCTCACTTGATACTTTTGCCACTACCACCACTTGGCACACTCGAATGGGTCATCCCCAACAAAGCAAAGTTCGCTCTTTAATTCATTTAAACAATTTGCCATGTTTCACATTTGATTTTAACAAATGAGCTTCCTGGTTACATGGCAAATCTCATAAAACACCCTTATCCCCCACTCATAGCATTAGTAAAACACCTCTCGATTTAATTTTTACTGATGTATGGGGACCTACTCCATTATATTCTGTTTTTGATTATAAGTATTTTATTATATTTATTGATGATTTTTCCAAATATACTTTGTACTATCTTCTTCAAAGTCGGTCTACGGTCCCTTCCATTTCAAAAAAAAAAATCAAGACCATGGTTGAGAAACAATTTGAAAAATCCATCAAATCCATACAATCTAATTGGGGTGAGGAATACAGAACCCTGAGTAAAATTTTTTAGAAGATGGAATTCTACATCGAGCAGCATGTCCACACACTCACTAGCAAAACAAAGTAGTTGAGCAAAAAATTCACCAAATTATTGATACCAGCCTTACATTATTGGCCCATGCATCTCTTCCCCTTAAGTATTGGTCTTATGCTTTTGAAACTACAACTTACCTTATTAACAGATTACTCATGCCACTTTTAAAAAATATCTCACATTTTCAAACACTTTTCCATTAACAACCGGATTACAAGTTTTTGAAAATATTTGGTTGTGTTGTTTTCCTTTTCTTAAAGCCGTACAATTCGGATAAGTTTTCATTCCATTCTACTCAATGTGTGTTCTTAGGATATAGTCCATTGCATATCGGTTACCGTTGTTTAGATTACAATATTGGATGTGTGTATATTGCAAGACATGCTCATTTTATTGAAAATACGTTTCCATTGGCCACATTTGGTTCACACTCTTCTAAAATATCCTCATAATCACATCCTTGGTTGACGAACTCCATCACTGGTATGTCCTCCCATGCAAACCGTGGTGTTAATGGTAGTATATTGCCTTCCACCATACCCTCTAACATCTCCCCACCCACCTTTAAAAAACCATCACTGACATTATCAAATATTAATATTTCTTTAATATCTAACACGTTGGTTTCTAGTTCGTACACTATTCTGTCTCCAAGACGACATATAAAGTCATCGAGCCGGTATGATACCCTATTTCTATTGTACACTCAATTTACCATTTTCATCATCCTCGATAAAAATACACGTGTGTGGGTACACGGCCGGCCTTAGCCAAAATATAAGGTTTTCACTTTTGAATCTCCCACTATTTTCAGCAGTCCTAAAATAGATTTTTGGTGCTATAGACCGACGCTTGGTAATTTTCTAATTAATTACCAAAATTAAATAATTTACGAATAAAATCCTAAAATCACAATTAAATGAATTTAGCACAAATTAGAGCTCGAATAAATAAACGGATTGCACCACGATAATCAGCATAAAATTCAAGTCATCGACTATTCCGGTCTAATTTTCGGAAAATAATTAATTAATTAAATAATTACGAAAAATATTAAATAAATGCCAATAAATCCAACTTAGGCCCGTAATGCCTAATTAGACACCGAAACGGACCCGGAAAATTTCCGTTCGTGCGGGCGGGTGGCTTCTAGATGGTCTGATGACCAGTTTCTTCTCGCCGGCGTACAAGACGACCAGCAGCTCCGTTCGGCGCGAGGTTGGGCTCCTTTGAACGGTTTGAATGTTCTGAGAACAACGGTGGGTGGCACGAAGGCTAATTTGTCCAGGAAGACCACTTTTAACTTAGATATTTGGCGAAAGGTCAGCTGGAGCAAAAATTGGCAAAATGAGAAAATAGAGGAGGAAAAAGGTTCAGTGGGCAAGGGGGATGGGCTGGTTGCTCCGGTGGTCTCTCTCTGGTTTACTAAGCTCGAAAAGGCACAATGAAGAAGGAAATGGGGGCTGCCCATAGTAGATGAGGGAGAGAGGAAAGAGATGGGGAGACAAGGGGGCCACAATGTCACATTTTTCTCTTTAATTGTCTCCCTTGACCATCCTCCACCACCAGCTGCTTCCTAAGCCCAAGTTCAACCACCCATGCTCCCATCTAGAAGCTTGAATTGGTCCATAAGTCATGGTGGTGGGGGCCATACGAATTTCAAGCATTTTCCCTCCAATTGGACACCATTTTTTTCTTAAATCAACACGAACCGACCTCTATAAATTCAATCAACCCACCATCAATCATCTTGGCATTTTTCATCACTCATACAACTCACTTACTTCCCAAATTTGCAATAAAAAACGATCCCCGACATTTTCCGAACAAAACAGCCCTCCCTCGACTTTTTCCCAAAAAGTCTCGGTTTGCAAAAAAATTTCCTAAGACTGAGTTGACGCTCCTAGAATTAATTCGACACGATAGAACTTTCAATTTCTGAAATCGGACTCAAATTCGCGGTTAATTTCAATCTGGAGCATTTTTAGCCTGACTTAGGCTATCGGGTAGTTTTCAGAAATTTTTAATGCGAATGACCCATGGTTGTTTTTCTTCAAGTCACAATGAACCCACTCGACACATTGGCGACTCTCGATTGTCGCGAAAATCTCGAGGATTCAAATATGGACACAGGGTACCAAAACGATAGAAAAATCAATTTAGTGCCAGCCGATGAGAATTTTCTAATTTAGTGGAGTCACCCACTTTTAGTCTCACATCTCAGTCAAACCGACCTATCTCTAATTTCTAATAAATTTACATTTGTGCCGTAATGATCTCAACAGATGAGCACGGTCGAGCAATCGATTCCTGGTCGAATTCTCAAGTCTATTTGCCTTAAAATCCTTCATGACTTCCCTAGATAGTCTAGTTATCTCACAGGTGATTAGCTTTGAGAATAGCACGATAGGCACGTTGATGAAATGCTTGATTTATTGAATTGAAAGTAGAGTCGAAATCTAGGATGTTACAAAGGATACAATATTTCTTGAAGGTGTGATCTCGGTGTGCGACGCCTTCCTTAGAGCATTTAACGATCAATATTTTTCAGGTATGGCTCAAGAACAAAAGATGGAGAAGTTCCAGCGCCTTCGTTAGGGATCGATGTATGTTGACCAGTATGGGGTCAAATTTGCGGAGCTATCTCAGTATGCTCCAAGACTGATTGAGGACCTAGAAGAAAAAGCCCGAAGATTCAAAAATGGTCTTCGTTCTGAGCTGAAGCAACCTTTGCTACCATTAGATCTAACCGAATATTGAGAAGTCTATTGTCGAGCTCAGATGATAGAGAGAGGTTTGAATGAGTAGGCTGCCTCATGTAGATCAAGGTTTAGCTCTCACAGAGAAAGTATTCGCCATGGGAAGAGGCCCATGCCTGGAGGTAGATTCCAAGTCCCACCAAATAGGAGAGGTGGAGTTGGCAAACCAGTGCCGAATAGGAATGATTTGTGTCGCGCTTGTGGAAGGCGACATGGAGTGAACCAGTGCCCTCGAAGGACGGGCGCTTGTTATAAGTGTGGCCGGCTGGGTCACATAGCCAGAGACTATCCTATAAGGTCAAGAGGACAACCGCAGTTGCCGCTACCGCCGCCGCAGATGTGTCAGATCAGAGGGTATGTCCCTCAGAATGTGCCACAGGGAGGATGACTGAGACCACCAGTATGAGGCACGGTGTATGCCATTACGGAAGGTTAGGCAGAAGCTGCGCCTGACGTGATCACAGGTATGGTTTTACTGAACGACCATCTTGCTTACGCTTTGTTTGATCCGGGAGCAACTCACTCCTTCATTGCTGAGCAATATGTTAAGTTAATAGGAGTCAGTCCTATTTTATTGGATTAGGCGGTTAGTATATTTACACCATTGAAGGATAAAGTTATTGCTGCTTTGGGTTGTTCTGGTTGCAAGTTAGTGATTGGTGAGCGAGTTGGGAAAATAGATTTATTAGTCCTAGCCATGTACAACTTTGATTTAATTATCAACATGAACTGGCTCACCAAGCAATGAGCTAAAATGGACTGCTATTGCAAGGCAATTCAGTTTGACCTATTAAAGGATGAGAGCTTCGAGTTTGTCGGGAGTCAAGGTGGACCCTCGATTATCTTGATCTTCTCGCCAGAGGCAACTCGTCTATTAAACGATGGTTGTCAAGGGTACCTGGCAACTGTCATGGATATGACAGTTGAGGAGCTAAAAATGGAAGACATTTCAGTCATGCAAGAATTTCCAGATGTCTTTCCAAAAGAATTGCCAGGATTATCGCTAGAGAGAGAAATTGAATTTGTGATCGAGTTAGCACCCGGGATAGAGCCAATCTCTAAGGCTCATTACTGGATGGTGTTATCTGAGTTGAAGGAACTAAAGGTGCAGATGCAAGAGCTATTGGATAAGGGATTCATTTGTTCTAGTGCATCACCTTGGAAAGCACCAGTTCTATTTGTAAAGAAGAATGATGGTTCGTTGCGCCTGTGCATCGACTATCGGCAAATTAATTAGGTAGCGATCAAGAACAAGTATCCACTCCCAAGGATCGATGATTTGTTTGATCAGTTGCAAGGAGCGTCAATATTCTTGAAGATTGATTTAAGGACAGGATATCATCAACTGAGAATTAGGAAGGAGGATGTTCCTAAGTCAGCATTTCGTACTCGGTATGGTCATTACAAGTTTACAGTGATGCCATTCGGGTTGATGAATGCTCCAGCTGCCTTCATGGATTTGATGAACGGAGTATTCAAGGAATACCTAGATCAGTTTTTGATCGTGTTCATCGATGATAATCTAGTGTATTCGAGAAGCGAGGAAGAGCATAAGAATCATTTGAGATTAGTGTTGCAGATGCTGAGAGTACATCAGTTGTACACCAAGTTCAGCAAGTGCGAGTTTTGGTTAACTCATGTTGCTTTCTTAGGCCACGTGATTTCAAGTGAAGGAATCTCTATGGACCCAAGCAAGATAGAAGCGGTGATCAATTGGCCAAGATCGACTACAGTGATAGAAATCAAAAGTTTTCTAGGTTTGGATGATTATTACAAACGGTTTGTGGAAGGGTTCTCATCTTTAGCATCGCCTCTAACAAAACTCCTGAAAAGGGAAGAAAAGTTTGTGTGGATAGACAAGTGCGAGCGTAGTTTTCAAGAGCTAAAAGAAAAGCAGACTACCGCACCTGTGCTGACCATTCCATCTGGTCCTGGAGGATACGAGATATATAGTGATGCGTCAATAAAAGGGTTGGGTTGTGTGCTGATGCAACATGGCAGAGTTGTTGCATACGTTTCCCATCAGTTGAGACCCCATGAACAGAACTATCCGACGCATGACTTAGAGCTCGCGGCAATTATTTTTGCCCTGAAGATTTGGAGACACTATTTGTGCGAGGAAAAATTCTAGGTATTCACGGACCATCAAAGCCTCAAGTACCTATTCTCTCAGAAGAGTTGAACATGAGACAACGCCAATGGATGGAATTGTTAAAGGACTACGACTATGATATCCTATATCACCCAGGGAAGGCGAACAAGGTCGTTGATGCTTTGAGTTGAAAGTCTTCAGTTGCTCACATACTGATTAAGGAGTGGAACCTAATCGAGAGAGCTCGAGATTCGGTATTCAAGTTTGAGGTGGGCCACCTTTCGAGTCTTATGGGCACCCTTAGAATTGAATCGGATGTCCAAATCAGAATCAAGCTACTCCAACCGACAGATCTAGATGTACAAAAAATTCTACAGGAGGACACTGAGAAAAGAAATGCTGATTTTCAGATTTCTGATGATGGAAAGTTGAGGTTTCGAGGACGTTTGGTTGTACCTGACGATGTGGTGCTTAGAGAGGATATTTTATCCGAAGTACATCATAGCGATTACAACATTCATCTTGGTAGTACCAAGATGTATCAGAATCTGCGTCAACACTATTGGTGGTCAGGTATGAAGGCGGATATCGCCAAGTATTTCACATGTCAGCAGGTAAAAGCTCAGCATTGCAAGCTGGGAGGACTTCTGCAACCTCTTAGGATCCCAGAATCGAAATGGGAGCATATCACGATGAATTTCGTGACCGGACTATTGAGAAGTCAAAGAGGAAATGATTCGATTTAGGTAGTGGTCGACAGATTGACAAAGTCAGCTCACTTCATTGCAGTTCGAAAAAACCTAAGTCTAGATAGACACGCAAACTTGTACGTGCGTCAGGTAGTTCGTATGCATGGAGTGCCAGTTACGATAACTTGAGATTGAGACCCAAGATTTATTGTCGTTTTTTGGAAGAGTTTGCAAAGTGCTTTAGGTACCAAGCTGCAATACAGTATGGCATATGATCCTCAGACAAATGGCCAGTCTGAGAGGACAATTCAGACCCTGGAGGACATGCTGAGGGCTTGTGTACTAGACTTCATAGGAAGTTGGGAAGATCAGCTTCACCTAGTGGAATTTGCCTACAACAACAGTTATCAATAGAGCATTAAGATGGCTCCATTTGAAGAGTTGTATGGCGGAGTGTATAGAATATCAGTGTGTTGGGATGAAGTTGGGGAAAGGAAGATCACAGGCTCAGAGTTGTTCTAATAGTCAGTGGATGTCATGGCAATGATTAGAGGCAAATTAAAGATTGCATAGAGCAGAGAGAAAAGTTATGCAAATAAGCGTTGGAGATAATTGGAATTCCAAGTTGGTGATCATGTTTTTCTAAAGGTGTCACCAATGAGAGGAATTTTGTGCTTTGGAAAGAAAGGCAAACTGAGTTCGAGGTACGTAAATCCATTTGAAATTCTGGAAACCCTAGCGTATCATCTTGCATTGCTGCCGAGATTGGCATAAGTGCAGAACGTCTTTCACATGTCGATGTTGAGGAAGTACGAACCTGACCCAACTCGACCCACGTGCTTAATTTTTAAGAATTGGACGTGGATGACCGAGTGTCATACGTTGAAAGCCCGATTCAGATTGTAGATAGAAAAGAACAAGTTTTGCGTACAAAGACCATCTCGTTGGTCAAAGTGGTCTAGCAACATGACGGTACTAAAGGAGCAACGTGGAAGACTGAAGAGTCGATGAGACAATTATACCCCCACCTTTTTGCTTAAGTTTTGTAATGGTTTAAATTTTGAGGACGAAATTTTTATAAGAGGGGAAGAGTTGTGACATCTCAGATTTTCAATCCTATTTTCTACTAAATAAATCAGGCATTTCATTGACGCACCTATAGGGTTGTTCTCAAAGCTGATCACTCTCGAGATAGCTAGACTATCTAGGAAAGCCATTAAGGATTTTAAGGCAAATAGACTTGAGAATTCGACTAGGAATCGGCTTCTTGACCGTGCTCATCTTTAGAAGCCATTATGGCACATTTAAAAATCGATTTGAGATCGAGAGATAGGCTGGTTCGACCGAGATGTGTGATTAATCGTTGGTGACACCACTAAATTGGAAAATTCTCGTCAGCCGGCACTAGACTGATTTTTCTATCGTTTCGGTACCCTATGTCCGTATTTGAATCCTCGAGATTTTCGCAACAGCCGAGAGTCGTCAATGTGTCGAATGGGTTCATTGTGGCTTGAAGAAAATCGACCATGGGTCATTTGCGCTAAAAAGTTTTGAAAGTTACCCAGTAGCCTAGGTCACGCTAAAAACGCGCCAAATTGAAATTAACCACGAAATTGAGTCCAATTTCAGAAATTGAAAGTTCTATCATGTCACAATAAATTCTAGCAGCGTCGACTCCATCTCGAAGATTTTTCTGCAACCCGAGACTTTTTGGGAAAAAATCGTCCTAGGGCCATTTTTGTCCAGAAAAAGGTAGGGATCGTTTTTTATCGTGAAATTCGGAAGCAAGTGGGATCAATTGGTGAGGAAAGATACCAATTTGATTGTTGAGATGCTAATTGAATTTGTGAGGACCAAATGGAATTAAATTGAGAGGGAAATTAAGTCCAATTGAAGAGGAAGCTTAGCAAATTCGTATGCCCCCTTGCCTAGCCATTTTGGACCATTTCAAAAGTCCAAAGATGGACCTTGGTGGCTGAATATGAGCCATGGAAGACAGCCTTGGCTGTGGTTGAGTTAAGGGGACAAGTTGGTGGAAAATCAAGGCAAAGTGGCCCCCTTGGTTCCCTCTCTTCTTCCTCTCCCATCCCCGCTGTCAACCCCCTCCTCACCTTCCCTCTTTGTGGTTTGAACGTCCAGCAAATTGCAAAAGAACCAGAAAGCCACCGGAGGAGCCGCACGACGCCGCTGCATGCCGCTTGCAACCACCACTCACTCGCGTGCACCCTCCGTCCTTGCCGTGTCCACGCCCATTGTTCCGCCGTTCCAGGTTGCCATCCCTGCATCTCCGTTCTTCCTGGTCGTCGTTGGAAGCTGCCGGACTGGCTGGACCCCCGTTCAGCCACCGGTTGTCTTGTCGAGTCGTTCGCCTGCCTCCGTCGGTCTTGCCTCACCAAACCAGCCTTGTTTCCACTCTTTTGCAGCTCAAAACAAAGGTTGAGGAAGTGGGTGTTCTAATAGTTTCAAGGCCCGTTTTGGCCTGCTTTCTGCCGTCGGAAGATAGGCCTACCGTGGAGGAAGTTGAGCTCCATTGCATCCCCATCGATTTGAACCGACCGGCATGTGAAACAAGTGAGTTTAACTCACTAATCCTCGCTTAGTAGGTTAATGATGCTTAGGGGTTGATTAGATTTAATTAAGTATTATTAGGTAAATATATTAGATTAGATTAATTAATTTAGTGCTTTGCCAATGCACGTTAGGTGGATAGATAGTGCAATTAGTGAGTAAATAGACTATAGTATTTATCTAGAGTAACTCATAAATTTTCCAAGTCTGTTTCAGCATCCAATTAGGCATTACGGGCCTAAGTTTGATTTATTGGCATTTATTTAATATTTTCTGTAATTAATTATTTATTTATTTTCTGGAAATTAGATCGAGATAGTCGGTGACCGGAATTTCGTGTTGATTGTAGTGGTGCTCTCTGCTTATTTAATTGAGTACCTAATTGTGCAAATTGAGTGAAATTGTGTTGGCGAGTATTTTATTCCAAAAATTGGACAGTTTTGGTAATTAATTGGAGAATTACCGAGCGTCGGTCTATAGTGCCAAAAATCTATTTTGGGACTACTGAAAATAGTGGGCGGTTCAAAAGTGAAAACCTTGTATTTTGGTTAAGGCCGGCCGTGTACCCACACACGTGTATTTTTATCGGGTGTGATGAAAATGGCAAATTTTTTGTATAATCGAAATAAGATACACTACTGGCTCGATGACTATATGTCGTCTTGGAGAAAGAATGGTATGTTGATGAAAATAGTAAATTGATTATACAATCAGAATAGGGTATTATACCGGCTTGATGATCATCCACAGATTCTGCAACTAGCGATACTGGGATATGCACAGAGTCCCTCCACTTGTACATGACCGAGATGAGAAGTAAGGGTGCGCATGACAACCATTTTGTTCCAAAAATAGTTTCTGGAATAGAAATAGATTTTTCTATTTTTATTTCTAGAAGAGTTTCTAAGAAAAAATAACCGTTTGATAATGACACAAAATTTCTACTCTAAAAATAGAAATTCGTTTGATAACAACACAAAATTTTTCCCTTTCGGACGGCGGTGGCCGACGACAGTGCACGGCCGGCGACAGCGGGGGCCAGTGGGTGGTCGGTGACTGACGGATGGTGGTTGGCAGCAACGGATGAATGACCGGTTGACGAATGATGAGAAAAATTTTTATTTCACATTTCTTTTCTAGAAATAGAGAAGTAGAAGATTTCTACTTCTGATTTCTATTCCAAACTGAATAAGTTTATCAAAGGGATTTCTATTCTAGAAACAGGTCTAGAATATAAAAATTGTTTCTAGAACTTAAGTTCTGGTTTGTCATGCACCCCATAAGTGGCTCACGCAATTTCTCGCGGGACAGTTTGAGTTACTGACAATAAGAGAGATGGAGGACGTGGCAAGGAAGTGGGAAACATGTACACGACGCTATGTGCAGGACAAATATAAAAGGTATCGGGTCAGCGTCATGCTGCAAATATACTGCAATGATCAGCTCTGCCGAGACATGAGATGCAATCCTAGGAGGAAGAATTTGCTGCTTGCGGAGCTATTCGCCAGTTATGGACCCAGTGATTATCAAAACCTGACTCTCCAGTACTAGTTCATCGATGAAGTTAGAAATTTATGGCAGTAACCTAGAAACGTAAGACGAGAAAGGATCTTTGTCCTCCTATTTTGGAACCTGCTTTTGTCTCATATTTCACAGAGTTCCAGCCGATTGATCCTGACTGCTTAGATGAAATGTTAAAATCAGTCAGCAGTATCATTTCTGACAATGCCTTTGAGCTTTGCATATACTTCAATAAGAAATAAATGGGGTAATCGCAAAATGAGTCTCTGTTCAGCTGATTCAGCTTGCAGCTTGTTTTTCCATTGTGATCCAAGATGATTATGCCAGTGAAGAAACATTGTTGCTCAGTCCCTAAAGGGTCCATGTAGGTTATTAGCTGATTGGACATTTGACATGGTGCATGAATGTTGAGAACTTGTCATTTTACCATATGGATGTATTCCATAGAATCGATGGCATCTCATAATGCCAAAGAGGTAGATTTGGCCAAATTTCATGACACCAACTATCCCTTATGAAGTTCATCATCGAATGGTCATTTTTATTTCACCTATATAAAGACAAATATGCAAAATTTTTTTGCTATTTAATCCCGATTAATCCTCTTTTGCTGTTTCTCTACTCATCTTTCCGACAGAGCATCTAGGGGACATGAAATTCCATGAGACCTACAAGCAAGCTCTTGGCATCAAGCTTCAAGTAAGTCGTTTGGTTATCGAAGCTAATTCTAAAACGTTTTTCTTCTCCTTTTTTAATGACAGAGAAGCGAAACTAAGCGATCATTCCAAGTAGACAAATGGGGTGTGGCCATCCGCAATTGCAATTGCTCGACTGTAGGGACAAAAGAGGCGGCACACTCGTCATCAAAAAACCCACAATAGAGCAAGTTCTGATGGAATGAGGGCGACAGACTCTGGTTTTTAAAGGTATATCTGGTCCTTCTTTGATAACAACTAAATGTTAAGAAGGGAATAGGGTAATAATGTCTTATGTTACCGCCATTTTCGGATCTGTCTATTGTGATACTCTTTTCTTCCAACGGCCGGGAAGATAAGGCGGGTTCACGGATTTTATTATGCTCTCCGTGTCTATACGTCAAAAAGTTCGACTTTATCTACAATCTTGAAGCAATACCTAGAGCTGTTCGTGATATCTTGGGGCACCTGTTAGTTGTTTTGGTGTTTGACATGTCAAGATGAAATTTTATAGAACTTAGGAAAACATGACAAGTTTAGAGTGTGAATAATAAATATTCTGCTTCAAAAATCAATATATAGCTAGAAATAGATTTTTCCTATTTTTATTCCTAAATAAGTTTTTGGAAAAAAATACATATTTGATAACGACACAAAATTTTTCCCTTTCAGACGGCAATAGGCAATATGCAAGAATGGGCAGTGGTGGTTGCACGGCTAGATAGTAATGAGGGCAAATGACAAGAATAGCTTTTAATTTTTATTTTTGTTCCAAAAATGAAAAAGTAGAAAATTTTTACTTCTTATTTCAATTCCAAACATATGTTTGGACTAACAACAATTTGTCCCAAAAACAGAAAAATAAAATAAAATTACTAAATGGATTTTTGTGCAAAACTTATTTCTAGAATAGAAAAATACTTCTAGCCAGAAATATTATGGTCGTAATTTGAAGGAAATGTGTCGTAACACTCTATGAGAGCTTTTGTATCATGTAGGATACTTTGACACATGTCTAACATTCTTGGATACTTGGTCAACATGTATTGAAAACATTAATCAACTTTCCCGACACTCTCGGACACTCAATTGGAATTTTGAATTGCAAGTTTCGACACGTGATTCCGATACGCGAGGTAAATTTTAAAAATTTTCAATAAATAAGAGGTCAATAATAATAATAATAATAATAATAATAATAATAATAATAATAATAATAATAATAAATGGGGAAAAAAAAAGAAGAAAAACCTCTTTTTCTTTTTATTTCTAACTCTCACTTCCTCAATACATAATTCACAACCCCAAGTTTTTTTCTCCTCTTCCGACATGTCTAACACATGAGTCCGAAATGTGAATTACTTATTTTTTCTTCAAGTTTTATGGATGATTGGAATGGAGTTGAATTAGTCAAATTGAAATAATGAATGATATTAATAAATAGTATATTAATATTTTTAGTATAAATTCATTATAGGCTTTTATTTTTCTATTTATTTATTTATGAATTTGAATCAAATTAATTTGATTGAAATAATCATAAAAATAATGAAATATAAATATATATTTAATATACAACGTGTTCCAACATATCGGAATTCTTTATTTTTGAAAACGACGTGTCGACGTCTTATGTCTTGTTGTGTAACATGTCGTATGTTGATGTCGGTGCCACTTAGATCGTAACATCGCAGGTGCAAGAAGTGGGGTCAACTTAACTAGCATATGAATAAGTTGTAGAGATCTTGCAATTTGAAGGTCTTTTTTTCCCTAGTCCTAGGCGTTTAATAACAACACTTAAGTGCTTTTGTCACGTTTTTCCTTTTTGGTCAAAAAGTTATAGCGTTTGGTACATGAGCAAAAACGGATCAACCCGATTTGAATAGTGTCAGTATGAGTCGGTCAAATCACGATCCATTTCAAATGACCCACTTTATCATTTGGATCGGATTGCCCGAACTGGTGCCAACCTATAATGCACAGACACATTCTAGGGGCTTCCATGTTGTGTTGGACACCCCGACACGTGTCCGACATGCTCGGACACGTTTGGACACGCAGGTGGATGCATGAGCGAGGGAGCAAAGGTGAGGCTGGGAGGCGAGGGTGTGGCCATGACTGCAAGGAGGAGGGCCGTGACTGCGATGCGCGATGGGAGACCGAAGGCTGCGGTTGCGGCTACGAAGGAGGAAGGGCCGTAGGCGCGGTGGCAAGCGATTGCGACAAGGTAACCGAGAGAGAGCAGAGATCAAGATGAAGAGAATCAGGCAAGGAAGAGGAGGTCGCGGAGGAGAGTTTTAACTTTTAACAAGAAGAGTAAATGGAAACAAAAATTAAAATGGAGATTCTTGTGTGGACGGATGCAGAGGGATGGCTGAGAGGATGATTTTAATTTTTAGGGAAATGACAGACTTGATGGGTGATGGGGAAAGAAACGAGGGGAGAAACTGGGGGCGGAAGTTGGGGGGTTTGGGGGATGGTGGTTTCCGTGAGGGGGTTTTTGTGTCTCAGAAAGGGGGTTTTGGAGGGATGGCGGTTTCTGTGAGGGGGTTTTGGGGATGGTGGTTTTTGTATGGGAGGTTTTGGTGCGTGGGGGAGGGGTTTGGGGGTGGCGGTTTTTGTTTTTGGGGGAAAGGGGGAACGACTTCTTTTTGTTAGAAAAAAAGTGATTTCAAAAATTAAAATACTGAATATTAAATAATAATAAATTTTAATCGTTATAGAATATAATAGATTTATATGAATAAATTGATTCTAATTTTTTTGTTAGTCGTTAGTTTCATTAATAATTTTTATCAAAGTTAGAAACATGTTTTCAAATATGGGTACACATTAACTCTAGATATATCTTTTGAATTTCCTATAAATAGATTTATGAATATTATTAGTGTAAATTCATTATAAGCTCTTTTTTATTATTTATTTATTTGTGAATCCGAATCAAATTAATTAAAAATAAAAAATATTCATCTAATATATAACGTGTCCCAACGCGTCGAATTATCTATTTTTGAAAAATAACGTGTCGGCGTGTCGTGTCGTGTCGCGTGTCCGTGTCAAGTGTCGATGCTACTTAGGTGCCAACCCCCACCTCGGTTGCTAAGCTCTCCTTTCAGATGGCATCCTCTCTCAGTTGTTTGCTAGCGGCTGGAGCTGCTGTTCCAGTCTGACCTCTACGTTTCTTCACCGCCGCGAGCAACTTGCACGGTCGATTACTGACATGATGATGGAACCCCGACTAAATTCACCAATCTGCAGGAGGGGCAGCTGAGCAAAGGGACCCGTTCACATTCAGCAGGACGAGCCTTGACAAAAGTAAAACACGAGCCCCCATTTTTCAACGCGACATAAATATTTAAGAAATCTTAAATATTTGCGTTGATATGTTATCTTCATGCTAATCTGTAGAAGATTATGCTCGACAACCATGCTGATTTTTTCCCTTTGATTTGTTACTTCAATAGAATCTCCATGCTGAGCCGAGTTTGATTGGGACATCGTATCTGGCCAATGGCTGAACAGATGGTCTGAATCCTTGAAGTGGTTGCACCTGTTCTGTTCGTCTATTTGCGTGAATCATCCACTTCCATCAACATAGTGTGGAATACGCCCTTTGCTCATATATGCGGGAGCTGAATCAGTTCTACTCGCCATCTCCATGGAAAAGCAAATGAAATAACGCTTCAATCATGGAAGTTATCATCACTTCTAGAGAGCACATAAAGCCCTCATCCCCAACTCCCCCTCACCTCAGGACTTACAAACTCTGTCTACTTGACCAGCTCATTCCTTTTCCTTACGGTCCCATCATCCTCTTCTTTTCTCCGGACGCTCGCCTCGGACGTAGTGATGTCCCAGCCAAATTAGAGCTTCTGAAGAGATCTTTGTCGACGACCTTGGCCCACTTTTACCCACTCGCCGGCAATCTCAAGGACGAGCTCACCATTGATTGTGATGATGAAGGAGCTTACTACGCGGAAGCACGAGTTGATTGCTCCTTATCGGAATTCCTGGCCCACCCGGACCTCTTGCTGTTGTGCAAATTCCTTCAGATTGATTTTGTGCAGAAAGAAACTTATTCAGGGACCCATGCTGCCAATATTCAAGCCAACATTTTTTAGCGCGGCGGAATCGCCATCAGCATATGCATAACGCACAAAATTCTCGACGGTCCTGCCTTGGGCACCTTCCTCAAAGGGTGGTCTGCTGCTGCCCGGGGTGACAAGGCAGTGATCCCTGACTTCTCTGCGGCGTCTCTCTTCCCAACTGAGGACTTATGGCTTAGAGAGACGTCTGCGGTCGCATGGGGCTTGTCGTTCAAAAAGGGCAAGCCCATAACCCGGAGATTCTTATTTGAGGCCTCGGCCATAGCCACCCTTAAGGCCAAAGCAAAAGGCTCCGACTTGAAATGCCCGACCACTGTTGAGTCGGTCTCGGCCTTCATATGGCAATGTTACATGGCGGCCGCCACGGAGAGAAGAAACGGCATCCAAAGGCCTTCCGTCCCGACCAGCCTCGTGAACCCGCGGAAGAGGATCGAGCCGCCCTGTCCCATCAAGCTCCTTGGAAATATCCTCTGGATATCCAGCGCCAAGTCCGCGAGCAATATGGACAGATCGCTGCGTGCTCTGGTCAATGAGGTCAAGCACTCGATTTCAAGAATCGACAGTCATTTCGTCGAACAGCTAAGGGGCGCGAACAGGAGCAGCAGGATCATGGAATCTCTGAAGGAAATGAGCTGCGCTGGGGCCTCCGAGGACGGGGCCGACCACTTGGGGCTCTCGAGCTGGCGCAAGTTGGGGTTCAACGAGGTCGATTTCGGGTGGGGAAAACCCGTGTGGGTTAGCAAGATTCTGGGGGTGAGCGAGCCGGTGTTCCCGAACCTCATGATTTTGGCCGACACAAGAGAAGGCAATGGGATCGAAGCTTGGGTCACGTTGGATGAAGCGGAGATGGCCATTCTGGAAGGCGATGGAGAGCTCCGGACATTGGCTTCCATGGATCCGAGTCCCTTGACGCTTACGAATGGCTACGTGGGCAAGGCTCCCTGCTACTCTCGACTGTAAAAATACATATTCGCTTTTACCGTAAATGGTTTTCCATCTATTAATTATTTTTAGCAAAAATCATATGAGTGAAAGCTTTCCATTTGTGGAAAATTATTTCCCTCAGATAAGTACAGCCTTAGTCACAAGTAATATTCAACTATTTCCATCCGTATTATGTCTCTACTTGCAAATAACAATTAGCTACGGCAACGCCTTACCGTCACAAAATGTGTGTTGCAAAAGACAAGCGATCAAACAACAAATTAAGCAAAACGAAGAAATTAAACCAGAAATTGAATTTACTTGGTTTGACCGGTGAGACCTATTTCATGTGGAAAAAAACACAAGATTCCACTATAAATCAATCGATACATGAGAAATAACAAGTACACCCAAGTCACTTTAATGCTTTTTGTGTATTCCGATCCTCAATTATACTTAGTAACTCACGTAATATTTAGTCATCTCACAATTACACATGAGATAATTTTTTAATCTCATGAAGTGGTTCACAAATTTTATTACAAATTTTATTGGCTTTAATATACTTGCACTTTCTTCATAATGTAAATGATGAATATGCCGCAACATCGGTTGTTATAACCAAAAGCTTCTCTTGGTTTGCCCTAGTGCTCTATAACTACCCCACATCTCCTATATGGAATCCAAGGCCACTGGTGCTGGTTGAGTAGCAGCAACCAAGCTGCAACCTTTGGAGACGGCGGAGTGACTCCGGTCAGCTTGGAAAAAGGCTGTGATGCCCTTGGTTCACGATTGAGGGGGCTTGCTGGTGAGGACGGTTGCTCAGCAAATAAGGGCCACAACAAGGAGAAATGAAACATAGAGGCAGTTGAGTCGAAGCTACTGTGGGTCTAGAAAATTTGTAGCGTCAAAATAGAGCTTTCCTCTATTTTCTTGTTTGTTGGGTTGCCATCTAAGAGGGAGAAGGGGAGGCCGAATAGAATAGCTTAAAGGAGAAGAAGACAAAAGGTTTTACAACTGAGAAAAGAAGAAGAAAAGGAAAGAAAGAGAAAGGAGGGGGGAAGAAGTGTGGCATAGCTCCAAAAGAAAAAGAAAGGAGAAGTGCACGGATGGAAAAGAGGAAAGCAAGAAAAAGGACCATGGGGGTCCCCATTTCCATGTTCGCACAACATTTTTGTTATTTTCCATGGAAAAAATGCTCCTTTCAACATCAAGTGCCCCACCACCTTTAAACAATCTTTGTGAAGAAACTATTTTTAAATTCAAATCCCAAGAGTGGATAAAAATTACTAGAATCCCTACAGGTCACCAGCTCTAGTGAAAATTGCAGTTTGTTTGAAGATAACGGAGCTGATATCTCCTGCTTCTGGGTTTCTAAAAGTTTTGAGAAAAATATATGTTGTAGCTAAGGATGTCTAAAACATTTCTCTAGAAGACCTCAGCTTCAAATTCTCGACCAATTTCGATTTACAAAAATTGCAAGCGGCAAGTGTCCAAGAATCAATTTTGCAGAATAGCTACTGTTTTCGACCAACTTATCATCAATGATGCTAATCTCCCTAATTTGACTAATATTAACCCATTCTAATACTAATCTAACTATTATAGAGTATCAGTAATCTCTATATAAGCTAACCTAAACCATCCTTAAGTCTAGCTAATTTCCTAAGCAAGTGTAATCAGCCCCTAGCCAAAACTTAGGAGACTAACTCACCTAACTAGGAATCCAAGGCCATCGGTGCTGGTTGAGTGGTAGCAACCAAGCCTAGACTTCCGGAGATGCCGTAGTGACTCCCGTCAGCTTGGAACAGGGTTGTGAAGCCCTCGGTTCATGATTGAGGGGGCTTGCTGGTGAGGACGGTTGCTCAGCATATAAGGGCCATGGTAAGGAGAAATGAAACATAGAGGCAGTTGAGTCGAAGCTTCTGTGGGTCCAGAAAATTTGTAGCGTCAAAATAGAGCTTTCCTTTGTTTTCTTGTTTGTTGGGTTGTTGTCTAAGAGGGAGCAGGGGAGGCCGAGTAGAATAGCTTAAAGGAGAAGAAGACAAAAGGTTTTACAAATGAGAAAAGAAGAAGAAAAGGAAAGAAAGAGAAAGGAAGGGGGGGGGAGAGAAGTGTCGCAAGGCTCCAAAAGAAAAAGAAAGGGGAAGTGCACGGATGGAAAAGAGGAAAGAAGGAAAAGGACCATGGGGGTCCCCATGTCTATGTTTCCACAACCTTTTTGTTATTTTCCATAAAAAAAATGCTCCTTTCACCATAAAGTGTCCCACCACCTTTAAACAAACTTTTGTTAAGAAATTATTTTTAACTTCAAATCCCAAGAGTGGATAAAAATCCCTAGAATCCCTATAGCTCACCAGTTCTAGTGAAAATTGCAGTTTTGTTTGAAGATAACGGAGCTGATATCTCCTGCTTCTGGGTTTCTAAAAGTTTTGAGAAAAAATATATGTTGTAGCTAAGGATGTCTAAAACATTTCTCTAGAAGACCTCAGCTTCAAATTCTTGACCAATTTCGATTTCCAAAAATTGCAAGCAGCAAGTGTCCAAGAATCAATTTTGCAGAACAGCTACTGTTTTCGACCAACTTATCATTAATGATGCTAATCTCCCTAATTTGACTAATATTAACCCATTCTAATACTAATCTAACTATTATAGAGTATCAGTAATCTCTATATAAGCTAACCTAAACCATCCTTAAGTCTAGCTAATTTCCTAAGCAAGTGTAATCAGCCCCTAGCCAAAACTTAGGAAACTAACTCACCTAACTAGGAATCCAAGGCCATCGGTGCTGGTTGAGTGGTAGCAACCAAGCCTAGACTTCCAGAGACGCTGAAGTGACTCCCGTCAGCTCGGAACAGGGTTGTGAAGCCCTCGGTTCATGATTGAGGGGGCTTGCTGGTGAGGACGGTTGCTCAACATATAAGGGCCATGGTAAGGAGAAATGAAACATAGAGGCAGTTGAGTCGAAGCTTTTGTGGGTCCAGAAAATTTGTAGCGTCAAAATAGAGCTTTCCTCTGTTTTCTTGTTTGTTGGGTTGTCGTCTAAGAGGGAGCAGGGGAGGTTGAATAGAATAGCTTAAAGGAGAAGAAGACAAAAGGTTTTACAAATGAGAAAAGAAGAAGAAAAGGAAAGAAAGAGAAAGGAAGGGGGGGGGAGAGAAGTGTTGCAAGGCTCCAAAAGAAAAAGAAAGGGGAAGTGCACGGATGGAAAAGAGGAAAGAAGGAAAAAGGACCATGGAGGTCCCCATTTCTATGTTTCCACAACCTTTTTGTTATTTTCCATGGAAAAAATGCTCCTTTCACCATAAAGTGTCCTCCACCTTTAAACAAACTTTTGTGAAGAAATTATTTTTAACTTCAAACCCCAAGAGTGGATAAAAATCCCTAGAATCCCTACAGTCACCGCTAGTGAAAATTGCAGTTTTCTTTGAAGATAATGGAGCTGACATCTCCTGCTTCTGGATTCCTAAAAGTTTTGAGAAAAATATATGTTGTAGCTAAGAATGTCTTACACCTTTCTCTAGAAGACCTCAGCTTCAAATTTTCGACCAATTTCGATTTACAAAAATTGCAAGCGGCAAGTGTCCAAGAATCAGTTTTGTAGAACAGCTATTGTTTTCGACCAACTTATCATCAATGATGCTAATCTCCCTAATTTGACTAATATTAACCCATCATAAAGTCTAGCTAATTTCCTAAGCAAGTGTAATCAGTCCCTAGCCAAAACTTAGGAAACTAACTCATCTAACTAGGAATCCGAGGCCACTGGTGTTGGTTGAGTGGTAGCAACCAAGCCGTGACCTCTGAAGACACAAGAATGACTCCTCATAGCCTGGAAAAGGGTTGTAAAGCCCTTGATTAACGATTGAGGGGGCTTGCTGGTGAGGACAGTTGCTCAGCAAATAAAGGCCATAGCAAGGAGAAACGAAACATAGAGGTAGCTGAGTTGAAGCTTCTGTGGGTCCAGAAAATTTGTAGCATGAAAATAGAGTTGTCCTCTATTTTCTTGGTTGTTAGGTTGTCGTCTAAGAGGGAGTAGAGGAGTTCGAATAGGATAGCTTAAAGGAGAAGAAGACAAAAGGTTTTACAGATGAGAAAAGAAGAAGAAAAGGAAAGAAAGAGAAAGGGGGTGGGGGTGAAGAAGTGTCGCACGTCTCCAAAAGAAAAGAGGGGAAGTGCACGAATGGAAAAGAGGAAAGAAGGAAAAAGGACCATGGGGTCCCCCTTTCCATGTTTCCACACTCTTTTTGTTATTTTCTATGGAAAAAATGCTCCTTTCACCATCAAGTGTCCCACCACCTTTAAACAAACCTTTGTGAAGAAATTATTTTTAAATTCAAACCCCAAGAGTGGATAAAAATCCCTAGAATCCCTACAGGTCACCAGTTCTAGTGAAAATTGCAGTTTTGTTTAAAGATAACGGAGTTGATATCTCCGACTTCTGGGTTCCTAAAAGTTTTGAGAAAGATATATGTTGTAGCTAAGGATGTCTAAAACATTTCTCTAGAAGACCTCAGCTTCAAATTCTCGACCAATTTTGATTTAAAAAAATTGCAAGCGGCAAGTATCTAAGGATCAGTTTTGCAGAACAACTACTGTTTTCGACCAACTTATCATCAATAATGCTAATCTCCCTAATTTGACCAATATTAATCCATTCTAAAGCCTAGCTAATTTGCTAAGCAAGTGTAATTAGCCCCTAGCCAAAACTTAGGAAACTAACTCATCTAATTAGGAATCTAAGGCCACCGGTCTTTGGTTGAGTGGCAAAGAACCAAGCCGCGACCTTTGGAGACGCCGGAGTGACTCCAATCAGCCTGGAAAAGGGTTGTGAAGCCCTTGGTTCACGATTGAGGGGGCTTGCTGGTGAGGACAGTTGCTCAGCAAATAAGGGCCATGGCAAGGAGAAATGAAACATAGAGGCAACTGAGTCGAAGCTTCTGTGGGTCCAGAAAATTTGTAGCATGAAAATAGAGCTGTCCTCTATTTTCTTGGTTGTTGGGTTGTTGTCTAAGAGGGAGCAGAGGAGTCCGAATAGAATAGCTTAAAGGAGAAGAAGACAAAAGGTTTTACAGATGAGAAAAGAAGAAGAAAAGGAAAGAAAGAGAAAGGGGGGTGGGGGTGGGGGAGAAGTGTCACACGTCTCCAAAAGAAAAAGGGGAAGTGCATGGATGGAAAAGAGGAAAGAAGGAAAAAGGACCATGGGGTCCCCCTTTCCACGTTTCCACAATCTCTTTTTTCTTTTTTAATTTTCCATGGAAAAAATGCTCATTTCACCATCAAGTGTCCCACCACCTTTAAACAAATCTTTGTGAAGAAACTATTTTTAAATTCAAACCCCAAGAGTGGATGAAAATCCCTAGAATCCCTACAGGTCACCGGTTCTAGTGAAAATTGCAGTTTTGTTTGAAGATAACGGAGCTGATATCTCCTACTTCTAGGTTTCTAAAAGTTTTGAGAAAAATATATATTGTAGCTAAGGATGTCTAAAAGATTTCTCTAGAAGACCTCAGCTTCAAATTCTCGACCAATTTCGATTTACAAAAATTGCAAGCGACAAGTGTCCAAGAATCAGTTTTTGCAGAACAACTACTGTTTTCGACCAACTTATCATCAATGATGCTAATCTCCCTAATTTGACTAATATTAACCCATTCTAATACTAATCCAACTATTATAGAGTATCACTAATCCCTATATAAGCTAACCTAAACCATCCTTAAGTATAGCTAATTTCCTAAGCAAGTGTAATAAGCCCCTAGCCAAAACTTAGGAAACTAACTCACCTAACTAGGAATCCAAGGCCACTAGTGCTGGTTGGGTGGCAGCAACCAAGCCGCGACCTCCGGAGACGTCGGAGTGACTCCGGTTAACCTAGAACAGGGCTGTGAAGCCCTCGATTCACGATTGAGGGGGCTTGCTAGTGAGGATGGTTGCTCAGCAAATAAGGGCCACAGCAAGGAGAAACGAAACATAGAGGCAGCTAAGTCGAAGCTTCTGTGGGTCTAGAATATTTGTAGCGTCAAAACAGAGCTTTTCTCTATTTTCTTGGTTGTTGGGTTGTCGTCTAAGAGGGAGCGGCGGCGGCGGCGGTGGCCAACGGGCGGTGGCAACGGTGGTGGTGACGACGGCGGTGGGTGGCGGGTGGCTACCGGTGGCAGTCGGCGGCGGCGATCGGTGGTGGCTCCAGGCAGTTGAAGGTGGCCGTGGCAAGAGAGAAGAATAAAAGAAAAAGAAAATTTGACTTATTTCTAGAAATTGTTTCCGGGAATAAGAAACAATTATTTATTTATTTTTTTCTTGTTTCTGCTCCAAATCTATTCCCGGGCTAACTTTCTACTTGGAGGAATAGAGAAACAACTTGGCGGTACCAAACGGGTTTCTGTTCTTTTTTTGTTCCTAGGAATAAAGGAATAGAAATTCTAAGAAATAGAAAGGTTACCATGCGCAGCCTTATTAAAGCGAGTTCGTTGAAAAGAAAGTCAAAACTAAACTATCCATCGATAAGTCTAGTTCCCGGCTCGAATAACTAGCAAGGCTACCTAAAAGTGAGTTAAAACAGGAGGGACCTCCCTCATGGTTTGTCCCTTTTTCTGGACATGGCGATCCATATTACACGATAATCAACGGCTAGATATCAATCCAAAATATCCACTTTTGACCATTCACCATGTGGACAATTCAATCGCATGTATTTAATGGGTGACCTGCTCAAGGTTGACCGAGGCTGATTCATTTTCACACACTATTCAATTGTACACACAGATATATACATACACACATATATATATATATATATATATATGATATTGTCCTTAGCGAG
Organism: Eucalyptus cloeziana; assembly: GCA_014182715.1. Classification (NCBI taxonomy): domain Eukaryota; kingdom Viridiplantae; phylum Streptophyta; class Magnoliopsida; order Myrtales; family Myrtaceae; genus Eucalyptus; species Eucalyptus cloeziana. The sequence goes on along the minus strand of CM024639.1, from coordinate 17,010,288 downwards.
ATTCATGGCAACTCGCCTTTCGCCGCTGAGTCCTAATGACTACGCCACCCTCGCTCCTCCTCCCTCTCTTTCTCTTCCTCTTCCTCTTCCTCTTCCTCCAATCTTGTCGCCTCTCCACGTCGGCGCTACCTAGCCTTGCCAAACGCACGTCCCTCTCTGTCGAGAACCCTGGCTATGTCCTCGTCTCCCCCACCGGCGCCTTCTCCGCCGGCTTCTTCCCTGTTGGCTACAACGCCTACAGCTTCGCCGTTTGGTTCAGCGACCCCCCCTGCTCCAGTGCCTGTACCCCCGTTTGGATGGCCAACCGTGATGCCCTTGTCAACGGCCGACGCTCTACATTATCCCTCCTCGACTCAGGCAACCTCGTCCTCACCGACGCCGGCGACGCCGGCATTGAAGTCTGGTCTTCCAGCACTAGCTCCCCCTCCACTACTGAGCTTCGCCTCAATGACACCGGGAACCTCTTCCTCACCGACGGCGGCGGCGTCGTCCTGTGGCAGAGCTTCGACTCGCCGACCGACACCCTCTTCCCTCAGCAGCCACTCACCAGAAACACATTCCTGATCTCCTTTCGGAGCCGGAACAACTACTCGACCGGCTTCTACAAGCTTTACTTCGGCAACGACAATGTCCTCCGCCTCGCCTTCGACGGCCCGTCGATCTCGGGCGTGTACTGGCCGTACCCGTGGCTTTCGAACTATGAAATTGAACGATTCCTCTACAACAGCAGCCGCATCGCTGTGCTCGACCCGCTCGGCCGCTTCCAGTCATCCGACAACTTCTCGTTCTACACCTTTGACTACGGCGTCGTGGCTATGCAGAGAAAATTGACCCTCGACTACAATGGCAACTTGTGGGTCTACAGCCGCGAGCTGGGCTCGAGTGTCTGGGACGTGACGTGGGAAGCGATTAGCAGCATCCCCTGCTTCATCCACGGCGTGTTCGGCAACAACAGCCTCTACAGCTACGACCCGGCCAAGGGACGGAGCTGCTCCCCGCCTACAGGTACGTCCCCAGCGTCTGGGCGATTGGTCAGCCGGTTGCGTGCCCAATTTCACCTTCTCCGACGGGTGCGTCGCTGACGAGATCGGGTTCGTGAAGCTCCTGTACGTCGATTTCTTTGGCTACGACTACAACACCATCTTTAACACCACTCTCAAGAAGTGCTGGGAGACTTGCCTGAACCTGTGTGACTGCCGAGGATTCCAGTACAAGGTGTCGGACTCCATGGACGAGTTCAATTGCTACCCCAAGATCGAGCTCCCGAATGGCCACAAACTGCCCAGCTTCAACGGCGAGTTCTTCGTGAAGATCCCCAAGAATAAGATCTTCACCGTGGACCAGCTGGTGAAGAGGACTCAGTACAGTTGCCCTTCCACCACGAAGGTGCAGGTCTTGGACAGGACTTACTCCAAGAAAGGCAAAAACGGGGCCTTGAACTTCATGTTCTGGTTTGCCTGCGTGGTCGGAGGGATTGAGATTGTGGTGGTGCTCTTGGTGTGGTTCTTCCTGATTAGGAACCAGCAGGATGTCACTTCCACGCACCAGAGCTACCTCCTCGTCGTGACCGGGTTCAAGCGGTTCACCTACGACGAGCTCAAGAAGGCAACACGGAATTTCAGCAAGGAGATTGGGAGAGGCGCAGCCGGGATCGCGTACAAGGCCCTGTTGTCCGATGATCGTGTTACGGCAGTGAAGGTGCTCAACAATGCCATGACTGGGGGAGGCCGATTTTCTGGCCGAGGCCAGCACGATCGGAGGGTGAACCACATGAATTTGATCGAGATGTGGGGTTACTGCGCCGAGGGAAAGCACAGGCTATTGGTGTACGAGTTCATGGAACACGGGTCGCTGGCACAGAACCTATCGTCGCGGAGCTCCACTGGAAGAGGCGGTTTGACATCGCGCTAGGCACCGCAAAGGGTCTAGCTTATCTCCACGAGGAGTGCCTGGAGTGGGTTCTGCATTGCGACGTGAAGGCTCAGAACATTCTTCTAGACTCCGATTACCAACCCAAAGTCGCGGACTTCGGGCTTTCCAAGCTCATGGACCGAGGGAAGGTGAGGAATTCCGACTTCTCGAGGATCAGAGGAACCCGAGGCTACATGGCTCCCGAATGGGTCTCAAATCTGTCCATCACGTCCAAGGTGGATGTCTACAGCTACGGGATCGTCGTGCTAGAGATGGTGACGGGAATCAGCCCGACGACGAGCGTCCACTCGTTGGAGAGTGGAGGGGACGCCAAGCGACTCCAGCTCATCCCGTGGGCAAGGAACAAGGTGAACGAACCAGGGAGGACGGGGTCCCGCATGGAAGAGATGGTGGATCCGGCGCTCAGGGGTGACTACGACCCGAAGAAGATGGAGGTCTTGATCGAGGTCGCGCTCAGGTGCGTGGAGGAAGATAAAGACGCCAGACCCACCATGAGCCAAGTGGTGGAAATGCTCCTGAGGCAGGAGAATGACGGTTAGATTTCGGTGCAGAGTGAAGTGGAATTGATTCAAATGCTTCTGAAAGTACTTAAATCTGCAGCGTTGGCTTGGCATGGTCTCGTTGCTTAAAGATATGGAGTCCAACGAGAACTTAGCGAAGGTCAACTTATATTTTTGGACGAGGTTCAGTCACAGCTTGCGTTCTTGAGAATAACCAGAGATTCTGTCCCCGTTCATTTGTCGGCCGGTTACACAGATCTCGCAAGCGAAAGCGGGTTCGATGCTCTTATATTGTCCTCCAAAAGCGATTCATCCCTAGCGAATTTATATCTAATTCCTGGATTCGAGTTCATATGGATCCGATCCATCATACCCGTTACACGAGTTTAATAAATTATCCAACCTAGTCGGCTCATATGTCGGCAAGTTTCTTCAACTTGTCCATACTATACGTGAACTCGCTCAATGGTAAGGTAGAAACTATGCTTTTTAGGGCTGCGGTCAAATTGTATCCATCTGCTCAAGGGCACATGCATGATCATAGAAGGTAAAGATTAAATTAATTTGGGTTTTGGTTGAGAAGAGCTGTAGATCTGATCAATGATGGCAGCTCTCTCTCTCTCTCTCTCTCTCTCTCTCTCTCTCTCTCTCAAGTTGACCTTGTTTATGTGATAAAAGAGAGAGGGAATGAGTCCTATCTTGGAGGAATCGACCGGAATGTTGATGGGTTCTCCTTTTACGATAAAGTAAAATATAATGAGGGACAACTAACAATTCATTGAGAGCAGCACGGTCCGCAAACAAATCCGTATACATAATTATTTTCTGTCAAGACAAAATGACGTGGAGTCGTCCAAAGAAAATCTCTGATGATGAATCGCTCGAGCTTACGCTTTCTTTAACCTGCTAATTTTATTTTCAAAAGTATTGTTAAAGTCGACCGCACAAATTGACAATCGACTAGACTTCTCCCATTTTATTAAGGCGATGTCCATGTCCCACAGGCAAGACAGGCTGTACGCTATAGCTATGTTGTGGATATGAAGTTTACCTCGAGAAAATGGATGATTATCATTTTGAAACGGTCTTGAGTGAGAAATAAATATGCTTTCAACTTGAATTTCGAGTGTTCTTTCTTCCATTGAACTGCTTATGCTTTTTTGAGTATAGAGAAATGTCTAAGTGATTGTCTTTAATTCATTGTGAGATTAATAACTTGTTCTGAAATAAATAAATAAAAATTTGTGATGAGATTCACTCATTCAAATTTTCTTTGGTTTTGTGTTCTTCGTCCAAATTTCCTTTGATTCTTCCGTTGATCCTTTAATTTCTGGCTCTTGCACTTTATTTCTCAAGCAATTTATTTGTTTATTCTATTGTTTAGATCAAATTAGAAAAATCTTTTTCAACCTTGCTCTAAGGAGATGGCACACATTATTCACGCACTCACAAGTTGATAAAGATTTTGAAAACCTTGCTTTATGAAGAGCTGAAGACTTCGTGGCTGAGCTAGAACCGTAAATTAAACAAAGCCAAACCTTTGTTTAATTTATAATCACCTGTTTGTCAAATTTATTTTAGGGTTCCAATCAGCACCAACTAATACAAAACAAAACATTATGTCTTACGGGCGACATTTTCCTCCATCCCTTCCTTTTTCTAAGGAAGTAAATAAAGATCGAGTAGTGATTGGTCCATAGGACAGTACGGAGTTGGTAGACAAGTCATTCGAGGAACAAGATAGAAGAGACAGAGGACACCCCGCCACCTGAATTTGCATCCGGGGAAGCGTGTTCGAAGAAAATTCAATCGATCGTCGCAGTATTTCCCTTCGATCGACTCCAATAGACTCGATTGCGGTGTTAACTGAGATGCAATGACGAGCTTCAGATATATAATCCCATCCCTTAGCTCATGGTACAGCGTTGGGACGACGCTGAAATGCCAAAACACAGTCGGAGTCCCTATCACTTGCTAAACTCGAAGACCCATCGCGACAAGAGTCTCCGATCACTCCCTCCGCACCTGCCCGTCCCGGATCACCATCACCGGATCTGTCAGTATTATAGCTGGAACCTCCCAAAGACGGGGTTAGCCTGCTTCATGTAGAAGCTGCAGCGTCGGTGGAAGTGGGAGTGCTTTTTGCGGTCCCATCGTGAGACGCTTCGTTGTTCATGTCACGCCATAGGGCCCAGATGGCAAACAATATTTCGCTCTTTCAGGGGCCTTGACCAATATATTACAATTTATGGATATTATTCATACATAAAATTAACAAAATTTCAAATCCGGTGTAAAAAGGATTCGGAGCTCAGTCTATGGGCCAACCACTAAAAACCCAAATTTTTTAACCAACGGATGTGAGTGAGACAATACTTATCACATGACTTCAAGTAATGTAAATTAAATTCATTCGAGTTATTATATTAGAAGAATCTCCATATTATAATCTTTCGGGAGATTAAACTTAGTCCATTAATTATTTAGGGATGCTAAAGCTGTACACTACTTAAATTTTTCATGTCATATTTAAACCCTTCATTTTGCAATGTTTTGGACATCCCTTGTCTATCTGGGAGTTCCATCAAACTCTCTTTTCGGAATGGATTTCAACAAACCATGGTAACTCAGTATGCCAGGCCAACTATATCAGTTACCGGTGCAACAACAAATGCCCAAAATAGGGAGAGAGGCATGAACAATGTTGCTAGTATCTATATAAACCAGCATTTTTCTCCTAAGAGAGAGGCCTAAAGTTGCATTGGCTTCCTCAGGATGCTACTGATGCTCACGACCATTCCTAAAGCTGCACTGGCCTAAAGCTACATAGTCACTCCTATTTTTAGTCTATTTGATCATTCAAAAACATTGGAGATACATGACCAAAGTAAATTCACTAGAGGAAGACCTTCTCAAAGCTGCGCTAGAACATTAGCTATCATGCATTCACGCACTTTACACAGCCTCCAATGGCTCTCTCTTGGGCATTGTGAGTCCCGGCTCTTCGCTGACTCGTTTCCACTCCAAGCATTGAATAAGCACCGCCAGAGCCATGCTCACCACTCTATTGGCAAGTCCAGCACTAGGACAACTCCTCCTCCCCATCCCAAATGGCAACAACTAGTATGCATGATCACCTTGCAATCCCTTGTCCCTATGTAGTTTAAAACTTGTGGGATCATACCACATTTTTTGATCTCTCAGAATTGCCCACACATTAACTAGGATCATGGTGCCTCAGGGCACATCGAACTCGCTGATTGTGTAATCTTTAGCAGACTCATGAGCCACTAGGAGTGGCATTGACAAAAACAATCGGAGTGCCTCATTGCTAATGTTTTGAAGGCAAGGCAGCTTGTGGATGTTGGCTTCGTCAACTAGACGGTCTCGGCCCACAACATCGTTTATTTCTAACTGAGCTTTTTTCATGACATCTGACTAACAAGCATCAATACTCTCCAAGAGCCTTCATATCTTGTTTGACATCCCAACATGCTTCAACACGTGGTTAACAAATGTTGGAAAATCTGACACATGGTTAACTCTCCCCAACACACTCTGACATGCGAGTTCGAAATTCCGACACCTAATTTTGACATTCATAGGGAAAATTTTAAAAATTTTCAATATTTGAATAATCAAAATGTAAATATATATATAAAAGAGGTAGGGATGGTGCCTAGGCGCCCCTACCGCTACTGTTGCCACCATTGACGGGGATCGAGATGGTGGAGGGTTGCGATCCTTGCCGGGGGGCAAGCCCATTGTTAGCAAATTTAGGTGATTTAGGTGATGCCTTGGTTAAGGGCCAAGCAAGGCTCACCTAGATTTGGGCGATGTTGTGCTCTTAGTTGGGCCTTGCGAGGGTCGTTGGTGCTTGCTTGGGGCGGCAAGGCCTTGCCTAGGGTTGGGGAGGCTCATTGGCCACAGGCAAAGGTTAACATCACCCAGATCTAGGCAAGCCTTGTTGGCCCCAGCTGAGGCACCACCTAGATTTAGGCGAGCCTCGCTTGGGTGGGCCCCACTCCACTACCTAAGGTTGGTGACCTTGCCAGGCCCCTTCGATGGTGGCTGGGCATGCTGCTGACAACGATAGCACTAGCAGCAGTGGTGCGCCGAGCCATGACCGTACCTCTTTTTTTCAAATTTGTTTTTTTAGAACTATTTTAGCTTTTTAAAAGGTTTTCTACTATGAAAAAAGTAACAAAAAATGCAATTAAAAATACGACTTCAATATTTTTCGTTAAATAAATTGACAGTGACTCGATTACACAAATTTGATAAGTTTTAAGACTAAATTGCACTTTCGTGATAAGTTTTAATTGTAGTGCACATATCTTTAAATTTAATAGTGAAATGTGGATTGTTTGTTTTTTTCTCCTCAAGTTTTATGAATGTAATTGAATTTATCAAATTAAAACAATGAATGATATTAACAAATATTTGATTAATATTTTAGTGTAAATGAATTCTAGGCTCTTATTATTATTATTATTATTATTATTATTATTATTATTATTATTATTATTATTATTATTATTATTATTATTATTATTATTATTATTATTATTATTTATCTGTGCATTTATATTAAAAATATATTTAATATATAATGTGTCGAAATTCTTTATTTTTTTAGACGTGTCGACATGTCATACAATATCGTATTGCGTGTCCATGTCAGTGTTACATAAACGTCCGAGTGGTTGAGTAGAAGGGACATGGCCCATTATATTGTTACAGCATATGTATGTGATAACTAGCAATGTCCGCCACAAATTGTGCTTCAGAAATTAAATAAGTATATGCTCAATTCTTTCAAAAATAGATGAAACTTGCTTTTGAAATTGAAGAACAATCATGTTCAGATGTAAAGAGGCAAATGTAAAAGGAATAGATTTAGTTTAAGTAATACTCAATAATCGGCTGTACACTCTCCTTAGACCTTCGTCTTCTTGAGTGTTTGTTTTGTAGGTGCCGGGCCTCCCTCTTGTATTCTTTTTTGCAAAATCAATATACTACTTACCTTTACCAAAAAAAAATAATCGGCTGCTATTATAGTCTTGTTCATGTAAAGTGCAAACTTTACCTATTTTATGCATCATGTAGACATGGAAGTGTTCCAAATAGCTCCTATCTGTCCTTCATGAGTTTCCCTAGTCGAATCATTAAACTTGCATGGATTTTCTAATTAGGTCTATCAATCCCCATTCGAACAGTTCGAGCGAATGTCAGTCTCTACCAGAGTACGGCGTGAGAAAGTATCTTGCCTCCATGGACACGCCACCATTGAACAAAAGTTTGCCTCCGATTGGTGTGGTTTTTCACATTGTCAATTTTTCCACGACGGCTTGTTGATGGTATCAAATTAATTTAGACGATAAAGTGCTAAGAAAAGTTTTAAATTTATTATACTAATATCAATTTAGTCACAAATTTTTTAATTAAAATCAATTTAACCCTAAATATTTTTCCATTAAATTTGGCTAATTTAAACTGGAAATCACTTACTTGGGTGCTAGTCTTCTGATGTAACACAATTAGCGTTAACGTTGACATTTTTAAATAATTTTTAATATTTGTTAGATTTTTAAATTTTTTCCTTTTTTAAAATTTTTCTAATTTTTCTTTACTTTTTTTTTTTCCTATTCTTTCTTCTGTGCACTATGGCCAATCCCAACCATAGTTGAGGGCTGGCAAGGACATTACGACCCTCGCCAGATCCAATGACACACTTGCCGGTCCTCGACTATGGTCGATCGCCGGCCATGGCTAGTACAAGCCAAAGGGCAAATGAGATAGAACAAAAAAAAAAAAAAAAAGGAAAAATAAGAAAAAAATAAGAAAAAAAAAATAAAAAATAATTTAATATCAGGAAAAATATACAAAAATTATTGAAAAATGTCAACGTCAGCACTAGTCATGTCACGTAAGACGGTCAGCATCCATGTTAGTAATTTCCATCTAATTGCCGAATTGACTGAATTTGTATCAATACAAAAATGTTTAGGATTACATTGGTCAATTCAAAACTCAATTGGTACAAATGCAATAAGTTTATGACTTTTTTGTACTTTTCCCTAATTTAAACGACATGCTTTTCTATCATTCGAACAGCTTGAATCCATCAGAATTGGATAACATGCAAAAGTTCAAGGAAAAGAAGATGAAAATTCTACTTAAGCCATTCACTGCACACATGACCAAAGATCCATGGACTTGTGTAATTGACTACCTTATACGAGCTCTTTCTTTCTGACCTTTTTCCTCAATCATTTTAATGAACAACAATCTACGTAGTGGCTAACATTCAAGAAAGAAAAAATTCAAGCATAATCCCGTTACATGTGAGTCATTAGATGTGAGCCCAACTCACATGTACTGTTGGATGAGATAGATTTCACATGGGATCCACATGATATAGCATTAACATTGGGTTCGAATCAATTTGAGTCATATAATAATGGCTAAGAAACAAGACCCTATTACTTGAAATAGAAAAGAAAAATAAGACCTTTAGGAGAATATATAATACAAAAGGAGGCAATTCCTCGGTACTTTGTGAAACTGGTTTCAAACTCTTTGGAGCAAAGTAAAATATATTTAAATTAACATAGATCGTTGGATTTGTGGTACCCAGAGAAAACAAGTCATTACCAACGATCCTGACTCATATAGGCATATGTATACTTTGACTCTTAACAATCTTTCAAGCGCAAGGGTTTAAGAACAATCTTTGCTTTGGAAGGAGTCAAATTTTTGTCCATTTCAGGGTACGCTCATGATAAACTAAAATTTGCTTGCTTGTCTATGCGTAAAGAATCACAGATCCCTAGTCGTAAAGAATCAAGAAACATAGCACTATTTATGCGTAAGTGAAGTCAATGGAACATGTGTTATACACGTACCAGGATATGGCCTTTGATGATGTCCAAGTAGCCCTTCGACAGCATAGAATCGATCATCGTCTTGCTCTCCACCTCTTGGCCACCATCGCTTCTCTTTGTTCTCAACCTAAGCTTGTCTATCATCCCCTGCAAGATCACATCGCACCTCTTGGCCGCATCCACCATCCTCTGCTTCCTCCCCTTGAAGTCCACCACCTTCCTTGGCACCAGCAAGAAATCAGCCGGGTCTATCCCGCTCAGCTCAATTCCTCCTTTATCACCTCCCTGAACTGTGACATCCTGAATTTCCAGTTCTATTTTCAATTAAATGAATTGGGCTTTTCATTGACGTGCCTATAGTTCTATTCTCTTAGCTGATCACTCATGAGATAACTAGTCTATCAGGGGAAGCTTTTAAAGGATTTTAATGCAATAGATTTGAGAATTCGACCAGAAATCGACTGCTCAACCGTGCTAGTCCGCAGGGGTCATTACGGCATAGTTAAAATCGATTATAGACTGAAGATAGGTCGGTTGGACTGAGCCATGTGATTTAGTGTAGGTGATCCCACCTAATTGCAAAATTCTCGTCGATCGGCACTAGACCGATTTTTCTGTCATTTTGGTATCCTGTGCCCGTATTTGAAATCTCGAGATTTTCACGACAACCGAGAGTCACCAATGTGTCGAAGATTTACATTGTGGCTCGAAAATAATCGACCACGGGTTTATTGCACTAAAAACTTTTAAAAGCTACCGGGTAGGTTAGGTCACGCTAAAATCTCGCCAGATTGAAATTAACCGTGAATTTGAATCCAATTTCAGAAATTGAAAGTTCTGTCATGTCATGATTCATTTTAGAAACGTCAACTCATCCTCCAAAGATTTTTCTGCAAACTAGGATTTTCGGCAAAAATTCAAAGTAGGACCATTTGTGATCGGGAAAATCAGAGGACCGTTTTTTATTGCATTTTTGGGATTCCAATTGGACAAATTGGTGAGGAAGAATGTTGATTGGGATGATGGTACCTTGGTGGGATTTATGGACATCAAATTGGATCCAATTGGAGAGGAATTGATTCAATTTGGGGAAATGGTTCAAAATTCGTAGGTCCCTTGGTGTGCAACATTTGAGACATCAAATGAAGCTTCTAAGGGAAGATTGAGGGCTGCATTTTGGTCTTGGATGACAACCCAAGTGGTGGGGCCTTGCCAATGAGCACAAAGGGATAGAATATAAGACTTTGGAGGCTTATGGGACCTCCTTTATCTTCAGCTATCTTCTTCTTCTTCAAGGGGCCACTTTATCCATTGTTGTGGCTTGAGAAAGTTTAGAGAAACTAGAGAAAACTGGCAGCCCCTCCCCTTAGCACGTCACATGCCCGCCGAGCCACCGAAGCCGCCGTTCAAACTGCCTGAGCCCGTCACACGTCGCCCCGCCAGCTCGTGCCTCCTGCTTGGCGTCCCACTTGCCTCGAGCCACCTTGCCATCCCCTGAGCTACCTAGGCCACCGTTAAAGCCCCTTGGCCATTGTCTGCCTCCACCGTCGACCGCTACAACCACCGCCGCCCTTTCCTTGCCGTTTTTGTGCCAACCGGTCATCGTTCCAACTTGCTTGGCCCAAGGTCAGAACCGAAAAGCCAGCAAGGGCTTTGAGGCTTCATGGCACGTTTTGGGGCCTATCCGGTTTCCGTTTGGTGTCGCCGCAGGGTCGTTTATCGCCTGTCTCCGCGTCGCCATCGTCATGAACTCACCGGAACATTAAACCGGTGAGTTTACTTGCTAAATTTTGCTTATGGAGTTAATGATGCTTAGGGGTTTATTATTTTAGGCTAATTATAGTTTATGTGGTTAGTTAGAATGGATTAGCGATTTAATTATTCAATTGTGCATGTTAGGTGGTTAGAACGGTATAATTAAGGACTAGATAGATCATGCTATTTACCTAGATAAGTTTGGAAATTTTCATGACCCTTTCGAGTGGTTAATTAAGCATTTCCGGCCTAAGTTGGTATTTTTGATATTTAATTGTATTTATTTAATTATTTTGGTATTTATTTATTATTTATTATTTTCCGGAAATTATACCGAGATAGCTGGTGACTGGAATTTCGTTTTGATTGCAATGGTGTGCTTAGTTAATGCAATTGAGTGCTATTTTGTGCAAATTGAGTGGTAATTGTGATTTTGGGTATCTATTCAAAAATTGCGGAATTTTGATATTTGATTGGAAAAATCATGAATGTCGAGTTTGACACCGAAAATGTCGAGTTTTGACACCGAAAATGATTTTAAGGACCAGGTCGAATTGTGGGATTTTAAAAGTGTGAATATCAAATTTTCTAGTTCATAGTGAATCGTCAGCTTGTGCGAGCGTTATTGATACGTTAGCTTGTGAGAGCATTGAATCGTCAACTTATGCGACCATTATTGTATGTCAGCTTGTGAGAACATTGAATTGTCAGCTTGTGCGAGCATTATTGTACGTTAGCTTGTGAGAGCAATGAATCGTCAACTTATGTGAGCATTGATACGTCAGCTTGTAAGAGCAATATTCTATATCAGCTTGTGTGAGCATAAATATACCTCAGCTTGTGTGAGCAGTAATCAAATTGATTGAATTGATAGATGGTATTGATCGTATCGATTGTATCGAATTGAATGGATTGAATGATCGATTGAATTGAATTGATTGGTTGAGATTATGAATTGTACTGACGTGCAAGAGGGAACTGAGGCAAGGTAAGTCTTCTGACTTGTATGTATAGCTGCCTCTAGTCATATTTCCTTCCTAGTCGGAGTTTAGGGGGTGAACTTGTTGAGACATTGTCTCACCCTGTCGTGGGCTCAATATTTTCAGGTTTTTAGATGGCAGTTCCTCCGGAACATTTTGGTCGGCCCATGAGGGTTACCGAGCAGATTTTTGACTACCTTGATCCCGAAGTCACTAGGTCTATGAATTTGTGGAGACCACCGTTTGAGTCGAAGAGGGCCTACCTCAGAAGGTACCTCATTGATTCAGAGTGTGGTTTCGCTACGAACCCAATGGATTCAGGGTGGGTCCCTTCCAGGGTTTTGAGATCCCTTCTATGGTAGTCGACGTTGCTCTACGTGAGAGTGCAGCTGACCCTCCTAATGGTGTTATGGAGGACCCGGAGCCCTCGAAACCCGTGGAGATTGAAGGATCGGCAAATGTGTCCGACTAGTAAATCTTAGGACAACTTCTTTTGAGAGTCGGTCTTTTGTAGACTCTTGGCTATAGACTAGTATGTACATAAACCAAGGTGTTTATAAAAGTGTTTTGGTTGTGAATGTGTTTTCTGCTTTTCTATCCCATGCTGGTTGTTGTCAAGGGTAATTGTTCGCTTCTGCATGCGCATTAAAAAGGAATGGGTCGGCGACGCGTCCTTGGACGTCGCAATTTTATCAACCACCGAGGGATGGGCACGCGCTCGAGGTTCGGGGCGTGACATGAACTACCTAGCCACCTTGGCATTGCTTGCATCAACGGCGACTCTGGAGTAGCACTTCCTAAAGATCATCCTCATGACAATGTTGAAGGACAACTCCTGCAGCCTCGACCGCATCTCCACCCTTGCGAAACCGCTCCTTGTATGGAGGAGGCCACCTCCTAGAGGTTCCTCATGAGGATTCTGACTTCCTCCTACCGGCCAACAAGGGAGCCAGCGAGGTAGTGTGGTGAAAGGATCTTGAGGGCCATGAGGCAATGGAGGTTGCACCATTGGGGACCATAGGGGGCGGTGCCGATGGTGGTGTTGCCGTAGGACATGATCTCACTTGTGAGCATGTGGGGCGGTTGGCGAGGATGACACCATTCCTAGTGAAGCACTCCTTGGCTTGTAGACAGCGAGGATAGGACAATGACGGGCCAAGAATCAAAGGAGAGGGAAAAGACAGGGCCATAGCGATTGGAGAGGGACTAGAGGGTCTGGTAGATAGGCTCTTTTATGAGGAGGAGGTGGTCGATGATAGGGAGTGAAGGTGGGGCCGACGGGAGGTTTCTCTTGTTGCTTCTCTGCAATTTGAACAGGAAGAGAAGGAAGAGGAAGGAGGATGCTGAGAGGATGAACACCCATGAGTCTTCCATCAATAATATGTGATGGAGGCCAACGTTGTAGAGAAAGACTGAGAGAGTTGGAGAGAGAGAGAGAATGGGGAGAGAGATGTAAGCGGGAAGAGGTTTTATACGTCGGCTCTAGCTTTTCACACTAGAAAATTACTAAATAAGTTTTAATCTATTATAACTATTGCGAAAAAATGCCAATCAAAGATATACCAATCTAAGAATAAGTAGCAAAGGATGAAAGAAAATCGAAATCACACGAGACACGAAATTTACATGGAAAACCCAAAACGGGAAAAACCACGGAGAGAGAGGGATTCCACTCTTAAAAAAAAACACACGAAAGTACAATTCTAAAAACTCTAAAAACCACTTGGTGAGCCATAAGATCTAAATATCCAACAAGAAGGCTAGAAAAAAACAAATAGGAAATAATATAGAGGCTAGGGTTGGAGATGTGTTATAAACACATTCCTTTTACAGTTTCCCTTCAAAAATTCTTAAAATAAAAGGTGCATGGTTTAAAATACTCTTATCTCTTAATTTGAAAGCCAAAACTCAACAAATCTCTACCTTGACTTCAAATCTCTAAAAGAGCAATATGCCAGACATTACAAGACCTCTCTCCCTCACCACCAAAAGTGACCATACAAGGCCACCCCCAAAATGGCGGAATAGATGATGCATACCCCTAAGCCTATGTGACTGTACTCAATATAGGAAATAAGGGATCAAACACCACCAACTCCACCTAAGTAACTCTGTCGCGACCAATTTTTTCGGGTGAACCACCTAGAGTTTGGCTAATGGATTATTAAGCCGAGACTTAACTTGAGCTCTCTTAAGCCCATACCAATTCGCGACTTAGGTTCAAATTCTTAACATACAAATGATTTTTCAATCAAGAGTCACCACTAATTTGTTTTTCGATGGGTCGATTAGAAACCCAAGTAAAGTAACGTGAGATTTACTTTACTCCTACGAACTATAAATTTATGAGTTCGGGGACTTGATTACGCTAGATTTCTCTAACGCCATTTCGGTACCTTTCTCTTTTGTTTTGAAAAAATGTCTTGTAGGCAGCTTGAATTAATTTTAATTTACTTCCCTAACATGTGAGGTGATCATGCAGGTGCACAAGCCACCAATTTAACATCCAGATAAAGTAGTGAATAAATTGCAGGACTTACCTCATAGAAACGAAAGCATCTGCAATGTTAGATCAGAACTCACATTGACAATCCTAGATATGATTTCTAATTAACACGCAATCACTCAATTTTTTGTTTTCATTTATTTAATGAAGATCATGCTTTATGCAATGCATGCTACTAATCTAACATGAAATGATATGACATAGTTGTATAGCCTAAACTATATGACATGAGTAAAGTAATTTTTAAAGAAATGCAATAATTAAATATGTAATCTAAATTAACCAAAATGACCAAATCCTAATGACGGGCAATTTCTAATTAAATGAACCTAGCAACAATCACTAAATGGCGTGCATTTCATAAACCTAATTCTATATGACGTGCACATGATTTTTATTTTCCTAAAAATACACGTGATCTATCCTAATATGCAATGATGTGCAAAGAGTGCCCTAATTCTATTTTTTTTTTCTTTTTTTAGTTTATGAAATTCGAAATTAAAATTGCCAAATAATTAAACGTGCAATTCAAAATTTAAAAAACTAACATCTTAAATGAATGCATTTTTTTGATTTTATATTTTTTCTAAATTCAAGATAAGATCCCAAGAAATATTCTAAAACAAACCTAATCTAACTCAAAATTTTTGGATTTTCTTTTTTTGTATTTAAATACGGGTTGGGCCCGATCGATCGCCCAACCCCTTTTCAAAAAGGGCCCTCCGTGGGCCTTTTAAAAAAAAAGATAACTAAACCTAGCCCAAGAAGACAACATAAGCCCAATATGCCAAACTCATCTCAATCCAAAGAATGAAACAAGCTCGACCCGGTTTAGGGCAAAACCTTACTCGGTTGGAGGTTCTTGCTCGACTCGCCCAAAGACTCCGGCGGTGGGCAACAAACGTGCGGTGAGAGGGGGATGGCCGTCGGAGCTGGGGCATTGGGCACCGGGCAGAGGGAGGTGTCGGCAGCAAGCGCCGATGACGGGCGAAGGCGCTGTAGCAGGGGTGAGCATCGGCATTAGGCGCGACAGCAGGGGTGAGCATCGGCGTCGGGCGTGGCAGCAGGGGTGGCACTGGCGTCAAGGACGATGGCATGGCATCAGGTGAGCGAGGAAGGTTGGCGTAGTAGCGGCTCGGGATCTACTAGCGGCGAGGCAGAATAGGGACCGAGGCACGACGGAGTAGGGGGCTGCTACTTCTGGTGTTGGGTTGCAACTGCATCAATCGGAGGCGGAGGCGCAGTGCAAAGGGCTCGAGATCTGCTGCAGAGGTGGGTAGCAGTGATGGCGTCACGGGGAACGAACAACGGGATAGCTTGGTGGCTTGCTCGGGCGTTGCGAAAGTTGGCGAGCACGGTGGAGGCGAGCAACGACGCTCGGCGCAGCTTTGGTGCGGCAGATCAGGTGGTGGCAGAAACTGTCTGGCGGAAGCGGGGGAAACGAGTAGCGGCGTTCGGTGCGGGGGGCTCGCAGACGAGCTGTGATGGCCAGCGAGAAAAATGCTACCGAAGAAGTTGAATAGTGCGTTGTTATGCTTTTTCCTTTTTTTTTTTTTTTTCTCTCTCCCTCTCTCTTAGCTGTCTCTTTCTCTTTGCAAAAGAAAAAAGTTTACTTTTTCCCTTCCCCAAAAAGAAAAGCCCCACAAAGCAAGCTTTTTTTCTTTCCTTTGTGTTTCTTTTCTTCTTCTTTTTTTTCAAAGGAACGAAGAACCCCCTTCGACTTGATCTAAAAAAAATCGTTGTGTGGCCGTATATTCAATGTGTGGCCTTTCAAAATCCTATGCATTTAACCTATTTATAGGCCACGAGTTAGGGTTTTAATTTTTCCAAATCCATATCCAAATGCAATATTCGCAATATTTGCTTTTCACATTTGCCATTATCCAAAATATTCATCATATCCCGGAAAATTTCAAATTCCTATTTTTCACGAGATAATTTTTTATCATTAATTTTTGGGCCAATTTGCTCGCTTCATGGGCTTAGTGCGGCTCGTCAAATTAAAGCTTAGAACCATTAATTCGAACCCGCCCGTCACCGGTCCAATAAATAAATGCAAAAATGCAAATTAAAAATAAATGCACCTAAATCTATATGCTATGTAATTAATATTTTTTTCAGTGATAAAATTATCCCATAATTTTTCTATGCAATTAATAAATGACCGAACCGCCAAAATTTAGGTGTCAACAGCTGCCCATTTTTTAAGGTGAGCTCGTAGAGGTTGCCTTCAAAAACAAATTGGAACCTAAATGTTGACCATGCACATGCACTAAATGATTGATTTTTTATTATATTTTATTATATTTTTTTTTTATTTTTGATATTTTTGATTTGATTCTTTTTTTTTTTTCGGAAAATGAATCCCATTTTAAAATGCAATTTATATGATGCATGGAAATGCTAATGCAAATGCATGATGCGAAAGGAAAAAACATACCTACAATTACTTACCAATCAATGCAGTAGAGTATCTTGAGGTACATGATAAAACCCCATTTACTCGACAAGTACCCAGTTTTCACTCATGTTCCTTGAAGAGTCTAACAGAAATAAATTAAAACATCCAGACTGAGAAGAACATTCACATCCAGAGTGAAATGCTCAACAAAAAGAATTAAGATATCCAGATCCAAACTGAGATGTCAAGATTTTTGAATTCGAAATACCTAGATCCAGACTAAGGCATAATGAGAAAAATCGAAAAAATTCACATCCAAAGTGAAATGTTCAACGAAAGAATTAAGACATCCAGATCCAGACTGAGATGTCAAGATTTTTGAACTCGAAATACCTAGATCCAGACTAAGGTATAACGAGAAAGATTGAAAAACATTCACATCCAGAGTGAAATGTTCAAATGAAAATAATCAAGACATCCAAATCCAGACTGAGATGTCAAGATTTTGAAACTCGAAATACCTAGATCTAGACTAAGGTATAATGAGAAAGATTGAAAAACATTCACATCCAGATTGAAATGTTTAAATGAAAATAATTAAGACATCTAGATCCAAACTAAGATGTCAAAGGAACCTACCTGAAATATCTTACCTTTAAGGAGGATAGAGTGATTCAAGGTAGTTGGTGTTACATGTCCAGGATCGGTACCTTTCTACGGTTGCCTAAAATAGTAACGAGGCTTTGTAAGAAGACTTCTTTCCTAGGACCTGTACCTTTCTACGGTTGCCCAATATGGCAGTAAGATTTTGTAAGGAAACTGCTTTCTTAGGACCCGTACCTTTCTACGGTCGCCTAAATGGGGTTCATCCGGATTTTTGATGAAGCCAAATGATTTGACTACCTCATCAAAACGGATATTCCAACTTCTGGAGGCTTATTTGAGTTCATAAATGGATCTCTTAAGCTTACACACCTTCCATTTTTCACTATTGGATTCAAAATCCCGTGGCTGTTCTATATAGATGTCCTCATCAAGAAAACCATTTAGAAAAGCCTTTTTGACATCCATCTGGAATATCTCATAATCAAGGTGTGCAGCTATAGCCAACATAATCTGAATGGATTTTAGCAGGGCCACAAGTGAGAAAGTTTCGTCATAATCAATTCCTTTTTTTCTGATGATATCCTTTTGCCACCAGCCGTGCTTTGTAAGTTTCAATTTGACCTTCAGCATTCATCTTCCTCTTAAAGATCCATTTACAGCTAATTGGTATAATACCATTAGGCATGTCAATTAAGGTCCAAACTTCATTGGACTACATTGAATCCATTTTGGATTTCATGACTTCTAGCCATTTACCAGAATCGATGTCCGACATCGCCTCCTCATAGGTTTTAGGATCACTAGGTTGATCACTATCATTCACAATGAATAATGGTTCAATATGATCAATCGAGTGTCTATAATGAGCAGGTGGGCGAGACGTTCTCGCACTTCTCCTAAGAGATTGTGTATCAGAAGCTCCCACTAAATCAGAGATTGGTATCTGAACTCGGTTGTTTGGTACTTCATTATTTTCTTCTTGTAAGACTATTTTCTGCCCAGCACCACCTTCTTGGACAAACTGATTCTCCATAAAAAAAGTGTGCTTGCTCACCAAAATTCTTTAGTCTGAATGAAAATAGAAATAATATTCAAGAGTTTCCTTTGCATATCCAATGAAGCAACCTTGTTCAGATCTTGCCTCCAATTTTTCCATTTTCAGCCTTTTTTATGAAAGTTGGACAACCCAAAATGTTAATATGATTAAGACTAGGTTTCCTACTATGCCATATCTCATAGGGCGTAGTTGGAACAAATTTCGACAGCACTTTGTTCAGTATATATACAGTTGTCTCAAGGGCATATCCCCAAAGGAATATTGGCAAATCGGTGTAACTCATCATTGATCGCACCATATCTAATAAAGTACTATTTCTTCGTTCAGATACTCCATTATATTCTAGAGTTCCAGGAGGTGTCCATTGTGATAAAATGCTATTCTCTTTAAGATAGTTCAGGAATTCAGTACTAAGGTATTCACCTCCTCGACCCAATCGAAGAGCCTTAATACATTTTCTTGTTTGTTTCTCAACTTCGACCTTGAATTCCTTGAACTTTTCAAAGGATTCAGATTTATACTTCATGATGTATAAATAACCATACCGTGACTGATCATCGGTGAAGGTGTCACACCCCGAACCCTGAGCGTGTGCCCATCCTTTTGCGGTCGATAAAATTTGCGACTTCCCAGAACTAGTCGCCGACCCTTTTTATTTTATTGCACATGTGGAAGCGAATTATAAATTCCCTGACAATAACCATCTCGGGATAGAAAAGCAGGACAATAACTTCACAAACAAACAAGCCTTTATAAACATATGCTGAGTCATGTACAAGAGTCTATGGTCAAAAGACTATAAAAGACTATTCTCTAAAAGAAGCGGTCCTATCCGACCTATACTTCAAATCACTTCTTCTCTGCTCTAGGTTCCACTCGTTGACCCTAAAAGTGGTTATACAATAACCAGTGAGACAATGTCTCAGCAAGGCGACCCACTAAACTCCAATTAGGAGGGTAATATGCTTCAGGGTGCTCTAGTCACATAATCACACAATTAGAACAGGGAACTTACCTCGCATCAGTTCCTTCCTACAGGTCAGCACAGTTCATATCTCAAATGCATATAATTAATGCACCCAACAATTGAAACGCTTCATCAACTCAATCAATCATAAGGGTCTCGATTATAAGGCCAAACCATTCTGACACATCCCATACCGTGCCACACAGTTTTGTCTCATAATTAGGTGCATCTAACTCAATCAATCATGCATTCCAATTGATAATTATGCCCCTTTAGGGCACAGCCTACTCTCAAGTTCGGCGGTCTACTAGCGTAGCTAGGTATCATCTCACCTCATTGAGCATGGCTACGTCTCTCAAAGACGACATTCCATGAAGGAGCATTGGTCCAAAATCTACTACGACCGGCATCCTTTGGTAGGGCATCCCATATAGGGGCACGTCTAGCTCAACAGCTCGAGACGAGTTCACTTAACCAACATATGACCATTCAATCTTGGCCCAGGACACTGTGCATTGCACTCAAATACCTCCATTAAAATAGTGATCCCGCCTATTTTATTTGTATTAAAAACACCTAGTGAAATTAGTCGTGTGTGAGTACACGGTCAGATTGGACCCGGAAAATTCATAACCTTCTTTTCAAAATCCCATTGGTTTATATAGTATATAAAACCATTTTCGGTGTTTAAAACCCGACACCCAGCATTTTCTAAATAAACGTCAAAATTCACAAATTTTTGGAATAATTGACCCAATTTCCAATCAGCACTCAAATTTCACAATTTAACACTCGATTGTAGAAATTAACCACACCATTGCAATTAGCATGAAATTTCGATCATCGGCTATCTCGGCCTAATTTCCGGAAAAATAATTAATAAATAAATAATTTATAAATTAATTAATATAATTCAATTTAAATTCTAAAATTACCAACCTAGGCCAAAATTGCTAAATTAAATACCAATACGGACCTGGAAAATTCCTGAACCCTTCTAGATAAATAATGCAATTTATCTAGACCTCACTTAATCTAATCTAACCACTTAACATGAATAATTAAATAATTAAATTTATAATTTAATCTAACTAACCACCTAGTTCCTAATTAAATTAAACTAACACCCCTTAGTTGTCATTAGCCTACTAAGAAGAGTTTAGTGCATAAACTCACAGGCTTATTGCGGAATCTGGTTCACCGCGACGACGGCTCGATGGCGGCCGAAATCTAAATTTTCGGCGGCGTAAGCGAACATTCAGACCAGGCCTAAAACAGGCCCAACAAATCTCAACCTAAATTGAGATTTGTTAATGAGTTGGACTAGGCTTGATCTGGGCTTGGGGCTGCGGTTTGGGCTTGTCTTCGCGGGCTAAAATTATGTTGGAGATGGACTGAACTCAAATCAACGGCTTGCAAAAGAAGACTAGGGACTGGAAAAGAAGATTGAGGAGTGGCTGATTTCACACGGTTGCTAAGCTTGAAGGAAATTCACTGGACTTGACTTCACGCGGCTGCTGGGCTTGAAGACACGAACATAAGTGGGGCGTCAATGCAACAAGGAGACATGGAGGCATTAGGATGGCTTCGTTGGCGTCACGTGTAGGCAGCTTCGGCGAGGCAGAGAGGAACAGAGGAATTTGGATGTGTGGGCGTGGTCAACAAACGAAGCCAACAAATGTTGGCATGGAGTGGCAAGCAGCAGCACGTGAAAAGATGGAAGCGGGGGTGTGCGGATGCGTGTAGCAATCAACGAAGGGGCTTCACCGTTGCTGGTTGACTCCAAAGGTGCTGCTGTGGACGCATGGAGGGGTAAAATAGTGAAGCCGCGGACGTGGAGCTCAGCAGAGTTTGGTCGCTGGCATGAGAGAAATGGAGTGGGGTTGCAGAATTTGGTAGAATCGGCAGCACGAACGTGGAGCAACTGGGTTCTTTCTCGAAGGGGATGAAGGAATGTAGTAGTAGCTCATCTAAGAGAAGAAATGAAAGCAAAATGAAGGGGGGTCGACGATGCTTATCCATGAAGATTGAACAAGAAAGGGGGGTAAAGTCAAGATGAAAATATATTTTCCATCATTACTTAGCTCACATAAGTCTACAAACTTATCTACTTGTCCCCAAAATATCTTCTTGTAATTTAATTCACAATTGAGCCAATTTATATGCCAAAATTGTAGTCCCTTGCCAAAATTCCGAATTTCACTCTAATAGGTTTAATTTCTTCACTCAACTCCCCAAATTGAGGTCCAATTTTGATGAGGGAAAATCTCAAACAATTTTCTATAAGTCCCTGACACTCAAAGGCTCAGCTTGGAAGTCCAAATTTCCTTTAATTTGGCCCATCCAAATTTTCACAAATTTTCCGTAGCGTTCGAAACGGTTTTCCGTAAAAATCCTTGGAGGATGAGACGATGTTCCTAAAATAGCTCGTGACACCATAGAACTTTCGATTTATAAAATCGGGTTCAAATTTGCAATTAATTTCAATCCGATGTGATTTTAATGTGACCTAGTCTACCGGGTAGTTTTTAGGATTTTTTGGTGCAATTGACCCGTGATCGATTTATCTCGAGTCACATAGTGCATCTTTGACACATTGGCAACTCTCGGTTGTCGTGAAAATCTCGAGATTTCAAATACGGACACGGGGTACAGAAATGACAGAAAAATCGGTCTAGTGCCATTTGACAAGAATTTTGCAATTAGGTGGAATTACCCGCACACTAATCACATATCTCAATCGAATCGACCTATCTCCAGTCTCTGATTGATTTTTGATGGTGCCGCAATGACCCTTGTAGATCAACAAGGTCGAGTAGTCGATTCATGGTTGAATTCTCAAGTCCATTGCATTTAGATTCCTTAATTGCTTCCCCAGATAGTCAAGTTATCTCGTGAGTGATCAGCTAAGAGAATAGCACTATAGGCGCGTCGACGAAAAGCCCGATTTATTTAATCAAAAACAAAATCTGAAAATTCAGACTATCACAAAAGGTAATGAAGTAATTATAATCACCTCTAGTAGTTTCATTAATTAGTCCACATACATCTGTATGTATTAATCGTAATATGTCAGCAGCTCTCACACTATGTCCCACAAAAGGCGCTTTAGTCATTTTTTTCCTAGAAGACATGCCTTAAGAGTCAAGTATGACTCAAAATTTGATGGATCAATGTACCCATCATTACTCAACTTGTTAATTCTGTCTTCTCCAATATGACCTAATCGGAGATGCCAAACATACTTTTTATTTGGACTATCTCTAAGGCGTTTATTAGTTATGGCATTTATATAAATTCTATTTTGCTTATTGACATCCGTAATCGCATTACCAGACATTGTAATGGTATAAAGATTATTGGTTAATAAACTAGAACCAACGCATCTTCTATTATGATAAACAGAACATGCATCATCAGCAAAAGAAAATTCATAATTATCTTTACCCAAACGAGGTATAGAGATGATGTTCCTAACAACATTCTTAAAATGCAAACAGTTCTTTAAAACCAATACATGTCCAGAAGGCAAATATAAACAAAAAGTCCCTCTAGCTAATGCAGCAACTCTTGCTCCATTGGCAAATGTCAGGACAATCTCATTTCGCCTTAGCATCCTGCTTATTTCTAGATTCTGCAATTACATACAAATATGTGAAGTTGCAGTAGAATCTAGAACCCATGAGCTGAATTATGCACTAACCATAAGATTAGTTTCAATAAGCATAGACACCATACCTTCATAAGGTTGGTCCTAAAGCTTGACTTTCAAGCTCGCGAGGTACTTCACACAGTTCCTCCTCTAGTGCCCCTTGACACCATAGTAATGACATTTCCCTTTATCAATCTTGGGTTTTAGTTGCACAACAGGTTTGACAGGCATCTTCCATTTCTTTTTCTTTAAAACAGTCTTATCCCTTGAAGAAGAAGCCTTAGCCATAGCCACTACATTTGGTCTCGTGTTGTGAATTTCCTTCTCATAAACTACCAGCATGCTATGTCACTCAGCGAGAGTTTTCTCCATCTTATGCATGTGGAAGTTTTGGACAAAACCAGAGAAGGAATCAGGTAAAGATTGGAGGATCAAATCCACATCTAACTCATTGTCCATAACAAGATTCAGCCTAGCCAATTCTTCAATGTGCTAGATCATTTTCAAAGCATGATCATTAACTGATGATCCTTCAACCATCCTCATATGGTACAATGCCTTAGATATCTCATATCTAGAGGTTCGACCATTCTCATCAAAGTATTCTTTTAAGTGCAAAATGATCGACCTAGCATCTTCCATAGATTCATACTTCTTCTATAATTCATTATTCATCGAAGCAAGCATATATGACCTAACTTTTAAGTCATCGTTATGCCACTTATCATAAGTGACACACTCCTCTTGGGTCCCACCCTTAGGAAAGGAGGTTGACATCTTTTCATTAAGCACATACCCAATTTTTTTTTAATTGAGAACAATTCTCAAATTCCTCACCTAGTCAGTGAAATTGGGTCTAGTCAAACAATTCTTGTCAAGTATAGAAGCGAGTGGGTTTGTGGTCACCATTTTTCAGAGTAATAATATATATGTTGCAGAAAATAAATTGTTAGCCGTTGTACCTTTCAAAATAACTATTTCATTTTGGCCTTTAAATGAAATAAATCCTCCCACTAAATTTATATTCGAATCCCATACTCCTTAAGACGGGAAGCGGTAATCTTTGTTGGGTAAAGATTACTAGTGGGGATACTAGCCCAAAGCCCACCTCACCTAGCAGTTATTGGTGTTCTATGAACTTAGTGAGTGCACCAACTTGTTCACCGCATCATATGCAAGTCCCAATCATAACTTCGGCCTTTAAACCATGAAAGCCTCACCTAATAGTTATTGGTATCATGATCATAGTTAAGTCTAGCCCATCGTCTCATGTCGGTATTGAAAGCACAAATGATTCCCTCACCTGACAGTTATTAGAAATCATTTGGCTCCAACCCCACAGCATCACATGCATAATGGAGTGGTCCAATATTATGAATGGTAATTAACCCTTATGTATCCATAGCTGGTTAATTAACCACTATAATATTGGATCAAACCACGACGATGGAAGGCCACGAGTCCGAAACCCGTTTCGACTTAATATTATTAATAAGGAGATTTGAGTCGTTATTAATGGTCTCACTTTGCACATTAACTAGTTTAACATGCATGATAACATAAACACAATAAATAAATAGATATCACATAAACATCTATCCTACGTGGTGATCATGGAATTATGGTTCAATGGCTCTCGAGCCAAAGAGACCCATTTAGCCATTTTAATGTTTTAATAATAGAGACATGCCTTTCATTTCTTCTTGAATCTTTGAACTCTTCAAAGACTGGGCCCATAGAGCTCACCGGCTTAATGGCTCCTCCAATGGCTCCTCCTCTCTCGTAGCATTTACATCAACAATTGAAATACTAAACTATGCTAAAATTACATTTCATAAAAATAAATATAAAAGGAATGACGCAACCTCCATTTAATAATTATATCCCCAAAAGGAATACCTGTAATCATCATACATTCATCCATACAACAATCATAATGATTATGGATTTTTCCATGATCACCACCCTTCCTTACAAGTTATAAATTCAAAATTTAAAGCTCCGGAAGGCACAGATAAAATTTTGCATTTCATCAAATTTAAAGTCGAACAACACAAACTTTAAATTCATAATCACGAATCATTCGCATAATATAAACACAAAGTATAACAAGTTACGGATTTTTTATTCAAAATTGATTTAGTTCTAATTTTTGCTTAGTTGATTAAATTTATCACATAAATTAATCAACTTCTATAGGCCACATAAGAGTAAGAGATTCTCTTAACAAAAATAAATTGGCCATTAGAATGCAAAAAAATCTTTGAACTATAAATCAATTAAACGCACGAAAAATGCCTAAGGTTGGCTCTAATACCACTATTGGGGTTTTATGAATATGTATAAGTAAAATTAAGAAAAAGATCGCAGGAGAAGAAATTTGATATATTTTATACATGATTCTCTAAAGACGTTGTTCGTGTGTTTTAATAAAAAATATAAATTTAAAAAGGGAGTTAAACGAATTACCTCTCAAAGTACGTTTTATACGAATTGGTTCAGATGTTCTACAGTTCGAGTCCCACAAATGTCGAAACTCTAGTTTAGACACACCAACAATGGACGTCGAACGGAAGAAAGAACTTTCAGATATTCACCACTATGATCATGCTAGCAATCTCGTGGAGACACTCCGCTGCATCCTTGATGTTTTAGTCATAGCCCAAACGAGAGAGAATCCCTCTTTTTCTTGCGTCTCAAAAACACAAGAACACACACACACACACTTTGCTCTATCTTTAGCAACCAGCACTTATCCTTCGCAACCTTTTGCAGCATTTTATTTTATTTTATCTTAAAAGCTTTCACGAATCAGCAATGGTTGCTGATTGTGGGATAATCAATCGTTGTTGATCACGATCATGCACGAAGCTTTAAGCCTTAATTTTTTTTTATTTACTTGTTATTATAAAAGCAACGCACATGATGTGCTTGCTGACCATGTTCATGATTAATTAATTAAATAGTTAATTAATCAATTCCTAAAACAAAATTAAAAGTAAGATAATCTTTGTGTGTGCAATTAGGGTACATAAACATGTATCCACTTTGGGCATGCGTGTGCATCATATGCAAGTAGGTTTGTGACTATAATACAAATTAAATTAAATCTCATTTAATTTAATTTCAAATCGACTCAATTTGATTGTAGTAATTACAAACACATTTGCAATAATATTTCTCTCTTGTTCCAAGTTGTCCTAATTGTTTATGATGTGTGATATCCCTAGGTTCATCACTAAGCTAGTAGTAAGACTTGTACTAACACATTAGTACTCCAAAAAGAATTAATTGTCCCAATTAATCTTTGGGTCCTACAAGTCATGATTGACATCTAGCAATATGTCATGGCTATCCAGATAGTGTGAATGCTTGAAAAACATAATGAACCTGTCAGTTTTGGCTACAGTGTAATTCAATCCCTTCTGTCTTACTATGTCCCGATCAAACGAAGACCATGGAATATTTGTCAAGTCACCAATTCGATCATATGCACAAATATAATTGACATACATTTTATTCGAGACATAAACAATTTATTCTCGGTTACAACCCCAGTCGAGGATTTCAATGCAGTGTCATAATTAGATCACATAGGACATCATTATTATACCTTGCATGTAACAAGGAGATAGATTTCATATTGCGCACACGTGCAACTTCGTATATGAACAAAATATGACCATCAAGTACAAAGACGGATCAACGGCACGGCATTACGTGCACCTGTGAACCATAGTTGTTCAACACACAAGTTAACACCGTGCCTTAGGTCAGAGGATTATTTACACAAGACCAAAGCATGAACAATTAGACATTGACCATGCTAAAAGCTTCCATGTTGCTAATTGTTCCATGTGCGTCACGTTCAGTGAACTTGTCTAATACAAACACATGTGCTCTAACTCAGGCATCATAATACCCAATGACATGCGACTCATCATTTCCTTAAGTATCAATACTTAACGGTGAAGTTAAGAACACACCGGTCTCAACAGGATTATAAATATCCACTCAATAATCTATTGACCAAGAACGGTTTAAAGATTCAGCCTAACTATGAACCCATCACATATATTCTTAACGTCTCAAGAATAGGTCTAGTTGCAACTGATCTTATGGAATCATCCATAAATATAAAATAATTGGACAAATGAATGAATATGTCATTGCCATTAATTAAATAATAATAATGATAGTACAACTGAAATCCCTAATATGTAACTATTACATAGTAGTTTTAAGGCATACATCCAATAGCTATATCCAAGTCGACACTGCTACAAGTCCAAGTCGAGCTGCCTCTCCATTGTCCTTGATGTCATTGATCGATGCCTCCAGATTTGATCCGGTTGAATTTTGAATAAGGAGTCACCGTCGTTCGCGGCCATGGCTCTAGATCTGGAAGCTTGGCTACATCTGCATAAGTAATTTTCGCTCGCCATGTAAGATAGACTACGAGCAGTAGCTAAAAAGTTAATTTGCTCCCCCCTTCGTTGTGACGAGGAAGTTCTTGCTAGGGCTAACTCCCAAGGCCAATTGCCCCATCAAAGGAAAAGAAAAGGTGGTAGAAAAAGAAAAAACCATTGAAGGATGGGAGCCTAGCCAACCTGCAACCACCACTAAAGAAGTTGAGCAAGTGATCGTGGCACTAGAGCTCCTTTTGTTTCGTGGAAAATAACTTTCAACAAAGTATTTTTCGAATTAGCCAACGTTTCTTTCACAGAAAATCAACTAATCAGCAAAAATATTTTTGATCAACAAAAGAAGTCTTCTAAAATAGGAAAAAATGATTTTCACTTTTCAATTAGGGAAAATATTTTCCTCACTCACTCTCTTATCTCATACCTTTGCTAGCCGCCTCTTCTTTCTTTCTTTTTTCTTTTTTTAAAATTGAATTTTTAATTCTTTCTTTTCTTTCCTTCTGTCTTGGCTGGCCATGGCGACAACTAGCAACCAGCCACAAGCAAACTCAAGTTTGCCTTTGACTAGGTGCCAACCGTCGTCGTGATCAGTGATCAGTGGCCGAATGAAGAAGAAGGAGGAGGAAGACTTCGAGCCTACGGAAAGTTTTATTCTTGATCCGTCCATTGAGTCAACCCTCTTTCTCTTACATGATCACCAGCTCACCTTCAATTCCCTTCTTTCCCGTCAACCCATTGCCAATCATTTTGTTGACTTCAGGAGTCTAGACAATCACGGCATTTTCATGACTGTTGAAAACTCCATCTGAACTACTTATGCACTCTTCAAAGAAGAGATCTATTATGAAGTTGTTGCGTTGTTCTCATCAAATCTCCATCTTATCAAACCGTGACGGTGTCATTTATGTTTTTCCGGCAAACAAAATTACATGGTTACTATTGAAGCGATCGCTGATCTCGTCAAATTCCCTCTTTGCCATTTTGAGAAAATCCATATAAGCCATTAAAATGCTTACTCCTTCGTACTTGAAAGTTCTGAGCTGATCCTTGGAGACAAAATCTCACTAAGCATGCTGCCACCGAAAGTCAATACGATCTACAAGATTCTGATCATGCGCCTGCACCCTAAATCATCATTAACAAATGACATATTGTACTGTTAGTCCCGATATGAAGATCAGTCCAAGTTGTTGCGTTGTTTGCATTCCGTTACTGATTAGTACGTAAGTCAAAGTCAAGCCACGAGCTGAGCTCGAGACGAGAAACCTATATCAACCCACAATTCATTAGAAAGCAATATATATATATATATATATATATGTATATATATGTATGTATGTAGGTAGGTATGTCAAATGGGAACGTGAGAAATATAAATTGGAATTGTGCTTTAGAAAACAATACAAATATGTGTGTGTGTGTGTGTGTGTCAAATGGGAGCATGAAATGACAAATAAGAAGAGAAATTCAAATTGGACACTTGTGCTTTAAGAAACAAAAAAAAAAAAAAAAATCAAAATTACTTCTAATGAGAAAGGACGAATTATAAATTACTTTTCAACAGCATCTTCAAGGGACTCGGATCAACAACAGTGAATTCAAGAATCTCTGGGTCTTTCTCCAAGGCTAGAAGCCTATTTTCATCTGAAAGAACCCACGCCTCGATCCCATTTCCACATCTAGTGTCCGACAAAAATACGTAATTAATGTTTGGGATTTCCATAGGTTTTTCCCCTGGTAAGCTAATACTGGTCACCCATGCCGGATTTCCCAACCAAAATTAATCTCATAAAGCACGAAATTGCACATACTAGTAAACCCTAGATAGTCCAGCTTATTATTATTGATGTTGCCGCCACCGCAGCCATTCATACCACCAGAGATGACCACCTTAATTTCTCCGACGGCCTCGCGCAACTTCAAGAATCCGCCCTCGCCTTGCAGACCTTTTACCAAGTTGCCATCGACTCTGGCCGTCGCTTCCCGGAGCTGGCCTGCGATGATGGGCAGGTCATTGGTCTCGGTGGGACAAAACCGTGCGACAGCCAAGAAGAGGCGGTTCCCCACGGCATAGTTGGGGATGGTCGGCGTGGCTCGCCGGCGCAAGTCCACGTAGTGGGCCATCAACATCGCCTTCGGTTTGGGGTTGACCGCTGCCATCATGGATTTGCATATTAAGGCGGAGACGGCTTCCACACGGCTCGGTTTCTGGAGACGCGAGCTTGTTGCTTTGTCCTTCATTCTGGCTATGGCGGACGCGTCGAACACCAATCTTCTTGCACTACACCTGAGAGAAATGGTTGGAACGTGTCTACCCATTAAAGGAAAAATCCATTTCGATTTTCGTTTATCGAATTTTTAACATAGTATCTGGTGCACATCGATAATAACATCTTATACAAGAAATGAGTCTGAATATGTAATAACAAGTAATGATATCTTAATGAAATTAGTCACTTTTTCATATGAACAGTCACAATCCAGACAGAAATACATCACCATTGGATTATGCTTGTTATTATTATTATTATTATTATTTATCTTGCTTCTAACTGATTAAAAAGGTAATGAAAGCAACTCGCCCTACCAGCCTCTTTGGTAGCAGGGAGCCTACACGCTCGCGAACGTCAGCTTTTCCGAGAATGCTTCATATTGAGGAAACAGTGACAGCGTCGTGTCGAAATCCGGTCATACTATCACAAACTCAAATAAAAGTGTAGGAATTGTATTTTCTTCATTGAATTGTACACTATTACAGGGATGTATATATTATACAAGAAGATTCAATAAAGAAGTAAAGAAAATATTTCTATCCAGAAAATATTCCTAATCCTAAAATAAACACAATCCAAATCAATTACAATCTTCAATCCGATTTCATATCTTCAAAACATATCTTCTTTCAACACTCCCCCTCAAGCTGGTGGCTTGTATATATCCAAGACGCCAAGCTTGTTTAGAAGATATGTATGCTGTCTTTGGCAAAGAGGTTTAGGCTGTGTTTGTTTATGTTTCTTTTTTTTGTTCAAAATCAGTTTTTTGTTTTTTTGTTCCCGGGAACAAAAAAAGAACAGAAACGCGTTTGTTTGCGTTTTCGTTCCAAATATGTTCTTTTGTTCCCGGGAACAAAAATAGAACATAAACAAGAAACAAAAAAAAAGTTGTTTCTTGTTTCTGGAACAAACACAAAGAACAATTTTTCTCTCTCTTCTCTTTTCTCTTCTTCTTCTTCTTCTTCTTCTTCTTCTTCTTCTTCAAGTTGTTTCTTGTTTCTGGAACAAACACAAAGAACAATTTTTCTCTCTCTTCTCTTTCTTCTTCTTCTTCTTCTTCTTTCCTCTTCTTCTTCTTCTTCTTTCTTCTTTCCTCTTCTTCTTTCTTCCTTCCTCTTCTTCTTCTTCTTCTTCTTCTTCCTTCTTCTTCTTCTTCTTTCCTCTTCTTCTTCTTCTTCTTCTTCTTTCTTCTTTCCTCTTCTTCTTCTTCTTCCTCTTCCTCTTCTTCTTCTTCTTCTTCTTCTTTCTTCTTTCTTCCTCTTCTTCTTCTTCTTCTTTCTTCTTCTTCTTCTTCTTCCTTCTTCTCCTTCTTCTTCTTCCTTCTTCTTCCTTCTTCCTTCTTCTTCTTCTTCTTGCTTTGGCCGGTCGCCAGCCTCGGCCATGGCCGGCAACCAGCCGACGAGGGCCAGCAGCCTCGCCCAGCCACGGCAAGCCTCGTCGTGGCTAGGAGAGGCCGCCGGCCCTCGTCGGCCGGTCGCCGGCCATTGCCGAGGCCGGCGACCGACCAAAGCAAGAAAAAAAGAAAAGAAAAAGAAAGAAAAAAAGAAAAAAAATTAAAAGAAACAAAAAAAGAACATAAATTTACCAAACATGTTTACATTTCTTTTTTTATTTCAGGAATAAGTTTGCCAAATGCGCTTTTTTGTTCAAAAACTGTTCCTCGGAACAGAAATAGTTTTTTCTATTTCTGTTCCCTGGAACAAAAAAAGAATAGAAACACAAACAAACGCACCCTTAGTAAATATATCTGCAGGTTGCTCCGTGGTTCTAATCCCTCTTGTTTCGATGATGCCTTCCTTGATCTTCTCTCATGTAAAATGGCAATCGACTTCTATATGTTTCGTCCTCTCATGTAATATGGGATTTGCTGCAAGTTTGATTAATGAATCATTATCACAAAAGAGTAGTGTCGGACCTCTAACTTGTATCCCAAGATCCTGAAGTAAACCTCGTAATCATACCACCTCACAGACAGTCTTTGCCATAGATCGATACTCAGCTTCTGCTGATGATAATGATATAGTGGATTGCTTCTTTGTCTTCCATGAAAGCAGTGACTCCCCAAACTTAATACAGAAACCAGTAATGGATCTCCTGCTAATAGGACATGTAGCATAGTCCGAATCACAATAGGCTATCATCTCCATATTGCACTCCCGAGAAAGAAGTATCCCTAGTCCTGGACATCTCTTGAAATATTTTACCACCTTCAGGGTTGCATTCATGTGAGACTGCTTTGGACTGTGCATGAACTAGCTAAGAGTCTGTACTGCATAGTAGATGTCTGGCCTAGTCATGGTGAGATAGATAAGTTTTCCAACAAGTCTTTGGTAACTTGTCGGATCCTTCAGTAATGGATCGTCAGAGAAAGACATCCCAGCGTCATAATCAACACTGGTTAACTTTGCATTCTGTTCAATAGGAATGACTGCCGATTTGCATCCCGATAATCCCGCTTCTGATATAATCTCCATCACAAATTTTCTTTGACTAAGAGAAATCCCCTTATTAGAACGAGCTATCTCTATTCCGAGAAAGTATTTAGGTGGCCCTAAATCTTTGATATGAAAAGAAGAATGTAGATACTCCTTAAGTTTCCTCACAGCGGAATCATCATTTCCCATAATGAGTATGTCGTCAACATAAATCATCAAGTAGATAGACGACATACTTTTTGTCCAAGTGAAGAGAGCATAATCATGCTTGGACTGCTTAAATTCGACACCTGTGAGTGCATTAGTAAACTTGACATACCACTGCCGAGAGGCCTGTTTTAAACCATAGAGAGATTTGCAGAGACAACATACCTTAGACTCCCTCTGTCTTCGTAATCCTTGTGGAAGATCCATATAAATCTCCTCTTCCAGATCACCATGAAGGAAGGCATTATGGACATCCATATGATGCAACAACCAGTTGCGAAAAGCAGCAACCGACAAGAAAGATCGAACCGTGACATCTTTGGCTACTTTGGAGAAAAGGTCTCATGGTAGTCAAATCCTTCTCTGTGTGAACCCCTTGGCCACCAACCGGGCCTTGTACCTTTCCACGAGAACCATCTGCTTTATATTTAATTTTATATACCCATTTACAACCAATGGGCTTATGATGAGGAGGTAATGATACAATATCCCAAGTGTGATTGTCAACCAGGGCTTTAAGTTCTGCTTCCATGGCCTTTTGCCAGTGTGGATCATGTACAGCCTCATGATAACTAGATGGTTCTTGTTCCTCAGAAATGCGGCTAATGCAACATAAATGTTCTGATGACAACTGACCAAAAGACACATAGGAAGAGATAGGATAACGAGTACCTGACGATCTTGATGAAGAACAGACAAAATCTTTTGTCCAAGCTAGTGGACGAGTGACTCGACCAGATTGTTGAGGCGGCTCAAGTAATACATCCATTGATGGTTCTTCAACATTTGCAGATTCTATGGAGTTGGTCAATTGGGCTTCCTCTTCTATGAAATCCTTCTCAAATGATTCTCCAGTAAAGTGCTCATCAGGTGGTGAAGGTGATGCCACATCCACTATCTGCTATGTTGGAGGAGAAGTAATAAAATAGGGTCCTCCAGAAGATAAATCTTCTTCTAACAGAAATCTACGATGATTGTCTACATCGTTTTCAGACATGGGAGCAGAATTCCGAAAAGGGAAAGTATCTTAATGAAAAACCACATCTCTGCCGATAAAGAATTCCCTAGTAGACTGTTCATAAACTCTATAACCCTTTTTAAGATTAGCATACCCCATGAATATGCACTGCCGAGCACGAGGGCCCATTTTATCCCGAGGCCCTACTGTGGTCGCATAACAAAGACAACCAAACACTCGAAGATGACTCAAATCTGGTTTCTTTCCATATAATAATTCAAATGGAGTTCTTCCTTTCAAAACCCTAGATGGCATACGATTTATCAAATACGCTGCAATAACCACACAATCTCCCCAGAAGTTCTCTAGTATAGATGTTTGGAATTTTAGGGCCCTTGCCACTTCCAGAAGATGAAAGTGCTTTCTCTCTACAACTCCATTCTGTTGTGGTGTATAAGTGCAAGTGCTTTCATGCAAAATTCCCTTTGAGGAAAAGAAAGAAGCACATTCACCATTGAAGAATTCCTTTCCATTATCAGTACGGATGCAACGAATTGATTTTCCAAATTGAGTTTTGGATAAAGAGATCAAGATTCTAAGGTGAGATAGAACTTGATTTTTGGATTGTATGAGAAAGACCCAAGTGGCACGTGAGAAATCATCCACAATTGTGAGAAAGAACCGTGAACCGTCATGATTTAAGGTGTGATATGGTCCCCAGACATCAGCATGAATTAAAGAAAAAATGCTATCAACACGAGTGGTACTCGTTGGAAAAGGAGAACGAGTTTGTTTTGCCAAAGGACAAATATGGCACTGAGGACAAGGGAAAGAGGTAGTGTGACCCAATCTTTGATGATAAAGGAAATTTTTATTGCTAGCAACATTACACATTGATTTATTGAAAGCAATAGAAGAGGTAAAATTGCTTGGAAGATCGATCCAGAAATACATTCCTTGATAGATTCTACCCAAGCCCATCAGATTGCCAGTCGAAAGGGCCTAAAATAGACATTTATCAGAGTCAAACAAGGCACGACGGGAATTTTCTTCACAGGCTCGAGAGATTGATATGAGATTAAATTGGATATTAGGGACATAAAGGACATTTTTAAGACGATGAGTGGGCTAAGATTCATGATCCTGATCATATCAACATGAGTGGTGTTTCCATTCGGAAGTTGTACTGATATAGGAAATGATAATTTCTTAATATTGGAAAAGAATTTATGATTTCAGACAATATGATCACTAGCTCCAGTATCAATAATCCATGCATCCTTTGTAATTGAGTTCATCAGACAATAAGAAATACCTGTGAAACTCCCTGCCTTGTCAGAAGCATCCAACTTTTTTAAAGCTTCCATGAACTCCTGATATTCCCCATGAGAAATTGATTTGTCTGCTGATTTTCCCAATACTTGTAAAACAATTGAAAATTTCCCTTTCTCTTTTTCTCCAGGTTTACCATGAAGCTTCCAGCAATTTTCAATCGTGTGATGTGGGCGTTTACAATAATCACAAAGTAGACTTACCCTTTCCTTTTTTATTATTTTTTTGTGAAGGAATTGGGCCTATTCACGGCATGGGCCATCATTGCTCCATACGGCCCATCAGGAATTGCGAGGAAGTTATTTCATGGCCCTTAAGGATAACGCCCGCGTGGGCCATTCGATTCCAGCAGCCCCTTGCTACCAGAGCCGTCGGATCTAGCACCTCCAAGGAACGATTGATGGCCGTCCGATCGATCAAACACATGATCACCGCCCATTATTGAGCGATACCCCCTAGGGTTTTTGCCACTCGTCATTGAGTGATACCCCCTAAGGTTTTCCTCAAGAAACCCTAGATTGGTTTCTAGATCTTCTCTTCCTCCCGTGAATCTACGTAGCGGGCGAGAAAATCTCTTCGCCGCCAGAGCCACGCTTTCGCTATTCTTGCCGTAATCCACTACTCTCTGTTGGCTTTCTTCTTGAACAGCAAGCTAGTAGATGCGGCCAAGAGTCGGCATCGGCTCCATGGTCAAGATCTGTGACCGAAACGAGAGGTAGGCTTTGTTTAATATGAGAGAAAACGTATTGCTTTCTCTCTGTCTTGCATCCTTTTGTATTGCTGTAGGATGGGTTCTGGCCAGTCGAATTTCTTCTCGGCTGCCTCCAATTCATTCCACAAACCTGAAATTTTGTTAAAAATCGCAGCAACAGTCATATTTCCTTGCTTTAAATCAGAGATCTGTTGCGTCAAAGAGACAATTTTCACTTGATCTAATTTTCCAAACATCTCTTTGATATTTTCCCACATCTTTTTCGAGTCCTCCGTCAGGGGAAGACCGGCCACGACCTTGGAAGCGATGCAATTTCCGATCGACGTTCGGACCAACTGATTGCATTTCTTCCAAAGACGTGCCATTCGCTCGTCGAATGGAACCGGAACCGTTCCTTCAATAAATCCCTCTTTATCTTTCGTTACTAGTGTGCGCCGGAACTCACGCGACCAATTTGAGTAATTATCCGATCCGGTTAACTATTGAGTGATAAGTTTCAGTTCTGGACTGTCGGCATTAATCGTGAAAAAAGGGTTGCCGGGCTCCGGCCGGCTGCCGGTAGCAAAGATCTGGTATGGAAGAAACCCTGGCGGCGGATTCGAGTAGGGATTTGCCCTAAAACCCAATCCGCCAGATCCGGTTGCAGAATTCGCATTGGAAAAAAACGAACCTAGGTAGGGATTCGTTCCCATACCCGGTTCGGTCGACCCACCTATCTGCTATGGATTGATGGTTGCGCCTGCCCCGTTGCTGGTTGGTAGGCTTCCATTAGTTCGCACACCATCTCGATAACCCGGCGATGATGTATTTGGGCTTGGCCCATAGTACTAAGGATACGGTACCCATTGGTAAGGCGGCCCCAAATAAGGCTGCCTCATATTAAACTGAGCCGGAGCAGTTCCCCACTGCACATGCTGAGGAAGATTCTGTGGCTGAATTTGTTCCTGTGATACTGTGATCATCGCTGAGGATTCATGGATCTGAGGAGGTGGTAGCGTTGTCTCTCCTGCAGACTGATCATCGGATCCTGAGGTAAGTGCTTGTGGATTTGCCATGGTGACAGTTTCCTAAGAACTTTGCACAATTTTGTCTTGCATATTGGTTCTTGAAAACTGGATGAAGACCTTCCTGTCGGATGCTGTTCTGTTCTATGGAAGTTGCAGCAACAAGAAACAGAGAAGATTGATTTGTTCTGCGAAGGGTTGCAGCAACAGAAGTTGATTCTAGTGCGGAAGCGATGTCAAGATCAAGACACGCTCTGATACCATGTCACAAACTCAAGTAAAAGTGTAGGAATTGTATTTTCTTCATTGAATTGTACACTATTACAGGGATGTATATATTATACAAGAAGATTCAATAAAGAAGTAAAGAAAATATTTTTATCTAGAAAATATTCCTAGTCCTAAAATAAATACAATCCAAATCAATTACAATCTTCAATCTGATTTCATATCTTCGAAACATATCTTCTTTCAACACATACATGATCCATGGCCTCGTGGGCCCTCGTAGCCCAAGCCTTGAGAAAAGTGCTCATGCCGACCCCATTGGCGACCACGTGCGCAACCAACGTGCCAACCGCAATCCCACCACAAGCGAAGGCGGTCATTTGGACCATCGCCACTCGAGATCCGGTGTCGACTAGCTTGAAAGTAACCCCCGGAAGGAAGTGTTGAATAGCCCGGGGGTCTGGCTGGTCGAGGAACCGTGAGAGGCTCGATTGAGCCCTAGCTACCGAGAAGGGGATACCTCCATCGTCGCACTCAATGGAGAGGCAGTCCTTGATCTTCCCAGCGAAGGGGTAGAAGCGGGTGAGGGTTTGGGAGAGCGAGCTCTTTAGGGTTCGTGAGATTTGGGATGTGAAGAGCGTTGTGTCGTGACCTTGATAGAAAAAAACAAGGGCACTGTACCTTGAATGCATCAATTGATCAAGGAGTGATAGCTTGTGGATCTTTAGGTTGTGCAGGGGTTGGGTTAGAGGGCTTGATGAATTCTGTGGATATCACTTCGATCTCCATCACGTTATGGTGCAATTATCTTCTCATGTTTGCTCGGAGGGTTTCTACTTATATCACCATTATAGTTGTTGTATTTTAGCTGGTCTGGTACGTCCATGATGGGGTGCAATTGGAAGCACCGTTTCAAGTTGAAACGATACGATGGAAAGGCACTAATGGAGAGGTACAAAGGGAGACGTATATAAGCCTCCCGAACACAACCATTAGAGAGTTGTCAGATCATTTTGCACTAAAATCTCTCTCAAAATTCCATCGTCAAGAAAGAAGGCGTTCCATCTTCAATTTGCAAGAATGGTTTGCATTTACGCCGTGGAAACCGGATGTTTTCCTTGTGATTGCATCCAGACCAACGTGAGGCAATGTTGTTCGTGATTGATTCGCAATTTAACGTTTGTTCCGGGGCTATTTGCTGTTTGCGCATTGGAATCAAGTAAGTCATCTTCCACCAACAAGAAATCCATCATTGGTATTAGAGCTCGGTTGTGATTTCTGCCTTGTTTTTCATTGAGTTTTCTCATCTACCATTTGATATTGAGATCAAGAGATTGTTTTCTACACTGTTTGGATGTCTAATGGTCAGAATTGCCATCTAAAAAAGTCAAAATTTCAACTGGAGCGAAGAATGGACTCAGGGTCGTGTACACTCGTACGGTTTTGGCCATTTTTCGATATAATTTTTTGGCCAAAATTAATTTTTGAATATACAGGGTGACAGATCTCGTCGAGACGAGTCCAACGGTGGGTCGAGCGCTGCCGTACGACACTATACGTGCCCACACGCGCGGCCAGAAGCCACTGCGTGTGGGCGCCACGCGCCTGAAGCGCTGGCTTGGCCAGCGCGTGCGCTACACGCGCCGGTCCGTGAATCGGTGGGTGCACGTCACACGCCAGTCGACGAACCGGCGCGTGATGACGTCACCATGACGTCATCCAACGGTCGGTAACCGTTGGGATGACGTCACCGCCGGCCGCTGTAGTTGGCCAGCCCGGTCGCCGGCCGCGGTTCGGTTGACCCGACCCGACCGTTGACCTGACCCGTTGACCGTTGACTGGTCAACGGTCGGACCGGCCGGGAGCCTTTTGGCTCACTGGCGCGTGCACCACACGCGCCGCGCACTCAGGCGGCGCGTGGGGGCGCGTGGAAGCTCCGATTAGAGCGTGGTTGGTGGCGTTGGGTTCGTATGGATGTCACCTACACTGTGGTATAATTATTTTCATTTTTGGATTATATAAATGTATGAAAATGTGTGGGGAACCCTATGTACGCGTATTTTTTTAGGGTTTAATGCATAGTTTATTCATTTGTAGCTTGTATTTTCTTGTGGTTTAGGAAATACAGTAGCTAGCTTGTGTGCAAATGATGTCGTATATGCTATGTAGAACTTGGTTCGATAATACCATGTATATATTTTAATATACTTGCAATTTTCTAGTTGCTAGAAAATTAGAACAATGGTAGGAAATCCATTACATGTTGAATTGCAATTTTAATTATAGTTGAAGCATGATTGTTGTTTATACGTTGGTTATTATCATGCTATGGTTTTGAAGGAAAGATGTAGATATTACATGAGGTCATGTAATTGTTTCTTCCTAGTGGGAGTTCGTAGGTTGGTAGAATTCGAAATAGTACTCACCTAGAACTCAAAATTTGTGCAAATAAAACTAATTAATGATAATAGAACAATCGTACATAGAAGTTGATTGGGAACATAGTGAACTTTTGTTTCTATGTTTTTTGTTAAATTATCATTATTTTAGTTTGTTTTTGCTGCAAATTAAATATGTGTTTTACTCTGAAAAATGTGCTAGTATTGATTCTGCGTCTATTATGTCAATGTGTTATAGCAATTGATTATGGCATCGGCATCCAAGACCATTGTGGCTGACCTCAATAAGGGTGAGAAGCTGAACGGTGACAATTATGATATTGGGCACCGAAAGGTTCGGTACATCCTTGAGGAGCAAGAGGTTTTGGAAACCCTCAACCACACCATGGATGAACCTGAGCATGGAACTTCAGCTCAACATAGGAGAGATCTGGAAGATTATCAAACTTGGAAAAAGAAGAATAGCATTGCTCGCATCACGTTGCTGAGCTGTATGGAAGATGATCTCATGTGTGAGTTTGAAAGTTATGACAAAGCTCAAGCTATGTGGGTTGCCTTTAAGGATAAGTTTGGGGGTACATCTGCCACTAAGCTGAGGAGACTCACCATCAAGTTTGACACATTCCGAAAGCGCCCAAATGTAACGATGAGGCAGCATCTTCGGGAAATGTCAAACATGATCCATGAGCTGAAGTCGGTAGGTTACTCCCTTACTGATGAACAGCAAGTTCAGGCTGTTATAAGATCTCTTCCTAATAATTGGGAAAATATGAAGATCAATATGACGCATAGTGAGAACATCGTCACTTTTGATGATATTGCGCGTCATTTGGAATTAGAGGATGAGCGCCTAGAGGCTACGAGATTCTCTACCGATGCTTATGTTGCTAAAACAAGTTCACGCAAAGCTTCGGGCTTCAAGCGCAAGAGGAATCTTTAGTTCAACAACAAAGGGAAGATGACTGATCAGGGACCTAAGAGGGCTAAGACCTTCCGACGCAAGTAGCATGGTGGGAAGAAGGACAAGGCCAAGATGGAGTGCCACAATTGTGGCAAGCTGGGTCATTTTGCTCATGAATGCACTGAGCCGAAAAAGGTACCCTATTACTCCATTACTTTGAGTAATGCTTTTGTTTCTAGTACTGTAATGCTTGCTGAATCTCATCCAATGTGAACTGTAGACTCAGGAGCAACAGACCATGTAGCTAGAGACCGAGAAGCATTTGTGGAGTATCGTCGGATACCGCCTGGAAGAAGATGGATATATGTTGGGAATAACTCAAGAGTTGAAGTGAAGGGTATCAGCACATGTAAATTAATCTTACATGCCTGCATGATGTCCTTTATGCTCCAGATATTCGATGAAACTTGGTTTCTGTAGTTGTTCTCCTTAGCTTAGGTTATGTATTGAATTTCCATGGTGATTGTGTTGACATTTTGTATGGAACAGTTTATTATGGTTCGGGTCATATACTGAATGATTTTATGGTGTTAGACATTGACTATGATCAGTACAATGTTAATGTTGATGGTTGTTTTTCTTTAATTGCGTCTTCCAATAACGTTGAGATTGATGCAAATACTTGGCATGCTAGATTAGGTCACATTGGGTTGCAAAGAATGCAAAGATTAGCTAGAGAAGGCCTTTTAGGGTCACTCACTAATGTTGATCTACCCGTATGTGAACATTGTCTAGCGGGAAAAGCAACTAGAAAACCATTCGGTAAAGGGACTAGAGCTGAATTTCCATTGCAACTCATACATTCTGACATTTGTGGTCCTTTGAATGTGAGGGCGAGGCATGGAGCCTCATATTTCATTACTTTTATAGATGACTTCACGCGTTTCGGCTATGTCTTTCTGATCTCCCATAAGTCCGAAGCATTAGAATGCTTTAGACGATATATAACGATGGTAGAGAATCAGTTGAACAAAACAATAAAGGCATTGAGAACCGATCGCGGACGTGAGTATCTATCGGTGCAATTCAAGGCTCTTTGCGATGAAAAGGGAATTGTACGACAATTGACTATTCCTAATACTCCACAACAAAATGGGGTTGCTAAGAGAAGGAATAGAACCCTATTGGAAATGGTTAGGTCTATGATGGTGCAAGCAAATTTACCTATCTCCTTTTAGGGAGATGCATTATTGACTGCTACCTATGTACTTAACCGAGTGCCCTCAAAATCGGTCACTTCCACCCCTTATGAATAATGGACTGGTAGAAAACCAGACTTAAGTAGTCTACGTCCATGGGGATGTGTAGCTTATGTTCATGAATCTTCCCATAAATATGGCAAATTAGGCCCTAGAGGGAAGAAATGTATATTTATAAGATATTCTGAACACTCCAAAGGGTATGTGTTCATAGGTGAACAAGCTGATGGAAGTGTGACCGAAAAGGAGTCACGAGATGTCACGTTCTTGGAGAACGATTTTCCTAGTAGATGTGAGATTGATAAGGATTTCCAATTATATGAGATGGAAGATCCTAATAATACACCCACTAATGTTATGGAGGGAAATGAAGATTTACCTCAATATGAAAGACCTAGTGGGAGTGTTGCATCGCTTGATGAATTGAATTCAAGAGAAATTCAATTGCGTAAAAGTAATCGTAAAAGTATTCCCCGTCGTCGTTTTGAGATTGAAGGGGAAGCATTTATGATTTCTCATAAAGATGATGCCGAGCCTAAGACTGTTCAAGAGGCTTTCTCATCCTCTGATAAGGAAGAATGGAGAAAAGCTTTGGAAGACGAGATGGAGTCAATGAAGACAAATCATGTCTGGGACTTGGTTGATCTACCACCCAATCGTAAGGCCATTGGAAACAAATGGGTTTTTAAGATTAAGCGAAGGGCGGATGGATCCATTGAAAAGTATAAGGCTCGCCTTGTGGCGAAAGGTTATACTCAATAAGAGGGTATAGACTATGAGGAAACATTTTCACTAGTTGTAAGGTTTGCCTCAATACGCCTTATTCTAGCCATCGTTGCACATTTGGACCTTGAATTACATCAAATGGATGTAAAGACGGCATTTCTCAATGAAGAACTAGATGAGGAAATTTATATAAAACAACCAATAGGTTTCATAGCTAAAGGTCAAGAGCATAAAGTTTGCAAACTTCATCGCTCAATATATGGCCTTAAGCAATCATCTATACAGTGGTATCTTTGTTTTCATCGAGCCATAACAACTTTTGGTTTTACGATGATCGAAGAAGATCACTATGTATATGTCAAGCGGTCTGAAGATAAATTTATGATTTTATCACTTTATGTGGACGATATTCTGTTGGCTAGAAATGACAAGGTTCTGGTAATCACCATAAAAGAATGGTTGTCCTCCAATTTTGAAATGAAGGACATGGGAGAAGCTACTTATATATTAGGAGTTAAGATCGAAAGAGATCGATCAAGGAAACTCCTTACTTTATCACAAGAATCTTATATTATGAAGATTCTTGAGCGTTTCAATATGCAACATTGTAATCCCATTGATACCCCCCGTCATGCAAGGTGAAGGCCTAAGTCTTGAGATGTGTCCTAAGACTCCGAAGAAATCAAAGTGATGGAAACTGTTCCTTACGCTAGTGCGATCGGAAGTTTGATGTATGCTATGATGTGTTCTCGACCCGACATATGTTATGCCGTGGGATTAGTGAGCCGATATCAATCAAATCCCGGTCAAGCACAATGGAAAGCAGTGAAGAGGATCCTGAGATACTTGAAGGGCACCATGGACTATCGACTTTGTTACCAAGGGAATGATTTACGCCTATTAGGTTATTCAGATGCTGATTGGGGTGGAGACCTAGATGAGCGTAAACCGACTTCTAGATATGCGTTCTTGCTCAATGGAGGTGCAATTTTTTGGAATAGCAAGAAACAGACATGCACAGCCTTGTCAACTATGGAGGCTGAATTTATTGCCTGTTCTGCCACAGTGCAAGAAGCAGTATGGCTAAAACGTTTCTTTGAAAATTTAGCCACATCCTTTGAGGTTCCAAGACCGGTGACAGGTTTATTGCGATAGTCAAGCTACCATTGCCTATGTGAAAGATCTCAAGTATCATGGAAGGACAAAGCACATTGACATGAAGAATAACTTCATTAGAGATATTATAACGCAGAAAGAAGTGATTCTACAATACATTTCAACTAATAGAATGGTTGCCGATCCATTTACAAAGGCCATTCCTAGAGACATATTCTTGACCCACAGGATGTCACTAGGTTTGCGTAGAATGTGATATATGTTATTGTAGAGAATCATTGTTTCATG
Source organism: Eucalyptus cloeziana (assembly GCA_014182715.1). Lineage (NCBI taxonomy): Eukaryota > Viridiplantae > Streptophyta > Magnoliopsida > Myrtales > Myrtaceae > Eucalyptus > Eucalyptus cloeziana. The sequence continues at coordinate 16,966,783 of CM024639.1, read as the reverse complement.
TATTTATGGACATATGTATTGTACTTGTTTGTTTATTAATGACTTGATGTTTTATCAAAAGTACAAATCTATTATGAGACTAGCATAAGCACACATATATTATTGGAAAGTATGTCAGCAGGTAACGATTGGCTCACTCACACAAGCAATCGCCTCAAGTGCTATAGTTAGCACATTGAGATGAGACGTTATGTACAAATAAATGCTGAAGGGCAAGTTTGGTACATAAAATATGTCGCATTGATTGGAGTCAAGATGAGGTCTGTGATTTGTTTATAATAAGACCGAACATGATAGTCCCACAATCATGTATGCCTGTAAGATGCCGGATGCGAGTACTTAATTTGGCGCTATAGAAAGCGAGCTGATATAGCACTCGAGCTAAACATGAGTACGTGAGAAGCACGTGACTATGTTTAGGCTAAAATCCGTATAGTGGATATATTTAAGAAATGACATACGCTCTTATAGAAAGAGAAATCCACTATAGCATGTAATTCATACTACATGTGCATTGTTCGACCGACAATGGAAGGTGAGTAAAATTATCCCTATTTACTCATTGCGTGAGTCCTTGAGGTATTTTAAGATTTACCTTAATTTATGCCCTATGTTACTTCTGACTATGTTCTCGAAGTGAAAGATCAATGTTGCTACTTTAGCATGTTACGGGCGGTCATGAATAGATATGGCCTATGGGACGTGTCTAGGAAAGCAGTTGTTCTAAAATTGAGAGAGACATGAGTGCGAAGGAAGACTATTGTTGTTTTACATCTGTCACATGTATTTACCGATCGACCAATTATATCGCCTTATGTGGTTGCGGATATAATTTTAAATACATGGTGTTTTAAGGATAATCAAGTATAGCCTTTAAGGGATAGGTATATTGGAATTGATATAACAAAATATGTCTGGGGCACTGTGAGACATCGATTGTTTATTGTTTATTTTTTCGGGTTGTAGCCATTATGTCATCCCTAACAGGTACATAATTTGAGCTCCCAAGTGCAAGTGTACTCACTGGTCGCACGGCTTTCTTGCAACTATGAATTGTTCTGTAAAGTTGATGAATGTTGAATGCCTTGCCTTATATTCTTGATAAGAGCGCTATCAGACCCATAATGTCAGAGTGGGAGATGTTGTATTTTAGCTGGTCTGGTACGTCCATGATGGGGTGCAATTGGACGCACCGTTTCAAGTTGAAATGATACGATGGAAAGGCACTAATGGAGAGGTACGAAGGGAGACGTATATAAGCCTCCCGAACACAACCATTGGAGAGTTGTCAGATCATTTTGCACTAAAATCTTGTCGCGACCCGATTTTCCGAGGTTCGCCACCTAAAACTAGGTTGATGGACTACTAAGCCTTTAAGCTCAGCTCGGGCTCTCCCAAGCCCATACCAAATCGCGACTTAGGGTTTTAACATGTAAAAGATTATTATCTAGGAGTCGCCACTAATCGGTTTAGGGTAGGTCGATTAGACACCTAAATAAAATAATGGGAGTATTATTTTACTCTTACGAACCATAGATTTTGGGTACGGGGACTTGATACACTAGACTATCTTAGTGCCCTTTCGGTACCATTTCTTTTTAATTTAAAAATGTTTTGCAGGCAGCTTGATTTGATTTTAATTTAACTTCCTAACGTGTGAGGTGATCATACATGTGCGCATACCACCAATTTAACACATCAAGAAAGCAATTAAATAATGCAAAAAACATACCTTAAAGCAACGAAAGCATCTGCACTGTTAGATCAGAATTCATATAGACAATCCTAGATATAATTTCTAATTAACAAGCAATCAACTTTTTTTGCTTTCACTTAATTTAATGAAAATCATGACTTATGCAATGCATGTCACTATACTAACATGAAATGATATGATAACATGACCAAAATTGTATGACGTAAATAAGCATGCAATTTATCCTAAAGCATGAAATGAATTCATTCTAATTTTTTTTATATTTTTCAAGAAATTAGAAATTAAAGAGATGCAATAATCAAATATGCAATCTAAATTACCTAAATCTAATTGCATGTAATGCAATGCAATGACATACAAAATTATTTAAACTAAAATGACATGCCTCATGCAATTTCATATGTGAACTATATGTCACGTGACATTCATTAAATAACTTAATCTAATGACATGAAAGTTCTAATTAAATGAACTTAATAAAAACTAAATGACGTGCATTTGATGTTTTTATTTTTAAAAAATGCAATCTATTCTAGATAATGATATTAACTTATGCAAAGACGAATTTTTGTATTTTCTTTCATGAAATTCGAATGCAAAGGTAATCTAGCTAGATTGAGATTCTATCTAATTTAAAATAAGGATTAGGTCATATTAAATCCTACTTTAAATTAAGACATTATCTTAACCTAAAATGCAATTTATCTAAAAAGATGATCTAAATTTAAAATGAAACATGTATTTCTAACTTAATATGCACAATGATTTTTTTTTTGTGTTTTTCTTTATGCAATTCAAAATTAAAACTAATACATAATTAAACGTGCAATTTTATCTAATATGCAATGACGTGTGCAATTTTATCTGATATGCAATGACGTGTAGAGCGTGCCTTAATTCTACATGACATATGCATGATATATTTTTATTTTTAAGAATGTTTGAAATTTAAAATTGCGACGTAATTAAACATGCAACTTAAATTAAACAAAAATTAAAATCCTAAATGAATTCATTTCTTGTTTTTATATTTTTCAAACTGAAATCCCTATCCTAGATATGCAAGATAACAAGAAATATTCTAGAACAAACTAAATCCTAATTCAAATATCTTTTTTTTTTTTTAGTAATTTTCTAAAACAAATATTAAATCTAACAAGCAAGATATTCAACAAAATAAAGGATCAAAATAAACGAAAAAATAACCTGTTATCTCACGGGTCAAATTAACGAATATTTTTAACCTAAACGTCATGACAAGAAATCAAAATAATTAAAAATCTACTTCGAAATCTTACGGATTAAATTAATAATTAAATTAATTCAACAGTTAATATATATCATAAACAAAACGCCCAAAAATTAATATAATTAAAAAAAAGACCCGACGTCTTACGGGTCAAATTAATAATTAGAATAATTTTAGGCAAAATCCCTATAGCGAATGCCTAAATATTGACATCCAAGGTTCCAATTTAAATAACTAAACTTAAAAGAGTAGATAATATAAAATAAAATAAATGAAAAAGAAAATAAACTACCTAAATTTATTTTCCTTTTTCCTTTTTGTTTTCCTTTTTTTCTCTTTCCCACGTAGGCTCGTGGGTCTCAAATGGACCGCTGGTTGGAGGTCCGGCAGGGGAGTCGGCCGACGGCGGAGCTCCGGCGATGATGGTGCGGCGGCAACGGGCGAGCGAAGCAGGGCCTCGGGTAGATCTGGGCGGTAGCGGCATGGGTTGAGGCAAAACGACCTCGAAGATGTATCGGACGGACACGCCGGCGTCGGTCTGGGCGGCAAGTCTTGGTGGGTCGCGGAGGTGAGGGCGCAGTGACGACGTCAGGTGCGGCGGTGATCTCGGGCCTGTAGGTGTCAGCCTTCGAACGGCAAGACCTAGTTCGGATCTTGCAAAGATCGTGCGGGCGGATCTACGAGGGGCTCCGGCGTCGCTGGATCGTTGGGGCTCTGGCGAGGATCGGGGTTCGCGGATCTGGTGTCGAACTGCAGGCATCGGCGAGGGCTGAGGCGTGACGGGCTTCAGGCGGTGGTGTCACGGTGAGGCGGAGACGTCAGACACTCCAATGGGGAGATCGTGAACAGAGCAAGGGCGTTGCTCGGATCGTTGTGGGTTCGGGCGTCGGGCCGAGTGGAGGCTTCGCGCGCGAGGTCTGCTGTGGCGCGGCGGGGTTTGGGTCTCTGGGGCGGCGGAGACAAGTGGAGTGTCGATTTGGGGCTTCGAGCTTGAGCAGATCCGGGCGGAGCGAGGCGGAGGTGCGGCGCCGGGTGCGGTGGTGGTGTGGGCGTCACGTCGGGGGGATCGGCAGTGCTGGCGGCGCGAAGGTGCAAGCAGGGCACTGGGTCGCGGCGCGAGGCTAAGGTGGACGCAACGGGTCGCGGGCGAAGCGGGCTCATCGGGGCTTCGGGTCTTGACGTCGGATTGCGAGACGGTGGTGTGGTCACGGCTCAGCGTCCAGTGGTCGTCGGTGCAGCAGAGCGGGCTTGTTCGGTGTGAGGCGCTTGGGCGGGGGCCTTCGGGAAGACGACGAGCAGTGGCGCCCTCCCCCTCCTTCTCTCTCTGCTGCTTTTTTTAACTTTTTACCTTCTGCTTTTCCCTTTCTTCCACGCACAATGGCTTCAATCCCCTTTCTTCACTTTTTTTTTACTTTTCTCTTCTTTCCAGAAAACCAAAAGAAGCCCCCCCCCCTCTCACAAACGAAAAGAACCCCATTTATAAGCAAAAATCAAAATCCAATCTTCGTGAAATATTTTATCCACTTTTCAAAATATACGAAGATTTTCCTATAACCTCTTCATCACAAAGATCCTAATCTCAATCAATATTCTCCTCCGATTTCCTCATCTATTGATAAAGATAAGATTATAACGCGATTTCTTTAATTTTCAAAAATTATCATAATATCGCATAAAATCTTAATTTTTCAATAGATAATTAATTAAAAATAACGACGGCTTGGGTTAATTTTCTCTTTTCAATTCCTCCCGAAGATTGACTCAATCGCTGAAGGTAATCTAAAATTTTTTGTGAAGATTTTCTAAGATAATTCACTCAACCATTAAAGATAGAGCTCCATTATCCAACTTTAAAATCTTTTAAAATCTCCGTCCACAACAAAATATTTTAGAACATTCCTTATCCAATTTTATTTCATTTTTCATTTTTTTTGAACAACTTTTAAAGATAATTTAAATACTATTATTACCTAAATGTAAATGTTATGGAATGCTTTATATGACGAACTATAAAATAGTCAAAAATTAGGTGTCAACAAATCTCTCTCAAAATTCCATCGTCAAGAAAGAAGGCGTTTCATCTTCAATTTGCAAGAACGGTTTGCATTTATGCCGTGGAAACCGGATGTTTTCCTTGTGATTGCATCCAGACCAACGTGAGGCAGTGTTGTTCATGATTGATTCGCAATTCAACGTTTGTTCCGGGGCTATTTGCTGTTTGCGCATTGGAATCAAGTAAGTCGTCTTCCGCCGACAAGAAATCCATCAATAGTTAATCATAATGGCTATAGATTGGCCAACCGACGTGCTATATTGACAGATGGTGATATTATAAAGAAGAGATTCTTACATGTTGACTACCCCGCTTTCTCGGACATCGTCCCATCCGATCTCATTTTGTTCTTTTTCTTCCGATAGTCGTAATAATTTGCTATTATAAATTTATCATGCCCTTCACGCTACTATCTATAAATCTTAGCTTTCAACCAAGTCAAACGTATGGAACTTATCTTCGGTGCTAAGAATCTTAAAACAAGTAGAATTCTAACAAACAAAATCTTTGAAGGCTGCCAGTCATATTAGGCGGCGATTCTAATCAAAGCCTGCCGTGTGGGTATCAACTAGCTCCTTTTTTTTTTTTTCGATAAGTGAAGTCGACTCGATTCTAATACATATATCTAATTAGTCAATTCATAAGCTCCGTGCAATGACAAATTCCTGGTGTGAGTTAATTGAGAACTCGAATTTGGAGCCTGATTTGATATGTGTGAATATGATGATTTAGATGCATGAACGTTTAAATTCAAATTTTTATTTTATTTTCACATTTTTTAATATTAAAATTTGAACCGTTTTTATCTTGCAATAACCTTTCTAAAAATATTTAAAATCTCAAATAAAAAAATTGTTTCTATTAATATTTTTGGTATTGTGTATTATTATCAGCATTTTCTTGGATGACGCTAAGGTAATTTTGGTGCATCATACAAGAGGTTACCTTAACCTACAAAAGAACAAGTTAGCTTCTTTATTAATATACTAGCAAATGGGTACGAGCGACCCGTGTATATAAAAAATGGGGGAAATCACCTTATTAACAAAATTTGGAATCATTAAATGATGAGTTCGTAAAATTCACAATTCAAAGATATTGTACAAATCTGTAAGGGAAGAGAATTACCGCAAGTTTTGAATTTTTTTGGGAAGGTTGTTTCATGATAAGAAAAAAATGGTGCAATTGTTATAATTGATAGTCGTTCGAGATAAATTATTAATTAATGCATTTGTCCATGAATAAGATATTTATAAAATAAATAGTTAAGGAAATTGGGGGAAGAAAACAAATATTTGAGATTTGTAGGAGATTTCTTTTACTTTATATAATAGTATAGATGTTTATTTTAAACGAATCTTTTGTGATAAGTAGCAACAATTTTTAATTGCATATTTCAATTATTGACACTTAATTTTCACCAATTAGCCAACGGGGAATGTTCAATGTTGGACTTAACTAATTGGAAAGATGAATTTTTCATGTATCCTATTGTTAAGGATAACAACGCATGACTCATTCAAATTAGTTAATGTTTTTCTCATTTAGTCATTACTGTACTTATTACTATAACGAACTATTCAAAATATTTTAATTAGTCCATTCTTATCTCATATAATTATTACCATGGTCATTACTGTAATGGAATAATTCAAAATTCAAAAAATTTTGAATTAGTCCATGTAATTATTGTAATGGCTAATAGATAAACTCTATAAATACAAATGCTATCTTAGAGTTAAAAGATAAGCGAAACTTCATCCTCAAACTTAGAGTTTATTTTTACATGGCATTAGAGCACTAGTAAGATCATTGGAAACACCTCCGCTATTCCTTCTTCTTTTTTTTCCCTCTTCCAATTGTTTCCATTGCTTCACAACCAATCCTTAATGGGATACCTTGACGGCACCATTATCTATCCCACTCCAACCATCAACACCACAAGCTCCATGACTGCCACACCGAACCCTATATATGATGAATGGATTTGGAAAGACCAACTTGTTCTTAGTTGGATAATATCTTCTCTTTCACCCGATGTTTTACCCTATGTGATTGGATTAACTATTGCTACCGATTTTTGGAAGGCTCTACAAACTACATTTGAAACTCTATCGCATACAAGCACTCTTCAGCTTCATATGCAACTCCTAAATACATCCAATGGTGACAAATTTGTCCCAGCTTATCTCCATAAGGTAAAGTACATTTCAAATCAATTAATTATTGCCAATTGCCCTCTAGGGAATGAAGAACTAAATGCCATCATCTTCTGTAATCTTGGTGATTTGTTAAACATTATTGCTGCTTTGGCTACAAAATCCGATAACTTTTCATGAACTCTATGGATTGCTCCTCAATCATGAGCTTTGAATGAATTCTGTCATGGTGCCTATAAAGGTAAATGTTACCACTTACATCCTTCCATCATCCATCTCTACCACTCAATCACAACCAATTACCAATTTCCAACTATCTACCACCCCAAACCCTCAATACCGTTGGCAAGGCAATCAGCGTAATCAAAGAAACCTAGGCAACTGATCCAAAAATAGGAAACGACGCCAAAATTGTTAGAAATATTAAACATATGACTGCAAGATGTTATTTGAGGTATTTATTGTCTAATCGTAGTGCACCTCAACCTATTGTCAATATGGCTGGGATTCTTCCTACTCCATTGCAGCAATATTGGTTTCTAGATATTATAACTACTCACCATGTGACGCTTGAGATTGCCAATCTACAAATTACTACACCACATAATGGTAATGAATCTCTTCATGTAGGTAATGAAGCGGGTTTAGATATTATTAATGTCAATTCTTCCACTCTTAAAAATCCTATTAACAAATCTTTTACTTTTTTAAATATTATGCATGTCCCTGCCATTACACAAAATCCACTTTCTGTACACAATTTTACACATGATAACAACTGCTTCTTCAAGTTTCATCTATTTCACTTTGTTGTGAAGGATTTGCAGACCACAACACCACTACTCCAAGGTTCACTTAAAGATGGACTATGCCGATTGTTGGGTCTTTATACCACATCTCCCTCCGTCAACACCTCACTTGATACTTTTGCCGCTACCACCACCTGGCACACTCGAATGGGTCATCCCCAACAAAGCAAAGTTTGCTCTTTAATTCATTTAAACAATTTGCCATGTTTCACATTTGATTTTAACAAATGAGCTTCCTGTTTATTTGGCAAATCTCATAAAACACCCTTATCCCCCACTCATAGCATTAGTAAAACACCTATCGATTTAATTTTTACTAATGTATGGGGACCTACTCCATTATATTTTGTTTCCAATTATAAGTATTTTATTATATTTGTTGATGATTTTTCCAAATATACTTTGTACTATCCTCTTCAAAGTCGGTCTACGGTCCCTTCCATTTGAAAAAAATTCAAGACCACGGTTGAGAAACAATTTAAAAAATCCATCAAATTTGTACAATCTAATTGGGGTGAGGAATACAAAACCCTGAGAAAATTTTTTTAGAAGATGAAATTCTACATCGAGCAGCATGTCCACACACTCACAAGCAGAATGAAGTAGTTGAGCAAAAAATTCGCCATATTATTGATACCAGCCTTACGTTATTGGCCCATGCATCTCTTCCCCTTAAGTATCGGTCTTATGCTTTTGAAACTACTACTTACCTTATTAACAGATTACTCATGCCACTTTAAAATAATATCTCACATTTTCAAACACTTTTCCATTAACAACCGGATTACAAGTTTTTGAAAATATTTGGTTGTGCTGTTTTCCTTTTATTAAGGCCGCACAATTCGGATAAGTTTTCATTCTAATCTACTCAGTGTGTGTTCTTAGGATATAGTCCATTGCATATTGGTTACCGTTGTTTAGATTAAAATATTGGATGTGTGTATATTGCAAGACATGCTCATTTGATTGAAAATACGTTTCCATTGGCCACATTTGGTTCACACTCTTCTAAAATATCCTCATAATCACATCCTTGGTTGACGAACTCCATCACTGGTATGTCCTCCCATGCCAATCGTGGTGTTAATGGTAATATTTTGCCTTCTACCATACCCTTTAACATCTCCCCACCCACCTTTAAAAAACCATCACTGACATTATCAAATATTAATATTGCTTTAACATCTAACACGTTGGTTGCTAGTTCGTACACCGTTCTGTCTCCAAGACGACATATAAAGTCATTGAGCCAGTATGATACCCTATTTCTATTGCACACTCAATTTACCATTTTCATCATCCTCGATAAAAATACACGTGTGTGGGTACATGGCCGACTTTAGCCAAAATACAAGGTTTTCACTTTTGAATCTCCCACTATTTTCAACAGTCCTAAAATAGATTTTTGGTGCTATAGAGCGACGGCTGGTAATTTTCTAATTAATTACCAAAATTGAATAATTTAGGAATAAAATCCTAAAATCACAATTAAATGAATTCAGCAAAAATTAGAGCTCAAATAAATAAACGGATTGCACCATGATAATCAGCATAAAATTCAGGTCACCGACTATCCCGACCTAATTTTCAGAAAATAAATAAATGATTAAATAATTACGAAAAATATTGAATAAACGCCAATAAATCCAACTTAGGCCCGTAATGCCTAATTGGATGCCGAAACAGACCCAGAAAATTTCCAAATCACTCTAGTTAAATACTAGAACTCATCTATGCCCTAATTGCACTATCTATCCACTTAACATGCATTAGTAAAGCATTAAATTAATTACTCTAATCTAATCTATCCACCTAATCACACTTAATTAAATCTAATCAACCCCTACGCATCATTAACCTACTAAGCAAAGATTAGTGAGTTAAACTCACTTGTTTCGCGATCCGATTGATTCAAAACGTCGGGGACGCAATCTCTCCAAAGCGAGCCAAGCTTTCAAGGTCCAAAACGACCTCAAAATGGGCCAAGCCTCTTGCTAGAAACCCATTGCTTTGCTCTCTGTTTTGGGCTGCAAAAGAAGAAAACAAAGGCTAGTTCGGCTTCTGCTTCTGCTTGCTGGACAGAGGAGAACCAACTGCTGAATGGCGAGGAAACGAGTTGATCGGAGCTCCGGTGAGCGGGTAGTTGGCAACCGGTGACTCCCGGGGGTTAAGGGGGGCTTGTTGGTGGTTGGTATGGGTGGAGCTAGGGTCAACATGGGGAGAAAACGGTCGAAAGTCGCGAAACAAGTGAAACAGTGCAGGCGGGTGGCTTCTAGATGGTCCGATGACTAGTTTCTTCTCCCCAGTGTACAAGATGATCGGCGGCTCCGTTCGGCGTGAAGTCGGGCTCCTTTGAACGGTTTGATGTGTTGAGAACAATGGTGGGTGGCATGAAGGCTAATTTGTCTAGGAATACTACTTTTAACTCAAATCTTTGGCGAAAGGTCAGCTGGAGCAGAAACTGGCAAAAGGAGAAAATAGAGGAGGAAAAAGGTTCGACAGGCAAGGGGGATGGGCTGGCTGCTCCGATGGTCTCTCTCTGGTTTACTAAGCTCAAACAAGGCACAATGAAGAAGGAAATGGAGGCTGCCCAGGGTAGATGAGGGAGAGAGGATAGAAATGGGGAGACAAGGGGGCCACAAGGTCACATTTTTCTCTTCAATTGCCTCCCTTGACCATCCTCCACCACCAGCTACTTCCTAGGCCCAAGTTCAGCCACCCATACTCCCATCTAGAAGCTTGAATTGGTCCATAAGTCATGGCGGTGGGGGGCATACGAATTTGAAGCATTTTCCCTCCAATTGGACACCATTTCTTTCTTAAATCAACACGAACTAGCCTCTATAAATTCAATCAACCCACCATCGATCATCTTGGCATTTTTCCTCACTCATACAACTCACTTACTTCCCAAATTTGCGATAAAAAACGATCCCCGACATTTTCCGAACAAAACGGCCCTACCTCGACTTTTTCCCAAAAAGTCTCGGTTTGTAGAAAAATCTCCTGAGACTGAGTTGACGCTCCTAGAATTAATTGTGACACGACAAAACTTTTAATTTCTGAAATCGGACTCAAATTCGCAGTTAATTTCAATTTGGCGCATTTTTAGCGTGACTTAGACCACCGAGTAGTTTTCAGAAACTTTTAGTGCAAATGACCCATGGTCGATTTTCTTCAAGCCACAATGAACCCACTCGACACATTGGTGACTCTCGGTTGTCGTGAAAATCTGGAGGATTCAAATACGAACACAGGGTACCAAACGATAGAAAAATCAGTCTAATCCCGGCCGACAAGAATTTTCTAATTTAGTGGAGTCACCCACTTTTAGCCACACATCTCAGTCAACCGATCTATCTCTAGTCTCTAATCAATTTACGTCTGTGCTGTAATGATCTCAGTAGATGAGCACGGTCAAGCAACCGATTCCTAGTCAAATTCTCAAGTCTATTTGCCTTAAAATCCTTCATGACTTCTCTAGATAGTATAGTTATCTCATGGGTGATCAGCTCTGAGAATAGCACTATAGGCATGTTGATGAAATGCTTGATTTATTGAATTGAAAGCAGAGTCGAAAGTCTAAGATGTTACAAAGGATACAATATTTCTTGAAGGTGTGATCGCGGTGTGCGACGCCTTCCTTAGAGCATTTAACGATCAATATTTTTCGAGTATGGCCTGAGAATAAAAGATGGAGGAGTTCCAGCGCCTTCGTCAGGGATCGATGTATGTTGACTAATATGGGGTCAAATTTGCGGAGCTATAACAGTATGCTCCAAGACTGATTGAGGACCCATAAGAAAAAGCCCGAAGATTCAGAAATGGTCTTCGTTCTGAGCTGAAGCAACCTCTGCTACAGTTAGATCTGACCGAATATCGAGAAGTCTATCGTCGAACTCAAATGATAAAGAAAGGTTTGAATGAGCAGGCTGCCTCATCTGGATCGAGGTTCAGCTCTCACAGAGAAAGTATTCGCCATGGGAAGAGGCCCATGCCTGGAGGTAGATTCCAAGTCCCACCAAATAGGAGAGGTGGAGTTGGCAAACCAGTGCCGCATAGGAATGATTTGTGTCGTGCTTGTGGAAGGCGACATGGAGTGAACCAGTGCCCTCGAAGGACGGGCACTTGTTATAAGTGTGACTAGCTGGGTCACATGGCTAGACACTGTCCTAGAAGGCCAAGAGGACAATTTCAGCTACCGCCGCAGATGGGTCAAATCAGAGGGTATGCCCCTCAGAATGTGCCACAGTGAGGACAATTGAAACCACTAGTACGAGGCACGGTGTATGCCATTACAAAAGGTTAGGTAGAAGCTACGCTTGAAGTGATCACAGGTATGGTTTCACTGAACGACCATCTTGCTTACACTTTGTTTGATTCGGGAGCAACTCACTCATTCATTGCTGAGCAATATGTTAAGTTGATAGGAGTCAGTCCTATTTTATTGGAGTCTGCAGTTAGTATATCTACACCATTGGAGGATAAAGTTATTGCTACTTTGGGTTGTTCTGGTTGCAAGTTAGTGATTGGTGAGCGAGTGGGGAAAATAGATTTATTAGTCCTAGCCATGTACGACTTTGATTTAATTATTGGCATGAACTGGCTCACCAAGCAACGAGCTAAAATGGATAGTTATTGCAAGGCAATTCAGTTTGACCCGTTAGAGGGTGAGAGCTTCGAGTTTGTCAAAAGTCGAGGAGGACCCTCGATTATCTTGATCTTGTGGCCAGAGGCAACTCGTCTATTAGACGAGGGTTGTCAAGGGTACCAGGCAACTGTCGTGGATATAACAGTTGAGGAGCTGAAAATGGAAGACATTTCAGTCGTGCAAGAATTTCCAGATGTCTTTCCAAAAGAATTGCCAAGATTGCCGCTAGAGAGAGAAATTGAATTTGTGATCGAGTTAGCACCCGGGATAGAGCTAATCTCTAAGGCTCCTTACCGGATGGCATTATCTGAGTTGAAGGAACTGAAGGTGCAGATGCAAGAGCTATTGGATAAGGGATTTATTCATCCTAGTGCATTAGCTTGGGGAGCACCAGTTCTATTTGTAAAGAAGAACGATGGTTCGTTGCGCCTGTGCATCGACTATCGGCAAATCAATTAGGTAATGATCAAGAACAAGTATCCATTCCCGAGTATCGATGATTTGTTCGATCAATTGCAAGGAGCGTCAATATTCTCGAAGATTGATTTAAGGACAAGATATCATCAACTGAGAATTAGGAAGGAGGATGTTCCTAAGTCAGCATTTCGTACTCGGTATGGTCATTACAAGTTTACAGTGATGCCATTCGGGTTGATGAATGCTCCAGCTGCCTTCATGGGTTTGATGAATGGAGTATTCAAGGAATACCTGGATTAGTTTGTGATCGTGTTCATCGATGATATTCTAGTGTATTTAAGAAGCGAGGAAGAGCACAAGAATCATTTGAGATTAGTGTTGCGGATGCTGAGAGTACATCAGTTGTACGCCAAGTTCAGCGAGTGCGAGTTTTGGTTAACTCGTGTTGCTTTCTTAGGCCACGTGATTTCAGGCGAAGGAATCTCTGTGGACCCGAGTAAGATAGAAGCCGTGATCAATTGGCCAAGATCGACTATAGTGACAGAAATCAGAAGTTTTCTGGGTTTGGCTGGTTATTACAAACAGTTTGTAAAAGTGTTCTCATCTTTAGCATCGCCTCTGACAAAACTCCTGAAAAAGGAAGAAAAGTTTGTGTGGACAGACAAGTGCAAGCGTAGTTTTCAAGATCTAAAGGAAAAGCTGACTACCGCACTTGTGCTGACCATTCGATACGAGATCTACAGTGATGCGTCATTTAGAGGGTTGGGTTGTGTGCTGATGCAACATGGCAAAGTTGTTGCATACGTTTCCCGTCAGTTGAGACCCCATGAAAAGAACTATCTACCGCATGACTTAGAGCTCGTAGCACTTATTTTTGCCCTGAAGATTTGGAGACACTATTTGTGCGAGAAAAAATTCTAGATCTTCATGGACCATCAAAGCCTCTAGTACCTATTCTCTCATAAAGAGTTGAACATGAGACAACGCCGATGGATGGAATTGCTCAAGGACTACGACTATGATATCCTATATCACCTAGGGAAGGCGAACAAGGTCGCCGATGCTTAGAGTCGAAAGTCTTCAGTTGCTCACATACTGATTAAGGAGTGGAACCTAATCGAGAGAACTCGAGATTCGGTATTCAAGTTTGAGGTAGGCCACCTTTCGAGTCTTATGACCACCCTCAGAATTGAACCGGATGTCCAGATTATAATCAAGCTACTCCAATCGACAAATCTAAATGTACAAAAAATTCTACAGGAGGACACTGAGAAAAGAAATGTTGATTTTTAGATTTCTGATGATGGAACGTTGAGGTTCCGAGGACGTTTGGTTGTACCTGACAATGTGGTGCTTAGAGAGGATATTTTATCCGAAGCACATCATAGTAGTTACAACATTCATCTTGGTAGTACCAAGATGTATCAGAATCTATGTCAACACTATTGGTGGTCAGGTATGAAGGCGGATATCGCCAAGTATGTCGCCATGTGTTTGACATGTCAGCAGGTAAAAGCTCAGCATTGCAAGCCGGGAGGACTTCTGCAACCTCTTAAGATCCTAGAATGGAAATGAGAGCATATCACGATGTATTTCGTGACTGGACTACCGATAAGTCAAAGAGGAAATGATTCGATTTGGGTAGTGGTCGACAAATTGACAAAGTCGGCTCACTTCATTGCAGTTCGAAAAGACCTAAGTCTAGATAGACATGCAAACCTATACGTGCGTCAAGTAGTTCGTATGCATGGAGTGCCAGTTACGATAACTTCAGATTGAGACCCAAGATTTACTGCCGTTTTTTGGAAGAGCTTGCAAAGTGCTTTAGGTACTAAGCTGCAATACAGTATGGCAAATCATCCTCAGATGGATGGCTAGTCTAAGAGGATAATTTAGACCCTCGAGGACATGCTGAGAGCTTGTTTACTGGACTTCAAAGGAAGTTGAGAAGATCAGCTTCACCTAGTGGAATTTGTCTACAACAACAGTTATCAACGGAGTTGTTCTAGGCTCAAAGTTGGGGAAAGGAAGATCACAAGCTTAGAGTTGTTCCAGCAATCAATTGATGCTGTGGTAGTGATCAAAGGCAAATTAAAGACTGCATAGAGCATAGAGAAAATTTACACAGATAAGCGTTGGAGATTATTGGAATTCCAAGTTGGTGATCAAGTTTTTCTAAAGGTATTACCAATGAGAGGAATTTTGCGCTTTGGAAAGAAAGGCAAACTGAGTCCGAGGTACATAGGTCCATTTGAAATTTTGGAAATAATTAGGACCCTAGCGTATCATCTTGCATTGCCGCCGAGATTGGCGTAAGTGCACGACGTTTTTCACGTGTCGATGTTGAGGAAGTACGAGCCTAACCCGACCCACGTGTTTAATTTTGAAGAATTGGACGTGGATGACCAAGTGTCATACGTTGAAAGCCGGGTTCAGATTATAGACAGAAAAGAGCAAGTACTGCATACAAAGACCATCTCATTTGTCAAAGTGGTCTAGCAATACCATGGTACTGAAGGAGCAACGTGGGAGACTGAAGAGTCGATAAGACAATTGTACCCCCACCTTTTTGCTTAAGTTTTGTAATGGTTTAAATTTCGAGGACGAAATTTTTATAAGAAAAGAAGAGTTGTGACATCCCAAATTTTCAATCATGTTTTCTTCTAAAAAAATCAGGCATTTCATCGACGCACCTATAGGGCTGCTCTCCAAGCTGATCACTCTCGAGATAGCTAGACTATCTAAGGAAGCCATTAGGGATTTTAAGGCAAATAGACTTGAGAATTCAACAAGGAGTCGGCTTCTTAACCGTGCTCATCTTTAGAGGCCATTACGGCACAGTTAAAAATTAATTTGATATCAGAGATAGGTCGGTTCGACTGAGATGTGTGGCTAATCGTGGGTGACACCATTAAATTGGAAAATTCTTGTCGGCCGACACTAGACTGATTTTTCTATCATTTCGGTACCTTATGTCCGTATTTGAATCATCGAAATTTTCACGACAACCGAGAGTCACCAATGTGTCGAATGGGTTCATTGTGGCTTAAAGAAAATCGACCATGGGTTATTTGCGCTAAAAAGTTCTGAAAGTTACCTAGTAGCTTAGGTCACGCTAAAAACACGCCGAATTGAAATTTACCACGAAATTGAGTCCAATTTCAGAAATTGAAAATTCTGTCATGTCACAATAAATTTTAAGAGCGTCCACTCAATTTCAGAAGATTTTTCTGTAACCCGAGACTTTTTAAGAAAAAGTCGTCCTAGGGCCGTTTTTGTCCAGAAAAAGGCAGGGATCATTTTTTCTCATGAAATTCGGAAGCAAGTGGGATCAATTGATGAGGAAAAATACCAATTTAATTGTTGAGATGCTAATTGAATTTGTGAGGGCCAAATGAGATTAAATTGAGAGGGAAATTAAGTCCAATTGAAGAGGAAGCTTAGCAAATTCGTATGCCCCCCTTGCCTAGCCATTTTGGACCATTTCAAATGTCCAAAGATGGACCTTGGTGGCTGAATATGAGCCATGGAAGACAGCCTTGGCTGTGGTTGAGTTAAAGGGACAAGTTGCTGCAAAATCAAGGCAAAGTGGCTCCCTTGGTTCCCTCTCTTCTTCCTCCCCCATCCCTGCCGTCGACCCCCTCCTCACCTTCACTCTTTGCAGTTTGAATGTCCAGCAAACTGTAGAATAACCAGCAAGCCACCGGAGGAGCCGCCCAACGCTACCGCATGCCGTTCGCAACCACCGCTCACCCACGTGCACCCTCCGTCCTTGCCGTGTCCACGCCCGTCGTTCCACCGTTCCAGGCCACCGTCCTTGCATCTCCGTTCTTCCTAGTCGTCGTTGGAAGCTGCCGAACTGCCGTGGACCCCCGTTCAGCTACCGGTTGTCTTGCCGAGCCATCTGCCTGCCTCCGCCGGTCTTGCCTCGCTAAACCAGCCTTGTTTCCTCTCTTTTGCAACTCAAAATAGAAGGCTGAGGAAGTGGGTATTCCAACAGCTTCAAGGCTCGTTTTGGCTCGCTTTCCGCCCTCGAAATCTAGGCCTGCCTTGGAGGAAGTTGAGCTTTGTTGCGTCCCCGTTGATTTGAACCAACCGGCTAGCGAAACAAGTGAGTTTAACTCACTAATCCTTGCTTAGTAGGTTAATGATGCTTAAGGGTTGATAAGATTTAATTAAGTATTATTAGGTAAATAGATTATATTAGGGTAATTAATTTAGTGCTTTGCCAATGCATGTTAGGTGGATAGACAGTGCAATTAGCTAGTAAATAGACTATAGTATTTATCTATAGTAACTCGGAAATTTTCTGAGTCTGTTTCGTTATCCAATTAAGCATTATGGGCCTAAGTTTGATTTATTGGCATTTATTTAATATTTTCTGTAATTAATTAATTATTTATTTATTTTTCGGAAATTAAACCGAAATAGTCGGTGACCGGAATTTCGTGTTGATTGCAGTGGTGCTCTTTGCTTATTTAATTGAGTACTTGATTGTGCAAATTGAGTGAAATTGTGTTAGTGGGTATTTTATTCCAAAAATTGGACAGTTTTGGTAATTAATTGGAGAATTACTGAGCGTCAGTCTATAGCGCCAAAAATCTATTTTGGGACTAAGAAAATAGTGGAAGGTTCAAAAGTGGAAACCTTGTATTTTGATTAAGGCCGGCCATGTACCCACACACGTGTATTTTTATCGAGTGTAATAAAAATGGAAAATTTTTTGTATAATCGAAATAATATACACTACTGGCTCGATGACTCTATATATCGTCTTGGAGAAAGAACGGTATGTTGATAAAAATAGTAAATTGATTATACGATTGGAATACGGTATTATATCGGCTCGATGACTCTATATATCGTCTTGGAGAAAGAACGATATGTTGATGAAAATAGTAAATTGATTATACGATTGGAATAGGGTATTATACCAGCTCGATGATCATCCACGGATTCTGCAACTGGCGATATTGGTAGGGGTAATCGGTTCTCGGTTCGGTCCGGTTCCAAGGTGGAACCGGGAACTGGACCTGGGAGTACCGATTCCCAATTTTGGGAACCATGGACCAAATCGTTTGGTCCTAGGACCGGGAACCGGACCGGAACCGATGGTCTTGTCCGATTTGGTCCAATAGAATCGACTCTTTCTTTTTTCACTCAAGAATGACCATTCACTAAAGAACAATCACGCTCCAAACCGATCAACCCAATTCGGTTCCCGAGTGATCTAAAAAAACTACTCACACGTTTTTTTTTTTTTGATGCAGGAGGAACAAGCTTGCATCGACAGTGTGCCGTAAACCCCCTAGTGACGCTAGCAGGGAAACCACCACCACGACACCACGCTTAAATCGCCTAATGATCCGCCAACGTCCTTGCAACTTGCGTTGCAAGGGCTTCGAACTCTCGACCTCCTCGAGGAGGACGTTGAAGAGCCTACCCAGTGGAGCCACCTAAGCCGGTGGTAACTACTCACACATGTTTCCACATGCAAAATATTCAAACTTCACTTGCATGAATATTAATCATAGTTTATGTGTTTCACGCTTAATTTTAAGCATAAAAGCCATGAACAATTTTTGATTAAAAGTTGTGCTTGGCTTCGGTTTTATAGACAATCTCTCTTTTATGCTTTGAATATTTAGTCAATGTGGGACTCTTTGAGGCTTGAAGTACCTTGTCGTTTGCAAGTGAGGGGAGCAAGGGAGAGAGTGTGAGCATGAGGAACTCATAGAGCCTTGTCCCATATTGAGTGGAAGATGAAACTAACAAGTAAATTTTCTCTATAAATAAAGAGTAACAACAAGAGTTTTTGTGGTCTCTTGGCCACATAAGAGGTTGTTACCTCAATTGCAAATCCCATTGCAATAAGTTTCATATATAATATTCATATATTATGTGTTTACATATTATATGTATATAAATTATATATTAAAAAATTTGGTTCGGTCCGATCGGTCCGGTTCCCACCTTGAAACTGGGAACCGGACCAACCGGCCGCCGATTCCAAGATTAGGAACCGGGAACCGGACCGCCGACCGTGGGAACCGCCCAAAACTGGCCAATCCGATTCTAGTTCGAGCGGTTTCCGTTGCACACCCCTAGATACTGGGATATGCACAGAGTCCCTCCACTTTGTACACGACCGAGATGAGAAGTGGCTCACGCAATTTCTCGCGGGACAGTTTGAGCTACCGACAATAAGAGAGATGGAGGACGAGGCAAGGAAGTGGGAAACATGTATGCGTCGCTATGTGCAGGACAAATATAAAAGGTATCGGGTCAACGTCATGCTGCAAATATACTGCAATGATCAGCTCTGCCGAGACATGAGATGCAATCCTAGGAGGAAGAATTCGTTGCTTGCGGAGCTATTCGCCAGTTATGGACCCAGTGATTATCAAAACCTGACTCCCGAGTCCTGACTAGTTCATTGATGAAGTTAGAAATTTATGGCAGTAACCTAGAAACGTAAGACGAGAAAGGATCTTTGTCCTCCTATTTTGGAACCTGCTTTTGTCTCATATTTCACAGAGTTCCAGCCGATTGATCCCGACTGCTTAGATGAGATGTTAAAATCAGTCAGCAGTATCATTTCTGACAATGCCTTTGAGCTTTGCATATACTTCAATAAGAAATAAAGGGGGTAATCACAAAATGAGTCTCTGTTCAGCTGATTCAGCTTGCAGCTTGTTTTTCCATTGTGATCCAAGATGATTATGCCAGTGAAGAAACATTGTTGCTCAATCCCTAAAGGGTCCATGCAGGTTATTAGCTGACTGGACATTTGACATGGTGCATGAATGTTGAGAACTTGTCATTTTACCATATGGATGTATTCCATAGAATCGATGGCATCTCATAATGCCGAAGAGGTAGATTTGGCCAAATTTCATGACACCAACTATCCCTTATGAAGTTCATCATCGAATGGTCATTTTTATTTCACCTATATAAAGACAAATATGCACAATTTTTTTGCAATTTAATCCTGATTAATCCTCTTTTGCTGTTTCTCTACTCATCTTTCCGACAGAGCATCCAGGGGACATGAAATTCCATGAGACCTACAAGCAAGCTCCTGGCATCAAGCTTCAAGTAAGTCGTTTTGTTATCGAAGCTAATTCTAAAACGTTTTTCTTCTCCTTTTTTAATGACAGAGAAGCGAAACTAAGCGATCATTCCAAGTAGACAAACGGGGTGTGGCCATCCGCAATTGCAATTGCTCGATTGTAGGGACAAAAGAGGCGGCACACTCGTCATCGAAAAACCCACAATAGAGCAAGTTCTGATGGAATGAGGGCGACAGTCTCTGGTTTTTAAAGGTATATCTGGTCCTTCTTTGATAGCAACTTAATGTTAAGAAGGGAACAGGGTAATAATGTCTTATGTTACCGCCATTTTCGGATCTGTCTATTGTCATACTCTCTTCTTCCAACGGCCGGGAAGATAAGGTGGGTTCACGGATTTTATTATGCTCTCTGTGTCTGTACGTCAAAAAGTTCGACTTTATCTACAATCTTGAAGCAATACCTAGAGCTGTTCGTGATATCTTGGGGCACCTGTTAGTTGTTTTGGTGTTTAACATGTCAAGATGAAATTTTATAGAACTTAGGAAAACATGACAAGTTTAGAGTGCGAATAATAAATATTCTGCTTCAGAAATCAATATATAGCTAGAAATAGATTTTTTCTATTTTTATTCCTAAATAAGTTTTTGGGAAAAAATACATATTTGATAACGACACAAAATTTTTCTTTTTCAGATGGCAATAGACAATAGGTAAGAGTGGGCAGTGGTGGGTGCACGGCTAGCTAGTAATGAGGGCAAACGACGAGAATAGCTTTTATTTTTTTATTTCTGTTCCAAAAATGAAAAGGTAGAAAATTTTTACTTCTCATTTCTATTCCAAACATATGTTTGGACTAACAATTTGTTCCAAAAATAGAAAAATTAAATTAAATTACTAAATGGATTTATGTGCCAAACTTATTTCTAGAATAGAAAAATACTTCTAGCCAGAAATATTATGGTCGTAATTTGAAGGAAACTCGTCGTAACCTAAGAAGTACTAACACTCTATGAGAGCTTTTGTATCGTGTAAGATACTTCGACACATGTCTAACATTCTCGAATACTTGGTCAACATGTGTTGAAAACATTAATCAACTTTCCCGACACTCAATTGGAATTTTGAATTGCAAGTTTCTGACACGTGATTTCGATACGCAAGGTCAATTTTAAAAAATTTCAATAAATGAGAGGTCAATAGTAGTAGTAGTAGTAGTAGTAGTAGTAGTAGTAGTAGTACTAATAATAATAATAACAACAACAACAACAACAACAACAACAACAACAACAACAACAACAACAACAATAATAATAATAAATGGGGAAAAAAAGAAAACCTCTTTTTCTTTTTATTTCTAACTCTCACTTCCTCGATACATAATTCACAACCCCAAGTTTTTTTCTCTTCTCTTCTGACATGTCTAACACATGAGTCCAAAATGTGAATTACTTATTTTTTCTTCAAGTTTTATGGATGCTTGGAATGGAGTTGAATTAGTCAAATTGAAATAATGAATGATATTAATAAATAGTATATTAATATTTTTATTATAAATTCATTCTAGGCTTTTATTTATTTATTTATTTATGAATTTGAATCAAATTAATTTGATTGAAATAATCATAAAAATGATGAAATATAAATATATATTTAATATACAACGTGTTCCATCATATCAGAATTCTTTATTTTTGAGAAACGACGTGTCGACATATCATATCTTGTCGTGTAACGTGTCATATGTCGATGTCAATGCCACTTAGATCGTAATATCGTAGGTGCAAGAAGTGGGGTCAACTTAACTAGCATATGAATAAGTTGTAGAGATCTTGCAATTTGAAGGTCTTTTTTTCCCTAGTCCTAGGCGTTTAATAACAATGCTTAAGTGCTTTTGTCACGTTTTTCCTTTTTGGTCAAAAAGTTACAACGTTTGGTACATGAGCAAAAAAGGATCAACTCGATTTGAATAGTGTCGGGTATGAGTCAGTCAAATCACGATCCATTTCAAATGACCCGCTTTATCATATGGATCGGATTGCCCGAACTGGTGCCAACCTATAATGCAAAGACATGTTCTAGGAGCTTCTGTGTTGTGTCAGACACCCCGACACATGTTCGGCACGCTCGGACATGTTCGGACATACTCGGACACGCGGTCAACGCATGTCGAAAAATCCGACACGCGATCAACTCTTTCTAACTTGCTTCGACTCGCGTGTTTGGAAATTATGAGAAGCATGGTGGTTTTAGGGGCGGGTCTACAAGTGCAAAGGTAAAGAAAATTGTTAAAGAAGGTGATGGAAGGTGGATGCAAGAGCGAGGGAGCAAAGGCGAGGTTGTCGAGGCGACGATGTGGCCATGACTGCAAGGAGGAGGGCTGCAACTACGATGCGCAATGGAGGACCGAAGGTTGCGGCTGCAGCTATGAAGGAGCAAGGGCCATAGGCGTGGTGGCAAGCGATTGCGACGAGGTAACCGAGAGAGAGCAAAGATCAAGATGAAGAGAATCGGCCAAAGAGGAGGAAGAGGAGGTTGCGGAGGAGAGTTTTAACTTTTAACAAGAAGAGTAAATGATAATAAACATTAAAATGGAGATTCTGGTGTGGAGGGATGCGAAGGGATGGCTAAGAGGATGATTTTAATTTTTTGGGGAAATGACAGACTTGATGGGTGATGGCTGATGGGGAAAGAAACCAAGGGGAGAAACCGAGGGCGGAAGGGGGGTTTTAGGAGGATAGTGGTTTCCGTGAGGGGTTTTTGTGTCTCGGGAAGGGGTTTTGGAGGGATGGCGGTTTCTGTGAGGGGGTTTTGGAGGGATGGCGGTTGTTGTGTCTGGGGGTGGGGGTTTTGAGGATGGCGGTTTTTGTATGGGAGGTTTTGGTGCATGGGGAGAGGGGTTTGGGGGCGGTGGTTTTTGTTGGCCGGGGGGGGGACGACTTCTTTTTGTTAGAAAAAAAGCGATTTCAAAAAAATAAAATACTGAAAATTAAATAATAATAAATTTTAATCGTTATAGAATATAATAGATTTATATGAATAAATTGATTCTAATTTTTTTGTTAGTCGTTAGTTTCATTAATAATTTTTATTAAAGTTAGAAACATGTTTTCAAATATGGGTACACATTAACTCTAGATATATCTTTCGAATTTCCTATAAATAGATTTATTAAGCTCTTTTATTAATTAAAAATAAAAAATATTCAGTTAATATATAACGTATCTCAACGTGTCGGAATTATCTATTTTTAAAAATGACATGTTGGCGTGTCGTGTCGTGTCACGTGTCTTTGTCAAGTGTCAGTGCTAGACAACCCCCACCTGGGTTGCTAAGCTCTTCTTTCAGATGGCATCCTCTCTCAGTTGTTTGCTAGCGGCTGGAGCTGCTGTTCCAGTCTGACCTCTATGTTTCTTCACCGCCGCGAGCAACTTGCACGGTCGATTACAGACATGATGATGAACCCCGACTAAATTCACCAATCTTCCGGAGGGGCAGCTGAGCAAAGGGACCCGTTCACATTCAGCAGGACGAGCCTTGACAAAAGTAAAACACAAGCCCCCATTTTTCAACGCGACATAAATATTTAAGAAATCTGTAGAAAATATCAAACTCACGTCTGTGTCTTATATCGTCGCATCTCCTTTGACTCTCTCGCATCGATCGTCACGGCTTACGGATAAAGCTTAAATGGACGTTGATATGTTATCTTCATGCTACTCTGTAGAAGATTATGCTCGACAACCATGCTGAGTTTTTCCCTTTTGATTTGTTACTTCAATAGAATCTCCATGATGAGCCGAGTTTGATTGGGACATCGTATCTGGCCAATGGCTGAGCAGATGGTCTGAATCCTTGAAGTGGTTGCACCTGTTCTGTTCGTCTTTTTGCGTGAGTCATCCACTTCCATCAACATAGTGTGGAATACGCCCTTTGCTCATATATGCGGGAGCTGAATCAGCTCTACTCGCCATCTCCATGGAAAAGCAAATGAAATAACGATTTATGGAAGTTATCATCACTTCTAGAGAGCACATAAAGCCCTCATCCCCAACTCCCCCTCACCTCAGGACTTACAAACTCTGTCTACTTGACCAGCTCATTCCTTTTCCTTACGGTCCAGTCATCCTCTTCTTTTCTCCGGACGCTCGCCTTGGACGTAGTGATGTCCCAGCCAAATTAGAGCTTCTGAAGAGATCTTTGTCGACGACCTTGGCCCGCTTTTACCCACTCGCCGGCAATCTCAAGGACGAGCTCACCATTGATTGTGATGACAAAGGAGCTTACTACGCGGAAGCACGAGTCGATTGCTCCTTATCGGAATTCATGGCCCACCCAGACCTCTTGCTGTTGTGCAAGTTCCTCCCGATTGATTTTGTGCAGAAAGAAACTTATTCAGGGACCCGTGCCGCCAATATTCAAGCCAACATTTTTTAGTGCGGCGGAATCGCCATTGGCATATGCATAATGTTGATAAATAGTTATTTCTTTTTTCCACGTTTTCCTGATTTAATTTTTCAGTTATTAGAGTTAGTGGAGTCATGTGTGTTGGTTATCCTAATTTTTAGGTGTTAGTGGGGCAAGTGTTTTATGCAGAACATGGGTAGTTATGGTGTGTTTTACGTTATGTATTTTGTCTTTTGTAAAAGACTTGGTTGTTCTGTACGTAAGAAAAAGTTTCAGCCTCATCTCTCCTCCCTTTTAGCAATTTAACAGTGGTATCAGAGCTTGAGAGAAGGGTGAGAGAGTTTCGTGAGAAAATTGCAGCAGCAATATTTCCAATGGCCATCGACAATTTTGTTCAACCAGCAATTCCACGCTTTGATGGTCACTATGATCATTGGAGCATGCTGATGGAGAATTTTTTACGATCAAAGGAGTATTGGTCGGTTGTCGAATCTGGAATTCAAGAGCCACCAGCGGGCATGGCTTTGACAAATCTCCGAGAAAAGCAGAATTGGAGGCTAGAAAGTTGAAGGACACCGAAGGCAAAAAATTATTTTTTCAGGCTATCGATCGTTCCATCTTGGAGACTATTCTTTGCAAAGAAACTTCCAAGGATATTTGGGATTCTATGAAAAAGAAATATCAAGGCTCTGTTAGGGTGAAGCGTGCACAGCTTCAAGCCTTGAGAAAAGATTTTGAGATACTAGCGATGAAGGATGGAGAATCTGTCACTAGTTATTGTGCGAAACAATGGAAATCAGCAACAAGATGCGATTCCATGGCGAGAAGATGGACGACGTCACCATTGTGGAGAAGATTTTGCGTTCCTTGACACCAAAGTTTAATTATGTTGTCTGCTCAATTGAAGAGTCGAAAGACATAGATGCGCTATCTCTTGATGAATTGCAAAGCTCCTTATTGGTCCATGAACAGAAGATGAACAGAAGTTCAACAAAGAGGAGCAAGCGTTGAAAACTTCTACCTATACTCATTCCAACAATTTCAGAGGAAGGGGTAGAGGTAGAGGTAGAGGAAGGGGAGATCGAGGAAATAGAGACGTTAGCAGGAATTTCAAAGCCAACAATGACCAATTTCAAGGCAAAGGGAGAAGATGGGATCCTAACAAATCCAAGGTAGAGTGTTTTAGATGCCATAAATTTGGTCATTATGCATCTGAATGTTATACTAGGCTGCCTAATAATAAAGAAAAGGCAGAGTGTTCAAATTTTGTTGAAGAAAAAGAAGTTGAAACGTTGTTGATGGCTGTTCAAGATGAAAAGAAGCGCGAGTCGGATATTTGGTATGTGGATACAGGCTGCGGTAACCACATGAGTGGAAGTAAGTCTTCTTTTTCTCATTTAAATGAAGATTTTCATTCCACCGTGAGTTTTGGGGATCATTCTACTGTGAAAGTGATGGGAAAAGGTGATATTAAGATAAGAACCAAGAATGGTTTTGTGGAAACGATTTCTAATGTGTTGTATGTTCCTGACTTGAAAAGTAACCTCTTGAGTGCTGGTCAATTACAAGAAAAGGGTTATGTAATCACTATTCAGAGGGGTGCTTGTGAAATTTATGATTCTATTAGAGGTGCTATTGCAATTGTTCCTATGAGTTCAAATAGATTGTTTCCATTAAAGATTGAAAATATTCAATCTTGTTTGATGGCTGAAAATAAAGATCCTGGTGAAAAGAGATCCCTCATGGCTATGGCATTTTCGCTATGGTCACTTGAGTTTTGGTGGATTGAAGACCCTCCAAAGAGAAAAACATGGTGACGGGTCTTCCTCAAATTACTGTTCCTACCCAAGTCTGCGAAGAATGTGTTGTTAGCAAACAGCATCGTTCTCAATTTTCAAAGGAAAAGTCATGGAGAGCAAAGGATGTTTTGCAGCTAGTGCATTCGGACATTTGCGGTCCTATAAACCCATCTTCTAATGGAGGTAAAAGATACTTAATTACCTTCATTGACGATTTTTCAAGAAAAACTTGGGTTTATTTTTTACAGGAAAATCAGAAGCTTTCTCCACATTTAAAAGCTTCAAAGCTCGTGTTGAAAATGAAGCAGGAAAGACCATTAAGACTCTTCGAACAGATCGTGGTGGTGAATATTGCTCAAAAGAATTTGAAGTTTTTTGTGTAGAGCATGGAATTCGAAAAGAGCTTACTGCTGCATATACACCACAACAGAATGGTGTATCTGAGAGGAAAAATAGAACCATTCTCAACATGGTGAGAAGCTTATTGGCAAGAGGAAAAGTTCCAAAGACTTTCCGGCCGTAAGCAGTAAATTGAGTATTCATGTTTTGAACAAAGTCCAACTTTTGCTGTTCGAATATGACACCCGAAGAGGCTTGGAGTGGGAGAAGACCGGCTGTAGATCACTTCGAATCATTGGATGCATCGCATATGCCCATGTCCCAGATGTGAAAAGGAAGAAACTTGATGACAAGGCTGAAAAATGTGTCTTTCTTGGTGTAAGTGAAGCATCCAAAGCATATAAATTATTTAATCCACTGACAAAGAAGATTGTGACTAGCAGGGATGTTATTTTTGATGAAGAGAACACTTGGGATTGGAATAGGCAGCAGCCTACCCAAGTTCTTTATGACAATGATGTTGAACAGGAGCAGATTTCAGCACCTTGTTTGCCCCAAAATTCATCAAATACAACTTCTACAGCTATGGAATTTCACCAACAAAGATGAAGAAGAAGCTCAATCTCTTCGCCGTGTTAGAAGAAGGCCTGCTTGGTTGGAAGATTATGAGGTAACTGGAATTGGAGATTCAATTACTCACTTTGCCTTGTTTTCAGACTGTGATCGTACAACTTTTGAGAGTGCTGTCAAAGAAGAAAAATGGCGAAAAGCGATGGATAATGAAATTAATGCCATCGAAAGAAATGATACGTGGGAGCTATCCGATCTTCCGGATGGACAAAAAACCATTGGTGTAAAGTGGGTCTTTAAAACAAAACTGAAAGAAAATGGTGAAGTTGACAAATACAAAGCACGTTTGGTAGCCAAGGGATACAAGCAGGCAATATGGAATCGACTATACGTAGGTTTTTTCTCCGGTTGCAAGACATGACACGATCAGATTGGTGGTTGCATTGGCGGCACGAGAATTCTTGGCCTATTTTCCAGCTAGATGTCAAATCGGCATTCTTGCATGGGTACTTGGAGGAACAGGTATTTGTTGAGCAACCCCTTGGTTATGTCAAGATTGAAAATGAGCATAAAGTTTATAAATTGAAGAAAGCTCTTTATGGGCTAAAACAGGCCCCTCGGGCTTGGTATAGTCGTATTGAAACTTATTTTCTTAAAGTTGGTTTTTCAAAATGTCCTTATGAGCATACGCTTTTTGTCAAGATTGGAGATAAAGGGAAAATGCTTATTGTCTCGCTTGTATGTTGACGATCTTATATTTACTTGGAAGTTGTGATGGTATGTTTGAAGAGTTCAAGAAATCTATGATGGATGAGTTTGAAATGTCGATCTTGATATGATGCATTACTTCCTTGGCATAGAAGTGGTACAATCAGATGATGGGATCTTTATTTCTCAAAAGAAATATGTGGGAGAAATTTTGGACAGGTTTCAGATGAAGGATTGTAATCCTGTAAACACTCCGATTGAGTTTGGCTTAAAGTTATACAAAGATTATGAAGGGAGGAAGGTTGACAGCACACTTTATAAACAAATTGTGGGCAGTTTGATGTATTTAACTGCAACAAGACCAGACATAATGTATTCTGTGAGTTTAATGAGTAGATATATGGAGAATCCTACACAAATGCATTTGTTAGCTGTCAAGAGAATCCTTCGTTACTTGCAAGGAACTAGAGACTTTGGGCTATTTTACAAGAAATGTGAAAAGTCCGATTTGTTGGGATTTACTGATAGTGACTATGCAGAAGATCAAGATGATAGGAGGAGCACTTCGGGTTATGCTTTTATGTTTGGAACAGGTGCTATTTCGTGGTCATCCAAGAAGCAACCAATTGTCACATTGTCAAGTACAGAAGCTGAATTTGTTGCTGCAACAGCTAGTGCTTGTCAAGCTATTTGGCTAAGGAGAATTCTTGAGGAGCTACAATTCAAGCAACCGGGACCTACTAAAATTTTTTAGACAATAACTCAGCAATAAAACTCTCCAAGAATCCGGTGTTACATGGAAGAAGCAAGCACATTGATGTGAAGTTTTATTTCTTGAGAGATCTTAGCAATGATGGAACAATTGATCTAATCTATTGCAGGAGTGAAGATCAAGTTGCTGATATATTCACCAAAGCCCTCAAGATGGAGTCATTTGTGAAGCTCAGAAGGTTACTAGGTGTTTGCACGATGAAAAAAATCAAGACTTTAAACTGAATGTTAGCAAACATCAGTTTAAGGGAGGGATTGTTGATAAATAGTTATTTCTTTTTTCCACGTTTTCCTGATTTAATTTTTCAGTTATTAGAGTTAGTGGAGTCATGTGTGTTGGTTATCCTAATTTTTAGGTGTTAGTGGGGCAAGTGTTTTATGCAGAACATGGGTAGTTATGGTGTGTTTTACGTTATGTATTTTGTCTTTTATAAAAGACTTGGTTGTTCTGTATGTAAGAAAAAGTTTCAGCCTCATCTCTCCTCCCTTTTAGCAATTTAACACATAACGCACAAAATTCTCGACGGTGCTGCCTTCGGCACCTTCCTCAAAGGGTGGTCTGCTGCTGCCCGGGGTGACAAGGCAGTGATCCCTGACTTCTCTGCGGCGTCTCTCTTCCCAACTGAGGACTTATGGCTCAGAGAGACGTCTGCGGTCGCATGGGGCTTGTCGTTCAAAAAGGGCAAGCCCATAACCCGGAGATTCTCATTCGACGCCTCGGCCATAGCCACCCTTAAGGCCAAAGCAAAAGGCTCCGACTCGAAATGCCCGACCACTTTTGAGTCGGTCTCGGCCTTCATATGGCAACGCTGCATGGCGGCCGCCACGGAGAGAAGAAACGGCATCCAAAGGCCTTCCATTCTGACCAGCCTCGTGAACCTGTGGAAGAGGATCGAGCCGCCCCTGTCCGACTGCTCCCTCGGAAATATCCTCTGGAAATATCCTCGAGCTGGTGCAAGTTGGGATTTAACGAGATCGATTTCGGGTGGGGATGACCCGTGTGGGTTAGCAGCTCCGGGATGAGCGGGCCTGTGTTCGTGAACTTCGTGATTTTGGCCGACACGAGGGAAGGCGATGGGATCGAAGCTTGGGTCACATTGGATGAATCGAGAGATGGCCGTTCTGGAAGGCGATGGGGAGCTCCGGACATTGGCTTCCATGGATCCGAGTCCTTGACGCTTGCCAATGGCTACGTGGGCAAGGCTCCCTGCTACTCTTGACTGTAAAAATACATATTCGCTTTTACCATAAATGGTTTTCCATCTATTAATTATTTGGGATAATACCTTGAAAAACCGCAAACTGGTACACCTTTGACAAATTTACCCCAAACTATTTTTTTGACTATGAAAAACCTTAAACTGGTAGATCTGTGATAAATTTACTACAAACTAATTTATTTGACTACAAAAACCCCCAGACTGGTAAATTTGTGACAAATATACCATTCGCTAAATTGAATTAATATCACAAAAATTGTAAACTGTGACAAACAGAGCATAAAATCCCAAATTGGTATACCAGTTAACTGTCACGTGTCATTTAAATTAATAATTTGACAATAAAATTTAACGAAAATTATCAGAGGGTAAATTTGTCACAAGTGTACTAGTTTGGGGTTTTTTGTGATAAAAAAAATAGTTTCGAGTAAATTTACCACATGTGTACCAATTTGGGGTTTTTCAAGGTATTAACCCTAATTATTTTTAGCAAAAATCATATAAGTCACAAGTAATATTCAACTATTTCCATCCATTTTATGTCTCTGCTTGCAAATAACAATTAGCTACGGCAATGCCTTACCGTCACAAAATGTGTGTTGCAAAAGACAAGTGATCAAACAACAAATTAAGCAAAACGAAGAAAATAAACCGAATATTGAATTTACTTTGTTTGGCCAGTGAGACCTATTTCATGGGTAGAAAAGTACAAAATTCCACTATAAATCAATCGATACATGGGAAATAACAAGTACACTCAAGTCACTTTAATGCTTTTTGTGTATTCCGATCCTCAATTATACTCAGGATTTGCATGGTAACATTTCTGTTCCTCTGGATTTCTGTTTTTTTGTTCCCCAGAATAAAAAAAGAACAGAAATCCATTTGGTAAAACTTTTGTTCTCGGGAACAATTTCTCTATTTTTTTTTGTTCCCGGGAATAGATTTGAAGTAAAAATGATAAACAAAAAAAAAGTTGTTTCTTGTTCCTAGGAACAATTTTTAGAAATAAGCCAATTTTATTTTTTATTTTTCTTTTGTTCCTCTCTCTTGTTGCGGCCACCTCCAACCGCTTGAAGCCACCGCTGACCATCGCCCACCGCCCGCCTGTCACGATCGGCGATCCATGAGCAAGAATAAAAAATGAATAAATACAAAAAAGAATATGTTTCATACCAAACGCATTTCTATTCTTTTTCTATTTCAAGAATAGAAATTTTTTATAGTTATCAAACATCTTATTTTACTTAGAAATTGTTCTCCGAAGTAGAAATAGAAAAGAATTATTTATGAAAATAAACCATTCCTCAACCAATAAGCGTTACCATGCGCACCCTTAGTAACTCACGTAATATTTAGTTATCTCACAATTACACATGAGATAATTTTTTAATCTCAAAAAGTGATTCAGCAAAATTTTGGTTTAATACCTAGTGCTCATAATGTAAATATGAATATGCACATCTCGGTTATATATATAAAGATTCTCTTGGTTTGCCCTAGTGCTATATAACTACAACACATCTCCTATATATATACTTTTTGGATCCAAGATGGGAGGATCCAAACTAGAAACACCTACTCAAATTAAGAAACCTCTTTAGATTGTTCATTCTTCCATCATGAATTTAAATTCGAGACATAGTATAGAAATTTTCACTTTAGCTTAACGTTGAGTCAAGTCACCACCACTTCACTAGACTTTAAACATCATTGCTACTTCCTCACAGCTCTTCATGAGCTCCTCAACTGCCACAAGCATTTTCTAAATTTGAGCCACGCTTGGATTCCGCCATAGCCGTATTTCTCATTATGACGTCAACATTATGTAAAATTCATATGCAATTATGCCCTAACTTCGTCCAGAGAACATATCTAAACTCGGTTGATTCAGAGTCGCCCATTTTTTTTTGGAGGTAATACAGTAGAAAGTCATAATTACTTCAAAAGCAGAAGCACAACACAAGAAGCTGTTCATCACAACCCAGTCAGCCTTGTTATCTATTTTAGGATGTTGTTGCTTTTTTTTTTTTTTGTAAATTTAGAAGTCGATTGCACCTTCATGATAAGTTTTAGAACGTTTGATGCACTTATTATTGAAATGAAAGATAAAAACCAAAATTAAGTTGGTGCGTGTGATTCTGATTTATTTTAACGATTCTACTTTATTCATATGAAGACGAAGACTTCCTTTTGCAGTAAACCGAAACACAAAATTAAAAGGCTTGAACGAGCTCATATCATGGAGAACCAGACCGTAGACCATCATCAATCCTCGATCTCCGAAACAGGTGGATTTATTGAAGCGTACTCTGTCAGCTCCTCGTCTTGTTCCAGCACTTCAAGCTCTTGTTCGTCCATGAAAACCCACGCTTCGACTCCTTTGCGGCACCTCGTGTCCATCAGAAGCACAATGTTCGCGATCAAGTTTCCCGAATCGCTTCCCGACTCCTCCGGGAAACCAACCGGGCTCACCCATGCTGGCCTCCCCCACCCGAAGTCGATCTCGTAGTGACCAAAGTTACACCAGCTCGAGAACGATACGAGTCGATCCGTGCGGGCTAGAGACTCCCTCATTTCCCTAAGGGCGTCCTGTAGCGCATTCAATCCGCCGTCGCCTTCCAAGCCTCTCACGAATTCGCCGTCTATTTTGCTCTTCGCTTCTCGGAGCAAGCCAATGAGGCTGGGCAGGCCGTCATAATCCTTCTCTTCGAGCGGGCATAGGATAGTTGCCAGCCATACATAGTTCCCCATTAAGTCATCGTGGAAATTCGGGACGGCTCTTCTGCGGAGGTTCACGGCGTTGGTAAACACCACCGGTTTGTCGAGGCCGGATACCTTGGTCATTGTGGCCGTCAGTGATTTGCACATCAAAGCCGTGACGACTTCGGCGCGAGTCGGGTTTTGCAGTCCCACATTAGCTGTTTTGGCTTTGAGTCTTGCCATGGCCGATGCGTCGAACACGAGTCTCCTTGTACCATACCTTGAAAGGGTGATGCCAATATTGATCAACTAAAATGATGTATGCGTAATTATATATCACTTATTCATTACGCTAAATTTATTTCAACGTGATATTTACAATTTAAAAAAAATAAATAAAACGCAACATCAAATGCACTAATTATTGCTAGTTTGCTATCATGTCACAACTACTAATGATTTACGAAATTATAACTAATATTTTATACAAAATATATATTTTTTAATGTTTAAAAAAAAAATGGCCCAGGCAGTCTATGCCTAGGCTCGGTACGGTGGGTTGGCACAGCTCGATGGTTAGTCCTAAGTGTTCCTCCTATGTAACTATATCGCCAAATGTTACCCAGTTGTACGCAATAGAAAAACTTCAGGCAATACTGTTATGAATCCAAACTCATCTGATTGGAAAGAGAATTTCCAAGTGTCTTATTATAAACTTTAAAGCAATGGAAGATTGCACCTTTACATTCACATGTGCACTTTTTGTAATAATTACTTATTTTTAAGTACATACATGTAGGATCATCAGTACAACATGAATTTCACCTATGAATTTATTTTATCACCAAACGATGCCATTTTTAGTTCAATAAGATAATGTACCCCATGCATGGATTCGAAAGGTACTTATGAAATGTTTGCGCAATGCAAATTACCTGTTCTTCAAAGTTCGAGCATTTGGATAGTTTCCTCTTGTTTTAGTAGGGGAGAATTACCAAAAAAGTCCTAAACTTATTGCAATTGTGCCAATTCAGTCATAAACTTTTTTTTTTGGTCTAATTTAGTCCTAAACATTTTATAATTGTGCCAATTCAGTCCATCCGGCCAAAATTGGCCAGTCAGCGCTGACGTGGACGTCGGGCGGGGGATAGCCACCGGCAAGGTAATTTTTTAATAATCTTTTTTATTTTTTTCGAATTTTTAAATATTTTTTAAAATTTTTTAATTCTTTTTTTTTTTTTTTGGCCTTCTTCTCCTTCCTCCGCCGGCCGGCGCCGCCAGGGTGAGGGCCGCGAGGTCACCTCGTCGGCCACCGGCGAGGCTCACCCCGCCGGCCACTGGCGGAGGCGAGCCTTGCCCGGCCGACGGTGAGGCGGCCGCCGCCGATCTGGCGAGGCTCGACCTCGCCATGGCCGGGCGAGGCCGAGCCTCGCTAGATCTGGCGACGGCAGCCTCGCCGTCACCGGGCGAGGCCGAGCCTTGCTGGATCCGACGAGCTCGGCCCTCACCGGCCACTCGCGAGGGCAAGGCCCCGCCGCACTGCGTGGTGTAGTCGAGGAACACGCGGAGGAGCTCGATCTCGTCCTCGTCGGTCCAGAGGCGCTGGAACAGGGTTTTGGCGACGGTCACGGCCGGGGAGGGTTGCTTGAGCTCGGAGGGGGAGATCTTGCCGACGATCGAGGGGACGGGGGAGGCGGCGATGGCGACGGCAGCCTCGCCAGCCACTAGGCGAGGTCGACCCTCGCCCTCGCCAGTGGCCGACGAGGCAGCCGTCGCCAGGTGGCCGGCGAGGCAGCCGTCGCCGGTGGCCGGCAAGGCAGCCGTCGCCAGATTTGGCGAGGCTCGGCCTCGCCCGCCATGGCGAGGTCAAGCCTCACCAAATCTAGCGATGGCTGCCTCATCGTCGCCGGGCGAGGCTCGCCGCCGGTGGCCGGCGGGGCGAGCCTCGCCGTGGCGAGGCTGACCTCGCCGGCCCTCACCTCGGCGGCGCCGGCCGGCCGTAGGAAGGAGAAGAAGGCCAAAAATATTTAAAAATATTTAAAAATAACCTTGCCGGGGCTGTCCCCTCGCCGGTGTCCACGTCAGTGCCGGGCGCCCAATTTTGGCCAGAAGGACTGAATTAGCACAATTAAAAAAGGTTTAGGACTAAATTGGACAAAAAAAAAAAGTTTAGGACTGAATTGGCACAATTGCAATAAGTTTATGAATTTTTTGGTAATTCTCCCGTTTTAGTAGAGATCTATGTAGATCTCGTACATCCTAAGTCATACACTACATGGAAGAGGACCCATGAAGCACGTTTCATAAGTAGCTAGAGATCATCCTCATAGTTACTACCTGAACACTCTTGTTTCCTCTTGAACGCGGGGGCTACTTCTAAAAGCCTTCTAGGATTCGGATCTCTATCTAAAAGAACATCAGCAGTGGGGAATGGTCCGCAATGGCTGAAAGCCTGGCGGAGCAATGTTGTGTGGGGATAGAAGTCCCCCAAGTTATGAGATTATATTCTTAGAGAAGAAACAATGATAGTATCTAGGGAATAAGCATTGACGAAGTCTATGCCAACACTAGCAGTAATATTGAGGATGTAAGCATTATCAAGAATGTTTTAGATAGATGGAAGATCTCAACTTGATAGATGGAAGAGGGCTTTTACATTTATTTATAAGTGGATTTCCATATTCAAATGGTCATCACGTTGAGTCCTTCTTCTCGAGAGTTAACGAGAATTAGATTGTGATGCTGGGAAGCTTAGTTCGAGAGAAGGGTTTTTCATTTAGCTTTTTTGTTTATCTGTCGGGGTGATAGCTGACATCACTAATATGGATAGAAATATGACAAATTCGTGATAAAACTATAATATGTACCGATGAAAAATTCTAAGTAAAAAGAGAATTGGCATGCAAAACGTTATATTTTCAAAAATAGAGGATGCGAAAAGTTACCAAGATAAAACTTAGGGTTTTCTTCTCTTATCATCTTTTCCCTGGCATGCATTACCATATCAGAATTTTGTCATTTCTGTACCTGCCTCTGTCGAAAAGACACGTGCCAAAGAAGTTATCCTCCTCGGAGAATGCTTTGTTTTGGATGGGTGCATCAAAGCTGGGACGCGGTGCTTCGCCGGTTTTGCGGGCCGCGGCTGCCCAACCTTTGAGGAAAGTGGAGAAAGAGGCCCCATCGGCTGCAGCGTGCGAGATGAGCACGCCGACCACAACTCCGCCGCAGGGGAAGGCCGTCACTTGAACTATCGCCACACGATCTCCCACTTCTGCTATCCTCGATCCAATGGCGCAAGGCACGAATTTCCTGACCGTTTCAAAGTCTGGCTGGTGGAGTAGCCGCGATAGGGCGAACTCGGCCCTGGCTTCGACAAGGAGAACACCCTCGTCATCGCACGCAATGGAGAGGCCATCGCCGTTGATCTTCCTCGCCAAGGGATAGAACAGCTGTAGAGTTTCGGACAGAGATTGCTTCAGAAGTTGTACCATGCGTAAGGGTGTTGTGGCGGCTCGATCAGCTTCTTCGATGGTGTAGAAAAGGACCAAGGGAACGTAAGCAGTAGGCATGTACTGATCAAGAAGGGACAGCTTATGGATTTTGAGGTGGTTTGGTGTGGGACTATATGGTTTCACGAATTCCTTGGATACCACTACGACCTCCATTTTGGATGTGGTTTGGTGTCTTAATTTGTAGTGTGTGCGAATATAGGTTCGATGCCTAAGTACTAATTTTAAGAGTAGCTTAAAAGTTTTCGGGTCTTGAGAGAGGAATTCTATGTGATAGATGGTATGCGTAATCCGTTTATTACAGGAAAAATTTGATCAACATTTGATCAACTTTCCGCGACACTCTCGCTGGCCCTAACCTCTGCCTAGAGGCTAAAGGGAAAGAAAGGAGAGAAACAAAAAGAATAAAAAAGAAACGTTGAACAAGAGAAACAGGCGTGCGAGAGGAGAGAGTCAAAGAGAGATTCCAATTTTCTAATGGAGCGGGCCCACAATGGCACTTGTTGTCCATTGAATGGACTAGCGCATTGATGACATGGCTAACAATTGCACCAAATATTTTCTCAAAGTCGCCAGTCTTTTTTTATTTTTTATTTATTTGTATAAAACAGTTACCAAAGTCAATACAAGCTAATCAATTAATCAATCGATGGACGGGTTCCGCTTGTTTCAATAGTAAATATAAAATGGCCACATCATTAAATTAAAGAATTTAGTAAGATTTCTTGGCATATGTACTTAGGAAGTCAAATCGAAAAGTTCTTATTGTTATTAGAACCGAAATCTTTTAGCACAAGAAACATACGTTTTCTTGCAAGATATAGGACTTGTTAATCGACTAGTAAAGAAATTTTATCATGCGCGCTCTTAGATATGAACATGGCAAGTTGACTATTACCATGCTTGAAATCTCTTGCGTGCAACAAAATATTTTAATGATTTTTTAATATAATAATTTCAATCAATATTGATTGAAAATCTTAACCATTGGGCCAGATGGTGGGAATTGAATGAACAAGGCTTCATTTATGTAAAACAGTTACCAAAGTCAATACAAGCTAATCAATCGATGCACGGGTTCCGCTTGTTTCAACTGTAAATATAAAATGGCCACATCATTAAATTAAAGAATTTAGTAAGATTTCTTGGCATATGTACTTAGGAAGTCAAATCAAAAAGTTCTTATTGTTATTAGAATCGAAATCTTTTAGCACAAGAAACATACGTTTTCTTGCAAGGTATAGGACTTGTTAATCAACCAGTGAAGAAATTTTATCATGTGTGCTCTTAAATATGAATATGGCAAGTTGACCATTACCATGCGTAAAATCTCTTGCGTGCAACAAATGAAGCCTTGTTCATTCAATCCCACCATCTGGCCCAATGGTTAAGATTTTCAATCAATATTGATTGAAATGATTATAATAAAAAATCATTTGGACTAAATTAATTAAATTGAAAAGTTGAGAAAAAAAATTTTCTATTTCTATTTTAGAAACTGAGAAGTTAAAAATTTCAGCTTCTGACTTCTTCGATTTCTCTATTTTTGGAATAGAAATCTATTTCAAAAATAGAGAAATAAAATTGCGTTACCAAACGGATTTCTGTTCCAAACCTATTCTAAGGAACAAAGAAATAGAGAAATCGAGAAACAAAAATTTTATCATGTACGCTCTTAGTTTGCCAATAAGAACTTTCACATCATAGAGAAGATGAATTTGTCTATTGTGTCATACATCGAAATAAATAAATATGTATATATGAAATATGGTATTGACACATGGTTGTGAGTCTATGACTCAGTTCAGATTTGTTAATTGGTGGTGGCTAATATGGAGAGATCTAGGATTGAAATTGAAGTGCCTTCACATAAAAATTCTCAACACGAGGTTGGTTTCCCTTAAAATCTGACACGTGTCTTTAGGAAAAGAAGTGGATGATGAAATAAAAAATCATATATAGTTAAGGAGAAATTTAGGATTAGTTTGGTAAAACTTTTGTTTCATGAAACAATTTCTTTTTAGAAATAGTCTTTTTTCTAATTTTATTTCCTGAACAATTTCTTAATAAAAGAGCATGTTTGATAACTATACAAAATTTATATTTTCGAAATGGAAAAAAAAATAGGAATACATGAGAAAATATTGCGTAGATATCATTTTCCAACGTGACAAATAGGAAGGCAAGGAGAATGTGACACGTGTCAGTATGGGTCCCACTCCATTAGGCCATACATTTGACGTCCATCCTTCAAACTTTTGCATCCTCTCTCCTTATTAACCGTTGGTCTCCTCCCTCCATTCGCGTTAAAATCCCCCTCCCCTCTCTCTCTCTTCAATTAGAGGACACTCTCTCTCCTCTCTCTTTTGCATCTCCCGAGAAAAAGAAGCCCGCTCTCTTTTTTTTCTATGTATGCTCCCTCCCTCTTGCTCCTAAGAGCTTTGATGGTTGCCTCTCGAGCTTAGAGTTGCCATCTCTAGCATGTCGCCTACGCCTTCGCTATCGCCTTTAGGAGCCACTTTCTCTTCGCCGTTCCCAATAGCCCCCACCAATGGCATTTCGAGCTCAGATCCAACACCTCCTCCACCACCACCTCTAGGAACCACTTCCTCTCTCTCTCTCTCTCTCTCTCTCTCACCCTTAAGTCCCCATTGGTTGCATCTCGAGCTCATATCTGCCTTCGTGGTGGCATTTTGGGGTTACCACATGATTGAGTTGAGCATTCTCCTTCCCATGTTTTCATTCTCTTCCCAGAGGAGATGAGATGAAGTCTAGATGAATTAGAAACACATGGACTTGGGAACTTTCATTTGTATTTGCTGTAATGAACGAGTAAAAACTTAAGCCAACAACGCAATATTTGCAATTGAGTGAAAACTACATACAAGCTAGAAACAATATCACTGAAAATGAAAGACAAAATGAAAGACTTCTGATAAACCAAAAATGTTCCATGTGCACGAAGAGTGGTTTTGCATAGTACCATGACCATTACTTTATTTGTAAATTGAGAAAAGTTTTTCTTTTTAGCAAATTGGATGTTGCGAGTCCTGCTATGGATTTGGCGTTCTTTAAGATTTGTGTTTACCTTGTTTCCAATGGGTCACAATTGCGTTAAAAAAATTACGGTCATGTAAACATAGGACTATAGACAAACATGAAAGATTTAAAGAACCAACTGCGAAGAAAGGAAATTCTAATGAACGAGCAAGTATGGTGGTGTTGTAGAACTGCATTGTGCCACGAATCCAACTCTAACCAACTGAGAGTTAAGGATCTAATCATCATATTAAAGAGAAAAGTAAGTGAAAACTCATCGGGACATAAAAGAAATGCAATTGGAAGCCGCTTAAGAAGTAAAATTGAAGTAATGAACACCCTTTATGTCCATTGACATGAACTTGCATGAGCGAGGGTCTTGTTCTCGACAAGAGCAAAGGAAGTTACAAAAAAATGGAAAATCATCTCAAATTCTCAGGACAAGATTTAGCTATGTATATTTGTACATGCATAAAGAAAGAAAAGAAGAGAAGTCTAGCTAAAGCCAAATATCATTCATGGCGAGGAGCTACTCCAAGGGAGCAACATGCGGTGCTTCTGCAAAGAAAGGATGGACATGGGCCTTCCCAAACACTTGAGACAAAGAGAAACAACTGCCCCCTCCTCCACTCGTTGTCCTCTTCTCCTCGTGATTGCCCAACACCTCGACCATCTTCTTCTTCATCTTCTCCTTGTAAAGCCTTCACATCATGTATGCCTCCGCAAGGCTCACGCTCGGTCGATAAACCCCACACTCGACATTTTCCTTCCTGTCAAACCCAAAAAGCTTTTTCCCTAGGATTGTAGCAGGTCACGATAAAAGGGTGTTATATATAGAGAAGGGGAGAGAGATGCCACTCGCCCAGGGGGGCGCGTTTGTAGCGAGAAGACTTCTATTTTTCCTCATACCAGTGCTTCGCGTGGTCTGGACATTTTCCTCGGCGCTTCGCCTCCAAACTTGGGAGGCAAGGCAAAAAGGACACTAAGAAGGAGCATGGAGGCAGAGGCGATGTAGTGGAGATGGATATGAGCTCGAGATGCGATCGATGGGGGCGCTTAGGGGCGAGAGAGAGAGGAAGTAGTTCCTAGAGGTGGTGATGGCGATGGCAACATGGCAGAGGCATCGGATCTAAGCTCGAGATGCCATCAATGGGGGCTATTGGGAGCGATGGAGAGAAAGTGGCTCCTGAAGGTGACAGTAGAGGCCAAGGTGACGTGCCAAAAATGGCAGGTTTGAGCTCAAGAGGCAATCGGCGAGGCTCTTAGGAGTGAGAGGGAGGGTGTGTATTTTGAAAAAAAAATAAAAAAAAAGAGAGCGGGCTTCTTTTTCTTGGAAGATGCAGAAGAGAGAAGAGAGAGAATCCTCTAATTAAAGAGAGAGAGGGGAAGGGGGTTTTAACGCGAATTGTGACATCCTGAATTTCGACCCCGTCTTGATAATATGAAATGGGTATTTTGTTGACGCGCCTATGGTCCTTTTTCTCTGAGCTGATCACTCACGAGTTAACTAACCTATTAGGGAAAGCTGTTAAGGGATATAAACGCGGTAGACTTGAGAATTCGATCAAAGATCGATCGCTCGACCGTGATAATTGGCAAGGGTCAATACGACACCGTTATAATTGAAATTTGATTGGATATAGGTTGATTTGACGAAATCATGTGATTAAATTGCAGCTGATTCCGCATGATTACAAAATTCACGTTGAATGGCACTAACTCGGTTCTCTGTCGATTTTATACTCAGTGCCCGTAATTGAAACCTTGAAATTTTTACGACAATTGAACATCGCCTACGAGTCGGAGATGCACAAAAGTGGATCGAAAATTATCGATCATGAGTCAAACGCATTAAAATCCCTAAAAGCTACTCGATAGGTTAGATTGTACTAAAATCGCATCCGGTCGATTTTAACCACAAAATTGAATTCGATTTTAGGAATTGAATGTTCAAGCGTGTAATGATTTATTTTTAGGACCTCGTCTTATCTTTTGGAAATTCCTGTCGAGCCGGCAATTTTTGCAGAAAATTAAATTTAGCAAAAAGGATTAATGGAAATTCGTATGGGCACTTTTATGTGGATTTTTGGCCTTCATAATGGATTGATTTGTGAAGAATTGAGGAGAAAACAGCCATTGGATGGAGCATTGACAAAAATGGGCTGAAGACTTTGTGGTTTATGCACTCAAGTGCTTGGATATTTGCCTTGTTCCCTCATTGGCTCCATGGTGGACTTTCTTCTCCCCTTGTTCCCCACTCCATACGCAGCCCCTATTTTCAACAAAACCACAGCAACAACTTCTTCTTCTTCTTCTTCTTCTTCTTTACTTCATCTTCTTCATTTCCATTTCCTTACTGCAACATAGAACCAACCAGCCACCAGCCGCCTGCACCGCCCTAGCTGCTGCCCTGACCTTGCAAGTCCAGCCTCGCGTCCAACGCCAGCTTTGTCCGACCATTCTGCCTCCTTAGCCACCATCCCACCGTCCCTGAGCCGAACCACCTCAATCGAGCAGCCCTCACCATCGACCAGCAGCACCGCCAGTCCCTAACCAAGCTGCCAACTCACCACCCCTACTCATCTAGCTCGCCGCCCAGCCACGACCAGCCCTCCTCAGCCTTCAACAGAACCAAATCTTAGCTTGGGCTGAGACTTGTTAGGGTCATTTTTAGCCTCATCCGGGCCTCCATTGGAGATGCCATAGGCACGGGATCTCACCGTCTTCATGTCGCCATCACCGTGAACCCATCGCCTTCTTAATCCGGTGAGTTAACACCCTAATCTTGGATTAGGAAGTTAATTACACTTAGGGGGATTAGTTTAAGGTTAATTAAGATTAGTGTAACTAAATTAGTTAGGATTAGTTAGTTACCTACACTAGTTAGTTAGGTGGTTAGTTAAGTTAGTTAGTTAGCTTAATTAGATTATTGTGGTTAGCTTAGTTAAATTAGTTTAGTTAGCTCAAATAGGTTAGTTCGGTTAGCCTATTTCAATTAATTAAGTGATTTAGTTTAAATAATTTGCTATTTATTTAATTAATTATAATTAGCGTAAATTATGATGGGATATCCGTTTATTAGAATTTTACGCTGATCGTCGTGGATGAGTCTATGTGTAAAATTGATTGCTTGTATGTGCAACTGAGTGTTTGATTGTCATTGTTAATTATTATTGCAAAAATTTGACTTTATGGTATTTAATTAGAAAAATACCGGGTGTCAGTTTTTTGACGCCAAAAATATTTTATATACTATATAAAATCGTGGAATTTTGAAATGGGAGAGTATAACGTTTTATGGACCAATTTAAATGTGTAACCACACTATTATTTTACCGGGAAATTTCAATACGAAAAAAATTGGCCAAGTCCATTATTTCAAATTAAGGCATTTGAGTACAAAGCATGATATCCTTGGCCTAGTATAGATGTGCGTGTGGTCATTATCGGAACCCATCTTGATGCGTTCACGCGGGACAATGCTTGATTAAGTTCAAATGCCCTTGATAACAGATGCCGATCGCAATGGAGGCTAGGCCGATGCTCCTTTATGGAATGTCGTATAGATGTAGACGTTGCCGTGCCCGATGAAGCGGGACGATGCCTGGTTATGCCGGATGACCGCCGACTATTGAGTTGGTTGTGGCCGATGTGTCATAAATAACTAGGACACGCTTGAGTGATTAAGATAGCCACGTCTGATTATGGTACAAAATTGTGTGGCCCGGAATGGGACGTGTCATAACAATTTTACCTTATAATTGGAACCTATATGATTCATTGATATATGAAAATGAGGTGTTCTAGTTATTGATTATGCTTGCTGCGTTTATAAATGCATATGTGATGAGCTAATGTGCAGGAAGGCGCTGAGGCGAGGTAAGTTTGTGTGTGACGCATGTTTAGGCTACCTCTGAGTGAATTTTTGTCCTAATTGGGGTTTAGGGTGTAGAATCGTTGAGATTTATCTCACCTCGTCATGGTTAACCCTTTTTTAGATCCTTAGATGGAGGTTTGTCACGTCTGTTTTGGGTGTCCACGAGAGGTGGAGACCGAGTCTACCCTTCTCCCCATCCATGGGACCACCTGGACCCATGAGCTTGTGGTAACCACTATTTGGGTGGATGAGGGTCTACCTCACTTGGTACCTCATTGCTTCAAAGTGTGGTTTCTTAATATGCCCTACGGGGTTCGGGAGGGTCCCTTGGAGGGTTTTGATGGACCTATCGTCGAACCCGAGGATGAGGAGGTACTTGGCCCCATGGACATCGATATACTAGATGATATCATGGCGAACTCGGGGCCCGAGGCTGAAGGGCCCGGTGCAGAGGTAGTTGATCCTTTGGACATCAACATCCCAGTTGATGTCGTAGAGGATCCGGAGCCCGAGACGGCAGGGCCAGGAGCTTAGGTGGCTCGGTAGTTCTTTTTAACTAGACTTATGTGTAAATGCTTGTAGGGTTGACCTAGTGTATATAAATAATAGTTGGTATATAAAAGCATTGGCATGTGTTTTTACTATCTCTGTGTTTGATTGTTGTATGGGATTTATTAGTTTGCTTTCGCATGTGCATAAAGCGAATGGATCAACGACGCATCCTAGGAACGTCGCAATTTTAGTCGATTGCCGAAATATGTGCGCGTGCTTGAGATTCGGGGCGTGACACGAATGGAGGGAGAAGGCCAACAATTAATGAGGAGAGAGGATGCAAAAGTTTGAAGGA
Organism: Eucalyptus cloeziana; assembly: GCA_014182715.1. Taxonomy (NCBI): domain Eukaryota; kingdom Viridiplantae; phylum Streptophyta; class Magnoliopsida; order Myrtales; family Myrtaceae; genus Eucalyptus; species Eucalyptus cloeziana. The sequence goes on along the minus strand of CM024639.1, from coordinate 16,922,866 downwards.
TAGACATCAAATGTATGCCTTGATGAAGTGGGACCCATATTGACACATGTTGCATTCTCACTGCCTTTCTATTTGCCATGCTGGAATATGAAACATATGTAATATTTTCTTAGGGAAGCGTTTGGTACGATTCACAAATTTTTTTGTAAAGTAGAATTTCTTTTAATTTTTTTTTTCTTATTCTTCCCTATTGCCTACAACTGCCACTATCGCCAACAGCCGCCTACTGCTGCCGCTCGCCAAGTGACGTCATCGGCGATAATCAACGGTGGGGGTCGATGGCTAATGGCAACAGTCGGTGGTCAACAGTCGGCGGTCAACAGTTAGCAATGATTGGAGCCGACGATAGGTGGCAAAAGGGGGTGGCAGTCAATAAAGAAGAAGAAAAGAAGAAAAGAAAATATAAAATACTTTATTTTTAGAAATTGTTCTCGGGAATAGAAAACTACTTTTTTCTACTTCTTATTGTTGTTCCAAATCTTTTCTTAGCCACTTTTCTATTCCTAGGAATATAAATTTTAATTGACGTTATCAAACTGATTTTTGTTCTTTTTTTTTTTATTTATTTCGGGGAGCAAAAAAAATAGAAATTGTGAGAAATGGAAACATTACCAAATAGGGCCTTAGTTGAGTATACCATATAAACCTAGATATCTCATGCAAATTGAATGATGCAATGATCCACATCGAATGTTAGTTAATGTAACATATACTTAAAGAACAGTCAGGCAAGCAAGCAAATGATCGAGTAATTTCAATCCACAGATAGATTAGGGAGAAGAAAATTACAACTGTCAAAACTTTTGTATGGTGCTCACTTGAGTGCCAAAACTTTCTATTTTCACTTATTTAAGTGCAACATTGGAGCTTGCTCACTTAAATGCCACTTCCAGCCAAATGACTTATGTGGAATTTTTTAATTTTTTTTAATTTTTTTTTTGTTTTTGTTTTTATTTTTGTTTTCATTTTTTTTTAAGGGCCAGCGAGGGTCACCGACGATCCTCTCTAGCTGCTGGCGAGGCTGCGATGCCCTCACCTAGGGCCTTCGTGGCAAGGGCGAGGTGGCCCTTGCCCAAATTTGGCTGCATAGGCCATGGGTGAGAGCATTCCGACCTTACCGGCCCTAGGCAAAGCGATGTTGCTTGTGGCTGCTTAAAGCTGGTAAGGGCCCTTACGGGCGAGGGCCAGGCAACCCTTGCCCAATCTAGACGAGGCTTTCATGGTTGGCAAGGGTCACCGGTGACCCTCGCTAGTCCTAAAAGAAAAAAAAAGCCAAAAAATAAAAATAAAGATAAAAAATTCAAAAAAAAAAATTAAAAAAATTGTCCACATTATGTTAGCAAAACCACGTTAGATGACTAGCATCCACGCCAGTTTTTCCGACAAGGCAAATAGGAATTCACACTAAATTGAGTGATTTTTTAAATTGTGACACTAAGTAAGCGTCGTATGAAAATTTCAGTACTTCTAGTATTCTTCTTCCAATAGATTATAACATGATCCAACCGACACACCTAAACATGTGAAATACTTCATTGATCTAAAAAAAATGTATCAATTTGTATAAAAGTTTATCGTACGCTTGTATTGCCGAGTTTTCTAATATTTTTTAATCCTCGAAGCGTATTACGAGTGAGATATTACTAAGACAGCTCACCGTCGGCTTGACCTAGCACGATATGTTCTTCGATCACCCCCACCCGCACTATTTTAACATTTGGCTTTGTAGTTTGAGGTTATGCCAGAGTAGTCCATTACTGTAAACTTATAACTCTCGAACGAAGGTTTCAAATTTGTATTCTTGTTCTATCGTTCACAGTTTTGCTTATAGTTACCGATATATAGATCATGGCCCAAATGATCAATACTTAGTACATGTGCCACACGCACATCGGAAAAAATTGAGAAAAAAAAAATATCAAAGTGTAGGTGATAAATAAGGCATCCCTTGGTCCCAAATGCATCGGACCAATGATTAACAATGGCTATAACAGAATATAAATGTTGAAGACGATGATATTATTTACTACCAATCACAAATTCCATGGTTGAGGCAGCACTCATACTAGACATTTATGGTTAAAAATACTTTCATTTCAGAAATTAGACCCCTTTGGCTCTAGATTTGGAAGCTTGGCTACATCTGCATAAGTAATTTTCGCTTGCCATGTAAGATAGACTACGAGCAGTAGCTAAAAAGTTAATTCGCTCCCCCCTTCGTTGTGACGAGGAAGTTCTTGCTGGGGCTAACTCCCAAGGCCAATCGCCCCGTCAAAGGAAAAGAAAAGGTGATAGAAGAAGAAACCACTGAAGGATGGGAGCCTAGCCAGCCTGAAACCACCACTAAAGAAGTTGAGCAAGTGATCGTGGCACTAGAACTCCTTTTGTTTTGTGGAAAATAACTTTCAACAAAGTATTTTTCGAATTTTCCAACGTTTGTTTCACAGAAAATAAACTAATCAGCAAAAATATTTTTGATCAACGAAAAAAGTCTTCTAAAATAGAAAAAAATGCTTTCCACTTTTCAATTAGGGGAAAACATTTTCCTCACTCACTCTCTTATCTCATACCTTTGCTAGCCACCTTTGCTTTCCTTTTTTAAAAAATTTGAATTTTTAATTCTTTCTTTTCTTTCCTTCTGTCTTGGTTGGCCATGGCAACAACCGGCAACCAGCCACAACCAAACTCAAGTTCGCCACTCACTAGATTGGCAAGCTCGAGATGGCCGCTCATCATATAGGCGATAATAAGCCTCTGAGTTGCCAATTTGGCGAGGCTCAAGCTCACCGGCCGTGGGAGAGCTCAAGCTCGCCTTTGACTAGGTGCCAACCGTCGTTGTGATCAGTGGCCGAATGAAGAAGAAGGAGGAGGAAGACTTCGAGCCTACGGAAAGTTTTATTCTTGATCCGTCCGTTGAGTCAACCCTCTTTCTCTCACATGATCACCAGCTCACCTTCAATTCCCTTCTTTCCCGTCAACCCATTGCCAATCATTTTGTTGACTTCAGGAGTCTAGACAATCACGGCATTTTCATGACTGAGTTGTTTGAAAACTCCATCTGAACTACTTCTGCACTCTTCGGGAAGAGATCTATTATGATGTTGTTGCGTTGTTCTCTTCAAATCTCCATCTTATCAAACCGTGACAGTGTCATATTTTTTTTCCGGCAAACAAAATTACATGGTTACCATTGAAGCGATCGCTGATCTCGTCAAATTCCCTCTTTGCCATTTTGAGAAAATCCATATAAGCCATTAAAATGCTTACTCCTTCGTACTTGAAAGTTCTGAGCTGATCCTTGGAGACAAAATCTCACTAAGCATGCTGGGAGCATGAAATGACAAATAAGGAGAAATTCAAATTGGACACTTGTGCTTTAAGAAAAAAAAATCCAAATTACTTCTAATAAGAAAGGACGAATTATAAATTACTTTTCAACAGCATCTTCAAGGGACTCGGATCAACAACAGCGAATTCAAGAATCTCTGGGTCTTTCTCCAAGGCTAGAAGCCTATTTTCATCTGAAAGAACCCACGCCTCGATCCCATTTCCACATCTAGTGTCCGACAAAAACACGTAATTAATGTTTGGGATCTCTATAGGTTTTTTCCCTGGTAAGCCAATACTGGTCACCCATGCCGGATTTCCCCAACCAAAATTAATCTCATAAAGCCCGAAATTGCACATACTAGTAAACCCTAGATAGTCCAGCTTATTATTATTGATGTTGCCGCCACCGCAGCCATTCATACCACCAGAGATGACCTCTTTAATTTCTCCGACGGCCTCGCGCAACTTCAAGAATCCGCCCTCGCCTTGCAGACTTTTTACCAAGTCGCCGTCGACTCTGGCCGTCGCTTCCCGGAGCCGGCCTGCGATGATGGGCAGGTCATTGGATGCGGTGGGACAAAACCGTGCGACAGCCAAGAAGAGGTGGTTCCCCACGGCATGGTTGGGGATGGTCGGCGTGGCTCGCCGGCGCAAGTCCACGTAGTGGGCCATCAACATCGCCTTCGGTTTGGGGTTGACAGCTGCCATCATGGATTTGCATATTAAGGCGGAGACGGCTTCCACACGGCTCGGTTTCTGGAGCCGCGAGCCTGTTGCTTTGTCCTTCATTCTGGCTATGGCGGACGCGTCGAACACCAATCTTCTTGCACTACACCTGAGAGAAATGGTTGGAACGTGTCTACCCATTAAAGGAAAAATCCATTTCGATTTTCGTTTATCGAATTTTTTAACATAGTATCTGGTGCACATCGATAATAACATCTTACACAAGAAATGAGTTTGAATATGTAATAACAAGTACTGATGTCTTAATGAAATTAGTCACTTTTTCATATGAACAGTCACAATCCAGACAGATATCCCTCACCATTGGATTATGCTTGTTGTTATTATTATTATTTTTTATCTTGCTTCTAACTGATTAAAAAGGTAATGAAAGAGACTCGCCCTACCAGCCTCTTTGGTAGCAGGGAGCATACACGCTCGCGAACGTCAGCTTTTCCGGGAATGCTTCATATTGAGGAAACAGCGACAGCGTCGTGTCGAAATCCGGCCATACATCGTCCATGGACTCGTGGGCCGTCGCAGCCCAAGCCTTGAGAAAAGTGCTCATGCCGACCCCGTCAGCGACCACGTGCACAACCAACGTGCCAACCGCGATCCCACCACAAGCAAAGGCGGTCATTTGGATCATCGCCACTCGAGATCCGGTGTCGACTAGCTTGAAAGTAGCCCCCGGAAGGAAGTCTTGAATAGCCCGGGGGTCTGGCCGGTCGAGGAACCGTGAGAGGCTCGATTGAACCCTAGCTACCGAGAAGGGGATACCTCCATCGTCGCACTCAATGGAGAGGCAGTCCTTGATCTTCCCAGCGAAGGGGTAGAAGCGGGTGAGGGTTTGGGAGAGCGAGCTCTTTAGGGTTCGTGAGATTTGGGATGTGGAGAGGGTTGTGTCGTGACCTTGATAGAAAAAAACAAGGGCACTGTACCTTGAATGCATCAATTGATCAAGGAGTGATAGCTTGTGGATCTTTAGGTTGTCTGGGGTTGGGTTAGAGGGCTTGATGAATTCTGTGGATATCACTTCGATCTCCATCACGTTATGGTGCAATTTTCTTCTCATGTTTGCTCAGAGGGTTTCTACTTATATCACCATTATAGTTAATCATAATGGCTATAGATCGGCCAACCCACGTGCTATATTGACAGATGGCGATATTATAAGGAAGAGATTCTTTCATGTTGACTACCCCGCTTTCTCGGACATCGTCCCATCCGATCTCATTTTGTTCTTTTTCTTCCGATAGTCGTAATAATTTACTCTTATAAATTTATCATGCCCTTCACGCTACTATCTATAAATCTTAGCTTTCAACCAAGTCAAACATATGGAACTTATCTTCGGTGCTAAGAATCTTAAAACAAGTAGACTTCTAACAAGCAAAATCTTTGAAGGCTACCAGTCATATTAGGCGGCGATTCTAATCAAAGCCTGCCGTGTGGGTATCAACTAGCTCCTTTTTTTCCCGATAAGTAAAGTCGACTCGATTCTAATACATATATCTAATTAGTCAATTCATAAGCTACGTGCAATGACAAATTCATGTGTGTGAGTTAATTGAGAACTCGAATTTGGAGCCTGATTCGATATATGTGAATATGATGATTTCCATGCATGAACGTTTAAATTCAAAGTTTTATTTTAATTTCACATTTTTTAATATTAAAATTTGAACAGTTTTTATCTTGCAATAACCTTTCTAAAAATATTTAAAATCTCAAATAAAAAAAAATTGTTTCTATTAATTTTTTTCGTATTGTGTATAACTATCAGCATTTTCTTGGATGAGGCTAAGGTAATTTTGGAATCATTAAATGATGAGTTCGTAAAATTCACAATTCAAAGATATTGTACAAATCTGTAAGGGAAGAGAATTATCTCAAGTTTTGAAATTTTTTTGGGAAGGTTGTTTCATGATAAGAAAAAAATGGTGCAATTATTATAATTGATAGTCGTTCGAGATAAATTATTAATTAATGCATTTGTCCATGAATAAGATATTTATAAAATAAATAGTTAAGGATATTGGGGGAAGAAAACAAATAATTGAGATTTGTAGGAGATTTCTTTTACTTTATATAATAGTATAGATGTTTATTTTAAACGAATCTTTTGTGATAAGTGGCAACAATTTTTAATTGCATATTTCAATTATTGACACTTAATTTTCACCAATTAGCCAACGGGGAATGTTCAATGTTGGACTTAACTAATTGGAAAGATGAATTTTTCATGTATCCTATTGTTAAGGATAACAATGCATGGCTCATTCAAATTAGTTAATATTTTTCTCAGTCATTACTGTAGTTATTACTATAGCAAACTATTCAAAATATTTTAATTAGTCCATTCTTATATCATATAATTATTACCATAGTTATTACTGTAACGGAATAATTCAAAATTCAAAATTTTTGAATTAGTCCATGTAATTACTGTAATGGCTAGTAGATAAACTCTATAAATACAAATGCTATCTTAGAGTTAAAAGATAAGCAAAACTTCATCCTCAAACTTAGAGTTTATTTTTACATGGTATTAGAGCACTGGTAAGATCATTGGAAACACCTCTGCTATTCCTTTTTTTTTCCCCTCTTCCAATTTTTGACTTCTCCTATTCACGATGTCATCTCCCATCTCTACTCCAACTATGCAACACCACTTTAACCTTGAACTTTCCGGCAATAACTTTTTATTGTGGAAAACCCAATTGTTTCCATTGCTTCACAACCAATCCTTAATGGGATACCTTGACGGCACCATTATCTGTCCCACTCCAACCATCAACCCCACAAGCTCCATGACTGCCCCACCGAACCCTATATATGATGAATGGATTCGGAAAGACCAACTTGTTCTTAGTTGGATAATATCTTCTCTTTCACCCGATGTCCTACCTTATGTGATTGGATTAACTATTGCTACCGATTTTTGGAAGGCTCTACAAACTACATTTGAAACTCTATCGCATACAAGCACTCTTCAGCTTCATATGCAACTCCTAAATACATCCAATGGTGACAAATTTGTCCCAGCTTATCTCCACAAGGTCAAATACATTTCAAATCAATTAAATATTGCCAATTGCCCTCTAGGGAATGAAGAACTAAATGCCATCATCTTCTATAATCTTGGTGATTTTTTTAACATTATTATTGCTTTGGCTACAAAATCCAATAACTTTTCCTAAACTCTATAGATTGCTCCTCAATCATGAGCTTTGAATGAATTCTGTCATGGTGCCTATAAAGGTAAATGTTACCACTTACACCCTTCCATGATCCATCTCTACCACTCAATCACAACCGATTTCCAATTTCCAACTATCTACCACCCCAAACCCTCAATACCATTGGCAAGGCAATCGGCGTAATCAAAGAAACCTGGGCAACTGATCCAAAAATAGGAAATGTCGATGCTAAAATTGTTAGAAATATTAAACATACGACTGCAATATGTTATTTGAGGTATTTATTGTCTAACTGTAGTGCACCTCAACCTATTGTCAATATGGCTGGGATTCTTCCTACTCCATCGTAGCAAGATTGGTTTCTTGATACTATAGCTACTCAGCATGTGACGCCTGAGATTGCCAATCTACAAATTACTGCACCACATAACGGTAATGAATCTCTTCGTGTAGGTAATGAAGCAGGTTTAGATATTATTAATGTCAATTCTTCCACTCTTAAAAATCCCATTAACAAATCTTTTACTTTTTCAAATATTCTTCATGTCCTTGCCATTACACAAAATCCACTTTCTGTACACAATTTTACACGTGATAACAACTGCTTCTTCCAGTTTCATCTATTTCACTTTGTTGCGAAGGATTTGCAGACCACAACACCACTACTCCAAGGTTCACTTAAAGATGGACTATGCCAATTGTTGGGTCTTTATACCACATCTCCCTCCGTCAACACCATCTCACTTGATACTTTTGCCACTACCACCACCTAGCACACTCAAATGGGTCATCCCCAACAAAGCAAAGTTCGCTCTTTAATTCATTTAAACAATTTTCCATGTTTCACATTTGATTTTAACAAATGTGCTTCCTGTTTATTTGGCAAATCTCATAAAACACCCTCATCCCCCACTCATAGCATTAGTAAAACACCTCTCGATTTAATTTTGACTGTATGGGGACCTACTCCAATATATTTTGTTTCCGATTATAAGTATTTTGTTATATTTGTTGATGATTTTTCCAAATATACTTTGTACTATCCTCTTCAAAGTCGGTCTACGGTCCCTTCCATTTAAAAAAAATTCAAGACCATGGTTGAGAAACAATTTGAAAAATCCATCAAAGCCGTACAATCTAATTGGGGTGAGGAATACAGAACTCTGAGTAAAATTTTTTAGAAGATAGAATTCTACATCGAGCAGCATGTCCACACACTCATAAGCAAAACGAAGTAGTTGAGCAAAGAATTTGCCATATTATTGATTCCGGCCTTACGTTATTGGCCCATGCATCTCTTCCCCTTAAGTATTGGTCTTATGCTTTTGAAACTACAACTTACCTTATTAACAGATTACTCATGCCACTTTTAAATAATATCTCACATTTTCAAACACTTTTCCATTAACAACCAGGAAAGTTTTTGAAAACATTTGGTTGTGCTGTTTTCCTTTTATTAAGGCTGTACAATTCTGATAAGTTTTCATTCCATTCTACTCAATGTGTGTTCTTAGGATATAGTCCATTGCATATTGGTTACCATTGTTTAGATTACAATATTGGATGCGTGTATATTGCAAGACATGCTCATTTTATTGCAAATACGTTTCCATTGGCCACATTTGGTTCACACTCTTCTAAAATATCCTCATAATCACATCATTGGTTGACGAACTCCATCACTGGTATGTCCTCCCATGCAAACCGTGGTGTTAATGGTAATATATTGCCTTCTACCATACCCTCTAACATCTCCCCACCCACCTTTAAAAAACCATCACTGACATTATCAAATATTAATATTGCTTTAACATCTAACACGCTGGTTTCTAGTTCGTATGATGTTGGTACTTGTTCTAATGAGGCTCTTTCAAATGCCTCCCCACAGTAGGCTATTGTGATATCTCCACAACTAGTTTATGAAAAACTAAGAACCCATTCAATGTGGCTGCATCAAAACCCAAAGCTCAACACTAAATATCCGTTGCCAAATATGAACTTGACTAAAATAAGTTCTATAGAAGAGCCATGGTGCTTCACTAAAGCTAATAAACATGAAAAATGAAGGGACACGATGCTACAAGAATTTAATGCTTTGTTGTGAATGGAACATGGGTTTTGGTTGGGTTTTGGTTCCACCAAATCCCAAAGCAAATGTTGTAGGCTGCAAATGAGTTTATCAAGTCAAGACACATCCAGATGGTTAAATAGACTAGTACAAAGCCCACCTAGTGGCCAAAGGCTACAATCGGTAAGAAGGTATCGACTATACGGAAACGTTTAGTCCCATTGTTAAAGTAACCATTGTCCGTACAATTATTTCATTAGCTGTGACAAAGAACTGGAAACTTCGGTAGTTGGATGTTAGTAATGCATTTTTAAATAGTAACTTGACTAAAGAAGTCTAGATGGTTCAACCTTAAGGCTTCATCGATAAAAAAAGGCCAAACCATATATGCAAGCTACAAAAATCTTTATACGGATTGAAACAAGCACCGCAGGCTTGGTTCCACCGGTTGAGCATCTTTTTAGAATCACTAGAAATTATCAAATCAAAAACCGATACTTGTCTCTTTATATTACATCAGCTCAAATGTGCTCATCTATGTTGACGACATTACTATTATAGTGTCCAATCTGACATTTATTCAAGAGACCATCAACTGGTTAAATATGGAGTTCAACATACGGGACTTGGGCGATTTAATTACTTTATGGGAATCAAGGTGCTTAAACATCTATTAGGGCTCCTCTTGACAGAACATAAGTATATTAGAGATATCCTTCGCCGAACCAAAATGGACGATGTTAAACCAATTCACACGCCCATGATTATAAATACTAGTTTAATCAATCAGGGTAAGCTACTTGAAGATGTCAATTTGTACATGAGCATTGTAGGAGCTCTTCAATATGCCACCTAACTCAGCCAAATATCTCTTATATGCAATAACCAAAGTCTACCAGTTCTTAAAAGAACCAACAGAAGACCACTGGAGTGTAGTGAAACAGATTCTACGCTACTTAAAGGAAAACGTTTTGCATGAATTACTCATCAGTTCCCAATCCACAACATAACTTAATGCATATAGTGATGCGGACTGGGCCAATTGCCCATTAATAGACGCTCAATAGGAGGTTATGCAATTTATATGGGTCAAGATCTAATTTCTTGGTTAGCCAAAAAGCAGCATACAATTATACGTTCCTCAACCGAATCTGAGTATCGAGCATTGGTAAACGCCATGGTAGAAGTGTTATGGTTGCAATCACCATTACAAGAATTAGGCATATCTCAATTAAGAGCCCCTATCCTTTGGTGCAACAACCAAAGGGCAATGTATCTTATGGTGAATTCACTTTTTCCTGTTAGAACAAAGCATATCGAGGTAGATGTTCACTTCATCTGCCATTTAGTGTCACTACACAAACTCAAGGTTCGCTTCATATCCATATGTGATCAAATAAGATATCTTCACCAAGCCTCTTACACGGTGTCGCCGTGATATACTCAAATCCAAGTTGAAGATCATCTAAAAGACCACCTTCAACTTGTGGGGGCTTCTTAAGGATAACAACGAATGACTCTTTCAAATTTAGTTAATGATTTTCTTATTTAATTATTACTATAGCTATTACTCTAACGGACTAATTCAAAATATTTGAATTAGTCCATTCTTATCTCATGTAATTATTATTGTAGTTATTAATGTAACAGACTAATTCAAAATTCAAAATATTTTAAATTAGTCCATATAATTACTGTAACAACTAGTAGATAAACTCTATAAATACAAATGTGATCCATTAGACAATGTGAACATGAATGTGTCATAGTGAAGACTTGGCTCCTCCATGCATGCTGGCCCGAGTTTCGTCACGTTCAACCACTTTCCAACTTGACAATAACTTAATCGTCGCGATGGGGTGTCTAGAACTTGTCCACATAGGTGAAGGTCCTACTGAAGTAGGTATACCATATTGGAGGGCCTTAGCCTTCCAGGTATAGAGAAGAGGATAGTCGAGCTGTACGCCATTACCGGTGCATGAATAGCAGAAGAGTTGATGATGACTTAGTGGAGAGGATGAGCGAGCTTTCGTGGGCTTCTAGAAGCTACGGAGGACGAAGTTTTTTGTTATCTCGACAATCAAACTTACTCGAAATATGGGTGATCAATTTCAAGGTGGGTTGATTCCCAATCTAGAATCTAGAACTAAACAACCGACCCAACCTAGCAAGGTTGATTTCCCATTTGTGGAACTAGAAGCTGGACCGATTGGTCTGGTCCAAAACCTTGGTTTCTTCTTCATTTGTTTCTTCTATTGCCTATAATTGGAAATTTCCCAATATTAAAAGAAAAAAAAAAGGTTTACTTCAAAATAAAAGAAAAAAAATTATTAAGAAATCTTGACCGATTTGTCAATTCAGTCCTAGCGATCCGACTCCTTCTGTGGAATGGGAAACCGGATCAATTATTCCCAATTCCAAAATTTTGAAATCGAGAACCACTCAGAATTGACTAGTCTGATTTAATTCAGTTTTCAAATTGGACCCGAATTGATGCACATCGCCAGCTTGGAATGCTACGATGTAACACGTTTCGATCGTTTAAGTTACCCATTGGAGTTAAACTTTTGCTAAGAGTTAGAGGTTTGTTGTGTGTTGAGTGGTCTCATTGGACTTGCATCTGTTTGTTTACCTAGGGAAAAGAAGATAATAATAATTATATGTGGGAAAGCTCATAATTGCAGATTTACATAGGCCATCCAAGTTCGGTGGGATTATTTCGACCTTAGCGATTATATTAGCGAATGTCTTATCTGGATCAGGTGGACTACGGGAAGGCTAATTACACATTAGCGAGACTAATAACAAATTATAGAGAATATGTCCCCATAATTCAACGATTAATATAGCCACTCATTGCATGTGCCTAGTGTTCTCCTTTACCCGGAAGTTTCAAGCCATTAAATTATGAACCTACGCCCGTGTATTTCAACAAATTTATGATTTCACCCGGAGAATAACACGCCAGAGTTGCTTCTAGAGATGGAATTGCCAAGACAACCTGAATATAATAACGTAGTTTTTTCTCCAATTTTATGGCAAGCACGCCCCCATGTGATAACTGGGGAAAATAAGAAAAGGAGGAATTTCGAATCTTTATTTCCTAAAATATCAGGAACGAAAGTCAACGGGTGTCGGCTAAGATCGTTTTCTGTATATAGTGAAAATTTTGCTTGTAACGGTATTATTTCTTATAGAGCATGGTCGGACAGCACGTTATCAATCGGACAAGGCGTTTTATAAAATGGAAATTTATATAGTTTTGATGACAACTAGCAATGAATTACATATGTAATTAGTATGCTTTCTTTTTTTCCAGTATAAAAGTGTTCAAAGCGGATACAATAAGGTTTTTCCCATATGTTAATTGGACAATGAGATGGTTTCGATCTCCAGCTCTTGGCAGATTCGATTCGATGCGATGCGCTGCGAACAACCGTGTCAAAGTCGAACTAGGATGGCAAGTCAAACTAAAACTTGGATCGAAATTAAATGCCTTCGAGAAAATGATAAAGAAGGAAAAAGAAATATCTATAAATTATATTAAAACATTGAATATTGCATTGTACATGCAAAGGGATGTGGCATTGTACTGGCGTAGTTGACTAATTCATAAGGTTGTGTAGCGAAGCTTAAGTCACATGTTTGGGAACCAAATCCAAGTATCTAATTCCTAGTTTAATGTTGTCACCTAACATTTGACATTGAAAGTCGAACTCTCTCTCTCCCTCCCTCCCTCCCTCCCTCCCTGGGGATCTTTGGTCCCTAGCCCGGGGAACCCTTGGATAAGAGGTTGCTTACACTAGGTGGATCCACTATTCGTGACTTCTCTAGGCCTCTATTATGAGAAAAAAAGAAAGAGAGCGACGGACTACGGAGGTGGAGGTGCGACGATGATGGAGCAATCGGCAACGGTGATGCAAGGCAAGGGCAAAGGGAAGCGGGACGATGATAGAGATGGAGAGGGGAGAGCTATAAGTCAAGATTGAATTTCCGAGATAACTTTCTTTACAATCCTGTTAACAAGTGTCCTTGAAGCACTAATTAATTATACCTTATTTGAAATAATTGATTTTTCAAGATATTAATTGTACATGATAGATGAGCAATTGATGCATTGCAAATTGTAATATTATTATCATTAGTTGCCAAATAAGTGCCTTAGAACACTCGTTAAAAAAAGGCATTTCCCTAGTTATAGAAATTTTGGTCAATCTCAAATGGCAATTGGACAAGATATTCATATGTCTCTAAATTCTAACTCCAGAAATTTTCCATCCAATTTTAAGTGTTAAGACCTCGCTAGTTAAGCTATTTTGGAGGCAACACACAATTTTTCGCTTTCCCGCCAACATGTTTGTATAACGAAAGTTTGGACTATTTTGAGTCTAGAAAAATCCAAAATGCCTTCAACCACAAACTTAAACTAAGTAGGAAAAAAATGTAGAACTTTAGCCAGACGCGATTTCATTAATTGTTTTGCCAAATCTACTGAACTGTCTCAATAGTGTCTCTGTCTATTAGCCGTCATGAAGTGACTGTTACGCGAGACCCGCTCAATGAAGTTTTCAAGCCTATGAAAAGTTTCTGTTAGCCCACTCTCAACGTTTCCCTTTCTCTCTTTCGACCATTGGCTTTCACGTTGATGATAACGAAAGTAACTCATAACGTTCACCCGAACCGGACTTGGAGTTGGGGTACCGCAGTCGCCTTTTTATTAATGACAGCTTGTGCTTGTGTGTGCGAGAAAGAAGAAAAGGGTATATTTTAATTGAGTATCTTTGAATCATATAGAGACGGGGCAATTAGTATTAGGTGGGGGAGAATTGACATGAATGATAGAGGAGCCCCACTCGAGTCTTTGAGTGTTCTTTATTCGTTCAATCATGTCTCTGAACTTTTCTTTTTGGATATCTATTTTTTCAACCGAATAGGTCATTCTATTAAATATTTAAATAAACACATTGGTGTGGATTGTTAGATCCGATGTGTCAACATAAGTAGATATGAGAAATATTAAAGAGAAGTGTTTTATAAAATCGCAAAAAAGAAGAAGTAAAAAGTAAAAGCGAAAGAAGGGGAGATGCGAAGGGTCCGTTTGGTGACATTTTTGTTCCGGAGAACAATTTTCTCAATACAAGAACGCGTTTGGCAATTACACAAAATTTCTATTCACAGAATGGAAAAAGAATAGGAATGCGTTTGGTATGATTCACAAAATTTTTTGTAACGTAGTTCTTTTAATTTTTTTCTTATTCTTCCTTACCACCACCCACCGCCAATCTCCGATTGTTGTCGACCATCGCCGCCTGCCACCGACCTTGCCATTGATTACCGTCGACGATGCCACCCACCACTGATGACTATCGATGACAACGCCCGCCGCCCGCCGCCCATCGCCACCGATTGCAACAGAGCAAGCGGCATCGTCAACAGTCATCGGCAACAGGGGTCGACGATTGGTGGCGGCAATCGACGGCAGCCAAAGGTAGCCGGTCATCAATGATGGGTGACGACAGCAGGCAGCGGAGGGGGTGGCGGCCGGCAAATAAGAAGAAAAGAAAAAAAGAAAAGAGAAAATAACTTATTTTCAGAAATTGTTCCCAAGAGCAAGAAGTAACTTTTTTCTACTTCTTGTTTATGTTATAAATCTGCTCCCCGGCAACTTTTCTATTCTAACGAATATAAAAATTAATTGACATTACCAAGTGAATTTTTATTTTTATTTATTGTTATGGGGAACAAAAGAATAGAAATTTGGAGAAATAGAAACATTATTAAACAAGACCGAAGTGACAAGTAAGGGTTGTGTCTTTTCGCCCCTTTTTTTTTTTCCTTTTTATTCCCTTTATTTCTTTTTCGCAAAGTATGCTCAAGTCATGCGATGCTATAGCCTACATCCTCTGTGTCTACTCGGTCCATCGTCACTGGCTCTCTCTCTCTCTCTCTCTCTTCGATGGCACCAATATAGGGCATTCAAAGTCCCTAGCCTCTAGAAACCTTTGACCGGAGGTCGCTTGAGACTAGGTGGATCCATTATTCTTGAGGTCTTTGAGTCTCTATTCCAAGAGTAGGCAATAATAAGCCTAGAGTGAGCCTTGGAGGATAAGCAAATAGGTGGACCAATCATAAGCTAACACTAAAAGACCTAGGCGCCAACTCGAGAAGATAGGTAGACCAACTCGTCATGTAGGCGCAATCATGAGTTTGCATAAAATCAAAAAGAAGAAGGCCAATAAATAGGATGAGCCATCCTCACATTTTAAGGCTTGGCCTTTCTCTCCTTTCCTCTCCTCTCTTTCACGCCCTTCTCTTCCAAGTCGCCCTAGACGCCGACCGACCACCAAAGAAGTATCTTGGAGCTAGGTCCAAAAAGTAGTAAGTAGATTTTTCTAACTCTTCGATAGAGCGATGTGCTACGCTTATCGATTTTAGGATCATGTCATTGTTTGCTTGTGTTGGCTTTGTATTGTTATGCTTGTTGTGTTTCTATTGCTTGTTGTTGCATCAAGTAAGTTCATGATCTCGCGTGAGTGTCGAGCACACCTAGATGTTGAGGAATGGTCTCGGCGACTTTGGATGTGTGCCGAGGTGGGTGCACAACTCACACTTGATCCCGGGGACAATATTGAGGTGTGTTGTTACCCGAGACAAGTCACGGGCCGATGCCAAAGCTGGAGTGAACAATTCTAAGTAGACACCACGAACCCAAATCGCATCCGACATAAGTTTAATTTAGCAAGACATAAGAGTCTTTCATTGATTTACTTTGCATGGCATGCCTTTGGGCCTTTCATCCGGCTAAAAGTTCAAAGATAAAATGAATTGATTGATGCTTGAAATGCATGGACACATAATGGACTTATATGTCGACGCTAGGAGATGCCGGGTGATTGCCTGGGGTAAAGCCTAGATGCCGTCCCGAGATTGAGATCATGAATGATGCTGGCCTGGGTGAGGCCGATGCCTGGGGGTCGCCCTAGATGCCATCCTGATAATGAGATCGGGACAATCTCGCCTGCCGGGGGGGGACTAATGCCTGGTTATTACCGAAAGAGTCGATTAATTTCAACTAATATGATACTAAAAAAGAAAAATGAAAGTCCACGTTGGGTCCATGACTGATACATGTGTGATACTTGCAAAAGCTGGGTTTGTTTTGATATGTATTGTTAAATCCTTGCATCAATTTGAGCATATGTTTGAATTTGGTCAATTAGTGCTTGAATGAGTCTTACATGATGCACGCATCCCTTTTTGTGACCGAAATGATCATAAGCCACGGATCTTTGGAAAGCTTGTTCATATGCACTAATTTATTGTCTTTGATTCTCCAAAGCACATTGACGGTTGAGAGCCTTTCATATGCATAAGCAAGGCAGGCACAAACCTTGCAATTGATTTGCCATCAACAAGTGGGTAGTGACTTTGTATCCGACGATTGGCGGCGAGATGTTCTTCTATAGGAGAATTAGGGATTTCTACTTACTGAGTCATCGACTCACTCTTATTGTGCTCACAATTTCAAGTGTATGATGGGTAAACCTAGGTCCAAGTAGGGAATGAGCATAGCATGGGGGCCGCTTTTGGGAGCAACTCGGTAGAGGAGTTAAGCTATCCCAGCCTTTTAATTGACTATATATGGAAACGAAAATAAGTAACCCAGGACTAGGATGGGCATGTAATCAAAATAGCTTTTGATATATGAATATGTGTATGAATATATGTTGCTTTTATTTGCTTGGCTTGCATATGTCTTGCTTGACTTCCATGTTTGTTTGTATGGGGATTGTTTATGATCGCCTCTGCATGTGCTTAACTAAAGATAAAAGACTTTCGGGATGTTCGACGTTGCCTGAGGTGTCGATGCTAACCCGCCAGGTCGTGCTCTCATGCTAGAGGTGGGGCGAGGGTGTGACAATATTATACTTTCAAAAGTCTGCCTATGCAAACGATCATACTAAGTCACGGGTTGATAACTTCTCCTTTTGCTGAGTATCCAACGTATAGATTGAAGCTATTCAATGGACCGACTAACTCTCCATCAAGATTCAGGTACCAAGCAATGAACTAGAAAGGAACCTACTCTATGAAGCCTCCTATATCAACTCATATTGTAGAACTACACTTGGTATATATTATTCTAGACTCTGGTTCAAACACACTTTCATAAAAAGCTTCACTATACACAAGGACTCCATAGTGCAAGGGTGTTGAGGTGTCCATCGTACACGTTTGAAAAATAAAATGAAATCTCTAGTTTTAAGTTAGAAAAATTATCTTACCACTTCACCTGGTATATATAAAATGAAGGCATAATCATCTGATAAGTATGATACAAACATAAACAAACTTTATCTTTCATATTCATCTACCACAGAAAATGTTAACCAACAAAACATCCATCTAGCCCAATGCATGTGCATACCATGTTTTACCCAATGATTTGGCTCTATTTATAATAATGTATTTTATTCATTAACGCTTCATCATCTTGACATGCGAGGCATCCCGACCCACGAGGCATCCTGCAAACTTCCATCATAGGGCATCCTGACCCATGGGGCATCTTGACTCCCAACGCATCTTGAAGCACTCCCTGGGGCATACCAATACATAGTGTCACGCCCGAACCTCTAAAAACGTGCGGCAACTCGCACCCATCGAACCTTTACTTATCCTTTGGTCATTCAATTGCGATGTCCTAGAAGGTGTTATCAACCCAAATGGTAATGACATTAAAATGCACAAGTGAAAATGTGAGCAACTCTTCAATCATCAAACAATAGGGATAATTAAAAACATATTCATATATATAGAAAAGTGTTACGAGTCAACGTCTCATACAATGCAAGTTCAAGTGTTAATTAACTAGCTTCTTCACCTTCGACACACCTAACCGCTTCACCACGACCTCCTTCAAAAAGGGCTAGGGTATACCTATGCCTCTAATACTACGAGGATAGTTCAAAAGGTGTTAACACCCCTTGTCTACTTAAAACCCAATGGCCTCCGGGTTATAGGCCTCCCACACGGCAACCAGTGCGAGTCGATCTCGAGGTCAAACACCTCCCCATTGGGAATGTCCCCATCCTTGGCATCCTAGCTGATGCTGCCCCTAGATCCTCCAACACCCGACGGACCATTGAAGCCGCGGATGGGACCGTGGCTCTCGCCACCTAGCCAAAGTACCAAGCCATGAATAGGTGTGGCACAGGTTAGGTAAATCATTATTGATCCAAATGGACATGGCATATCGCGTATGGTGCGCGTCGGCCGCTCCCACTACCGGGTACTTCCTCACCTCCTAACTATGCTTGACAAGGAGGCCATAACAAATCTAATGAAATGGTTCAGCCATTATTAGGGCCTAAAAAAATTTCAACAAACAAATATGAGATAAACTCAATGAGTGAACTTCCTAGACCTTGCATAGGAAAGTCGTTCACCTCAGAAGCGCCCTAAACATGCAAATATCTATCGATGGCGAAACATGATGACACACTTCTCGTTTTACTCTCATTGATCTCATGACAACTTATCTACCATACAATGCCATCAAAGTAGATGCATAGACAATTTCATAACATAAACTTGATGTTTTTGAGCTAAATATATGAATACGCATTATGATCTAAGTCATGCACTCATGTCATGTAGTAATCCGGACCTTATCACATATGAATCTCATGCACTTTCCATATACATTCATACAGATTATTATGGCCACTCAAGACCCAAAGCCAACCAGAAGGTTCGCAAATCATCCGGCATAACTGGGCATTGTCTCGCCCCATTGAGCATGGCATCTTGTTGACTTGGAGGCATCCGAACTTAATCCGGCATCGTCCTGCGTAAAACGCCTCAGGATGGGTTCACACCCCGCATAAAACGCATCAGGGTCTTAGGTGATCACACGGACATACTATCACATACTCAATTTCTTATCTTTCTTATTTAACCCATATGATGTTCATGCGGTATGCAACTTCACTTCTCAAACCCATGACATATAATCCACATATTATGTTTAACCACTAATTCACATGGCACATATTCCAATCATCATTTTTAACCATTAAACAATATGGCACATAACCCAAATAACATGTTCAACCACAAAACCACATGGCACATCATCCAAACGACACAGATAATCACTAATCCACATAACACATCATCCAAATATCATGTTTAACCCTTAAACCACATGTCACATAACCTAGATAACATGTTTAATCACTAAAACACATGGCACATCATTCAATTGACATGGATAACCACTAAACCACATGACACATAACCAAATAACATGTATAACCACTAAGACACATGTCACATAACCTAAATAACTTGTGTAACCATAGAACCACATGACGCATAACCTAAATAACATGTTTAACCATAGAACCACATGACGCATAACCTAAATAACATGTTTAACCATAAAACCACATGGTGCATAACCTAAATAACATAGATTACCATTGACCCGCCCTAAACTACTCCCTAAATGCAACGAAAGCCTTAAACAAAGGCTAGAAAGCCACTCACGGACAACTAAAGGTTCGAAACACATTGAGGGAGAGGGCTACAAGGCCAGATAGTAGCTGGTTGGCGGTTAGGTGGTTGTATGGCAGCAATGCAATCTGGCAGCGGTATGGTGGAGCAAGAGGGCAATTCGGTGTCAAGGGTTCGACAAGTGGTTGCCGGCGAGGAAAACAAGAGGAAAAATGGAAGAAAGAAGCTTGAAGAAGAGAGAAATGGAAAGGTGGGGTTTGACTATGGCTAGGAGAGGGAGAGAGAGAGAGAGAGAGAGAGAGAGAGAGAGAGTGTGTGTGTGTGTGTGTGTGTGTGTGTGTGTTTGTTTTTTTTTTTTTTTTAATTGCAAGTGAGGAAAAATGAGAGAGAATGAGGGGGAAAGAGGGTGACCGGCCTGAGGGGGGGAGAAACGGAGGACAAAGAGTGAGGTCAAGTTTCCATAAATGCCTATCACTTCCCTTATCTCTTGTCCATCAAGGTTGTCCAATTTTAGAAGCAAAAATCTAGCATAAAATGGAAGGATTTGCACTCAAGTACATAAGTTAAGACTAGGCTAGGCTAGGTAGCCTTTCTTCCTCCTCTTTGCTGCCCAATTCATGGCCACCCCTTCCTTGCCCTTCTTCAATTTTTGCCATTTTGTTTTTAGTCCAATGGAAGGGCATTTCAGTCATTTTACCAAGGTCTCGCACTATTCATGCACTACTCACATCCTTGCATGCAATAAATGCCAAGATTGTGCCTTGATGGTCCTAAAGGCTAGGGAAGCCTATGGATTATCCCTTTGGGCTACCCAATTCATGGGCTTGGGCCCTTAGGTCGCCCATTAAGGGCGTGGACCCAATTAGGCCTTCCTCAGCAAGCTTGGGCCCACTGGGGCCCTCGCTCATGGCCCGCTTCCACTTCTCTGAACTCATATGCCCTTATTGATGAAAAACCAAGTTTATCACCCCTAAACGGCCTTTCTTGATTTCTTCATGGCCTATCGATCTTCAAGACACTCTCGTTCAACGATCACTTGCCGGAATAAATCCATTTTTAAAAAGGTGGCATCCTAAAATTCCTTACCAATCATTAGGGGTGCTCAAATTAATGTCTTGCATTAAGACTTTGGCCAAGCCTATGGTGAATAATTATTGATAAAAAAAAATCTATTTTGGCCATGAAGGATTATGGATTTGGAATTTATTAAGATAGGTCGCAGGGTTTTGTGATTTATGAATTTCAATTAAGAGTTTATATAATTAAGGATTAGGTAAATTAATAGGATGAGATAGGGGCCAAAGAAATTGCTTAAAAACCAACCCATGACCTCACCTTATTTTCGGCCATTTGGGCCTAGCTGCGAAGCCCAAGAAGAGGAGCTGTCGCCGGCCCATGAAGCCCATGAATAGGGCTGCCGTCGACCAAGGAGAGAGGGAGAGGCCGGCCCACTTCTTCCCAAGCCCATCTTGCATATGTCTTGCCAAGTGGCAAAAAGAAGACTCCACGCATTGGCCTTTGGGGGAGGCTTCTCATCATTGCAAATGATGGCTTTGTGGGGGAATTAAAGAGAAGAGAGTGGCCGGTTGAGGGGCTGTCACCCAAACCAAGAGAGAGAGAGAGAGAGAGAGAGAGAGAGAGAGAGAGAGAGAGAGTTAAGAAAAAAGAGAGGAACTGAGAGAGGAGGAAGGAGCTGCTCGCCCGCCCGTCGTCCGTCCGTCCGCTCGTCCATCACCTTCCGTGTGCCATCGTTTGTTCAATTTTGGAGGCAAGTTGGGATCCATTTTCTACTCTTGCATGTGTGTCTTGCATGTGTGTTTGGAATGGTGTTGAATCTTGGGTGTTTAGGGTCTAAGAAACCGAAGCTAGAATGTGTTGCTCTTGAAAATGTGTTCTGTTTTTTACTGTGCCTCCTGACCCCGAATGTTGTAGAGGCTTGCATGCGTGCTTTGAGTTGAATTTTGACTTCGACTCTTTCATGAAAATTGTAGACAACATCTCAAAGTATAACATACTAAAATTTGAGACAAAATGGTTGGGTTTCAAGGGGTGAAACTCTTCTTCTACGAAGACACTAGATCTGGAACTGCTTTGCTGACCTTTCAGTGGTTTTGTGGGTTGCATGTTGCTTTTTACCGAGAATTTCCCTTCGACTTCTTCATGAAAATCGTAGAGAACATCCTAAAGACTAACATACTCAAATTTGAGGTAAAATGAGCAAGTGTAGCCTAGTTAAACGATTTTCTTTTGAAGACGGTAAATCTGGAAATACGGTACTGGACACCCGAGACTTCTTAGACCTATATGGTGACTATTCTTTGACAATCTTACTTAGATCCCTAAATGAAAGTTTTAGGGGATCTATTGAGGCAAAACATATCAAAATTTCAGAGGAAACGAAGAAGGATAAGTAGGCGAAACCTCGATATTTTCGGAGATAGCTAAACTGGACGGTTCGGTACTAGAAACAGGAACTTCGAACATCTGTAGAAAATTATCTAGAACGAATCTGGCCTATATGTCTTCATGAAATATCTTTATCTATGTCTTAACTACAACATAGTTAAATTTGATGATTTTTGAAGGTCATTTGCCTATTTAATCGACTGTGATTTAAAAATTGTGCAATCTGTGTATTTCGGACTTGATGATATTGGAATGTATGGCTAATACTATTCTGTACAAATTTCTTTTGGAGAAGTGTCCTTCATGAAACATCTTTATCTATGTCTTAACTACAATGTGGTTAAATTTCATGATTTTTAAAAGTCATTTGCATATTTCATCGATTGTTTTTTGAAAACTGTTCAATCTGTACATTTTTGGAATTGATGATAAACTGTGCAATTTGTGTATTTTGGAATTGATGATATTGGTATTGCACAGCCTATACTATGCTGTGATGCGTGATCTATATGAATTACTATGGGAATCATGATACTTTGGATTATTATTCATGTCATGGTGTGATGGCTTTCATGCATTTCATATGACATTAAAGAAATGATGAATTTTTCATGATCTCAAAGAAAGATTTCATCTAAACCATTGCATCAAAGGACATTTTCCCAATGCATATTGCACGATTTCAAAAGAGTAATTTAAACCAATTGCATTGTAAATTTCAAATGTGAAATTGGAAAAGAGATGTATGAGAATATGGATGACCATCGGAGGTGTGAGCCGACGATACCCCGGGAGTGTCAAGATGCCCGGAGGTGTGAGCCAGATGCCCGAAGGTGTGTGCCGGATGTCCTTGGGAGTTTCGAGATGCCCGGAGGTGTGTGCCGGATGCCCGGAGGTGTTTGCCGAAGGTTCCTCGCGATGCCAGGTTGGGTGCTAGCGATAGAAATATGGGATGCAATTACTAGTCCCGAGAAAGAGAAATGTGGCGATTCAATTTGAAAAACATGAGTTGAAATTGAATCGTGCATAATGTGGTGATATGTGCACATGGTATAGTGACATGTATGCATGATGGCATAATGTAACATGTATGAGTGCATGGTGATGTGTGCACATGGTATAGTGACATGTATGCATGATGGCATAATGTAACATGTATGAGTGCATGGTGATGTGTGCACATGGTATAGTGACATGTATGCATGATGGCATAATGTAACATGTATGAGTGCATGGTGATGTGTGCACATGGTATGATGACATGTATACATTACTACATGATGTAACTTGTATAAGTGCATTGGTGATTTATGCACATGATATGATGACTTATACATGGCTGCTTTGACGTATCATGCATGACCGAAAGGTGAGATAAGATTGATATGTATGAACTATATATTTTCTATGATGCCATGATTTCTCTGTTTGATGCATTGAGTAGTGTAATGGATCTTTTACCTGCTGAGTGGTTGTACTCACCCCTTTGGGGACTAACATTTTAGATTAGAGAGATGCCTCTCCCTCCAGTTTCGCATGGTACTTTTTACGGCCTTCCCTCGGATGTGGAGGTCGAGTGCATGGAGCATGTTTGCGTCACCATCCCTAGGTTGGTGTTTTTGCGAGTGCGGGTGCTGGTGATGTATGATGTGGGCCTAGCTAGGGGCCCCATCATCCAGGAGTTCCTATCCGTTCATGTCCGCCGGGACGGGGTGATGATGGGGATGTTGCCGCCGCCACCGCCCGACGCACCAAAATGGGTGTGACGGCCCGCGAGAGGAGAGGGAGTTACAACTTTTTGGAGATAGCCGACACTTATAGATGGAAGGTTTACACGCTCAATATAGGGGGTCGATGATCTCTTTTGAGATATAGCCAAGCATAGTGAAAAGTCTTGGTTTCCTTTTTGGTTATACTGACCCAAAATGTCCATCCTGAAATTGTAAATAAAAGTGGTTTGGCTTATGTTTTCTTTCAATATATAGTCGGTGTGCATTGTATTATCGCTACGAGAGTGGAGGGATGGTGAGACTCGCCTATAATTTTCGCTATGAGCTGCGCTAAACTCCTTTAAAAAAAAAATGAACTTGAACCTCGGCCCTTCTTTACAACTCCCCTTCTTCAAAGTCAAGTAATCAGTATTGCAAGAGGTAGAGCGTTTAGTATCTGTGGCGACCTTCCTGGGTTTGGGGGTGCCACAAAAAACCAGGTCGGAACAAGGATGTCACACACAGGGCATCGTCACTCACCACTATACAAGTGACAAAATCACATTAATCTTATTCAAGCTATGATATATGCATACTCTCAAGCATAGCACACATACCTCAACTCAATTTAATGCATAACCACATGTGAAATAACACAGACACATTATGGTTATTAAAATCTAGACCTTCAAATGAGTACATTCTGAGTCTGGACATTGAGTAGGTTCTGGACATCAAAATCTAGTAAATCAAATGAATATTTTTTGAATTTAAACCTTGAGCAGGTTCTGGACATTAGAATCTAGTAAATCAAATGGATATGTTCTGAGTTTGAACAAACAAGTACATTATGGTCATAAAGTCTGTACAAATAAAAAGGGTAAATTTTGGCTTGATAAAAGCTTATAGAACAAAAGAAGAAATCCAACAATGAACAAACTCACAAATGAACAGATTTTGTCTTAGGAAATTCCAGCATAGACAATTGAAACAAGCTGATTATGATTGGTAGAATTCCAGCAGAATGAAGCAGAACAAACATGCAATGGGTCATCGAGATAACTACGATAGAACATCTAGATTCTAACTACTTAAAATGAAGTAGAAAGAAACAAAATGAACATGCAATGGGTTATCAAGACAAATATGGTAAAATGACTAGATTCTAACTATCCATAATGAGACAAAAAGAAGTAGGACGAACATGCAATAAGTCATCAAGACAAAGATGGCAGAATGATCAGATTCTAGCTACCTAGAATGAAGCCGAAAGAAGTAGAACAGACGTGCAATAAGTCATCAAGACAAAGATGGCAGAATGATCAGATTCTAGCTACCTAGAATGAAGCAGAAAGAAGTAGAACAGACGTCAATAAGTCATCAAGACAAAGATGGTAGGATGACCGGATTCTAATTATCCATAATGAGGCAGAAAAAAGTAGAATAAACATATAATAAGTCATCAAGAAAAAGATGGCAAAATGACCAGATTCTTGCTATCCAGAATGAGGCAGAAATAAGCAAAACGAACATGCAATAAGTCATCAAGACAAAGATGGTAGAATGGCAAAATTCTAACAACCTAGAATGAGGTGAAAGAAATAGAACGAACATGCAACAAGTCATCAAGATAAATATGGCAGAATGGCCAGATCCTAACTATCTAGAATGAGGTAGAAAGAAGCAAAACAAATATGCAATGGGCTACCAAGACAAAGTTGACAGAACGACCATATTCTAACTACCCAAAATGAGGCAAAACGAACATACAATGGGTTGTCAAGGCAAATTCAACGTAATGACCGGATTTTAAGTACCCAAAATAAGGCAGAAAGAAGCAGAACAAGTAGACAATGAGTTATCAAGATACATATAGCAAAATAAGCACGTTCTGACTATCCAAAATCACATAGCATCGACCAAAACGAACCAAAGCGAAGCATAATGAACTTGCAAGATATTATCAAGCTACTTAACAACCACTCTACCCACATCAAGACTTCTCCTCTCACCTAACCAACCAAGAGAGAAGTAACCAAGTAGATTTAAGCTAACTTAACATTAGAAATTTCACTTACCTCGAACGAAAGCAAATCACGAACTATCGATTGTTTTTACCACCTTAATTGCACTTGAATATGAAGCTTTGCTATCTAAATTCTTGGATTGAAAAATGAAAAATAACACATGCAACTTCTGTTTGAGTTTTGAGGGAGCGAAATGGAGTTTTGTTAAAACTAATTAAGATAATTTAATTTCTTGCAATGTTAGGTGTAAAATTGCATGTTAATCTTCAGCTTGATGTGTCAATAATGTAAAGCAAGGCCCTTACACGTGGCCAAAGAAAATGCATGAAGAAAATGAGTCATCTTACAATAATCCATACTTAGTTTAGGTGTAAAAGAATTTCACCACAAAATATCATGTTCTAAGAACAGATGGTCATGCAAACCTTTGTTCAATGACATGTGGCACTTCTAATTTTAACTAATAAATTTTGCAATGGAAAATATAGCAAACAGAGCGTACTCTCATTATTCTAGCACTATATTAACAACATTATTATCATTAACTAAAACTTATGCGATTTATAACAGCCATTAATTAGTAAGACTATAGTAATTTAATTAATACCATTCTATTATTAACACACATATAATTCGATTTACACATCGAACCCGAAATGACTTACATTCACGAAAATTATCGGCCATGTCCCATGAAAGTTACAAATTCGATTAAAGTCTCCATGTGCTTGTTTGAATATTAAGGCAAACAATACTTAGCTCAAATCTAAGTATCATTATCGTAACATGAATTTCCAAATATTACATAATTATATATACGGAAATTCCATATGTCACATTGCCGTGGCCAATGCGTTGAACATGATTCTCCTCATACTATACCTTGAAAGGGGTGACACCAATATTGATTAGATAACATGATGTAAGCAGAATTATATAGACTCGGTACACTAAATGATTTCATCGTTATGATCTCTACAATTTAATGAAAAAAATGAAAAGTACCATATGCCTATAGTCGTTTTCCAGTTATGGTCAGCAACATCATATGCACTGATTATTGCTAAATTCCTATGAATAGTAAAAAAAAAAAATGTCAATTAAACTATCAGTGGTTTACAAAATCGATACACCAAGTGATGTGACAAATTATAATTAGAGCTTAAATATAAGCAAATTGTTTAAATAGCCATTTGTTATTGGACGTATTACTTGAGATACCAATTTGATAATCCAAATTAGTAAATTCTCGGATGTGCCAACCTCTACTATGACACATGTGGCTATAGCTATAGGTAGCTGACAGTGGGTTGGCATGGCACAACCCAATGGCCCGGGCAATCTAAGATTGCGTGATCGTCTACATGATATGAATTTTACCACGAATCTATTTATCACCACATGACGCAATTTTGAGTTCAATGTGACAACGTATCCATCCATGGATTCGAAAGATAGATATAAATGCTTCCGCAATGCAAATAACCTTTTCTTTAGAGTTCGAGCATTTGGATAGTTCCCTCTTGTTTTAGTAGAGATATATGCGAATCTTGTACATCCAAAGTCTAACACTACATGGAAGAAGACGTAGGAAGCACGATTCACTAGTAGCTAGAAACCATCCTCACAGTTACTTCTTGAATACTCTTGTTTCCTCTTGAATGTGTGGGCCACTTCTAAAAGCCATCTAGGTTTGGATATTCATCTAAAAGAGCGTCAGCAGCAGGGAATGGACCGCGATGGGCAAAAGCCTGATTGAGCAATGTTGCGCAAAGGTAGAAGTGCTAGACTAAATCTAAAGAAAAACTGACGACTCTAATTTATCATTCAAAGACAAATTCGTGCAAAATCGGGAACAATTTGCAGAAACGTAAAGGATCAATACGTGCCTTTAGCCATTGATGAAATTATGCAAACACAGAAACCTCAAAACTTTGAAAGGATGCATGAAGCGTATATTGATCAATTCTATGAATATCGAATCACCAAATATGAACGTCCGTTCCCCTAGCAAATACTGTAAGAGTTTTCCTAATGTGGACTACAATAATTGATATTGTAATTTACCGTTTTACGGTTTACCATTTTACAGGGTTGGTCTAAAGTGAGATAAAATGTTTCTTAATTAGTTTAATATGGGGCTGGCTAGTGTGGGCCGAGTTGAGCCTGGCCTATAATGAGGGGGCCTAGTTGGAAACTCTATAAATGGTGCTCAAGTCTCTCCTCTAACCCTAATTCTCACATGTATCCTCACATAAGGAGCATTAACTTAGCGCTAAAGGATGAGGGGGCCATCTCATTGAGCCAGTGATACGAAGGGCAATAGAAGAAAAGGACTTGCATGTGGAACATCGGTTTTTCGCTTCCGCTTCAAAAATTATCTATCCCAAAACAAGTGCGTTAATGTTTCTACTCAATTATGTGTGTTCTTGTTTTGGTTATGAAGATCTTGGGATTGCGCAATTTGCATCCAACATGTGGTATCAGAGCAACCATAACCCTAGAACTTGAACACATAAAATTTTTGCCATAATTTATGATTTTCGAGATTTTTTGTTCAATAAAAATAAAATAAAATCATAAATTTGGACTGGGCTCGTTGAGACCAACAAAAGCATGGGCGGCGCGTAGCCTGAGGAGGCCCCACGCGCCCCCATGCATGGCCATGCACCGCCTGGGCATCCAAGACGCACCCCACACGCGGTCACATGCACTCACATGCTCCCATGCGCAAGGCATGGCTCGCGTGTGCGTCGCACACTCGAGGCTGACTTCATTGACCAACTTGTGATTGTTGACCGACCCGACCCGTCCTGATCGAGGATCCAACCCGACTCATTGATCGACCCGACCCGGTCAACTATTGACCGGACCGATCCCGGCCGGACCGGCTTTGACCTGTCAATTTCGTTCGCATGTGAGCTCCACACGCCGCACACTTAGGCGGTGCTTGCGGGTGCATGGAGCATCGAATCGGCACGTGGCTTGTGGTGTTAGATTCATATGGCCATTCTCTATCTTGTGGTGTATTTATTTGACATGTTTGATGATTTTATGGATGTAAAAATACATACAAAACCCTAAATACGCGTAGTTTTAGTGTATTTTTGCATATTTTTCTTGTATTTTCTGTGATTTTGAAAATACAGGCGTTGGGTTATTGGTATGTTATCACATAAACATTGTAAAGGTGTGATTCATTAATAAAACTAAACTTTATTGTGAACTGAAACTGGCTTAATGAGATACAACCATTATGGATAGTAATTGAGCTATGTATTGAGGTGATGAGAAACAGTAAAGGTTATCAAACTTTTGTTACTCAAGCATACTCCTTTACATGTTGGTAACCTTTGAATAATTGACGTCTTAAGAACTCGTGACCAAACTGATTGTACTAATTTACACATCTACTATATGTGGATAATGCATGTCAATTAAATTATTAGATGATGTTCCTAAACTCATCTAATCACTGGTTAATGTCTATCAAGTTGAACATTTTTTGTTAATGGTTACAATGATAATTTGTTACTTAAAATTGACTAATAATCAGCTGTTGACTTTAGAGACATTGTTTATCTTATGAAACTCATAAGCATTAGTGGATCAGCTATTAGGCTTATCGATCTATGGTACCCTGTATTGCTATTGATGTTAGTGAGAGATCATCTAGATCAACATTATTTTTATGTTGTTATGGTAATCTGTAATCGGGATGCACAAGAGATGCTTTCTTCTATGTTATGAGAAGTTTCTTGTGTTGCTATGATCGATGATCTCATTGGAGTATGTCTTTCAAGTCATTTATATATATTTATATATATTTATACATATATATATGTATGTATGTATGATTGATTGATTTTTTTTAATGAATAAAGCAACGTAATTAGCATGATATGTGATTTTGGTAATTTACTGCCACTATCACTAAAATTAAAATTACATGTATATGGTATATGTGAGAAGTAAAGTTTATATCCCTAGTGTGACAGAGTTTCCAGAATTCAATTGAGTAGTGACTGCCAAAATGGCACGCTTGATTGGGTTTGAGAAATATCGGTCTCATATAATGATTGTGATGTCTCCTGATCTAATACATGGTCATACTCCCAAAGGAGGTGATTGTGTATTAGTTCATGGAGGGATACATGATGGTGTGATGGAGGAGTGACTGATCCTAGTGGTTCATATGCCCAAAGGTGATGAATTTACGAAAATTGGAATATATTCTCATAATCGCTATCATGTGGGGAGTGTACAACTGCATATCATGTATTCTGCCCAAAGGTGATTATATGATTATGAGTGTAACTTTTTGGATGTGTACTTGTACGTCAAGTTCCATAGTGCTCACATGATGTTAATTATATACATTACTTGTTTTTCAGTCATATTTTCTGTAATTAATAACTCCATTATTATTGAGGTTTTTACTGCTACAAATTTTAAGTTGTGGACAAATGTTTTACTGCTTGGGAAAATAGCAATCGAATTTGCTTACTGTCCATGAAGTGTTCCATTCAGGAAAACTTGAAAAGTGATTTGTCTACGGACTGCACTGCTAAAAGATGAAGCCTTAGTGGCTTGAAATTATGTATTGTGTCTAATACCGAAATTAGGACACATCTGCAAAGATTGTGTTTAAATCCTAATGATATATACGTCTTGTATACAGTTGAAAATGTTATTTCCAAAAGGTTTCTATTTAAGGAATAATCTGACATATGTTTAAAGAAAGAGTAGATTAGTTGACAATGTTGATATTATGTCTACTCTTAATGGTTATTTAAATACTTCTATTGATTATTGTGGAAGTAAAATAACCGAGGTAAAGAAAAAATCGATTAGAATTAGTCTTAAAGGTTGTCAGGCTTGGTAGTGACCGTAAGTATTTTGGCAAGTATGACAATGCAGAATAGTTTAAAAGGTCATTTGTCAAATACTAGGTAAATTCTAGGGTGGTAACGTAATTTACTATGCCTGAAAATCCTGACAAAATGATTTTGCCAAAAGGCATATTGCACCATAATTAACATGGTGATGAGTAAGAATAATTTATCGGTCTACTATGGGTTGATATTTTGAAAGTAACATTTTCACATACAAAAGGTATTTCCTACAAAAGTTGTTCCCTAAACTTCTTTTGAATTATGGATTGGACATAATTTTAACTTGAATGATATTAAAATATAGATGTGTCATGCAGAAGTGAGGTTTATATAATTCAATATTAAGTGCATTGAAATTCAGATCCACTTGAAATTATTTTGTATCTTACATAGATTGTTTAAAGGGATATTGATTTTTTGACCCTAAAGAAGGTACAAGAATTATTGAATCACATACAGTAAAGTTTCTAAAGATCGACGTAGCTGTAGAGAATAGCTGCTCTTAGACTATTAAAGATAATAATACGATGGAGGTTACTATGTCTTTGTCTTTGCCTATACAGATAATTGTAGAATCTTCTGTACCATAGACTAAACTTGTTGAGGTTCAATGTACTATTTTTTATATAGTTTATAATGAAATTTCTCAAATCTCTCAAGTGCAGAATGAAGTGATTGTAACTTTATTCAGGAGATTCGCTAGAGAAAGACAATAAGTTATACCATAAGATTATATAGTCTATATGTGAGAGCATGATTAAAATATCCACTACATGGTTGATTTAGCAACATATATATAAATGTTGTTCTTTATCCTCAATCAAGTATGTGATTAGATGCCATAAAAGGCAATATACAATCTATGAAACATCATAGTGTTTGGAAACTTACTAATTTGCCTAAAGATCACAAGTTCATTAGTTGCAAATTGGCGTACAAAACTAAAAGGATTTCAAAGAAAGATTGTGGAATTTAAAACCAAATTGGTAGATAAAGTTTTCACTCTGAAAGAAGGGTAGATAGTTAGTGAAGAAATAATTATTTTTTATAGTATTTTTTAAAGATTCTTTCAAAGTGAACGTGGCATTAATAGTTTATTTTTTTATATGGAGTTACGTCAAAGAGATACGAAATCTATATAAGTGAAACTGGAGGATTTTGCAGCAAATTCAAGTAAACTTGTGTATAGACTGAAAAGTCTTATTCATGATTTTAAGCAAATTTCCAGGCAATATTATTAAAGTTTCATAGTGTTGTTATTTTATTCAATTGAGAACAAAGTAATTCAATATACAGCAAGGTCAGTGGGAGGAAATTTATTTTTCTCATACACTATGTACATGATATTTTGTTTACAACTA
The DNA here is from genome assembly GCA_014182715.1 of Eucalyptus cloeziana. Classification (NCBI taxonomy): domain Eukaryota; kingdom Viridiplantae; phylum Streptophyta; class Magnoliopsida; order Myrtales; family Myrtaceae; genus Eucalyptus; species Eucalyptus cloeziana. The sequence goes on along the minus strand of CM024639.1, from coordinate 16,890,620 downwards.
GTGACCTTGAGGCATCTTTTGTCTTTTGTACTGAGGTCTATAAGGATTGTTCTCACCATATAAATATTGGATTTTATTAGATTTATCTCAGAGGACATTTGATGATTGTATTTTTGAAATATTCAATATACATCATTGCAAGCCAGGAATTGTTCCTATCGTTAAGGGTGATGAACTGAATCCATTATATTGTCCTTATTTAGATATTGAGAAAATCTAGTTAAAGGGTGTACCTTGTGTCAGTGCACTTAAAAGTATAATGTATGCTCGAATTTGCACTAGACTAAATATCGTCTTTGTGACGGGACTTCTAGGCAGACATCAATCAAATTCAGGATGCGATCATTGCGTTGTTGCCAAGAAGGTTTTAAGCTACTTAAAGAGGACAAGAGATTATATGTTAATATAAGGATATGTTCAATTCTTGTAGCTAGTAAGATATTTAGATGTAAACTTTGTTGGCTATTAGGATGATATAATATCAATAACGAAATACATATTTATGTTAGCAGGAAGTGTAATAAATAAAGTTCTATGTCATCTTCTTCTATGGAAGCAGAGTTTGTAACATTCTTTTAGACTATTACTTAGGCTATTAGACTCTGGAACCTCATTAAAGAGTTTATCATTTTTTTAATTTTATTTATTAACTCATACGATTTTATTGAGATAATAAATTCGTAGTATTTTTATTAACTACAGAGGTCTCAAGGGGTCTATATATATAACGGTCAAAGTTTTTTACCATAAAGGAATCAGCACAGAATGGTAACGTTGCAGTAGATCATATTCCTACAAATGATATGGTTGCAGATCCACTAAATAAAGGCCTACACCCGTGTGTATTTGAGCAACATATCATTAGCATGGGCATAGGAGCATCTTGGGATGCTGTTATTTAGTGGGAGCCGTGTTTTATTTTTCTTGAATAAAGTTTACATTTGTATTTGTTACAATTTAGTAACACTTTGATATATATGTCAACTTTTGCATTCAATAAAATATTTTTTGAATGGATTGTTATTATGTTGAATATATATATATCTATATATATATATTGTTAAAAGTCTCAAGGTATTGCTTAAACCTTGAGTGAAGGCCAAGGGCATCCGGTTATTAGCCTTATGCATATGCCTTGTTATATATAAATAAATGTTAACTATAAGGACGAGGCATATGTGGGTTCATTGGAACCATAAAGACATTCTCTAGTGGCACAAGTTTTTTGTAACACTTAAGGTAAGAAAATGGACATTCTCTAGTGGAACAAGTTTTTGTGACACTTAAGGTAAAAGAATGGTGATTGACAAATGAGATTTCTCTATGAGAGATGTTATCCATTTGACACACTACCATATTGAATCCATATCAATAAAGTTGAAAGCACTTGTGACCATGGAAGGCTCTGTGTGTATATATGCAATTGCTGCCATGATTTGGTGTTTGAAACTTTATGGGATATGATTGACTATTAAGAATTATCTCTAGACCAAAGTGCGAACATACAATGCAATTTCAATCAATATAGTCCAAGTGGGAGAATGTAAGAGTTTTCCTAATGTGGACTACATTAATTGATATTATAATTTACCGTTTTACGGGGTTGGTCTAAAGTGAGATAGAAGGTTTCTTAATTAGTTTAATATGGGGCTAGCTAGTGTGGGCCGAGTTGAGCCTGGCCCGTAATGAAGGGGCCTGGCTGGAAACTCTATAAATAGTGCTCAAGACTCTCCTCTAACCCTAATTCTCACATGTATCCTCACATAAGGAGCGTTAACTTAGCGCTAAAGGATGAGAGGGCCGTCTCATTGAGCCAATGATACGAAGGGCAATAGAGGAGAAGGACTTGCGCATGGAACATCGGTTTTCCGCTTCTGCTTCAAGAACGATGGATCCCAAAACAAGTGCGTTAATCTTTCTACTCAATTATACATATTCTTGTTCTGGTTATGGAGATCTTGGGATTGAGCAATTTGCATCCAACAAATACCTCTCACAACTCAATGGTGTGTTTTCTATACTAATAAGGTTTGGTCTAGACAACCTGACATTTTTTATTCCATTTCTCACGTGACTGACGTCTTCCATCAATACCGTTATGATAACAATTAATAGGCAGTTATCATGCAATCATCGGGCAATAAATTGGAATTAATTGGGGATTACCTGAATGTGGGATTATATTAACTAATAAATATTATAACATTCTTCCACTTGGTCCCAACATTCCTTCAAAAGAAATATTATTCCAAACCCACATAAACTTCATGCTAAAATAAAACACATGAATCACAGCAATAAGTCCTCTTAGAGTGTGTATTATCTTCTATGTATCACAATGCATTTCATCAGCTCATATGTGATAACATAACTTAATGAATAAACCTTAAGTTTATTTCTGGTCAAATTTGATTGTTTTTCTCGGAATAATTAAATGTACACAACTGTATTAAAAAAAAAAACATTGCACAAATGAATAAATGTCTCGCAACTCCTTCCATATGGAGTAAAATTTACATGATTGGATTAATGTCCATTCTAGTTACATGATCCTTATAACTCATTGGTGATATACTTTTTGTTAAAAGATCAGCTATCATTAATTCAATACTTAAGTGTTCTATGACCACTTTCTTCTCTTTAACACATTCCATGATGGTTAAATACTTGATGTCATGTGCTTACTTCGAATACCACTTTTATGGTTTTTAACCATGAAAACTATAGCAAAATTATCACAAAACATTCTTAATAGCCTAGCAGTAAAATCCATAACTATAAGCTTCGATTTGAAATTTTTCAACCACACACCATATAAGGTGGCCTCAAAACATGAAACGAACTTAACCTCTATAGTAGAAGTGGCAACCAAATATAAAAATGTATACAAATGTGCCCTGATGTCGATTTATGGTAATCAACACAACTAGCAAGTGAGAATCAACACAACTTGGTTGAGAGTGATTCAAGGATTGGTGATGGGATGGGCATTTATTAACTAGATTGCCTCACCATTCTCTCTCTCTCTCTCTTTCCCCCTTAGACCGCATGGCAATTTTCTTTCTCTTCCCTTATTTTCTCTCATTTTAGCTCACTTTCTCTCTCCCCTACCCTTGGACGAATTTCCCTCATCCTCTTCCTCATTTCACACCATTTCTCTCCTATTTTCCTCTCTAGACTCATTAGTAATCAACAACCACAACCGCCACTATTAAGTTGCCCTTCGCACTATTGTTCCTGTTGTCAAGTCAAGCTTTGGAGCTGAAGAAACTACAGTCCAGCCCCTTACAACAGCCCTTTCTCTCCCTTTGTTGGCGATTTGGACACCCCCGACCTAGGGGAGGCCGTTCACTGCCATGCCATCACCCATGCCATCACCCATGCTGCTGTTCGGTCCTCTCACGTGTGTTGTGGAGGCATGACCAATAGTCCGACCTTGCAACTCCTCCCCCAATGTTTTTTAAAGCTTGGACTTGGGTGTGAGTGGCTTTGTAGCCCTTGATTGTTGTTGCATTTTGGAAGTAGTTTACGGTGAGATTAAGGTTAAATAGTGCTTTGTTGATGTGATAAGTGATTATTGGGTTTCGATAGGGTATCTCAATAGGTTATCAAGTTTTGGATGATAGGTTACCAAGCTTTGGATGATAAGTTATCAAGTTTTGGATGATAAGTTATAAAGGTTTGGGCGATAGGTTATTGGGTTTTGGACGATAAGTTATCAAAGTTTAAGCAATAGGTTATCGAGTTTTATGAAGTGGCATTGTGATATGGCATGTTATTAAAATTTGTCATGGTATTATAATGGGTTAAATTAATAAAATATGAGTTATTAAATAGTTTATTATGGCATGTGATAAGTGATTTCTTTATGACTTATGTTCAAGTATGATAATTTATCCTACATTATATGCCATAATGGAGTGATGAATCATATTGTGGTGATATGTAATACATGATGTGATTTTATAATGAAGTATGTTATTTAAATAAGTCTTGGATAGATTATAATGGCAATTTATTATATGTGTTCATTGAAAATAGTCATTATACATATGTTACGTTCATTGTCCATGCTCGATGTATAAGAACACCATGAGCCTCCGAGACGAGATATACGATAGTTTTTGGATGTGCAATGAACCACACAGGTCAAGTCTCTCTCTTGAGATCGGCAATATTGAGACATTTCATTCTTGAACTAGATCGATGATCATGCCATGACGAGTCAGTCCTTTCTTGGTCTCCATGCGATATTAAGACGTATCGTTCCCAAGCCAAGTTTGGTACTAAGTCAGTGATCATGTCACGATGGACCGGTCCTTTCTTGGTGTCGATGCGATATTGAGGCTATCGTTTTGAATCCGGATTGAACTTAGGTCAGTGCTCAACGTAATTGGTCAAACCATGGATTCTCAAATTTTATTAATGTACTTTAGATAGGTCATGAAACACACTCTGTCTGGCATTGCGTATGTCACACCCCAAACCTTGAGTGCGCACACATTCCTCGGTGGTCGATAAAATTTGCGACATCCTAGAACGCATCGCCGACCCATTCATTTTATTGCACATGCAAAAGCGTATAAACAATTTCCAAACAACACAGATATGGGATAGAAAAGTAGAATACAAATTTCACAAAACACTTTTATAAACAAACTAAGTTTATATACAATACTAGTCTATAAACAAAAGCCTAACTCTAAAAAAAGAGTCACTAAGCTATCTAGGCACAAGATTCCTCAACCGAGACCTCCAAGACCTCTTGGGGTTCTGGGTCTTCCACGACACCATTAGGGGGATCAACTACACCCTCACTTGCCACAGCATTAACCACAATAGCGGGGATGTCAAAACCCTATAGGGGACCTCCCCAAACCCCTTTAGGCCCATGACGGAACCACCCCCGAACCGATGAGGTACTAATTGAGGTCGGCCCTCATAGACCAAGATAGTGGTCATGATGAGCTCATGGAGCCAGAGACTCCCGGGGATAAAGACGTCGGTACTCTGCTTTGTATAGCCCCTCGGCTATCCAAAACGTACTAGTGGAGCCTCCATCTACAGAACTTGAAAAGTTAAGCCCACGATGGGTTGAGACGATATCTTAGCGAGTTCACGCCCTAAACCTTGATTAGGAAGGAAATACACCTAGAGGTAGTCTAACCACACATCATAGAAGACTTACATCGCCTTAGTTCCTTCCTCCACGTTAGCACAGTTCATATACTCAATGCATATAATAGATGCACACATCAATTGGAACGCCTAACTTATATCACAATCAATCACAAGGGTCTCGATTATAAGGCTAAACTGTTATGACACGTCCCATTCCGTGCCACGCAATTTTGTCCCATAATCAGGCGCATTTATCTCAATCATTCACATGTTCCAATTGATTACGGCCCCACGAGCACGGCCTACTCGACATTCAACAGTCTTCTAGCGCAACTAGGCATTGTCTCACCCCATTGAACATGGCAACGTTTACACTAGACGACAATCCCGAAGGAGCATCGGTCCAGCCTTTACTGCGACCGGCATCCATTGTCCAAGGGCATCCCATATAGGGGCAACGTCCACTCGACGCACATTGAGGACAGGTTCTCATAACCATCACACAATCATTCAATTCCGACCAAGGACACCGTGCATTGCACTCAAATGCCTCAATTAAGATAATGCACTTGGCCTATTTTCTTCGTATTAAAAACACCCAGTGAAAATAATCGTGTGTGGGTACACGGTCAAATCGAACCTTAAAAATTGATATCCTTCCTTTTAAAATCCCACTATTTGATATAGTATTTAAAAATATTTTTGGGGTCGAAACCCAAAACCCAGTATTTTCTAATTAAATACCAAAATTTCACAATTTTGAAATAATTAATCAAAAATCACAATCACCACTCAATTGCACAAATTATTATTCAATTGCAGAAACTTATCACACCACGACAATCAGCATGAAATTCCAGCTACGGGCTATCCCAATATAATTTCTAGAAATTATTAAATAATTAAATAAATTACAAAAGTAATTAAATAAATGTAATTTAATCCAATAAATGCATAATTTAGCTTTAAACCCTAATTTAACCACATAAACAGGCCTAGAAAAACAATGCACCATACTAATTAAATAATACAATATAATTAACCTTTAACTAATCTAACAATCCTAATTAACCAACTAAATCACTAATTAAACTAAATTAACCACATAAACTAAGCTTAGCCTAATCTAATTACCCATCAAGCATAGTTAACCTCATAAGCAAGGTTTAGCAAGTAAACTCACTGGATTAGTGGGCCGATGAGTTCACGGCGACGGCAACACCAAGGCGGGCGAGACTCAAGCTTGGAGCAACACTCGATAAGGCTTGGAAGGGGCTGGAAACAAGCCACGAAACCTCACGACCACTACTGGCCTTTGATTCTGTCCAAGGCTCGAAGGAGCTGGTCAGCGGTCGGCTTGGCTGGAAACGGCCATGGTGGAACGACGGTGGCTGCAATTGATCTTGGGAAGAGCGACGGCGGCTTGGACGAACGGTGGAGGCGACTAGCACGACTTCGACAACGACCAGGACGCACGTGGATTCGTGAGCTTGGGCCCGCAAGCATGCGGGCTAGCGCATGACGAGCGGACGAGCACACGAGCGGGGGCGGCTACGACAGCTTTGGACAGGCGGCAGTCGACAGCAGGGGGAGTGGCTTGGCTTCCTCTGGTTTTTTTTAGCTTTTAAATAGCAACAACAATGGAGAAAGCACAACAAGGAAGAAGAGGAAGGCTGCAGCTAAAGAGGGACCACAAATGCTTCAAAGTCTTCACAAATATCTACCTTTCATCATCACAATGCCCCCACCATCTTTAGCCCTATCCCCTACCCATTTTCCTCCCTCAAGCTTCCCTAACAAGCCAACATAGCTGTCCAAATGTTGCACCCCACCCCTAGTTACGAATTTTGAACATTTCCCTTCCAATTGAACTCAATTCTCCTTTAATTTAGTCCCGATTGGTGTTCAAAAATTCCAACCAAGGCATCCACCTCATATCCATGATTTTCCTCACCAATGGATCCATCTTGAACGCCAAAATCCACACCAAAAATAGCCCTATTAATTTAACGGTCCAAAAACGCCCAAATTTGAATTTTCGCCTAAAACTCGGGTTTGCCAAAAAAATCTTTGGAGGATGAGTCGATGTTCCTAAAATAAATCATGACATGACAAAACTTTCAATTTCTAAAATCGAGTTCAATTTCATGGTTAATTTCAACCAGACACAATTTTAACATGACCTAACCTACCAAGTAGTTTTTAGGAATTTTTAACACATTTGACCCGTGGTCGATTATTTTCGAGCCACATTGTACATCTTTAACTCATCGGCGACTCTCGGTTGTCGTGAAAAATCTCGAGATTTCAAATACGAGCACAGGGTACAGAAATGATAGAAAAATCAGTTTAGTGCTGTTCGAAAAGAATTTTGCAATTAGGTGACACTCTAATCACATGCCTCTGTCGAATCAACCTATCTCTGATCTCTAATCAATTTTGACGATGCCGTATTAACCATTGCAGATTAGCACGGTCGAGCAATCGATTTCTGATCAAATTCTCAAGTCTATTGCATTTAGATTCCTTAACGGCTTCACCTGATAGATTAATTATCTCGTGAGTGATCAGCTTAGAGAAAAAGACTTTAGGCCCATAAATGAAAAGCCCAACTCATTCAATCGAAAACAGAATCAAAAAATCAGGCTATCACGGCATAAAGGCATTCATACTTGATTAATGAGAAAGATATTAAATTAGTTGTGCGATGGTATGCTTATGTGATCATCTAAAGACCCTGATGTGTTTACGCGGGGTACTAAACCTATCCTAATGCGTTGTACACGGGATGATGACCGATTAAGTTCGGATGACCCCAAGTCAATGGGATGTCGTTCGCGGATGGCTTTTGGAACAAAACTCCTTGCAAAAATGTCATCTAGATGCATTTACGTGAGACGATGTCGTGCTCGGTGGGGCAAGACAATGCCTAGTTACGCTAGATGACTGCGAACCTTCGAGTTGGCTTTGGGCCCTGAGCGGTCATAATAATCTGAAAGCATGGTCTCAATGTTGCATAGTAGTATAGGATGCCATGCTATTCTCAAGACATCACGTGTGTAAAGTGCATGAGTGCATGAATGCATATTTTGAGAAGTGATGCCATAGTCCGCACACGAGTGACTTGAGATCAATATATGAGCATTTCTATATTATAACATGGCAAGGGTGCATGATTATAATATGTTGCATACTCTTGTGTTTGACTTGTGAATATGGAAAGTGTTGTGAGAATTGGTTACATGCTTTGTTATGATGGCTTAAGAAGGTAAGATGATCATTCATGTTTATAGTTAGGGCAAAGCATGAGATGCCTTGCTATTGATCTTCCATTGTCAGATAACTTGCATGTTTAGGGCATTTCCAAGGTGAACAGCTTTGCTACGTGAGGTTTAAAGAGTTTACTCACTAAGTTTATCTCACTTCTAGTTGTTTAACAAATTCAAGCCCTGATCATGACTATACGAGCTCGAGCCAAAGTCCTTTGAGATGGATGTGTACTAGATGCCCACTTTGTAAGGTAGAATAGAGGTGCTAGGTTAACCCCTACCATGATACTTGGGTGTGAAGGAATCCACTACATGGACATGTAAATGGGCTAAGTTTTTTATTTAAGGAAAGATTATGTTTGATGATAGAAGTATATATATATATATATATACACAAGTGTGTTATGATGTATGCCTTATACTATTTCTTTTGTTTGTTAATGGTTGAGAGATATTTATTTTGCTTCCGTTTGTGTATAATCAAAAGATAAAATAAATAGGTCGGTGATGCGTCCTAGGACATCACAAGCAAATGACCTAAGTGAAAAGTGATGGCACGGGTTGTCGCAGACTAGAGTGGATTGGGGCGTGACATCTTCACTTAGTTGGAATCAGAGCATGGTTATTCCCTGTAGTGATAAGGTGCGTTGGAAATTTTGGGATAGTTAGTTAGGAAACACTTAATGCTTATGATTGTCGATTATTTTCTTGAATAGCTTTTTTGGATTCCTGACCTTAATGTTGGGACTATACAACGAATTTTCTTCTAGAACCTTTGTTAGATATGGTCCTATTAAAAAAAAAGGAAGGAATGCCCCATGGACACTACTAGTGCTTTAGCCTAGTAGTATAGGGAATGAATAGGTCTGAGAATTGCTGAGGTTCAATCTCTTGAGGCGACAACGAGGTTACCTTGTAAATAGAGGAAAAGAGAAAACCTAAGGCTTTTGGTGACCATGGTGAGCATGTCAAATGAATAACCCAAGGATGCCAAGAGAAAGGACACGAGATTATTCTAAAGGATAAGCAAGTTTAGGCTAGAGCACTACAAGGATGGATGACCTCCTAGGAAAGTGCCTAATTGTGCGCCAAAGGATAAAACCATGAGACTTGACATAGGACGGGCCAAAGCGGACATTATCTTTGTAAGTTAGTCCCCATCAAAACGGGACCCCTCCAATAGATGTATAGCTTGGGGACAAACCAAGCGAAAGCTAGTGGGCTTGTAACGACCCGGTCCAAAGAAGGTGGGGAGTGGTCGACGAGGCCAGAGGTCCTGAATAAGGAGCGACTTCTAGCAGGCTTCTAGGATGGCGAAAGGGGCAAGAATGAACCAAACTATGTGCCAAACAAGGGGAGAGCATTCCTGGGATAATTTTATCGGAGTGGCGTGGCAAAAGTATCATCGAGCTTGTGGAACTTCAGTTATTGAAATAAAGTCAGAAGAAAGAGGACCATTAGGTAAAGTTAGACCTGGTTGTTTTAGCTTTGTATGGCTTTGATGTCATAGTTGGAAAGGATTGGCTCAAGAAGCAATGAGCTGTTATGTATTGTTGCCATTGAGTAATCCAATTTAGCCTTTTAGATCACTCTAGTTATGAGTTTGTTGGAAATAAAGGAAGATGTTCGATCCATCTAATTTTGTCACTTGAGTTGACCAAACTATTGGATGAGGGTTACTAGGGTTATCTGACAACGATAGTTAATTCGTTGGTTGAGGAATCAAGGATGGAAGATAGCACCATCATACGAGGCTTTCTCAATTTCTTTTCACAAGAATTGCCAGGATTATCTCCTAACAAAAGGTAGAATTCATGATTGAGTTGGCCTTGGAATGGAGCTAATTTCTAGAACACCTTATAGAATTGCGTTTTCAGGGTCAAAGGAGTTAAATGTGCAAACACAAGAGTTGCTTAATAAAGGATTTATATGCCCTAGCACATTGCCATAAGGAGTGCCAATTTTGTTTAAAATAATGAAAGAATAGACTTTACTCGAAGGAGTATGGGATTTAGATTTCAAATGGAGGTAAGCCACCTCTCGAGTCTTTTGACAACTCTTAGGATTGAACAGAAAGTGCAGGCAAGGGTTAAAGAATGGCAACCAACGAATCCTGCAATTTAAAGGATTCTACAAGAGGGGTAGAAAAGAGAAAGCCCGACTTTCAAGCAACCGAGGATGGAGTATTGAAATTCCGTGACATCTGTGCATGCTAAACAACGCTGAACTCATGGAATAGATCTTATCAAAAGCTCATCGAAGTTGATGTAGCCAAGGGCTTAACGTGCCAGCAAGTGGAGGCACGACACTGCAAACTGGGTGGATCCCTAAAATCACTTGAAATTCCAAAATGGAAAAGGGAGCATATTATGATGGATTTCAAGATGGTATTTCCAAAGAGTCATAAAGGTAATGGCTCTATTTAGGTCGTAGTGGATGGTTTGACAAAGAGGGTGTTTGGCAAATTTTTGTTTATGTTCCTCGGAACACAATTTTTATTCTTTTGTTCTAGGGAACAAAAAAAAAAAAAAAAAAAAGAAACACGTTTGTTTACTCTTTTGTTCCTAGGAAACAAAAAAAAAAATTGTTTCTGGGAACAAATTTGGAACAAAAATAAGAAGTAGAAAAAACTCCTTTCTTGTTCCCAAGAACACTTCTGAGAAACACTTATTTTCTTCTCATTTTTCTTCTTCTTTTTGCCGATCACCAAGCTTGGCCATGGCCAGCGCCGACTAGCCAGATGAGGGCCGGTGACCTCGCCGGAGCGTCGCCGACCCTCGCAGAGGCTGAGCCACGGCGAGGCTCGTTGGCCCGAGCCACCCGGCGCGCGAGGCTCGGCCCCACCAGGCCACCTCCAAGACGGCAAAGCTTGGCAGTGGCCCGGCTAGGCCAACCCTCGCCGGTGGCTGGCAAGGTCAACCTCGCCAAAGCTAGGCGAGGTCGGCCTCGCCCAACCTAGGCGAGGCCGAGCCTCATGCGGCCACGGTGAGGCTAGGCCTCCCCAACCGGCGTGAGGCCGGGCCTCACCAGGCCAAGGCGAGGCCGACCTCGCGCCACCTAGGCGAGGCAAGCCTCGCCGAGGTCAAGCTAGCCTCCGGCGAGCTCGCCGAATGTCACCTAGCTAGTCGCCGGCCACCATCATGGCCGATGACTGGCCAAAGAGAAAAAGAAAAAGAAAAAAAAGGAAAATTACAATAAAAATATTAAAAAATTAAAAAAAAAAAAAATTATAAAAGTTCACTAAACATGTTTCTATTCTTTTTCTATTCTAGGAACAAAAATTTTGTGCAGTTACCAAACGTGTTCTTTTGTGCAAAAATTATTTCCCGGAACAAAAATAGTTTTTTCTATTTCTGTTCTCGAAAACAATTTTTGAATAGAAACATTACCAAACGCACCCAAAGTCTATGCATTTCATCGCCATACGAAAGGATTATGTCATGGACAGATATATTGAGTGTTAGTAATGATCACTTCGGATTAAGATCCCAAGTTCACTACCATGTTTTGGAAAAGTTTTCAGAGTGCCATGGGAATAAAGCTATAGTATAGCACAGCTTATCATCCACAAAAAGATGCTCAATCTGAGGTAATAATCCAAATTCTCGAGGATGTGCTGCGAGCTTATACTTTGGAATTTAAAGGAAGAATCCAAATTCTCGAGGATGTGCCGCAAGCTTATACTTTGGAGTTTAAAGGAAGTTGGGAGGAACAACTACACCTTGTTAAGTTCGCCTACAATAATAGTTATCAGTAGAGCATTAAAATGGCACCGTTTGAACATTGGATGGTAGAGCTTGCAGAACTTTGGTGTGTTGGGATGAAGTTGGAGAAAGAAAGATAATTGGCCCGGAGTTAGTGCAACAATCAATAGATGCAGTGAAGATCATCAGAGACAGGTTAAAGATTACCCAAAGCCGTTAGAAAAAGCTATACGGATAGATGACAAAAAGGCCTTTGGAATTCCAAGTAGGTGATCACATCTTCCTCAAAGTGTCACTGATATGAAAAACTTTGTGTTTCCGCAAGAAATGAAAGTTGAGCCCAAGATATGTCAGGCTGTTCAAGATTTTTAAATGAATAGGAGTTTGGCCTATCGCTAGGCGTTACCATTGAAATTTGCTCAAATACAAGGCGCATTCCACATATCCATGCTAAGGAAGTAGAATATAACTAGACACACGTGCTTAACTATGAAGAGATAGACGTGGATGACAAAGTGTCATACGTGAAAGGACTAGTGTGGATAGAGAGCAAGTGCTTTGGAACGAGACAATCCATTTAGTTAATGTGATCTAGCAATATCACGAAATGGAGGGGAGGCAACTTGGGAAAGAAAAGAAATAATCAAGCATCATTATCCCCATCGTTTTGAGTAATTTGGTATGCTTTGAATTTCGAGGATGAAATTTCTTTAAGGGGGAAGAGTTGTGACATCCTCAAAATTCAACCCTATTCAAGATATGATAAGGGATTTACTTCTATAAATGCGTAGTTAGCATAATTAGACTTTGAATTAGTCCATAAACCATTCAAGAGTACTAAACCTATTGAGAAAGCCAATTTAGAATTTCGATACACACGACTAGAGAACTCAATCATGGATTGACAATTCAACTATAAGGATCAATAAGGGACAATCTCAAGTCGTTTCAAACCGATCCAAGAATGATTATAGATTGATTCAATAATAATATATAGGTGAATTGCGAGTGATTCCACACAATTATTATATTAATTACGAATGATCCTAAACCAATTCTAAATGATCGTGTACTTCGAAATGAGCAATTGACCCATTACGATTACATGACAATCAAGGATAATCCATGAATTGAAAAGACTCAAACGTGAATTGATATCAAATCAACCACGGATCGAACTTGTGAAACCTTTAAAGGACACCCGTTGGTTTCAACTATGCTAAAGCCGCATTCAATGGATTTTAACCATAAATTTTAATTCGGTTAAGGGTATCAAACTTTAAAGCATTAAGAGACCACGATTAGACATTGCTTCATTGAATTCCCCACTTATCAATAAACCCTGAACTTTTGGATAAATGAAAATGGACCACGAAAATGTCAAGAAGACTTTTCCGAGGTAAAGACTTAAATTCTCATCAACGGAGCGCGGAGATTTGCAAAGTTGGGAGCGGGCCACGAAGAGGACTCAAGTGGGCCCAAGTCCATGTTGGATGGCCCAATGGGCCCAAGCCCATGGAGGAAGGCCCAAATGGGCCCATGCCCATGATGGGCGGCCCAAGGGCCACATGCCCAAAGAGTGAGTGGCCCAAGGGAGGGCAATGGACCCTCCAATCCCATCAAGCCATCATTGCAAGATCTTAACATTTATTACACTCAAGTACGTGAATAGCGCATGAATAATACGTAATCTTCGAAAAATGATCAAATTGCCTTCCCAATCAACTAAAAACAAAAGGGCAAAGGTGGAATTGACGAAGGTTAGGTGCCCATGTGCATGAAGGAGGAGATGAAAAGGACACTCTAAAGCCTAGCCTACCCCTAACTCTCAAGTGCATATCTCTTCATTAATGGCTTGGATTTTTCTTCAAGAAGCTTTCATTTGCTTGGTTGAGAGTGATTTAAGGGTTGGTGATGGGATGGGCATTTATTAAATTGACTAGATTTCCTCGACGTTTTCTCTATCTTTCCATTTTAGACCACACGGCAATTTTCTCTCTCTTTCCTCAATTTCTCTCACTTTCTCTCTCCCCCTACCCTTGGATGAATTTCCCCCATCCTCTTCCCCATTTCATACCCATTTCTCTCATTTTCCTCTTTAGACTCATTGGTAATCGACCGCCACAACTACCACCCTTAAATCGCCCTTCGCATTGTTGTTCCCATCACTGAGTCAAAGCTTTGGAGCCGAGGAAGCTACTGCCCAACCCCTCATAGCAGCCCTCTCTCCCTTTGTTGGTGATTTGGACATCGCGGGCTTAGGAGAGGATGTCCGTCGTCGAGCCGCTGCCATGCTGTCAAGCCAGGCCACCGTTCGACCCTCCCACATATGCTATGAAGGCATGACCAACACCCCATAGCTGTTGTCCGGCCTTGTCGCTCCTCCCCCTATGCTTTTTAAAGCTTGGACTTGATTGTGAATGGCTTTCTAGCCCTTGATTAGAATTGTTGTTGCATTTTGGAAGTAATTTAGGGTGAGATTAAGGTTAAATGGTGCTTTGATGATGTGATAAGTGATCATTGGGTTTCGATAGTTTATCTTGATAGGTTATCGAGTTTTGGACGATAGGTTATCGAGCTTTAGATGATAAGTTATCGAGTTTTGGACGATAAATTATTGAGGTTTGGTCAATAAGTTATCGAGTTTTGGACGATAAATTATTGAGGTTTGGTCAATAAGTTATCGAGTTTTGGACGATAAGTTATTGAGGTTTGAATGATAGGTTATCGAGTTTTGGACAATAAGTTATCAAGGCTTGGGTGATAGGTTATCATTTTTAGGGCGATAGGTTATCAAATTTTTACCAATAGGTTATCACTTCTTGGTTTGATAAGTTACATGATAAGTAGTTATGCAATAAGTTATTAGGTTATGACAAGTGAAGTGTGATATGTTCTTATAATATGCCATAATAGGGTGATAGACTATTATGTGGTGATATGTGCTTTATGAAATGATGTTGTGATAAGGCATGTCATTAAAATACGCTATGGTATTATGATGGGTTATAAAAATAAAAGATGAGTTATTGAATAGTTTATGATGGCATGTGATAAGTGATTTTTTATGATTTATGTTCAAGTATGATAATTTATCATACATTATATGCCATAATGGGATGATGAATCATATTGTGGTGATATTCATACATGATGTGATTTTGTGATGAAGTATGTTATTTAAATAAGTCTTGGATAAATTATGATGGCAATGTATTATATGTGTTCAATGGAAGTAGTCATTATACATAGGTTATGTTCATTGTCCATGGTCGATGCGTGAGAACACCCCGAGCCTCCGAGATTAGATATACGATGGTTCTTGGACATGCAAGGAAGCACGGCGGGTCAAGTCTCTCTCTCGAGATCGGCTATATTGAGACATATCGTTCATGAACCAAGTTCAATACTAGATCGGTGATCATGCACTTGGTCTCAATGCGATACCGAGACATATGGTTCCCGAGCTAAGTTTGGTATTAGGTCAGTGATCATATCACGACGAATCGGTCCTTTCTTGGTCTCGTTGCGATATTGAGACTATAGTTTCTGATCCATTTTAGACTTAAGCCGGTGCTCAATGTGTTGCGACCAATTTTTCGGGGTGAACCACCTAAAATTTGACTAATGGATTGTTAAGTCGAGACTTAACTTGGACTCTCCCAAACCCATACCAATTCGCGACTTATGTTCAGGTTCTTAACATGCAGAGATAGATTTTATATAGGAGTCGCCACTAATCCATTTTTTAGTGGGTCAATTAGAAACCTAAATAAAGTAACGGGAGTTTTACTTTACTCCTACGAACCAGAGACTCTAGGTACGAGGACTTGATTACACTAGATTTCTCTAATGCCCTTTCGATACCATTCTTTATTTTCAAAAATGTTTTTGCAGGCGGCTTAAATTGATTTTAAATCTATTTCCCTAACATGTAAGACGACCACCAATTTACACCCGGATAAACAATGAATAAATTGCAAAAACTTACCTCAAAGCAACGAAAGTATTTGCAATGTTAAATTAGAATCCACATCAACAACCCTAGATATGATTTCTAATTAACACACAATTTCTTTTTTTGTTTGTTTTCACTTATTTAATGAAAATCATGCAATATGCAATGCAATATAACTAAATAACCTAATTCTAATGTCATGCAATTTCTAATTAAATGGACCTAATAACAATCTCTAAATGACATGCATTTCATGAATCTAACCCTAATGACGTGCACATGATTTTTTATTTTCTTCATAAGCATGCAATCTATCCTAGATAATGAAATTGATTCTAAGACAATTCTTTTGGTATTTTTCATGAAATTCGAAATTAGAAAAAATGTGAAAATTATCTACCTAGATTAAGATATCATCTAATTTGTATTAGGAATAAGATTAAGCCAAACCCTAATTTAAACTTGAATGTTATCTTAACTTAGAAATCCCTAACTAAAATGCAATCTATCTAAAAAAATTATCTAAACTTATAATGAATTAAAAACTATTATCTAGAATTAAACTATGTGCAATTTTACCCTAATATGCAATGACATACAAACTATGCCCTAATTCTACATGACATATGCATGATGATTTTTTGTTGTTTTTCCTCTTTTTTTCCTTCTTTTAAAATTTTCGAAATTAATAATTGCCAAATAATTAAACATGCAATCCAGGTTAAAAATCTAGCAACCTAAATTGATTGATTTGGTTTTTGATTTTTTCGAAAATTTCAGAAAAAAATTTCTATTCTAAGCATGCAAACCCTAAAACTACATTTTTTTTACTTTTTTTAAGAAAACTAATTTAAGTAACACCACAGCAAATCAAGCAATATTGATAGCCAAATTGACGAACCATATCTCACGCATGAGATTGGGTTAGTCAATTTTACATAAATCGAAAATCGAATCTCGAGTAGGAGATCGTATTAGCAATTTTTTAAGTAATTGCAAGTTGGATTTCGAGCGCGAAAATCAGACTAGCAATCACTAATTCTCAGGCAATTTCATATCATGCAATTTCAATGTCACATAAAAGGGATAATTACATTAAAAGGAGAAAATAACGAAATAAAAATAATAATAATAATAAAATAAACAAAAGAAAAGAAAATTAGGATTACCTAATTTTTTTCTTTTCTTTTCTTTTTTCCAAAAAAAAAGTAAAAGGACAAAAAGGTTGGTGGCCGGCCGGAGAGAGGGAGGGTCGCTAGCTAGGGTTCCGGCGAGGACTGGTTACGGCACCGGGGCGGCGTTGGATCTAGCGATGTTAGTGGCGTCTGCGGAGGGGGCGCGACAACAGGGGAGCTCTGCTACCGACGTCGGCGAAGGAGGCAACGGCAATGTCAGATCGGAACAAAGGGACTGGCGGGCGGCGAGACTACAGTGCTGTTAATCGGCAATCGAGGTAGCACGGCGGTGCTAGGAATCGGATCGTGGCTGCTATGGGGGCCTCGGATCTACAAGCGGAGATGCGGCGACGCAGTGAACAGGCGACCAAGCACAGGCGACGCAGGGTGGTGGCACACGGAGGCGGTGCGACGGCAGGACAACGCGAGCTTCAGCGAAGCGGCGACACATCGAGGCAACGCGGGAGGTCGATGTGGCGGGACCTCAGCTATAGCGGTGAGCGAGACGGCGATGGCCGACGGAGACTCCCCCCACGAGGAAGATGAACAATCGCGCATGGGGGGAAGGGGCTTTTCTTTTTTTTTTTTTACTTTTCTTTTTCTCTCACGTCACTCCCTCCCTTTTCACTTTTTGCTTTTATATTCTTTTTTACCCAAGTGAAAAGAACCCTCCAATTCTTTACAGGTGACACATTTTATAGGTCCAAAAATCACATCTTCACAATATATTTTTTCCTTTTTTTGCTTGCACATGATACCCCTAAATATATCATTAAAATATACACAATCCGCGCAATATGCCCTTTTGTATTTCTCGCATATTCCATCCGAAAAAAATCCTTTTTTGCGCAAAATACATCCCTCAGTGTATATGTGAAAAATCTTAATGGAATATGTGAAAAATCCTTCCCTCATCGACGGTCTAAAATAAAAAAAAAAAAATGAAAATAAAAATAAAATGTATCTAAACTATATGCCATTTTATTTTAATTTTTTTTTTTTAATTTAGTAAAAATCAACCCCCAAAAATTTAGGTGTCAACGCAATGTAATAGGTCAAACCATGGATTCTTGTTTTGTGCTCAGCATATTTTATTGATGTACTTTAGATAGGTCGTGAGACACACTCCACCTAGCATACCATAGAGGCATTTATACTTGGTTAATGAGAAATATATTAAATTAATTATGTGATGGTATGCCTGTGTGATCATCTAAAGGCCTTGATACGTTTATGCTGGTCTTCATACATTTTACACGGGAGGATACCCAATTAAGTTCGGATGCCCCCAAGTCAACGGGATGCCATTTGCAGATGGATTTCAAAATGAAGCTCGTTACAAGAATGCCGTCTGAATGCGTTTACGTGGGACAATGCCATTCTCAATGAGGCAAGACAATACTCGGTACGCTAGATGACTGCAAACCTTCGGGTTGGCCTTGGGCTCTAAGCGACCATAAAAATCTGAAAGCATGGTCTCAAGGGTTGCATGGTCGTATAGGATGCCATGTGATTCTCAAGACGCCACGTATTAAAGTGCATGATTGCGTGAATGCATATTTTGAAAAGTGATGCTATAGTCGGCACACATGTGTCTTGAGATCAATATATGAGCAGTTCTAGATTATAGCATGGCATGGGTGCATGATTATAATATGTTACATGCTCTTGTGTTTGACTCGTGAATATGGGAAGTGTTATAAGATTTGCTTACGTGCTTTGTTATGATGGCTTAAGAAGGTAAGATGATCATTCTTGTTTATAGTTAGGGCAAAGCACGAGATGCTTTGCTATTGATCTACCCCCATTTGAATGTATTCCATAGAATTGATGGCATCTCATAATGCCAAAGTTAGAGATAGATTTACCCAAATTGCATGACACCAACTATCCCTTATGATGTTCATCATCAAATGTTCATTTTTATTTCACCTAAATAAAGACAAATCTGGCCAATTTTTTTAGCTATTTAATCCAGATTGTTCCTCTTTTGCTTTTTCTCCACTGATCTTTCCAAGGGAGCATCTAGGGACATGAAATTCCATGAGACCTACAAGCAAGTTCTTGGCATCAAGCTTCAAGTAAGTCATTTCATTAACGAAGCTAATTCTAAAACGTTTTTGCTCTCCTTTTTAAATGATAGAGAGAGCGAAACTAAGCGATCATTCCAAGGAGACAAACGGTGTGTGGCCATCCGCAATTGCAATTGCTCGACTGTTGGGACAAAAGAGGCGGCACACTCGTCATCGAAAAACCCAAGATAGAGCAAGTTCTGATGGAATGAGAGCGACAGTCTCTGGTTTTTAAGGGTATATCTGGTCCTACTCAAATAGCAACGTAACATCATGTCTTATGTTATCGCCATTTTCGGATATGTCTGTTGTCAAACTCCACTTCCAATGGCTGGGAAGATAAGGCGAGTTCACGGATTTTATTATGCCATATGTGTCTATACGTCAAAAAGTTCGACTTTATCTTCAATCTTTAAGCAATACCTAGAGCTATACACGATATCTAGGGGCACCTTTTTGTTGTTTCAGGGTTTAACTTCTCAAGATCAACTTTTATAGAAGTTGAGGAAAACATGACCAGTTTAAAGTGCGAATAATAACCATTCTACTTTAGAAATCAATATCTGGCCATAAATATATTTATTTTTATTTTTATTCCTGAATTAGTTTTTGAGCAAAAATATACATTTAATAACAATACAAAATTTCTCTTCTAGACAACGACCGGTGGTGGCAGGCTGCATTTAGAAAGATATTGAGAGTTTAGCAAAACACTCACTTTACTTCAAGGGATTTTGCCCAACACATTACATCCTCCTTGCCTTTTATAGACATTAGAAGGTCACAAACATACAAGGACCAAGCTTATGGGTCCTCAAACACACAGAGGCTTCGGAAAATCCAGTAGGGAATTATTCTAGGCGATATAAACAGTGATAGTGAATAGCAATTTCCCTGGCCTACTACTACAGTAACTGCTACAGTTAGTGATCTCGTCTGTCACAAGCATTGTAGTCGTAGTCTAAGTCATCAAAACTATGCATTTCTACCAAAAGATTTTCTTCGTATTTTTGCTCAAGTCCTGCAAGTGAATCTGGTGAGAGAATTCAGGTATTTTTTCATGTTTGCCTCGTTTGATGAGGATGCTTCCTCATGATTCCTAAAAGACCCTAGAGTGTCGGCAGGCATGTTTGGATGAGGCCAATTCGATGGTTGTACATAGTAGAATGTGTCCATGCCTAGAGATAAGGACAAAGGTCCTTGATCATATGGGTCTTGAGAAAGAGGACCCCCCATTGTGCATAAGGGTCTTGAGAGGATTGTGCAGGGTCATCTGTGTCTATCATTTCTTGCTCTTGTGATGATGGAGCTTGTATGAATTTCTCAAGTGCTTCCTTGGCTTTTGGTGTAAGGCTATAATGGTCCCATGCAGTGGCTACATTATAGTTCCACACATCTTCAAGAATGGTTTTATTTTCCTAGCATAAAACTCTTTGGAGTTCTCAATACTAGTGTTCACAGTAACCAACAGGTCCTGGAAAAGATTTGTAAATCCAAGCTTCTGTAAGGTGCGGTTGAGGTTTGTAGGATGTGGTTCCAATAATTTGTGGAGCATTGGTGATGCTGCCATTGTTTTTCTACAAAAGCCCATGGATGTCGGAAGAATAGAATAGTGTGGACTTCAGGGTTTGGTTGGATGGTTTTCAATTCTTGCTATAAGAGTTGCTTCTAGTGAGTGAGAGGATAAAACCAATTGAGGAAGGCTAAGAGATTTCTGTCACTTTCCTTTTCAATGTTTTAACCGAGTCCAAATATCCTAGTGAGGTTGGCAATGAATCTTCTGGTTGGAATTTCGATAGCTATTAAGTACTTATTAGTTAAGTACCATAATAACCATCACAACTTATCAGGGAAGTCTTCTTCCTTCCAGATTAAAGGGTGTATGAACAAATAGCTGGAATTTAATCCAAAAGGATAAGGGATTGAACCTCCATGGAGTCTAAATAGATTTGTGTGGCATTGCCACATGAGGTCTTCCAAATTTTCAGTGAGGCTGTCATTTTGGACTTGTTCAACAATTTCCTAGGGGTTTTGTCAACTTGGCCAATCTCGTATTTTTTAAATCTTATACTTTTCATTGTGATGAAGAGTATAGAAAGCATACCTCATGATGTACATGTTGATTTCTGCTGATGCCTTTGGTCTTGACAAAAAGTCAGCAAGCATGTTCTTCTTTCTAGCAATATGTTTGGTTTCAAAAGAGTATTTTGAATACCATTCAGCCCATCGAAGCAGTTGAGAATGTAGAATCTGCTTTTGTTTGAACTTGGTCATCTGGGGAAAAGATGCCATGTCTAATTCTACTAAGAAGTGATGGCCGATAAGATGGAATTCGAACTTTTTTATTCCATTTTTCACTGTCAAGATCTCTTTGAAAGTAGAATGATAATGCATTTCAATTTGGGAAAATTTTCCACTTTTGTAAGCACATGTGTCTTTTACCATCAATTTCTTCGAACAAAATGGCTGCCTAGTATTCATCACTAGCGTTAATCTGAAGAATTCTCTTTCCTATTGATGGGATTTGTTATGGAGGAAGAGTTTGCATGAACTCCTTAAGTTCAGCGACTACTTTAATTTGAGATTTTCCCTAGGGCGAGGAATTCTTCTTCAGCATGGATTGTAGAGGAATCGGCAATTTTGCAATGTTTGGAATAAAATCTCTAAGATAATTAATTATCCCAAGAAATTGCTGAACTTGCTTTGTCGTGAAATTCTCCTCAAGAAACTTTAACAATTCCTTAGCAATATGTGGCCCTGGATAGTAAGTACCTTTGTTAAGGTGCATACTAAGAAATTCAATTTCCATATGGGTGATATTCATCTTTCTTTGAGAAAACATAATCTCATGTTGCTTTACAATGTCTGCAAATTGCCCAAGAAGTTGGCAGTGGGATTCCTCGTCAGGGCTATAGAGTAGGATGGCATCAATGTATACAGCTACACTTGACAAGATTGGTTGGAAAATTCAACACATGGCCTTTTGGAACAATGATGGAGCTACCTTTAATCCAAACGGAAGAACTTTCTATTGGAAATGTTGGTTTGGAATACGGAACCATGTTTTTGGTCTGTCTTCGGGATGGATTCCCAATTGCCAAAATCCGGCCTTAAGATCGAATTTGGAGTAAATATGGGCTTTTAACAATCCAGTAAAAAGGGAATTTCTGGAAGGTAAAGGGAATTTGTCATCCTAAAGAAAAAGATTAAGAGGCTGATAGTTAATTACCAATCACATCTTTCCTTTGTTTTGTTTGGCACGCTTATTGACATAAAAGGCTTCATCAGCCCATTGAGAGTTTGAAATCTTAATAAGGCCTTGTTGCAACAGTTCCGAGCATTCCTTCTGAGCCAAGACTAGGTACTCTAGCTTCATTCCCATATGACACGCTTTGGTTGGATTAATGTCTTCATTTTTTTTTAAGGGAATGCGGACAAAGAATTCTGGGTTTTTCCATAAATGATGAGAACACTTTTGAGAGAATTTAAAATGGGGTTCTGAACAACATTCTAACAACTTCTGCATGATGGGGAAAAAAATCTTTCTTGAATATTGACGAACTCAAAAAATTGTCCTTAAAGTACAAGATTTTTTTGTCAATCTAACAACTTCTGCATGATGTCCCAACCAATAATGACATACTTTTTCATGAAGAAACCTAAGTCATTTTTTAGATAAATTATTGCAGGAATAATACAAAAGCACTATGTCAGAAATATGCAGATTTGAGAATACTAAAGGATCCTATACAAATTTCATGAAGAGACTTAAGTCATGATGTCCCAACCAATGATCAAATCTTTGTTAGGAAGATTGGATCCAAAGATTTTCGTAGTTATAGAACATTGGGGGAAAAACGCATGAGTAAGATGGAACCTAAACTTGCCTCACACAAGTAAGAACGACGACGAACAGCGGCGGCGGATGGCGGCGTGCGGGCGGACGGACGGCGGCTTAATGGGGTAGTTCTTACATTAGTAGGAAAAAGTATCTCTTAAGGCGAATTATTTAAATTAGAAACACAAGGCACCAAGCACAAGACACAAAGCACAAAGCCTTAAGAACTGAAATATCGAATACAGGAAGTCCAATATTCTTTAGAAAGAACTTGAGTGTCTAAGATTGAAGAACTTGCACCAGTGTCCATGAGAGCAATAATAGTGATAGGCTTGGCAAACTTTGAGATGAAGATTTTCACAGGAAAATTGGGACAATGGATTTGGCTTGAAAATATGTCAGGGTCATGTTATGATGAAGTGAGGGATATGTGAAAAAGGTTTTCGAAATCTGAATCTGAATCAATTTCACTAGGAGTTTGATAACAATGAATGACACAAAGAGTGTGTTCAAACGGTTCACCATCAGTAGAGAATAGAGATTTGACATCATCATCTTTGAGTGAAATGCCTATCTTAATTTCTATGTTATTTATCAGATGATTCTGACATTTTCTTGCCTGGGGGCAGTTTTTAGCAAATGGCCTTTTTGGTTGCAAATGAAGCATTGAGTTAATTTCTTATGGCTTGAACAATCTTTTCTTTTGCATAGGAATTGTCATTTCTTCTTTCTCCGGAAGTGCTTATAGCCATGTCTGGATTTCTTTATCCAGAATTTCTTAAAGTGCTTCTTTTTTTCTAGAAGACTTTCCACAAGAATCATCACAATTTTTCTTGGAGCATTTGATCTTCATCTCATGGCAAGAACAGGCTCTATCAAGTTCTTTGTTGTCCATGAGATAAGTTTTAATCATTTGGTGCTTTAAACACAAATCATCAAGGCACAAATGGATCTCTTGTTGTATTTCTCCCAAATGAATATCTATAATTCTTCTCTATCTACCTAGAAAAGATTTCTCGACTTGCCGAGATAACTCTTTAGGGATGGAGGTCAAAAAGATTTGCTTTAGGTTTAGATCAGCTCCAATACCATAGAAAAGCTTGAGCATTTCCCGATAATATTTATCGAGATGT
The DNA here is from genome assembly GCA_014182715.1 of Eucalyptus cloeziana. Lineage (NCBI taxonomy): Eukaryota > Viridiplantae > Streptophyta > Magnoliopsida > Myrtales > Myrtaceae > Eucalyptus > Eucalyptus cloeziana. Next base: position 16,866,350 of record CM024639.1, on the reverse strand, counting down.
TTTTTCTTGGAGAGAGCAGCATTTTCTTTCAAAGAATTCTCTCCTTTTGAGCTCATGAAGGTCAGAGGGCTTTCCAATTAAAAAATGGTATAGGAGGGTAATGGCATGGCTAAAATCTAGTGAAAGTAGTAATTGAACTTGGTCTTATTCTGTCACCTATTGCCACCAATGTTTAAGGCTACCTGTGAACCTTGTGACAAAACCAAAAAGGACATCATATTTATCCTGATTGGTAAGAGCTTGGGCATTTAACCAAGTATGGAATTCCTCAAATTTTTCTATCCATTTGGAATAGGGAATATCATCAACAGTAAAAAACTGTTTGGAGGAAGATTGTTTGCTTGAACCACATCTGGTTCGGAAGGGTTGGATTTCATATCTTGGTCTAGAGGATCGACCATGAATATTGATGAGGTTATCAACACAATAGAGAATGAATCAATGTCAGGGATTGAATGGATGAAGAGGATGAGAGGGATATCGAATCCGATCCGGTGTCAAAGTTGCTTGGACAAATCAATTCTGATGGAAATAGAATTTGATCCTTCAACGTGACAGGATTTCCTTCAACGTGACAGGATTAGGTTGTTCTTCCGAATTGCCTAGATCTTTTAAAAATGATTCTAATGGATTTGATAGCATCAAGTGGTTTGGTTTTTCCTTTATAACAAGCGAGGATCCTTCAGGCATCTTCTCTTTTCCCTTTTCTTTCCTTATTCGGTCCAATTCCTTTAGGCGATTTCGCATTTCTACTACATCTATCTTATCTTGTTTGATGGGGGCTTCTGTGAGAGCAGCAAAGATAGATGTATTCTAAGATGGTGAAGGAGGCAAATGTTCTACCAGCAATGTAGTCGGAAATGGGTTGAAAGGATTGAACCTTCCTTCTTTAATGAGTTGGATTTTCCTTTTAAGCTTTTCTATTTCTACCTTGGGGCTTTCAAGGTGATGATATCCCAAATGTTGTCCGGATTCCAAGGCATGAAGCCTTTTTTGGAAGTCCGAAAGCATCTTCTTGGTGGTTTCATCATATCTTGTTGCACATCCACAATTTTGGAATCAATTGCTTTGAACGCATTGTTGTGTGCTACAAGAGTCTCCGATTGCCAATTCAGGATGGCTTCAGCAACATGAATCTTTTTTTGTCTTCCATGTTCATCCACATCAGTGGGGGCAGGTATCTTGGGAGCATGCCGATATCTACCTTGTGGATCAATCAATTCTTCTGGAGTAGGGAACGAAAGTTTCGGACTTTCTCGAATGAGATGAGGAAAATCTGTCTCTTGGAACATGGCCATGGAAGAACTACATGGTGTTTCTTTCAGAGCCTCGAGTGGGTAGGAATGCCTTTTTGCCCACTTTAGAATTGGCTTATAAAATGGGAAAATGGCTGGTTTTTTCCAAGGAAGAGGTGATGGTGGTGGAGTTGGTGAAACGAAGGGTGGAGCAATGAACTCTGGTGGTGGAGTTGGTGCATAAGACACTATAAATTGGAATTTATCACACTCACCAAGAGTATCAACGGAGGAGTCTCTGTTCAAGTACCTTTGGTACATAGTTACCTTTGAAATTCCATACTTCCATCAGGGTCTTGCATTTGGGTCTACTTCGTCGGGAGAATTTGTACAATAGGAATATTAACAAAAAGGATCCCAGAAACAGTGACCATACAAGTCCTTGTAATAATGGACAGGGTTCTCATTACTCTGGAAATATTGAACAAGCCTTTTGAGATCTGGCTCAAATATTGACTTAGGAACACATGGTTCAATCATGAAGAGGGTTTGGAAGATAGAATGACTTTCTTCATTTTCCTTGCTGAATTTGATGGAAACAATGCCATCCTTTTTTCTGACAAATTCGGAGTTTGAGGACTAGAAAGGCTTGTTATTCTAATGTAGCTTTTCATAATTGGTGATCCATGTCTCTAGGAGGAGCTTGGCCAGCTTTTTTTTTTTGGGATTTGCCTGGGAATATGAATGCAAGATGCTTGATCATTCCACATAGAAATGAATAAAGCATCTTCATTTCCATTGTGGAAATTCAAGTCAAGAGCATGGTTCGGCACTCGATAAACCATCTGGTAATGCAGTGTTATTGCAATAGAGTTAGCAGTTTGAGGAGCTCCAATAGCTGGACCTAGACTTTTAGAAAGGAAAGTAGCTAGGAGTCTGAAAGAGCGATATTGAAGTTTGGATATAATGTTACAAAGATTATTCCAGCATTTAAAATTGTTTAGACAGTACCAATACAAGCATGCTGGTATTCTAGGAACCGAGTATCCAATAACGCTATTCTTACCACGACTAGCACACCCTTGCGACCATGGAAAGTAAGAGCAAGACGAATAGCCCCATAATGGACATGAGAATATCCATGTTGAGTCTATTGCCTAAGAAACTTTGGAGGGATTTGAAGAGTAACAAAATACTCATTTTCGGTGGTAGGAATGGGATGTTGATCAAACTTGGAGGACTAGACGTACTCCTTTACTTCCTTTGGAGTTTGGCGGATAAGTTGTCGAATGGAGCGGATAGGAGAAAATGATGAAGTAGGTTTTGCAAAGGCAGAATAAGGGTTCATAAGGGGAAGTTGTGTTTGAAAGATTTTGGTTTCATCACTAAGAGAGACTTCATAAAGATAGTCTATCTTAGAAGCATTTGACACACAAAAATCTGAAACAATTGAGGAAGATGGAGATGAGGCGAGAGAAACAGATGCTTCTAGTATTTCTGGTTCAGTCATGATGTGAAGAGATCTTCTCAGCATTGGATTCACCTACTGGGTGCATGGAACGAATCTTATTAAAAACGAAATCATGGCTAAGGATAAATAATAAGAAGAATTTTTATTTCTTATTTCTGTTCTAGAAATAAAGAAGTAGAAAATTTGCACTCTCATTTCTATTTTAGACCTATGTTTGGACTAAAAATTTATTATAAAAATAGAAAAATAAAATTGCGCTACCAAATAAATTTCTGTTCCAAACTTATTTTTGAAATAAAAGGATAGTTTAGCCAGAAATATCAAAGTCATAAGAATGAAAGAAATTTGAAGTAAACTTGTCGTAACATTGCAAGTGCAAGAATTGGGATCAACTTAACTAGCATCTGAATAAGTTGTGGAGATCTTGCAATTTGAAGAACTTTTTTTTTCCCCTAGTCATAGGCGTTTATTAACATCGCTTAAGTGCTTTTGTCACGTTTTTATTTTTCGGTCAAAAAGTTACAGCGTTTGGTATATGGGCCAAAAAAGGATCTACCAGATTTGAGTAGCGTCGGGTTGAGCCGCTTTTTCACCTGGATTCGGGTTACCCGAACTGGTTGCCAGCTCTCCTTTCAGATGGCATGCTCGCTCTCTGTTGTTTGCTCGCGGCTGGAGGCTAGAGCTGCTCTTCCGGTCTGATCTCTTCGATCTTCGCCATGAGCAACTTGCACGGTCGACGCCGGTTGTACCGACAGCACATGATGTTGGAACCCCGACTAAATTCATCAATCTTCGAGCGGGGGAGCTGAGCAAAGGGACCCGTTCACATTCAGCAGGACGAACCTTGACAAAAGTAGGACACGAGCCCCCATCATTCCACGCGACATAAATATTTGAGAAATATTTCGAAAATATCAACGCTCACGTCTGTCTTATATATTAGACTTTCCCTCCTTTGGCGTGCTGGTCTCCGCAACCTCTTTTGACTCTCTCACCTCGATCCTCGCGGCTTAGCGGATAAAGCTCAAATGGACGTTGATATGTTACTTTCATGCTGATCTGTAGAAGATTATGCTCGCTCTCTGTTGTTTGCTCGCAGCTGGAGCTGCTGTTCTGATCTGATCTCTTCGATCTTCGCCATGAGCAACTTGCACGGTCGATGCCGGTAGTACCGACGGGACATGATGTTGGAACCCCGACTAAATTCATCAATCTTCGAGCGGGCGAGCTGAGTAAAGGGACCCGTTCACATTCAGCAGGACGAACCTTGACAAAAGTAGGACACGAGCCCCCATCATTCCACGCGACATAAATATTTGAGAAATATTTCGAAAATATCAACGCTCACGTCTGTCTTATATATTAGACTTTCCCTCCTTTGGCGTGCTGGTCTCCGCAACCTCTTTTGACTCTCTCACATCGATCCTCACGGCTTAGCGGATAAAGCTCAAATGGACGTTGATATGTTATTTTCATGCTGATCTGTAGAAGATTATGCTCGCTCTCTGTTGTTTGCTCGCAGCTGGAGCTGCTGTTCGATCTGATCTCTTGATCTTCGCCATGAGCAACTTGCACGGTCGATGCCGGTAGTACCGACAGCACATGATGTTGGAACCCCGACTAAATTCATCAATCTTCGAGCGGGAGCTGAGCAAAGGGACCCGTTCACATTCAGCAGGACGAACCTTGACAAAAGTAGGACACGAGCCCCCATCATTCCACGCGACATAAATATTTGAGAAATATTTCGAAAATATCAACGCTCACGTCTGTCTTATATATTAGACTTTCCCTCCTTTGGCGTGCTGGTCTCCGCAACCTCTTTTGACTCTCTCACATCGATCCTCACGGCTTAGCGGATAAAGCTCAAATGGACGTTGATATGTTATTTTCATGCTGATCTGTAGAAGATTATGCTCGCTCTCTGTTGTTTGCTCGCAGCTGGAGCTGCTGTTCGATCTGATCTCTTCGATCTTCGCCATGAGCAACTTGCACGGTCGATGCCGGTAGTACCGACAGCACATGATGTTGGAACCCCGACTAAATTCATCAATCTTCGAGCGGGGGAGCTGAGCAAAGGGACCCGTTCACATTCAGCAGGACGAACCTTGACAAAGTAGGACACGAGCCCCCATCATTCCACGCGACATAAATATTTGAGAAATATTTCGAAAATATCAACGCTCACGTCTGTCTTATATATTAAACTTTCCCTCCTTTGGCGTGCTGGTCTCGGCAACCTCTTTTTGACTCTCTCACATCGATCCTCACGGCTTAGCGGATAAAGCTCAAATGGACGTTGATATGTTATTTTCATGCTGATCTGTAGAAGATTATGCTCGCTCTCTGTTGTTTGCTCGCAGCTGGAGCTGCTGTTCCGATCTGATCTCTTCGATCTTCGCCATGAGCAACTTGCACGGTCGATGCGGTAGTACCGACAGCACATGATGTTGGAACCCCGACTAAATTCATCAATCTTCGAGCGGGGGAGCTGAGCAAAGGGACCCGTTCACATTCAGCAGGACGAACCTTGACAAAAGTAGGACACGAGCCCCCATCATTCCACGCGACATAAATATTTGAGAAATATTTCGAAAATATCAACGCTCACGTCTGTCTTATATATTAGACTTTCCCTCCTTTGGCGTGCTGGTCTCCGCAACCTCTTTTGACTCTCTCACATCGATCCTCACGGCTTAGCGGATAAAGCTCAAATGGACGTTGATATGTTATTTTCATGCTGATCTGTAGAAGATTATGCTCGCTTTCTGTTGTTTGCTCGCAGCTGGAGCTGCTGTTCCGATCTGATCTCTTCGATCTTCGCCATGAGCAACTTGCACGGTCGATGCCGGTAGTACCGACAGCACATGATGTTGGAACCCCGACTAAATTCATCAATCTTCGAGCGGGAGCTGAGCAAAGGGACCCGTTCACATTCAGCAGGACGAACCTTGACAAAAGTAGGACACGAGCCCCCATCATTCCACGCGACATAAATATTTGAGAAATATTTCGAAAATATCAACGCTCACGTCTGTCTTATATATTAGACTTTCCCTCCTTTGGCGTGCTGGTCTCCGCAACCTCTTTTGACTCTCTCACATCGATCCTCACGGCTTAGCGGATAAAGCTCAAATGGACGTTGATATGTTATTTTCATGCTGATCTGTAGAAGATTATGCTCGCTCTCTGTTGTTTGCTCGCAGCTGGAGCTGCTGTTCCGATCTGATCTCTTCGATCTTCGCCATGAGCAACTTGCACGGTCGATGCCGGTAGTACCAACAGCACATGATGTTGGAACCCCGACTAAATTCATCAATCTTCGAGCGGGGAGCTGAGCAAAGGGACCCGTTCACATTCAGCAGGACGAACCTTGACAAAGTAGGACACGAGCCCCCATCATTCCACGCGACATAAATATTTGAGAAATATTTCGAAAATATCAACGCTCACGTCTGTCTTATATATTAGACTTTCCCTCCTTTGGCGTGCTGGTCTCCGCAACCTCTTTTGACTCTCTCACATCGATCCTCACGGCTTAGCGGATAAAGCTCAAATGGACGTTGATATGTTATTTTCATGCTGATCTGTAGAAGATTATGCTCGCTCTCTGTTGTTTGCTCGCAGCTGGAGCTGCTGTTCCGATCTGATCTCTTCGATCTTCGCCATGAGCAACTTGCACGGTCGATGCGGTAGTACCGACAGCACATGATGTTGGAACCCCGACTAAATTCATCAATCTTCGAGCGGGGAGCTGAGCAAAGGGACCCGTTCACATTCAGCGGGACGAACCTTGACAAAAGTAGGACACGAGCCCCCATCATTCCACGCGACATAAATATTTGAGAAATATTTCGAAAATATCAACGCTCACGTCTGTCTTATATATTAAACTTTCCCTCCTTTGGCGTGCTGGTCTCGGCAACCTCTTTTGACTCTCTCACATCGATCCTCACGGCTTAGCGGATAAAGCTCAAATGGACGTTGATATGTTATTTTCATGCTGATCTGTAGAAGATTATGCTCGCTCTCTGTTGTTTGCTCGCAGCTGGAGCTGCTGTTCCGATCTGATCTCTTCGATCTTCGCCATGAGCAACTTGCACGGTCGATGCCGGTAGTACCGACAGCACATGATGTTGGAACCCCGACTAAATTCATCAATCTTCGAGCGGGGGAGCTGAGCAAAGGGACCCGTTCACATTCAGCAGGACGAACCTTGACAAAAGTAGGACACGAGCCCCCATCATTCCACGCGACATAAATATTTGAGAAATATTTCGAAAATATCAACGCTCACGTCTGTCTTATATATTAGACTTTCCCTCCTTTGGCGTGCTGGTCTCCGCAACCTCTTTTGACTCTCTCACATCGATCCTCACGGCTTAGCGGATAAAGCTCAAATGGACGTTGATATGTTATTTTCATGCTGATCTGTAGAAGATTATGCTCGCTCTCTGTTGTTTGCTCGCAGCTGGAGCTGCTGTTCCGATCTGATCTCTTCGATCTTCGCCATGAGCAACTTGCACGGTCGATGCCGGTAGTACCGACAGCACATGATGTTGGAACCCCGACTAAATTCATCAATCTTCGAGCGGGCGAGCTGAGCAAAGGGACCCGTTCACATTCAGCAGGACGAACCTTGACAAAAGTAGGACACGAGCCCCCATCATTCCACGCGACATAAACATTTGAGAAATATTTCGAAAATATCAACGCTCACGTCTGTCTTATATATTAGACTTTCCCTCCTTTGGCGTGCTGGTCTCCGCAACCTCTTTTGACTCTCTCACATCGATCCTCACGGCTTAGCGGATAAAGCTTAAATGGACGTTGACATGTTATTTTCATGTTGATCTGTAGAAGATTATGCTCTACAACCATTCTGATTTTTTCCCTTTTGATTTGTTACTTCAACAGAACCTCCATGATGAACCGACTTTTGATTGGGTCATCGAATCTGGTCAATGGCTGAGCAGATGATCTGAAACCTTGAAGTGGTTGCACATGTTCTGCTCGTCTTTTTGGGTAAGGCATCCACTTCCATCTCTACTCGCCATCTCCATGGAATAGCAAATCAAATAACGCCATAAATCATGGAAGTTACCATCACTTCCAGAGAGCACATAAAGCCCTCATCCCCAACTCCCCCTCACCTCAAGACTCATAAACTCTGTCTACTTGACCAGCTCATTCCTGCTCCTTATGGTCCCGTCATCCTCTTCTTTTCTCCGGATGCTCGCCTCAAGTGTCGTGATATCCCGGCCAAATTAGAGATTCTGAAGAGATCTTTGTCGACGACCTTGGCCTGCTTTTACCCGCTTGCCGGCAATCTCAAGGACGAGCTCACCATTGATTGTGACGACAAAGGAGCTTACTACGTGGAAGCACGAGTTGGTTGCTCCTTATCGAAATTCCTGGCCCACCTGGACCTCTTGCTGTTGTGCAAGTTCCTCCCAATTGATCTCGTGCATAAAGAAACTTATTCAGGGACCCGTGCCGCCAATATCCAAGCCAACATTTTTGAGTGTGGCGGAATCGCCATCAGCATATGCATAACGCACAAAATTCTCGACGGTGCTGCCGTCAGCACCTTCCTCAAAGGGTGGTCTGCTGCCGCCCGGGGTGACAAGGCAGTGATCCCTGACTTCTCTGCGGCGTCTCTCTTCCCAACTGAGGACTTATGGCTCAGAGACACGTCTATGGTCGCATTGGGCTCGTTGTCCAAAAAGGGCAAGTCCATGACCCGGAGATTCTTATTCGACGCCTCAGCCATAGCCACCCTTAAGGCCAAAGCAAAAGGCTCCGACTCGAAATGCCCGACCAGTGTTGAGTCGGTCTCGGCCTTCATATGGCAACGCTGCATGGCAGCCGTCACGGAGAGAAGAAACGGCATCCAAAGGTCTTCCATCCTGACCAACCTCGTGAACCTGCGGAAGAGGATCGAGCCGCCCCTGTCCGACTGCTCCCTCGGAAATATCCTCTGGATGTCCAGCGCCAAGTCAGCGAGCAATATGGACAGATCGCTGCGTGCTCTGGTCAATGAGGTCAAGCACTCGATTTCAAGAATCGACAGTCATTTCGTCGAACAGCTGAGGGGCGCGAACAGGAGCAGCAGGATCATGGACTCTCTGAAGGAAATGAGCGGCGCAGCGGCCTCCGAGGACGGAGTTGACCACTTCGGGTTCTCGAGCTGGTGCAAGTTGGGATTTAACGAGATCGATTTCGGGTGGGGAAGACCCGTGTGGGTTAGCAGCTCCGGGATGAGCGGGCCTGTGTTCGTGAACTTCGTGATTTTGGCCGACACGAGGAAGGCGATGGGATCGAAGCTTGGGTCACATTGGATGAATCAGAGATGGCCGTTCTGGAAGGCGATGGGGAGCTCCGGACATTGGCTTCCATGGATCCGAGTCCCCTGACGCTTGCCAATGGCTACGTGGGCAAGGCTCCCTGTTACTCTCGACTGTAAAAATACATATTTGCTTTTACCATAAATGATTTTCCATAGATTAATTATTTTCAGCAAAAATCATATAAGTAAAAGTTTGGAAAACTAATTTGTGGAAAATTATTTCCCTCAAATAAATACAGCCTTAGTCACAGGTAATATTCAACTATTTCCGTACGTTTGATGTCTCTACTTGCAAATAACAATTAGCTATGGCGACGCATTACCGTCACAAAATGCGTGTTGCAAAAGACAAGCGATCGAACAACAAAATAAACAAAACAAAGAAAATAAACCAGATATTAAATTTACTTGGTTTGGCCGGCGAGACTTATTTCATGTGGAGAAAAGCACGAGATTCCAGTATAAATCAATCGATATATATAGGAAATAACAAGTACACTCAAGTCACTTTAACGCTTTTTGTGTATTTTGATCCTCAATTATACTTAGTAATGGGAAAAGTACCAAAAAAATCATAAATCTATTGCATTGGTACCAATTCAGTCCTAAACTTTTCAATTAGACCAATTCAGTCCTAAACCTTTTAATATTAGTATCAATTCAATCCATTCGGCCAATTTTGGCCGGTCGGCGCTGACGTGGACGTCGGCCGGTGACCGGACATTGACGTGGCAATTTTTTTATTTTTTTATTAATTTTTTTTTCTTTTTTTCTTTTCTTTTTCCTTTTTTCTTTTATACTTTCTTCTTCGCGATTGTCGACGAGCCTCCAATGAGGCTCGCCGGCCATTGGGCGAGGGCCGCAAAGCCCTTGCCCGCCGGCAAGGCGGCTTCGCCGAATCTAGGCGAGGCCAGCCTCGCCATGGCGGCCATCGCCGAGGCCATGGCGAGCGGCCATCGCCGCCTCCGCCGGCGAGGGTCGGAGGCGAGGCCGCAAGCCCTCGCCGAGCCATGGCGGCCATCACCAAGGCGGAGGCAGGGCGACCCTCGCCAGCCGCCGCCGAGGGTCCTCGCCCTTGGCCACGGGCGAGGCCATGGCGGCCTCGCTAGGGCGGGAGAGGAGGGTGTTGGGGGCCGCGTGGGGGCTAGCCTCGGAGGGTTTGTTGGGGCGAGGCGAAGATCGAGGGGAGGAGCGGCGGCGTGAGGCGCGGGAGGTGGGGGACTAGGGCCTCGAATTGGGATTTCATAGAGGTGAGGGCGGCAGTGACAAGGTCAAGAAGCTTCGGGATCGACAGTGGAGGAGGCGTCGGGGACTCAGCGGCAAGGCTAGGGCGAGGCCAAGCGATCACCGATGGCTAGCGAGGGCTTCATGGCCCTAGCCTCCACCTTGGCGATGGCCGCCATGGCCTCGCCAGCCACGGGTGAGGCTGGCCTCACCCAAATCCGGGCGAAGCCGCCTCGCCAGCGGCTCTGGGAGAGGCCAGGCGAGGGCCGCGACCCTTGCCCACCGAAGGCCTGCCACAATCACAAAAGAAAGAAAGCAAAAAAGAAAAAAGGAAAAAATTAATAAAAAAATTCGAAAAAATCATAAAAAAAAATCATAAAAATTGCCACGTCAGCGCTAGCTGGCCAAAATTGGCCGGATGGACTGAATTGGTACCAATGTTAAAAGGTTTAGGACTGAATTGGGTCAACTGAAAAGTTTAGGACTAAATTGATACTAATGCAATAGATTTAGGACTTTTTTGGTACTTTTCCCCTTAGTAACTCACGTAATATTTAGCCATCTCACAATTACACATGTAATAATTTTTTAATCTCACGAAGTGATTCACAAATTTTATTACAAAATTTATTGGCTTTAAAACACTTGCACTTTCTTCATAATGTAAATGATGAATATGCCGCAAATCAATTGTTATGACCAAAAGCTTCTCTTGGTTTGCCCTAGTGCTCTATAACCACAACCCATCTACTCTATATATATACACTTTTTGGATCCAAGATAGGAGGATCCAAACTAAAAAAACCTACTCAAATTAAGAAACCTCATATCGTTAATTCTTCCTTCATGAATTTAAATTCAAGACATATTATAGAAATTTTCCATTTAGCATGACGTTGAGTCAAGTCACCACCACTTCACTAGACTTTAAACATCATTGCTACTTCCTCACAGCTCTTCATGAGCTCCTCAACTGCCACAAGCATTTTCTAAATTTGACCCGCGCTTGGATTCCACCGTAGCCCTATATCTCATTATGACATCAACATTATGTAAAATTCATATGCAATTATGTCTTAATTTCGTCCAAAGAACATATCTAAACTCGGTTGATTCAGAGTCGCTCTTTCTTTTTTTTTTCGGAGGCAATGCAACAGAAAGTCGTAATTACTTCATGAGCAGAAGCACAACACAAGAAGCTGTTCATCAAAACCCAGTCAGCTTTGTAATTTATTTTCACAAGAATCATAACATCAATGGACATAATAACGGTAACAAGTGATGCTTGCATCACTCACAAAGATTACAAGATACTAGCAGCATTTGGTCTCCACACTGCGAATTAAAATGAAGAGATAAGTACATTGGAAATTCTAAAATTTGTCAAGAAAGTTAATTGAATCTTAAACTTTTAAAAAGTCCTAAAACTTATCATAGAAATGCAATTGAGTCCCAAAATTTTAAAAAGTGTAATCAAATTCTAAAACTTATCAAATTAATCCAATCAAAATCCTTTTATTGATTACACTTTTTGAAAGTCTTAATATTCTATTGTACTTTCATGATAAGTTTTAAGATGTGGTTGCTTTATTTGTAAATTTTAGAACTCAATTACATTTTCATGGTAAGTTTTAGGATGTCCAATGCACTTATTCTTGAAATGAAAGATAAAAAATCAAAATTAAGTTGGTGTGTCGTGTGATTCTGATTTATTTTAACGATTCTACTTTATTCATATGAAGACGAAGACTTCCTTTTGCAGTAACCCAAAACACAAAATTAAAAGGCTTGAACGAGCTCATATCATGGAGAACTAGACCGTAGACCATCGTCAATCTTCGATCTCCGAAACAGGTGGATTTATGGAAGCGTACTCCGTCAGCTCCTCGTCTTGGTCCAGCACTTCAAGCTCTTGTTCGACCATGAAAACCCACGCTTCGACTCCTTTGCGGCACCTCGTGTCCAACAGAAGCACAGCGTTCCGGCTCAAGTCTCCCGATTCCTCCGGGAAACCAACCGGGCTCACCCATGCCGGCATCCCCCACCCGAAGTCGATCTCGTAGTGACCAAAGTTACACCAGCTCGAGAACGCTACGAGTCGATCGGTGCGGGCTAGAGACTCCCTCATTTCCCTAAGGGCGTCCCGTAGCGCATTCAATCCGCCGTCGCCTTCCAAGCCTCTCACGAATTCGCCGTCTATTTTGCTCTTCGCTTCTCGGAGCCAGCCAATGAGGCTGGGCAGGCCGTCATAATCCTTCTCTTCGAGCGGGCATAGGATAGTTGGCATCCATACATAGTTCCCCATTAAGTCATCGTGGAAATTCGGGACGGCTCTTCTGCGGAGGTTCACGGCGTTGGTAAACACCACCGGTTTGTCGAGGCCGGATACCTTGGTCACTGTGGCCGTCAGTGATTTGCACATCAAAGCCGTGACGACTTCGGCGCGAGTCGGGTTTTGCACTCCCACATTAGCTGTTTTGGCCTTGAGTCTTGCCATGGCCGATGCGTCGAACACGAGTCTCCTCGTACCATACCTTGAAAGGGTGATGCCAATATTGATCAACTAAAATGATGTATGCATAATTATATATCACTTATTCATTACACTAAATTTATTTCAACGTGATATTTACAATTTAACAAAAATAAATAAAACGCAACATCAAATGCACTAATTATTGCTAGTTTGCTATCATGTCACAACTACTAATGATTTACGAAATGAGCACAATAATTAATATTTTATACAAAAATATATATTTTTTAATGTTTAAAAAAAATGGCCCGGGCAGTCTATGCCTAGGCTCGGCACGGTGGGTTGGCACAACTCGATGGTCAGTCCTAAGTGTTCATCCTATGTTACTATATCGCCAAATGTTACCCATTTGTACGCGATAGAAAAACTTCATCAATACTGTTATGAATCCAAACTCATCTGAATGGAAAGAGAATTTCCAAGTGTCTTACTATAAACTTTAAAGCAATGGAAAATTGCACCTTTACATTCACATGTGCACTTTCGGTAATAATTACTTATTTTTAAGTACATACATGTTATGATCACAGGACCATCTGTACAACATGAATTTCACCTATGAATTTATTTTTATCACCAAACGACGCAATTTTCAGTTCAATATGATAACGTACCCCATGCATGGATTCGGAAGGTACTTATGAAATGTTTGCGCAATGCAAATTACTTGTTCTTCAAAGTTCGAGCATTTGGATGGTTTCCTCTTGTTTTAGTAGAGATCTATGTAAATCTTGTACATCCTTAGTCATACACTACATAGAAGAGGACCCATGAAGCACGGTTCATTAGTAGCTAGAGATCATCCTCATAGCTACTACCTGAACACTCTTGTGTCCTCTTGAACGCGGGGCTACTTCTAAAAGCCTTCTAGGATTCGGATCTCTATCTAAAAGAACATCAGCAGCAGGGAGTGGTCCGCAGTGGCTGAAAGCCTGACGGAGCAATGCTGTGTGGGGATAGAAGTCCCCCAAGTTATGAGATTATAATCTTAGAGAAGAAATAATGACAGTATCTAGGGAATAAGCATTGGCGAACTCTATGCCAACACTAACGGTAATATAGAGGATGTAAGCATTATCAAGAATGTTTTAGATAGATGGAAGAGGGCTTTTACATTTATTTATAAGTGGATTTCCATATTCAAATGGTCATCACGTTGAGTGCTTCTTCTTGAGAGTTAACGAGAATTAGATTGCGATGCTGGGAAGCTTAGTTCGAGAGAAGGATTTTTCATTTAGCTTTTTTGTTTATCTGTCAGGGTGACAGCTAAAAGTATGACATCACTAATATGGATAGAAATATGACAAATTCGTGATAAAACTATAATATGTACCGATGAAAAATTCTAAGTAAAAAGAGAATTGGCATGCAAAACGGTGTATTTTCAAAAATAGAGGATGCAAAAAGTTACCAAGATAAAGCTTAGGGTTTTCTTCTCTTATCATCTTTTCCCTGGCATGCATTACCATATCAGAATTTTGTCATTTCTGTACCTGGCTCTGTTGATCTGTACCTGCCTCTGTTGACAGGACACATGCCAAAGAAGGTATCCTCCTCGGAGAATGCTTTGTTTTGGATGAACAAAGTGGGCGCATCAAAGCTGGGACGCGGTGCTTCGCCGGTTTTGCGGGCCGCGGCTGCCCAACCTTTGAGGAAAGTGGAGAAAGAGGCCCCGTCGGCTGCGGCGTGCGAGATGAGCACGCCGACCACAACTCCACCGCAGGGGAAGGCCGTCACTTGAACCATCGCCACACGATCTCCCACTTCTGCTCTCCTCCATGCAGCGGCACAAGGCAGGAATTTCCTGACCGTTTCAAAGTCTGGCTGGTGGAGTAGCCACGATAGGGTGAACTCGGCCCTGGCCTCGACAAGGAGAACGCCCTCGTCATCGCACTCAATGGAGAGGCCGTCGCCATTGATCTTCCCCGCCAAGGGATAGAACAACGGTAGAGTTTCGGACAGAGATTGCTTCAGAAGTTGTACCATGCGTAAAGGTGTTGTGGCGGCTCGATCAGCTTCTTCGATGGTGTAGAAAAGGACCAAGGGAACGTAAGCAGTAGGCATGAACTGATCAAGAAGGGACAGCTTATGGATTTTGAGGTGGTTTGGTGTGGGACTATATGGTTTCACGAATTCCTTGGATACCACTACGACCTCCATTTTGGATGTGGTTCGGTGTCTTAATTCGTAGTGTGTGCGAATATATATAGGTTCGATGCCTAAGTACTAATTTTAAGAGTAGCTTAAAAGTTTTCGGGTCTTGAGAGAGGAATTCTATGTGATAGATGGTATGCGTAATTCATTTATTACGGAAAAAAATTACCAAAATGGTCATAAATATGTTGTAAGTGTATCAATTCAGTCATGAACCCTTTTTTTTTTTGTCAATTCAATTCTAAATGTTTTGTATTTATGTCAACCAATATTAATGTGCACATTGACCGGCAATAGCATTCAGCCAACATGATGTGGCAATTTTTAAATATTTTCTTTTATTTTTTTTTCCTTTTCTTTTCTTTCCTTCTTCCTTGAGCCAATCCCAACCACTAGTGAAGCTCACCCTCGCTGTCATTGGGAGAGGGCTAGCCTCACCATGGTCAGGCAACCTTGACATCGCTGCCCTCACTCTCACCTAGATCTAGCAAGGTCATGCCTTGATAGGGGTACGGGCAAGGTCGAGATTGCCTAGCCATGGTGAGGCTAGCCATCACCCAATGATGATGAGCACAAGCCTCACCCGTGGCTGATGATGTCGACCTTGTTGGCCTTAGCTATTGCTTGGTTCGGTGACTGGCTAGAGGAAAAATGAAAAAAACAAAAACAAAAACAAAGAGAGAGAGAGAGAGAGAGAGAGAGAGAGAGAGAGAGAGAGAGATTAAAAGAAAACCACGTCAGCATTGACTGGTGTCCATGTCAACATCGGCAAGCCAAAATTGACCAAATTGACTGAATTAGTACAAATACAATAGGTTTATAACTGAATTGGCACAATTATAAGAGGTTTATAAGTGTTTTGGTAATTTTCCGGTTTGTTACACAATTTTCTTCCAACGTCACTAACATGAGTAGTTATAGTTTGAAAGATTGATAAATCTAAATCAATAGGGTTCGATGTGGATTGTGTACAGAAATTGCACTGGCCGACTAATACGTTGGGAAATTATCGAAAGTCCCATGATAGTCGAACTATGTGGATGCATCTCGACTTTTGAGTTTCTTGTCAAATCCGATAACATCACCAAATTTCAACTGATTAGGATCCTCTCAAGCTAAAGGAGGGCAACTTTAAACCTTCATTTAACCGGCTAGAAATTTTTTATATGCGTCACTTCACTTTTGAACCTACGAAGGCCGCGGCGTTCAACTCTCCTCTTCTTCTTTCTCCTACGAAAGTTTCCATTTTCATATTCCAGCCGCTGCTGCTATGCGAAGATAAAGAAAGGTGACGCTATGGTCAACTGCAACGGCCACGCCGGCTGTAATCATGAGAGATAGACGACGAGGTGAGCAGATTAGCCCGCCGTTATTAATGCTAAGAATGATGCTAGGCTCTACTAGCCGGTAGCCGTTAGCCAGGACGGCGGACGCGATATGTACAACGGAGGGCCCTTTGGATATGCAAGGAGAGGACAACCAAAATGAGATAGAAAGAGAGTTGCATTTGGTTACACATTGAAATCGAATTTTCATGATTTGAATTTTTATAGTTTCAAATTGCTAAGTATGTAAGCAATTAGCTAAGGGCCTATTTGGTAACATTTTTGTTCTAGAAAATAATTTTTTTTTTAGAAATAGTCTTTTACTATTTTTATTCCCTAGAATCATTTGTGAGTAAAAAAATGTTTGGTAACTACAAAAAATTTCTATTCTTGAAATAGAAAAATGACAGGAATGGGTTTTGTAGGGCGCGTTTGGTAACGATTCTGTTCCTGGGAACAAATTTTAATCATAAATGATTATTTTTTATTCTGTTCCCGGAAACTAATTTTGAGTAAAAGAACGCGTTTGGTAACTATACAAAATTTCTGATTCTGGAATAGAATTGCGTTTGGTACCGTGTTCATTAATTTTGTTCCAAATCAATTTATTTCTAATTCTGGAATAGAATTGCGTTTGGTATAAAAGAGTTTTGAGGATTCAATTGAGTTATGACCATTAAAATGACACACTTGATTAAGTCAAGAAATATCGATCTAGTATAATGATGTGATGTCTCTTGTTGTAATGTGTGGTCATACTCCCAAAGAAGGTACAAAGTCAATGTAATCAATTTCCAACATAATCTATCTCCGCCCTTGCTATGAATAGTTAAAGTTTGAAAAATTGCATAAGTAACCTTCCCGATAGCGATTGACGTGAGTTGTGTAAAACCGTACATAATATTAATCGCTCATAAAATTCATTTTTCCAGGCAGTGTGGCACAGCCCGAGGGCAATTAATGCTTTTAAAATTATAATGTTTCTATAATTAATTGTTTTCAATATGTCTCAAGACAGTCGTTAATAAAATGTGGTACTCTAAAGTTCTGACACATTTTGGTCTATCTCGAATGACAATTGAATGAGATATCTATGTACCTCCAAGCTCCAACTTCAGAAAATCTCAATCCAATTTTATCGTTTAGGGCCTATTTGGTTAAGCTTTTTAAAAAAGCATTAAACATTTTTTCCCAAAAGTTTAAATAATGGGAAAAGTGTCGGAAAAATTCTAAGCCTTAACATGTTGCATTGTTGTTGATTTAATCAAAAACCTTTTGATATAGTACAAATTCAGTCATTATGGCTAATTTTGGGCGGACATTGCTAACGTGGATGTCAACTATCATATATAATACGGCCCGCAACTACCGTGTATATATATATTTTTATTATATTTAATAATTTTAGAATTTCTTTCTTTTTCTTATTTATCTCTTTTTCTCTCCTTTTTCCAGTGGCTGGCATGGCCAAGGCCGGAAGATTCCTTTCTGGGCGACGGAGGCTCTTCCTAAGGAGCAGCCACATCTCTGCTCTCCGACTCTTCAGTCGAAAGCTTGGAATCTAGCACCAGGATGCCTTCCATCTTCATCGACTTTGGTTCGTTCTCCAATGACACCGGAGTTGGTTGAGATTTGGCCAAATCAACGGAAGCTCCATTTTCTTGTATTCTGAATCCGAGTGCTTTCTCCATATTTGGCGAGGCAGCTTCGATCTTCGCCTTCTGGTCGATTTCAGCTTTGGTTGAAGAGCTAAGGCTTGTCCTAACTGGAATCATTGATCGCATTTCATCCCCATACTTCACCGGACGAGGCCTTTTCCTCTTGGGTGTCGACACAGATGTCAGCTGCCATGGATGAAAGCTGAAGGACGAAGAGAATGGGCTTCAAAGCTCGCAAGCGATCGTTGGCCATGGGTCGATTAAGGTTGACCTTTGCCCAAGCTAGGGCGGTCTATGGCGGCGAGGGCCACCCTCATCGGCCACCAAAAAGCAAGAAAAAAAAAAGAGAAAAAATAAATAAATAAAAAAGATAATAAAAATAAAAATAAAAAAAGGAAAAAAAAAAACCGAATATTACTAAAAATGTGAACATCCGCCGCCAGAGGCCGGCCAACATCCACATAAGCAATATCCGTACAAATTAGCTGAAAGCACTAAATTGGCACCAAGTCAAAAATTTTAGGGTTAATTTGACAAAAAATATTCATGACTAAATTAACACTAATGCAATAGGTTTTGGGTTTTTCTGACACTTATTCTTTCAAAATACTATGCAAAATTCAAAAATTATGAAGAAACTATGTCTAAATATATGAAATATTGCAAAAATTTAAGTCGTTTCAAGTTTAGAAGAGTTCAAAGTGCATCCATCAACCAAAAATTTTGATTACGTGAGATTTTTGTGGAACCATGCTGATTGTTCTAAAAGCTTAAACAGTTAAATAAATGTGTGATTTATTATTTAAATATTTTAATACTCCCCCTCATGTTTAATCTGGTCTTTTGCCTATTACTAAGCATGAAAATATATAATTGGAATGCAAATGGAGTTTGCAAAAATTTGAACTCAGAATCTCTAGCTCTAATACCATATAAAATTCTGTAAAATCACTGTTAACTGTTCTAAAAGCTTAAACTGTTAGAAGAATACATAATTTAATATTTAATTATTCTAACAAATTAAGTAAAAAGCAAAATGTAAAAGTCAATCTGAACACGTGTCCATGAATTGATTTATTATGTCCAGGATGCTTGCTAACATGTTTGTACTTCCAAAACCATGAAACTGATGTCATCTTTTCCTACCCAAGTTTCAAATTTATGAAAGTTTCTGTTGGCCCGCTCTCCTCTTTTCCTTTTTCATCTGTCAGCCATTGTTGTTGTGTGAAGATGAAAAAAGCGACTCTCTGTTGACGTGAACCGGACGTGGGCCTTGCCTTTTCTTCCTAATCTATGAGAGTTTGTGTGTCTGAGTGTGAAGGAAAGATAAGTGAGAAAACGACATCACAAGTGTCATAATTTTCATACAATATTTACTTGAGTGTCATAACTTTTTTTTCTACTCACTTAAATATTATAACTTATATACCCCGCTCATTTAAGTATCAAACATTTCTAAAAACATTCACCTTAGGTGCTATACCACATCGGACTTTTGATAATTAGGCACATGCTCTTAAAAAGTCATGATACTCAAATTATAAAGTTATGGCAACTAAATACTTTTTAGAAGTTATTGCACTCAAATGATTGAAAAAAAGAGTTATGACACTCAAGTGAGTGCTAAACAAAAATAATTACAATTGTACTGTCCTTATCTTAAAGATAAGTCTATTCTCTGTTGTGGTTATTAATGCTAAGAAAAATACTAAGTAGGGATAATGCATAGATACTAGCTACTTAGTAGCTACAAAGGGACGTTTAATTAATGAGGAATCCGCATCCGCATCAAAATTAAAATGAGTGTAATGATGATTTGCATTTTTTAAAGTCTCTAATTGCTGTATATGTAAGAAATTAGCTAAGCATGCTTGTTTTTTTTTTTTTTTTTTTAATTTTAATTTTGGCATATAGGCGGTGGTAGCCTCTGAACGTTTTTTATGGGTTCAATCAACTATCTGAGTTTTTCTTTTTTTTTACCCTTTTTTTTGGGGACCTTTTTCTTACCAATTGAGTCGCTCATTTTTATTCAAATGAGCCATTTCGTTGAATGTGTAAATGGGCACGCTGGCGTGGATCGTTAAAGGCCAACGTGTCAACATACGTATCACTGACTTTGCTCGAGTCTTGCGGCGCTATAGCCCGCAATAACTATGTTAATCTGGTGTATCGTTGCTGCCTCCTCTCTCTCTCTCTCCCCACCCCCCAATTGCACCATCGAAGGGGATCCGAGATCCCTAGCCTTAGAAAGCTTAAGTTAGAGGTTGCTTGAGACTAGGCGGATCCATTATTCATGATGTCTCAAAAGTCTCTACTCTAAGAGGGTAAAAGAGAGGGCGCGATGGACGACGGAGGCGAAGGTGAGACAGCGATGTATCGCCACAATACATGTTCGAGGCAAGGGCAAAGGCAAGACAAGCAAGGGTGGTCACGGAGGTGGAGAGGGGAGGACTGTGGAGAAGTTAGATTTGAACTTTTGAGAAAACGTCTTTTAATATTCAGTTAACAAGTTTAATCGAAATAGTGATTAATTTTACTTTATTTGAATTTTATCAGTATTGATAGTGCATAATACAAGAAAATTTGTAATGTTTTTAAAATTGGTTGCTTAACAAGTGAGTCATAACAGTCGTTAGCAATATATATTTAGCCATAGTTAGAGACATTTTGTTCAATCTCAAATAACAATTTGGCAATGTTATGGGAGATGCGGAAACTATAACGAAATTAAAATCAAGAAGAATAAAAGAACACTAGATTTTACATGGAAACCCTTGTGGTAAAAACCACAGGGAGAGAAGAAACAAAATTCATCATTTAAATCAATGATTATGAAAGGTGGCTTTGAAAAGCTTAGACTTTTTCTGTCACAACTTCTTATATATAAGCAAGAATCAAATCCAAAGTAAAAAATCTCTTTTTATGAAACTTTCTCCAACGAGGAAAACCATTCAATTAGGAAACATATCCAAAATAGGAAACCTATTTGAATTAGGAAAAATAATGTTCTAACTCAAACTTGAGACATATCTAACAATCTCCACTTTATCTCAACATTTTAGTCAAGTTACAATTGCTTTGCTTGAATTCTACATAAGCAACAAACAATCTTCTCCTCCCATTAGAGTAAAACTTAGTTGCAGCAAATATTAATCAAATCCAAATGACCATATTAATGTGGTGTATCATTGTTGCCCCCCTCTCTCTCTCTCTTCTCTCTCTCCAATTGCACCGTCAAAGGGGATTCGAGATCCCTACCCTTAGAAAGCTTAGGTTAGAGGTTGCTTGAGACTAGGCAAATTGATTATTCACGAGCTCTCAAAAGCCTCTACTCATAGAGTAAAAGAGAGGGAGCGATGGATGACGAAGGTGAAGGTGCGATGGCGACGGGGAGCAAGCGACAATGTTCGAGGGCAAGGTCAAAGGCTAGGCAAGCGGGGGTGGTCACAAAGGTGGGGAGGGGAGGGCTGTGGAGAAGTTAGATTTGAACTTTTGAGAAAAGGTTTTTTAAGATCCCGTTAGTGAGTTTAATTGAAATAGTGGACAAATTTACTTTATTTGAATTTTATAGGCATTGATTGGGCATGATACGAGAGATATTGTGATGTTTTTACTATCAGTTGCTGAACAGGTGCCTTGTAACACTTATTAGCAATATATATTTCGCCACAGTTAGGGACATTTTGGTCAATCTCAAATAATAATTTGGCAAGACATCCATATACCCCTACCCTCTAACTTCAGAAAATCTCCACCCAAGTTTAAAGTTAGGGACCATTTGGTTAAGAGTTTTAGAAAGCAACTTTTTTTTTTTTTTTTTAACGTATGTATGTGTCAATTTTTTTTATACTGTGAAACTTTTGGCTGTTTCAAGTTAAGAAAAATCCAAAGTGCGTCCACTGCAAAATTTAGATTAAGCGAAAAAATAAAGTATAAAAGTCCAAACGCGCCTTTAATGTTTTGGCTGTTTTCCCACGAAAGTTGCGAATTTGTGAAAGTTTCTGTTACCCATTCTCACTTTTCCCTTTTACATTTTCCAACCATGGCTTGCATAAGAAGATTAAAAAAAAAAAAAAAAAAAAGCGACTCATGATGTTCACCAGCACGCATCATGGGGTACGCCGGCAATTCTTTTTATTAATGCCAAGAAAAATACTAGGCAATAATAGTAAACTTGTCAATTTCGTGGATCGCGTAAGATTTCTCTGGGTCAAAAATGGACCCGACGGAAATTGGTCCACTTAATCTATATTGGCTCTTTTTTATGTAATACAATTTTAAAGATCTGTACCTGTCCTAACCTATAGCCAACCCAACCAGGTTTCCAATTTTTGGCAATTTTTCCCTTTAAAAATGGAAAAAAAAAACAAAAACAAATCATACTAAAAGAACTAACCAATTAGAATCAAATTAAACATGAAATTTATACACGGGCTCCTAGCGTTTGGTTTTTTTATTAAAATAAGATTCCAAGTAATTCATATAAATGACAAGCAATTATTGCACCCTTTTTGTTTTTAGTCTTATTGGTGACTATTTAGTCTTTTCTTTGTGCGCATGCATTTATGGCATTTCATGTTTCATGCGCAATTGGATAGGGGTCATTCACGTATGACATCAGAATTTTATTGAAAAATTCGTACATTGTACTTTGCCCGACAGGAGAAGATTGTAACCTTACTGACGTAAATTGTGGAGTCATGATTGATATTTTTTTCTTTGAATATGTAAGCCAAGGAAATTGGAAAATTTTGACTTGTGGCGGTGCCGATAATACGTCGACGAATATGAACTAGGAAGTGCTTGGTTTTGTCCGGGTTTGATTGAGCCAAGTTTAGAGGAGAGGCTTTCTCTGATTGATATAATCAAAGCTTAGTATTCGTGAGTGAAGATCGGGGACCACTAAGACAATTAGAGTTAAACGTGTTTTGGTGTTTGTTTCTTACAACTTCTTTTTAACCCTTCATGGAGTGACCCATTTTAAACCCAGGCCCAGCAAATACGAGTGGGAAATGCACTAGTGGACCCATTTTGCCACCTCTAAGTTGTAGTAATATATAAGTACTAGCCATTAGTAACCACACGGAACATATTAAATTGAGTCCCGCTCACTATATAGAAATGAGGCGATCTGGATAAGATAGAAAGAAGGGCTAATACCATGAAAAAATTCAAATTAATACACATGTGACATTATCCCAAATTAACCCTAAATTGATACACATGTAACAAATTTATCATATGTTCCATTAAATTTTACAGTCAAATTATTGAGTTAAATAACAAATGATAGTTGACGAGTGTACCAATTTGATATTTTACCCTCCGTATCAATTTGTGATTTTTCGTGTTATTAATCTAATTTAACAAAAAGTAAGGGAGTATAAATTTATCATAAATATACCAACTTAGGGTTTTATGGTAAAAATCAATTTTGGATAATTTATTACATATGTATTAGTTTGGGGTTTTTTATGATCAAAAAATTAGTTTATGATAAATCCGTCATAAGTATACCAGTTTATAATTTTTCTTTATATTAACCCTAAAAGGAATTGACATAAATAATAAGGAGTCCAAAATTGAAAATATTGATTTAATAATTGTTGCATATAGTGGCACATCAAGATCAAAATAAATTTATGATGATTCGAATTTTATCGTGTCAAACTACTATTAATGTAAGCACTAGCTAAGTGTGCTCGCTATCTTTATTTTTGGCAAAAAGTCCTTGGTAGTCTCTAAACAATTTTAATTTGTTGGATCAAGTTTCTAATTTATTTATCTTTTTGCCGATTGAATCTTTGAATTATATATGATTTTTGTTTGAGTAGATCCTTGAGTAAAATTTTTAAATAGAGATGCTGGTGTCATGGGCCAAAAGTTTCTAGCCAAGAACAACCTCGTGCAACACTTGGTGAGCTGATACATCGAACAGACCTTCCCTTAATGGGTCATTCCTAAAGACAAAATGTCAAATCACATCCTAATAATCAACAATTCAATGCTCAATTTGGCTTGAGATACCAGTCCCTCAAGCGAGATATACAATTTACTTTAACACAATCACTAATTTTGGCATATCATGGCTCTTATTACGAGAGTATTATCATCTCTTGGCCAAATTAGGGAAGGTAGCCCCAATCCACCTTTAGAGATTCTCTAAGATGATAATTTTCACATCCCTGAATTCTTAACATAAATACCCTAACGCAACTTCTATGAACTAGTTGTGTCAACCTTCTACACCTCCCATGCTTCATTCAATTGCCACAAAACCCCACTTTTAGCCCACATGGGTACGAAACCATGACACTCTTCTCTACCCAATGTTCACAATGTGCTCATTTTGAGCTATTGATGGAGGTTTCTCTTCTTATTGGAAACGTGGCAACACATCTCTTCCTGGCATTTGCCAATAAAGATTAGGTAACCTATTCCAATATCATTTGTTTTGGCTTGCAATGGCCATTACTAGGAGAGTGACGTCATCTCATGATCACTTTGTACACAAAAAGCAAATGCCGCCTATAAAGATCCTCTAAAATGATAATCATTCCAACCAAACCTAACACAACTCGTCCATTTGCCACCTCTACCATATGTATACAAAGAACGTATAAGACCCATTTGTTAAGTGATATGGGATACTTCAATACTCCGTCTCATGTGCAAGTCAGATATGGCACGTTGAATTTGATTAATAGGGATGGATACACTCGTCAAAGGGAAAGTACCTTGTTTTGATACTATGTTAAAAAGGTCAACCCAAAATGTCAAAGTTATAAGTAGATGGAGACTATATGTAGAAGCTTAAATGATTTGGTTGCATGTGAGAAATGATGTCGAAATATTCTATACATCATTTGACAATGGGTTAAATACTCTTTATATACATGTGATTTCATCTACTTAACAACTTACGCTTTTGTCTAAGTGGACACACATGCGAAAGAAATGAAACTTAGCTTTGTTCTAATACCATGTTTAAAAGTACAAATAAGTTTAAGCTTTATAGGTCAAGCGATATAAGATATATCAAATCGAGGTGACGGGCTCCAAACTTATCTCAACAATGAGGGCGACAAGATAGGGCCGCGATCTTGGGTTGAGCAGCAACGTTGAAGAGCAAAGGTGATCAAGACTGGTCGGCAGTGTTAAGCGGTTTTAGGCACATTTTGGTAACGATTTTGTTCCCGGGAACAGATTCTGATAAGAAATGATTCTTTTTTATTATGTTTCCGGGAACAATTTCTAGGCAAAAGAACGTATTTGATAACTGTACAAAATTTCTAATTCTGGAATAGAAAAAGAACAGAATTACATTTGGTAACTACATAAAATTTCTATTTCAATTCTAAAATTTTATCAAATTATAGAAATTCTATTGATTAATTATATTTATACTGAGTAATAAACATATTAACTAATCAAATTTTTATTAAAAGTAAATAATAAACTATAGTATAAACTATAAATATAAATACTAAATAATAAATTAAAATACAAAATTAAATATGTATTCTATAAATAGCAAAAATTCAATTCATACTTCAAATCATTTTTTTATTTTTTAAATAATTTTATTAATTTTTCCTTTCTTCCTCCCCTTCTTCTTCTTCTTTTTCAAGGTGGCCAGCCGGCGGCCTTGGGACGACCGGCGACCCGAGCCAAACGAGGGCTGGTGTCTCACCGGAGCATCGTCGCCCTCGTCGGTAGGCCGGGTGAGGCTCGTCTAGCTCCGCCAAGGCTCGGCCTTGCCAAATCGCAAGGCGCGCCTAGCCCGCCGAGGCTCGGCCTCACTAGATCTAGCGAGGCCGAGCCTCGTCGGTGGCCAGCGGGCCTTGTTGGGGCTGGGTGAGGCCCGCCTAGCCACTGACTAGGCTCGACCTCGCTAGATCTGGCGAGGCCGAGCCTTGTCAATGGTTGGGCTTGCCTCCGGCGAGCTTGCCGGACCAGTTGCCAGTGATCGGCGATGGTGGGCAGTAGATGGCGACGGACGGCAACCGCGACGGTGGCGGTAGATGAAGAAGAAAAGGGAAGAAGAAGAAGAGAAAGAGAAGAAGAAGAAGAAAATGGCTTGATTCTTAGATTTGCTCTTGGGAACAAGAATCAACTTTTTTTTTTTTTTTGATTATGTTCCAAATCTACTTCTAGGAATAAAAGAATAGGAAATTGTTCTTGGGAACAAAAATTTTACCAAATACGATTCTGTTCCAAAACTACTCCTAGGAACAAAAAATCAGAATCATAGCCTGTTTGGATGATGAAGAGCGGGACTGATGAGCACTGGTCTAGATGAAGAACATCAAACATGAATGTGAGTGCGACAGATGGTTGATTGATAATGGTGTAAAGTGATATTTTTTTTCTAGGAGAAAAAGAAATGGAAGTGGTTTAATGATAATGTGGTGGTGGCCATGGCAATGTTTCCAGTGGGGATTTATGTGATGGTATGCCTGGATTCTCGTTTAGGTGTCAACGCAATGTAATAGGTCAAACCATGGATTCTCGTTTTGTTCTCAGCATATTTTATTGATGTACTTTAGATAGGTCATGAGACACACTCCACCTAGCATACCATAGAGGCATTTATACTTGGTTAATGAGAAATATATTAAATTAATTATGTGATGGTATGCATGTGTGATCATCTAAAGGCCTTGATACGTTTATGCTGGTCTTCATACGTTTTACACGGGACGATACCCAATTAAGTTCGGATGCCCCCAAGTCAACGGGATGCCATTCGCGGATGGATTTCAAAATGAAGCTCGTTACAAGAATGCCGTCTGAATGCATTTACATGGGACAATGCCATTCTCGATGAGGCAAGACAATACTCGGTACGCCGGATGACTGCAAACCTTCAGGTTGGCCTTGGGCTCTAAGAGACCATAAAAATCTGAAAGCATGGTCTCAAGGGTTGCATGGTCGTATAGGATGCCATGCGATTCTCAAGACACCACGTATTAAAGTGCATGAGTGCGTGAATGCATATTTTGAAAAGTGATGCTATAGTCGGCACACATGTGACTTGAGATCAATATATGAGCAGTTCTAGATTATAGCATGGCATGGGTGCATGATTATAATATGTTACATGCTCTTGTGTTTGACTCGTGAATATGGGAAGTGTTATAAGAATTGCTTACGTGCTTTGTTATGATGGCTTAAGAAGGTAAGATGATCATTCTTGTTTATAGTTAGGGCAAAGCACGAGATGCTTTGCTATTGATCTACCCCCATTTGAATGTATTCCATAGAATTGATGGCATCTCATAATGCCAAAGTTAGAGATAGATTTACCCAAATTGCATGACACCAACTATCCCTTATGATGTTCATCATTGAATGTTCATTTTTATTTCACCTAAATAAAGACAAATCTGGCCAATTTTTTTAGCTATTTAATCCAGATTGGTCCTCTTTTGCTTTTTCTCCACTGATCTTTCCAAGGGAGCATCTAGGGACATGAAATTCCATGAGACCTACAAGCAAGTTCTTGGCATCAAGCTTCAAGTAAGTCATTTCATTAACGAAGCTAATTCTAAAACATTTTTGTTCTCCTTTTTAAATGATAGAGAGAGCGAAACTAAGCGATCATTCCAAGGAGACAAACGGTGTGTGGCCATCCGCAATTGCAATTGCTCGACTGTTGGGACAAAAGAGGCGGCACACTCGTCATCGAAAAACCCAAGATAGAGCAAGTTTTGATGGAATGAGAGCGACAGTCTCTGGTTTTTAAGGGTATATCTGGTCCTACTCAAATAGCAACGTAACATCATGTCTTATGTTATCGCCATTTTCGGATATGTCTGTTGTCAAACTCCACTTCCAATGGTTGGGAAGATAAGGCGGGTTCATGGATTTTATTATGCCATATGTGTCTGTACGTCAAAAAGTTCGACTTTATCTTCAATCTTTAAGCAATACCTAGAGCTATACACGATATCTAGGGGCACCTTTTTGTTGTTTCAGGGTTTAACTTCTCAAGATCAACTTTTATAGAAGTTGAGGAAAACATGACCAGTTTAAAGTGCGAATAATAAGCATTCTGCTTTAGAAATCAATATCTGGCCATAAATATTTTTATTTTTATTTTTATTCCTGAATTAGTTTTTGAACAAAAATATACGTTTAATAACAATACAAAATTTCTCTTCTAGACAACGACCGGTGGTGGCAAGCTGCATTTAGAAAGATATTGAGAGTTTAGCAAAACACTCACTTTACTTCAAGGGATTTTGCCCAACACATTACATCCTCCTTGCCTTTTATAGACATTAGAATGTCACAAACATACAAGGACCAAGCTTATGGGTCCTCAAACACACAGAGGCTCCGGAAAATCCGATAGGGAATTATTTTAGGCGATATGAATAGTGATAGTGAATAGCAATTTTCCTAACCTACTACTACAGTAACTGCTACAGTTAGCGATCTCGTCTGTCACGAGCATTGTAGTCGTAGTCTGAGTCATCAGAACTATGCATTTCTACCAAAAGATTTTCCTCGTATTTTTGCTCAAGTCCTACAAGTGAATTTGGTGAGAGAATTCAGGTATTTTTTCATGTTTGCCTCATTTGACGAGGATGCTTCCTCATGATTCCTGAAAGACCCTAGAGTGTCGGCAGGCATGTTTGGCTGAGGCCAATTCGATGGTTGTACATAGTAGAATGTGTCCATGCCTAGAGATAAGGACAAAGGTCCTTGATCATATGGGTCTTGAGAAAGAGGACCCACCATTGTGCATAGGGGTCTTGAGAGGATTGTACAGGGTCATCTGTGTCTATCATTTCTTGCTCTTGTGATGATGCAGCTTGTCTGAATTTCTCAAGTGCTTCCTTGGCTTTTGGTGTAAGGCTATAATGGTCCCATGCAGTGGCTACATTATAGTTCCACACATCTTCAAGAATGTTTTTATTTTCTTGGCATAAAACTCTTTGGAGTTCTCAATACTAGTGTTCACAATAACCAACAGGTCCTGGAAAAGATTTGTAAATCCGAGCTTTTATAAGGTGCGGTTGAGGTTTGTAGGATGTGGTTCCAATAATTTGTGGAGCATTGGTGATGCTGCCATTATTTTTTTACAAAAGCCCATGGATGTCGGAAGAATAGAATAGTGTGGACTTCAGGGTTTGGTTGGATGGTTTTCAATTCTTGCTATAAGAGTTGCTTCTAGTGAGTGAGAGGATAAAACCAATTGAGGAAGGCTAAGAGATTTCTGTCACTTTCCTTTTCAATGTTTTAACCGAGTCCAAATATCCTAGTGAGGTTGGCAATGAATCTTTTGGTTGGAATTTCGATAGCTATTAAGTACTTATTGGTTAAGTACCATAATAACCATCACAACTTATCAGGGAAGTCTTCTTCCTTCCAGATTAAAGGGTGCATGAATAGATAGCTAGAATTTAATCCAAAAGGATAAGGGATTGAACCTCCATGGAGTCTAAATAGATTTGCGTGGCATTGCCACATGAGGTCTTCCAAATTTTCAATGAGGCTGTCATTTTGGACTTGTTCAACAATCTCCTAGGGGTATTGTCAACTTGGCCAATATCGTATTTTTAAATGTTATACTTTTCATTGTGATGAAGAGTATAGAAAGCATACCTCATGATGTACATGTTGATTTCTGCTGGTGCCTTTGGTCTTGACAAAAAGTCAGCAAGCATGTTCTTCTTTCTAGCAATATGTTTGGTTTCAAAAGAGTATTTTGAATACCATTCAGCCCATCGAAGCAGTTGAGAATGTAGAATTTGCTTTTGTTTGAACTTGGTCATCTGGGGAAAAGATGCCATGTCTAATTCTACTAAGAAGTGATGGCCAATAAGATGGAATTCGAACTTTTTTATTCCATTTTTCACTGCCAAAATCTCTTTGAAAGTGGAATGATAATGCATTTCAATTTGGGAAAATTTTCCACTTTTGTAAGCACATGTGTCTTTTACCATCAATTTCTTCGAACAGAATGGCTGCCTAGTATTCATTACTGGCATTAATTTGAAGAATTCTCTTTCCTATTGATGGGATTTGTAATGGAGGAAGAGTTTGCATGAACTCCTTAAGTTCAGTGACTACTTTAATTTGAGATTTTCCCTAGGGCAAGGAATTCTTCTTCAGCATTAATTGTAGAGGAATCGGCAATTTTGCAATGTTTGGAATAAAATCTCTGAGATAATTAATTATCCCAAGAAATTGCTGAACTTGCTTTGTCATGAAATTCTCCTCAAGAAACTTTAACAATTCCTTAGCAATATGTGGCCCTGGATAGTATGTACCTTTGTTAAGGTGCATACTAAGAAATTCAATTTCCATATGGGTGATATTCATCTTTCTTTGAGAAAACATAATCCCATGTTGCTTTACAATGTCTGCAAATTGCCCAAGAAGTTGGCAGTGGGATTCCTCGTCAGGGCTGTAGAGTAGGATGGCATTAATGTATACAGCAACACTTGACAAGATTGGTTGGAAAATTCAACACATGGCCTTTTGGAACAATGATGGAGCTAACTTTAATCCAAAAGGAAGAACTTTCTATTGAAAATGTTGGTTTGGAATACAGAACCATTTTTTTGGTCTATCTTCAAGATGGATTCCCAATTGCCAAAATCCGGCTTGGAGATCGAATTTGGAGTAAATATGGGCTTTTGACAATCCGGTAAAAAGGGAATTTCTGGAAGGTAAAGGGAATTTGTCATCCTAAAGAAAAAGATTAAGAGGCTGATAGTTAATTACCAATCACATCTTTCCTTTGTTTTGCTCGGCACGCTTATTGACATAAAAGGCTTCATCAGCCCATTGAGAGTTTGAAATCTCAATAAGACCTTGTTGCAACAGTTCCGAGCATTCCTTCTGAGCCGAGACTAGGTACTCTAGCTTCATTCCTATATGACACGCTTTGGTTGGATTAATGTCTTCATTTTTTTTAAGGGAAGGCGGATAAAGAATTTTGGGTTTTTCCATAAATGATGAGAACACTTTTGAGAGAATTCAAAATGGGGTTCTGAACAAGATTCTAACAACTTCTGCATGATCGGATCTAACAGATTCATTTGGATGGAAAAAAGTCTTTGAATATTGACGAACTCAAAGAATTGGTCCTTATACTTAATACATTTTTAAGGAATGATACAAAACTGAGAAATCTGAGTCATGATGTCCCAACCAATGATCAAATCTTTGTTGGGAAGATTGGATCCAAAGATTTTTGTGGTTATAGAACATTGGGGGAAAAACTGAACAGTTAATGGGGTAGTTCTTACATTAGTAGGAAAAAGTATCTCTTAAGGCAGAACTAAAATATCAAATACAGGAAGTCCAATATTCTTTAGGAAGAACTTGAGTGTCTAAGATTGAAGAACTTGCACCAGTGTCCATGAGAGCAATAATAGTGATAGGCTTGGCAAACTTTGAGGTGAAGATTTTCATAGGAAAATTGGGACAATGGATTTGGCTTGAAAATATGTTAGGGTCTTGTTCAGATGAAGTGAGGGATATGTGAAAAAGGTTTTCAAAATCTGAATCTGAATCAGTTTCACTAGGAGTTTGATAACAATGAATGACACAAAGAGTGTGTTCAAACGGTTCTCCATCAGTAGAGAATAGAGATTTGACATCATCATCTTTGAGTGAAATGCCTATCTTAATTTCTATGTGATTTATCACATGATTCTGACATTTTCTTGCCTGGGGGTAGTTTTTAGCGAAATGGCCTTTTTGGTTGCAGATGAAGCATCGAGTTAATTTCTTATGGCCTGAACAATCTTTTCTTTTGCATAGGAATTGTCATTTCTTCTTTCTCCGAAAGTGCTTAGAGCTATGTCTGGATTTCTTTATCCAGAATTTCTTAAAGTGCTTCTTTTTTTCTAGAAGACTTTCCACAAGAACCATCACAATTTTTCTTGGAGCATTTGATCTTCATCTCATGGTGAGAACAGGCTCTATCAAGTTCTTTGTTGTCCGTGAGATAAGTTTTAATCATTTGGTGCTTTAAACACAAATCATCAAAGCACAAATGGATCTCTTGTTGTATTTCTCCCAAATGAATATCTATATATCTTCTCTATCTACTTAGAAAAGATTTCTCAACTTGCTGGGATAACTCTTTAGGGATGGAGGTCAAAAAGATTTGCTTTAGGTTTAGATCAGCTCCAATACCATAGAAAAGCTTGAGCATTTCCCGATAATATTTATCGAGATGTTTTTTCTGGAGAGAGCAGCATTTTCTTTCAAAGAATTCTCTCCTTTTGAGCTCATGAAGGTCAAGAGGGCTTTCCAATGAAAAAAATGGTATAGGAGGGTAATGGCATGGCTAAAATCTAGTGAAAGTAGAAATTGAACTTGGTCTTATTCTGTCACCGATTGCCACCAATGTTTAAGGCTACCTGTGAACCTTGTGACAAAACCAAAAAGGACATCATATTTATCATGATTGGTAAGAGCTTGGGCATTTAACCAAGTATGGAATTCCTCAAATCTTTCTAGCCATTTGGAATAGGGAATATCATCAACAGTAAAAAACTGTTTGGAGGAGGTAGTCACATTCTAAGAAAGATTGTTTGCTTGAACCACATCTGGTTCGGAAGGGTTGGATTTCATATCTTGGTCTAGAGGATCGGCCATGAATATTGATGAGGTTATCAACACAATAGAGAATGAATCAATGTCAGGGATTGAGAAGGATGAAGAGGATGAGAGGGATATTGAATCCGATCCGGTGTCAAAGTTGCTTGGACAAATCAATTCTAATGGAAATAGAATCTGATCCTTTAATGTGACAGGATCAAGTTGTTCTTCTGAATTGCCTAGATCTTTCAAAAATGATTCTAATGGATTTGATAGCATCATGTAGTTTGCTTTTTCCTTTATAACAAGCGAGGATCCTTTAGGCATCTTCTCTTTTCCCTTTTCTTTCCTTATTCGGTCTAGTTCCTTTAGGCGATTTCGCATCTCTACTACATCTGTCTTATCTTGTTCGATGGGGGCTTCTGTGAGAGCAGCAAAGATAGATGTATTCTAAGATGGTGGAGGAGGCAAGTGTTCTACCTGCAATGTAGTCAGAAATGGGTTGAAAGGATTGACCCTTCCTTCTTTAATGTGGTTGATTTGCCTTTTAAGCTTTTCTATTTCTACCTTGGGGCTTTCAAGGTGATGATATCCCAAATGTTGTCCAGATTCCAAGGCATGAAGCCTTTTTTGGAAGTCCGAAAGCATCTTCTTGGTGGTTTCATTATATCTTCGAAGATCTTGTTGCACATCCACAATTTTGGAATCAATTGCTTTGAACGCATTGTTGTGTGCTAAAAGAGTCTTCGATTGCCAATTCAGGATGGCTTCAGCAACATGAATCTTTTTCTGTCTTCCATGTTCATCCACATCAGTGGGGGCAAGTATCTTGGGAGCATGTCGATATCTACCTTGTGGGTCAATGAATTCTTCTGGAGTAGGGAACGAAAGTTTCGAACTTTCTCGAACGAGATGAGGAAAATCTGTCTCTTGGAACATGGCAATGGAAGAACTAGATGGTGTTTCTTTCAGAGCCTCGAGTGGGTAGAAATGCATTTTTGCCCACTTTAGAATTGGCTTATAAAATGGGGAAATGGCTGGTTTTTTCCAAGGAGGAGGTGATGGTGGTGGAGTTGGTGAAACGGAGGGTGGAGCAATGAACTCTAGTGGTGGAGTCGATGCATAAGACACTATAAATTGGAATTTATCACACTCACCAAGAGTATCAACGAAGGAGTCTCTGTTCAAGTACCTTTGGTACATAGTTACCTTTGAAATTTTGTACTTCCGTCAGGGTCTTGCATTTGGGTCTACATCGTCGGGAGAATTTGTACAATAGGAATATTAACAAAAAGGATCCCGAACAAAGTGACCATACCAAATCCTTGTAATAATGGACAGGGTTCTCATTACTCTGGAAATATTGAACAAGCTTTTTGGGATATGGCTCAAATATTGACTTAGGAACACATGGTTTAATCATGAAGAGGGTTTGGAAGATAGAATGACTTTCTTCATCTTCCTTGCCGAATTTGATGGAAACAATGCCATCCCTTTTTCTGACAAATTCGGAGTTTGAGGACTAGAAAGGCTTGTTATTCTAATGTAGCTTTTCATAATTGGTGATCCATGTCTCTAGGAGGAGCTTGGCTAGCTTTTTTTTTTTTTTTTTGGGATTTGCCTGGGAATATGAATGCAGGATGCTTGATCATTCCGCAAGAAATGAATAAAGCATCTTCATTTCCATTGTGGAAATTCAAGTCAAGAGCATGGTTCTACACTCGATAAACCATCTAGTAATGCAGTGTTACTGCAATAGAGTTAGCAGTTTGAGGAGCTCCAATGAGCTGGACCTAGACTTTTAGAAAGGAAAGTAGCTAGGAGTCTGAAAGAGCGATATTGAAGTTTGGATATAATGTTACAAAGACTATTCCAGCATTTAAAGTGGTTTGGACAGTACCAATACAAGCATGCTGGTATTCTGGGAACCGAGTATCCAGTAACGCTATTCTTATCACAACTGGCACGCCCTTGCGACTATGGAAAGTAAGAGCAAGACGAATAGCCCCATAATGGACATGAGAATATCCCTGTTGAGTCTATTGCCTAATAAACTTTGGAGGGATTTGAAGAGTAACAAAATACTCCTTTTCAGTGGCAGGAATGTACTCCTTTACTTCCTTTGGAGTTTGGCGGATAAGTTGTCGAATGGAGCGGATAGGAGAAAATGATGAAGTAGGTTTTGCAAAGGCAGAATAAGGGTTCATAAGGGGAAGTTGTGTTTCAAAGATTTTGGTTTCATCACTAAGAGAGACTTCATAAAGATAGTCTATCTTAGAAGCATTTCACACACAAAAATCTGAAAGGGTTGAGGAAGATGGAGATGAGGCGAGAGAAATAGATGCTTCTAGTATTTCTGGTTCGGTCATGATGTGAAGAGATCTTCTCAGCACTGGATTCACCTATTGGGTGCATGGAACGGATCTTATTAAAAACGAAATCATGGCTAAGGATAAATAATGAGAAGAATTTTTATTTCTTATTTCTGTTCTAGAAATAAAGAAGTAGAAAATTTGCACTCTCATTTCTATTTTAGACCTATGTTTGGACTAAAAATTTATTATAAAAATAGAAAATAAAATTGCGCTACCAAATAAATTTATGTTCCAAACTTATTTTTGAAATAAAAAGATAGTTTAGCCAGAAATATCATAGTCATAAGAATGAATGAAATTTGAAGTAAACTTGTCGTAACATTGCAAGTGCAAGAATTGGGATCAACTTAACTAGCATCTGAATAAGTTGTGGAGATCTTGCAATTCGAAGAACTCTTTTTTTCCCCTAGTCATAGGCGTTTATTAACATCGCTTAAGTGCTTTTGTCACGTTTTTCTTTTTCGGTCAAAAAGTTACAGCGTTTGGTATATGGGCCAAAAAAGGATCTACCCGATTTGAGTAGCGTCGGGTTGAGCCGCTTTTTCACCTGGATTCGGGTTACCCGAACTGGTTGCCAGCTCTCCTTTCAGATGGCATGCTCGCTCTCTGTTGTTTGCTCGCGGCTGGAGGCTAGAGCTCTTGTTCCGGTCTGATCTCTTCGATCTTCGCCGTGAGCAACTTGCACGGTCGACGCCGGTTGTACCGACGGCACATGATGTTGGAACCCCGACTAAATTCATCAATCTTCGAGCGGGGGAGCTGAGCAAAGGGACCCGTTCACATTCAGCAGGACGAACCTTGACAAAAGTAGGACACGAGCCCCCATCATTCCACGCGACATAAATATTTGAGAAATATTTCGAAAATATCAACGCTCACGTCTGTCTTATATATTAGACTTTCCCTCCTTTGGCGTGCTGGTCTCCGCAACCTCTTTTGACTCTCTCACATCGATCCTCACGGCTTAGCGGATAAAGCTTAAATGGACGTTGATATGTTCTTTTCATGTTGATCTGTAGAAGATTATGCTCTACAACCATTCTGATTTTTTCCCTTTTGATTTGTTACTTCAACAGAACCTCCATGATGAACCGACTTTTGATTGGGTCATCGAATCTGATCAATCGCTGAGCAGATGATCTGAAACCTTGAAGTGGTTGCACATCTTCTGTTGGTCTTTTTGGGTAAGGCATCCACTTCCATCAACATAGTGTGGAACATGCCCTTTGCTTATATATGCGGGAGCTGAATCAGCTCTACTCGCCATCTCCATGGAATAGCAAATCAAATAACGCCATAAATCATGGAAGTTACCATCACTTCCAGAGAGCACATAAAGCCCTCATCCCCAACTTCCCCCTCACCTCAAGACTCATAAACTCTGTCTACTTGACCAGCTCATTCCTGCTCCTTATGGTCCCGTCATCCTCTTCTTTTCTCCGGATGCTCGCCTCGAGTGTCGTGATATCCCGGCCAAATTAGAGCTTCTGAAGAGATCTTTGTCGACGACCTTGGCCTGCTTTTACCCGCTTGCCAGCAATCTCAAGGACGAGCTCACCATTGATTGTGACGACAAAGGAGCTTACTACGCGGAAGCACGAGTTGGTTGCTCCTTATCGGAATTCCTGGCCCACCTGGACCTCTTGCTGTTGTGCAAGTTCCTCCCGATTGATCTCGTGCATAAAGAAACTTATTCAGGGACCCGTGCTGCCAATATCCAAGCCAACATTTTTGAGTGTGGCGGAATCGCCATCAGCATATGCATAACGCACAAAATTCTCGACGGTGCTGCCGTCAGCACCTTCCTCAAAGGGTGGTCTGCTGCCGCCCGGGGTGACAAGGCAGTGATCCCTGACTTCTCTGCGGCGTCTCTCTTCCCAACTGAGGACTTATGGCTCAGAGACACGTCTATGGTCGCATTGGGCTCGTTGTCCAAAAAGAGCAAGTCCATGACCCGGAGATTCTTCTTCGACGCCTCAGCCATAGCCACCCTTAAGGCCAAAGCAAAAGGCTCCGACTCGAAATGCCCGACCAGTGTTGAGTCGGTCTCGGCCTTCATATGGCAACGCTGCATGGCAGCCGTCACGGAGAGAAGAAACGGCATCCAAAGGTCTTCCATCCTGACCAACCTCGTGAACCTGCGGAAGAGGATCGAGCCGCCCCTGTCCGACTGCTCCCTCAGAAATATCCTCTGGATGTCCAGCGCCAAGTCAGCGAGCAATATGGACAGATCGCTGCGTGCTCTGGTCAATGAGGTCAAGCACTCGATTTCAAGAATCGACAGTCATTTCGTCGAACAGCTGAGGGGCGCGAACAGGAGCAGCAGGATCATGGACTCTCTGAAGGAAATGAGCGGCGCAGCGGCCTCCGAGGACGGAGTTGACCACTTCGGGTTCTCGAGCTGGTGCAAGTTGGGATTTAACGAGATCGATTTCGGGTGGGGAAGACCCGTGTGGGTTAGCAGCTCCGGGATGAGCGGGCCTGTGTTCGTGAACTTCGTGATTTTGGCCGACACGAGGGAAGGCGATGGGATCGAAGCTTGGGTCACA
The DNA here is from genome assembly GCA_014182715.1 of Eucalyptus cloeziana. NCBI lineage: Eukaryota > Viridiplantae > Streptophyta > Magnoliopsida > Myrtales > Myrtaceae > Eucalyptus > Eucalyptus cloeziana. Next base: position 16,828,903 of record CM024639.1, on the reverse strand, counting down.
TTGGATGAATCAGAGATGGCCGTTCTGGAAGGCGATGGGGAGCTCCGGACATTGGCTTCCATGGATTCGAGTCCCTTGACGCTTGCCAATGGCTACGTGGTCAAGGCTCCCTGTTACTCTCGACTGTAAAAATACATATTTGCTTTTACCATAAATGATTTTCCATAGATTAATTATTTTCAGCAAAAATCATATAAGTAAAAGTTTGGAAAACTAATTTGTGGAAAATTATTTCCCTCACATAAATACAGCCTTAGTCACAGGTAATATTCAACTATTTCCGTCCGTTTTATGTCTCTACTTGCAAATAACAATTAGCTATGGCGACACATTACCGTCACAAAATGCGTGTTGGAAAAGACAAGTGATCGAACAACAAAATAAACAAAACAAAGAAAATAAACCACATATTAAATTTACTTGGTTTGGCCGGTGAGACTTATTTCATGTGGAGAAAAGCACGAGATTCCAGTATAAATCAATCAATATATGGGAAATAACAAGTACACTCAAGTCACTTTAACGCTTTTTGTGTATTCCGATCCTCAATTATACTTAATAACAGGAAAAGTACCAAAAAAGTCCTAAACCTATTGCATTGGTACCAATTTAGTTCTAAACTTTTCAATTGGACCAATTTAGTCCTAAACCTTTTAATATTAGTACCAATTCAATCCATCCGGCCAATTTTGGCCGGCCAAGACCGACGTGGACGTCGGCCGGCGACCAGACACCGACGTGGCAATTTTTATGATTTTTTCGAATATTTTATTATTTTTATTAATTTTTATTAATTTTTCTCCTTTTTCTTTTCTTTTTCCTTTTTCTTTTCTACTTTCTTCTTCACGGTTGTCGGCGAGCCTCCAGTGAGGCTCGCCGGCCACTGGGCAAGGGCCACGAAGCCCTCGCCTGCCGCCAGCGAGGCAGCTTCGCCCGAATCTAAGCGAGGCCAACCTCGCCTGCAGTTAGCAAGGCCATGGCAGCCATCGCCGGGGCGGAGGCGAGGGCCGCGAAGCCCTCACTAGCCACCGGCGAGGGTCGCGACCCTCGCTCGGCCTCGCCCGGGGCCGTGGGCGAGGCCGCCTCGGAATAAGGAGAGGAGGGTGTTGGGGCAACGGGCTAGGGTTTCGAAAGCGAAGATCAAGTGAAGGAACGGCGGCATGAGGCGCGGGAGGTGGGGGACCAGGGCCTCGAAATTGGGATTTCGTGGAGGTGAGGGCGAAGGTGACGAGGTCGAGAAGCTTCGGGATCGACAGTGGAGGAGGCGTCGGGGACTCAATGGCAAGGCCAGGGCGAGGCCAAGCCATCGCCGGCGGCCGGCGAGGGCTTCGCGGCCCTAGCCTCCACCCTGGCGATGGCCGCCATGGCCTCGCCAGCAGCGGGCGAGGCTAGCCTCGCCCAGATCCGAGCGAAGTCGCCTCGCCGGCGGCTTTGGGAGAGGCCAGCGAGGGCTTCGCGACCCTCGCCCGGTGGCCGAGCCTCACCAAAGGCTTGCCGGCAATGCGAAGAAGAAAGCAGAAAAGAAAAAGGAAAAAAAAAAAAAAACAAAAAAAATTAATAAAAATTAATAAAAAATTCGAAAAAATCACAAAAAATCATAAAAATTGTCACGTCGCGCCGGCCGGCCAAAATTAGCTGGATGGACTAAATTGGTACCAATATTAAAAGGTTTAGGACTGAATTGGTCCAATTGAAAAGTTTAGGACTGAATTGGTACCGATGCAATAGATTTAGGACATTTTTGGTACTTTTCCCCTTAGTAACTCACGTAATATTTAGCCATCTCACAATTACACATGTAATAATTTTTTAATCTCACGAAGTGATTCACAAATTTTATTACAAAATTTATTGGCTTTAAAACACTTGCACTTTCTTCATAATGTAAATGATGAATATGCCGCAAAATCAATTGTAATGACCAAAAGCTTCTCTTGTTTGCTCTAGTGTTCTATAACCACAACCCATCTCCTCTATATATATACACTTTTTGGATCCAAGATAGGAGGATCCAAACTAAAAAAACCTACTCAAATTAAGAAACCTCATATCGTTAATTCTTCCTTCATGAATTTAAATTCAAGACATATTATAGAAATTTTCCATTTAGCTTGACGTTGAGTCAAGTCACCACCACTTCACTAGACTTTAAACATAATTGCTACTTCCTCACAGCTCTTCATGAGCTCCTCAACTGCCACAAGCATTTTCTAAATTTGACCCGCGCTTGGATTCCACCGTAGCCCTATATCTCATTATGACATCAACATTATGTAAAATTCATATGCAATTATGTCTTAATTTCGTCCAAAGAACATATCTAAACTCGGTTGGTTCAGAGTCGCGGTTTTTTTTTTTTTTTTTCGGAGGCAATGCAACAGAAAGTCGTAATTACTTCATGAGCAGAAGCACAACACAAGAAGCTGTTCATCAAAACCCAGTCAGCCTTGTAATTTATTTTCACAAGAATCATAACATCAATGGACATAATAACGGTAACAAGTGATGCTTGCATCACTCACAAAGATTACAAGATACTAGCAGCATTTGGTCTCCACACTGCTCATTAAAATGAAGAGATAAGTACATTGGAAATTCTAAAATTTGTCAAGAAAGTTAATTGAATCTTAAACTTTTAAAAACTACAATCAAGTCCTAAAACTTATTATAGAAATGCAATTGAGTCCCAAAATTTTAAAAAAGTGTAATCAAATTCTAAAACTTATCAAATTAATCCAATCAAAATCCTTTTATTGATTACACTTTTTGAAAGTCTTAATATTCGATTGTACTTTCATGATAAGTTTTAGGATGTGGTTGCTTTATTTGTAAATTTTAGAACTCGATTACACTTTCATGATAAGTTTTAGGACGTCCAATGCACTTACTCTTGAAATGAAAGATAAAAATCAAAACTAAGTTGGTGCATCGCATGATTCTGATTTATTTTAACGATTCTGCTTTATTCATATGAAGACGAAGACTTCCTTTCGCAGTTACCCGAAACACAAAATTAAAAGGCTTGAACGAGCTCATATCATGGAGAACCAGACCGTAGACCATCGTCAATCCTCGATCTCCGAAACAGGTGGATTTATGGAAGCGTACTCTGTCAGCTCCTCGTCTTGTTCCAGCACTTCAAGCTCTTGTTCGTCCATGAAAACCCACGCTTCGACTCCTTTGCGGCACCTCGTGTCCAACAGAACCACAATGTTCACGATCAAGTCTCCCGACTCCTCCGGGAAACCAACTGGGCTCACCCATGCCGGCCTCCCCCACCCGAAGTCGATCTCGTAGTGACCAAAGTTACACCAGCTCGAGAACCCTACGAGTCGATTTGTGCGGGCTAGAGACTCCCTCATTTCCCTAAGGGCGTCCTGTAGCGCATTCAATCCGCCGTCGCCTTCCAAGCCTCTCACGAATTCGCCGTCTATTTTGCTCTTCGCTTCTCGGAGCCAGCCAATGAGGCTGGGCAGGCCGTCATAATCCTTCTCTTCGAGCGGGCATAGGATAGTTGCCAGCCATACATAGTTCCCCATTGAGTCATCGTGGAAATTCGGGACGGCTCTTCTGCGGAGGTTCACGGAGTTGGTAAACACCACCGGTTTGTCGAGGCCGGATACCTTGGTCATTGTGGCCGTCAGTGATTTGCACATCAAAGCCGTGACGACTTCGGCGCGAGTCGGGTTTTGCAGTCCCACATTAGCTGTTTTGGCTTTGAGTCTTGCCATGGCCGATGCGTCGAACACGAGTCTCCTCGTACCATACCTTGAAAGGGTGATGCCAATATTGATCAACTAAAATTATGTACGCGTAATTATATATCACTTATTCATTACGCTAAATTTATTTCAACGTGATATTTACAATTTAACAAAAATAAATAAAATGCAACATCAAATGCACTAATTATTGCTAGTTTGCTATCATGTCACAACTACTAATGATTGACGAAACTATAATTAATATTTTATACAATTTTTTTTTAATGTTTAAAAAAAATGGCCCAGGCAGTCTATGCCTAGGCTCGGCACGGTGAGTTGGCACAACTCGATGGTCAGTCCTAAGTGTTCCTCCTATGTAACTATATCGCCAAACGTTACCCATTTGTACGCAATAGAAAAACTTCAGGCAATACTATTATGAATCCAAACTCATCTTATTGGAAAGAGAATTTCCAAGTGTCTTATTATAAACTTTAAAGCAATGGAAGATTGCACCTTTACATTCACATGTGCACTTTCAGTAATAATTACTTATTTTAAAGTACATACATGTTATGATCACAGGACCGTCTGAACAACATGAATTTCACCTATGAATTTATTTTATCACCAAACGATGCAATTTTTAGTTCAATATGATAACATACCCCATGCATGGATTCGAAAGGTACTTATGAAATGTTTGCGCAATGCAAATTACCTATTCTTCAAAGTTCGAGCATTTGGATGGTTTCCTCTTGTTTTAGTAGAGATCTATGTAAATCTCGTACATCCTAAGTCATACACTACATGGAAGAGGACCCATGAAGCACGGTTCATTAGTAGCTAGAGATCATCCTCATAGGCTACTTCTAAAAGCCTTCTAGGATTCGGATCTCTATCTAAAAGAACATCGGCAGCAGGGAATGGTCCGCAATGGCTGAAAGCCTGACGGAGAAATGCTGTGTGGGGATAGAAGTCCCCCAAGTTATGAGATTATAATCTTAGAGAAGAAACAATGACAATATCTAGGGAATAAGCATCGGCAAACTCTATACCAACACTAGCGGTAATATAGAGGATGTAAGCATTATCAAGAATGTTTTAGATAGATGGAAGATCTCAACTTGATAGATGGAAGAGAGCTTTTACATTTATTTATAAGTGGATTTCCATATTCAAATGGTCATCACGTTAAGTGCTTCTTCTCGAGAGTTAACGAGAATTAGATTGTGATGCTGGGAAGCTTAGTTCGAGAGAAGGGTTTTTCATTTAGCTTTTTTGTTTATCTGTCGGGATGACAGTTAAAAGTATGACATCACTAATATGGATATGACAAATTCATGATAAAACTATAATATGTACCGATGCGAAAAGTTACCAAGATAAAACTTAGGGTTTTCTTCTCTTATCATATTTTCCCTGGCATGCATTACCATATCAGAATTTTGTCATTTCTGTACCTGCCTCTGTTGACAGGACACATGCCAAAGAAGGTATCCTCCTCGGAGAATGCTTTGTTTTGGATGAACAAAGTGGGCGCATCAAAGCTGGGACGCGGTGCTTCGCCGGTTTTGCGGGCCGCGGCTGCCCAACCTTTGAGGAAAGTGGCGAAAGAGGCCCCGTCGGCTGCGGCGTGCGAAATGAGCACGCCGACCACAACTCCACCACAGGGGAAGGCCGTCACTTGAACCATCGCCACACGATCTCCCACTTCTGCTCTCCTCCATGCAGCGGCACAAGGCAGGAATTTCCTGATCGTTTCAAAGTCTGGCTGGTGGAGTAGCTGCGATAGGGCGAACTCGGCCCTGGCCTCGACAAGGAGAACGCCCTCGTCATCGCACTCAATGGAGAGGCCGTCGCCGTTGATCTTCCCCGCCAAGGGATAGAACAGCGGTAGAGTTTCGGACAGAGATTGCTTCAGAAGTTGTACCATGCGTAAGGGTGTCGTGGCGGCTCGATCAGCTTCTTCGATGGTGTAGAAAAGGACCAAGGGATCGTAAACAGTAGGGGCGAACTGATCAAGAAGGGACAGCTTATGGATTTTGAGGTGGTTTGGTGTGGGACTATATGGTTTCACGAACTCCTTGGATACCACTACGACCTCCATTTTGGATGTGGTTTGGTGTCTTAATTTGTTGTGTGTGCGAATATATATAGGGTCGATGCCTAAGTACCAATTTTAAGTGTGACGGCCCAAACGGCGGTGCGCGGGGAGGAGGGATGGCGGTGCATCCGCGCCTTGACCCCAGATGTGCGCAAGGAAGGGGTCCCTCTCTTGTCCCACATCGCCTAGGGAGAGAGTTCTGGGCTTGTTTATAAAAGCTTGGGCCCTTCTAATCTGTGTGACGCATTTTAAAACCGTAAGAACTCAATATCCAAAGTTGACAATATTACACAGTGGGGCCCGGGTCGTTATAAATTGTATCAGAGCCAACTCCCGACCGCGTGAGGACGCTATGCTCCTAAGGGGGGAAGAGTGTGACAGCCCGAGCGGCGGTGTGCAGGGAGGAGGGATGGCGGTGCAGCCGCGTCTTGGTCCTCGGACATGCGCAAGGAAGGGGTCCCTTTCTTGTCCCACATCGCCTAGGGAGGGTGTTCTGAGCTTGTTTATAAAGGCTTGGGCCCCTTTAATTTGTTTGACGTGTTTTAAAACCGTGAGGACTCAGTGTCAAAAGCGGACAATATTACACAGTGGGACCCAGGTTGTTACATTAAGAGTAGCTTAAAAGTTTTCGGGTCTTGAGAGAGGAATTTCTATGTGATAGATGGTATGTGTAATCTGTTTATTTTGGGAAAAATTACCAAAATAGTCATAAATATGTTGTAAGTGTATCAATTTAGTCATGAACTCTCTCTTTTTTGCCGATTCAATTATAAACGTTTTGTATTTGTGTCAATTCAGTTCATCTGGCTAATTTTGATCAGCCAGTATTAACGTGCACATTGGCCGGCACTGGCTATTCAGCCAACATGATGTGGCAATTTTTAAATATTTTCTTTTATTATTTTCCTTTTCTTTTCTTTCCTTCTTCCTTGAGCCGATCCCAACCACTAGTGAAGCTCACCCTCGCTGTCATTGGGAGAGGGCTAGCCTCACCATGGTTGGGAACCTTGACGTCGCTGCCCTCACTCTCACCTAGATCTAGCGAGGTCATGCCTTGCTAGGGGTACAGGCAAGGTCGAGATTGCCTAGCCATGGTGAGGCTAGCCATCACCCAAAGATGATGAGCACAAGCCTCACTTGTGGCTGATGATGTCGACCTTGTTGGCCTTAGCTGTTGCTTGGTTCGGCGATTGGCTAGAGGAAAAAGGAAAAAAAACAAAAACAAAGAGAGAAAAAAGTGAAAAATTTTAAAAAATTAAAAGAAAACCACGTCAGCATTGGCCGGTGTCCACGTCAACATCGGCAAGCTAAAATTGACCAAATGGACTAAATTAGTACAAATACAATAGGTTTATAACTGAATCGGCACAATTATAAAAGATTTAGAAGTGTTTTGGTAATTTTCTGGTTTGTTACACAATTTTCTTCCAATGTCACTAACATGAGTAGTTATAGTTTGAAAGATTGATAAATATAAATAATAGGGTTCGATGTGGATTGTGTACAGAAATTGCACTGGCCGACTAATACGTTGGGAAATTATCGAAAGTCCCATGATAGTCGAACTATGTGGATGCATCTCGACTTTTGAGTTTCTTGTCAAATCCGATAACATCACCAAATTTCAACTGATTAGGATCCTCTCAAGCTAAAGGAGGGCAACTTTAAACCTTCATTTAACCGGCTAGAAATTTTTTATATGCGTCACTCCACTTTTGAACCTACGAAGGCCGCGGCGTTCAATTCTCCTCTTCATCTTTCTCCTACGAAAGTTTCCATTTTCATATTCCAGCCGCTGCTGCTTTAAGAAGATAAAGAAAGGTGACGCTATGGTTGCACGCCGGCTGTAATCATGAGAGATAGACGACGAGGTGAGCGGATTAGCCCGCTGTTATTAATGCTAAGAATGATGCTAGGCTCTACTAGCCGGTAGCCGTTAGCCAGGACGGCGGACGCGATATGTACAACGGAGGCCCCTTTGGATATGCAAGGAGAGGACAACCAAAATGAGATAGAAAGAGAGTTGCATTTGGTTACACATTGAAATCGAATTTTCATGATTTGAATTTTTATAGTTTCGAATTGCTATATACATAAGCAATTAGCTAAGCGCCTATTTGGTAACATTTTTGTTCTGGAAAATAATTTTTTTTTAAAATAGTCTTTTACTATTTTTATTCCCTAGAACCATTTGTGAGTAAAAAAAGGTGTTTGGTAACTATACAAAATTTCTATTCTTGGAATAGAAAAAGAACGGGAATGGGTTTTGTACAGTCCACATTTTTTTTTTTTGGTAACGTAGTATTTCTTTCAATTTCTTAAGATCACTTTCTTTTTTTCTTTTCTTCTCACCACCTATTGCCCGCCACCAGTTGACTGCCATTTGTTGTCTGCTGCCACTAGCCACCAAATGTTGTCCTCCGCCACCGGCTGTGCCATCAGCCGGCAGGTGTGGTGATCGGCAGGGAGGAAAAAGATGAAAAGAAAAAAATGACTTATTTCTAGAAATTATTCCTAGGAACAATAAGGGTGCGTTTGTTTGTGTTTCCATTCTTTTTTTGTTCCAGGGAACAGAAATAGAAAAAACTATTTGTTCCGGAACGCTTTTTGAACAAAAATGCGCGTTTGGTAAACTTGTTCCTAAAATAAAAAAGAACAAAAACATGTTTGGTAATTTATGTTCTTTTTTGTTTCTTTTAATTTTTTAATGTTTATTTTTATTTTTCATTTTTTTCTTTCTTTTTCTTTTCTTTTTCTTTTTTTCTTACTTTGGCCGGTCGCCGGCCTCGGCCATGGCCGGCCGGTCGCCGACGACAGGCCGACGAGGGCCGGCGGCCTCGCCCGGCCATGGCGAGGCTTGCCAGCCCCGGCGAGGCCGAGCCTCGCCATGGTTGGGCGAGGCTCGGCCTCGCCTTGGCCGGGCGAGCTTAGGCTCACCCAGGATCCGGCGAGGCCGAGCTCGCCCGGCCACCCGGCGAGGCTTGCCTCGCCGGGCCACCGCGACGCCGACCTAGCGATGGCCCGGCGAAATCGAGCCTCGCCGGTGGTTGGGCGAGCTCGACCTCGCCGGATCTGGGCAAGCCCAAGCTCGCGAGCCTCGTGGCCGGCCGGGCGAGCTCGAGCTCGCCCTCGCCATGGCTAGGCGAGGCCGCCGGCCCTCGTCGGCCGGTCGCTGGCCATGGCTGAGGCCGGTGACCGGCCAAAGCAAGAAGAAGAAGAAAAGAAGAAAAAAAAAAAAGAAAAAAAAAAAAGAGAAGAGAGAGAAAACTGTTCTTTATTTTTGTTCCGAAATAAGAAACAACTTTTTTTTTGTTTCTTGTTTCTGTTCTTTTTTTGTTCCCGGGAACAAAAAAACAGAAAAACTGTTTATGAACAAAAAAAAAGAACATAAACAAACACAGCCTAAGTTACTTTTTTTCTACTTGCTGTTTTTGTTCCAAACCTATTCCTCGGTCATTTTTCTATTATGAGAAATAGAAAAATTAATTGACATTACCAAATATATTTCTATTCTTTTTTTTATTTTGCGGAGCAAAAAAAAAAAAAAGAAAATAAAGAATGGAAATGTTGCCATGCACGCCCTAAGTGTGCTTGTATGTTTAATTTCTTCGATACCATGTATTGACTCGTGAGAAAGTATTGGGTGTAATGGTGATAGCCATGTTTTAGTCCATTCTGCAGCCACATGTGTCGCTCGCGGGGCCACCTTTCATAATACTTGCAAGCCCACTCTCTCCTTCGTTTCTCTCTCTTCTTTTAATGTTTTCTTCCCTTTCTTTTAGCCTTCAAAGACCATGGACGACACTCGCACCGTGAAATACAATAGCCAAGCATAGATGACCCGTTCATGAGCATGCCGACACTCATCCATGGATGTTGTCAACATCGTTTGAGCATGCTATTGATCCCCCTAGGTATCCATAATTGTCATATAGCCATGGACAACCCCAAGCCCTCCCTTAACCCTACATTCTCGAGGTTCCCTACGACTTTGATGTTGTCACCTCCCTCATTAGATTAGGTGAGGGCAACCCTTGCTAAACGAAAGCGACCTTCCCTTTTGGCCGACGAGGGCCACAACACCCTCGCTAGCCCTAACCTCTACCTAGAGCTAAAAGGAAAGAAAGGAGAGAGAAACGAAAAGAATAAAAAAGAAATATTGAACAAGAGAAACAGACGTGCGAGAGGAGAGAACCAAAGAGAGATTCCAATTTTCCAATGGAGCGGGCCCACAATGGCACTTTTTTTTTTTGTCAGTCCTACTCTAATCTTACTCTAACACTCACTCTCAGACTTTTGCTTTGCCTCCTTGCAGGGTGTGGGAGTCGAAACCCACTCCTAAAATGAAATCTTCCCCACCCCAATTCCCCCCAAGAAGGTGGGGATTTGAACCCCCAACCTCCCCCTTCCAAGATGGAAAGGTGGCCATTGGGGCGAACCCCCAGTGGTTCCCACAATGGCACTTGTTGTCCATTGAATGGACTAGCGCATTGATGACATGGCTAACAGGTTGCACCAAATATTTTCTCAGAGTCTTCAGTCTTTTTCTATTTTTTATTTATTTGTGTAAAACAATTACCAAAGTCAATAAAAGCTAATCAATCGATGCACGGGTTCCACTTGTTTCAACAGTAAATTTAAAATGGCCACATCATTAAATTAAAGAATTTAGTAAGATTTCTTGGCATATGTACTTAGGAAGTCAAATCAAAAAGTTCTTATTGTTATTGGAACTGAAATCTTTTAGCACAAGAAACATACGTTTTCTTGCAAGGTACAGGACTTGTTAATCGACCAGTGATATTCAGGACAAGGAGGATTAGCTCCATTTAGTTTGCCAATAAGAACTTTCACATCATAGAGAAGATGAATTTGTTTATTGTGTCATACATTGAAATAAATAAATGTGTATTTATGAAATATAGTATTGACACATGGTTATGAGTCTATGACTCGGTTTAGATTTGTTAATTGGTGGCAGCTGATATGGAGAGATCTAGGATTGAAATCGAAGTGCCTTCACATAAAAATTCTCAACACGAGGTTGGTTTCCCTCAAAAGCTAACACGTGTCTTTAGGAAAAGAAGTGGATAATGAAATAAAAAATCACATATAGTTAAGGAGAAATTTAGGATCAATTTGGTAACACTTCTATTTCGGGAAGCAATTTCTTTTTAGAAATAGTCTTTTTCTAATTTTATTCCCTAAACAATTTCTTAATAAAAGAGCCTGTTTGATAACTATACAAAATTTCTATTTTCGAAATGGAAAAAAAAAAGGAATGCATGAGAAAATATTGCGTAGATATCATTTTCCAGCATGACAAATAGGAAGGTAAGGAGAATGTGACATGTGTTAGTATGGGTCCTACTCCATTAGGCCATACATCTGACGTTGATAGAACTAGTACGAGCACCTAGAGGGGGTGAATAGGTGATCAAGATGATTTTTATAAATTGTAACAGAATAAATTAACTTTTAACGAATGATAGACTAAGAGATTGAGAACAATAATTGACGTATGAAGATGCAATGTAAAGTAAAAGGATTAGAGATAGATTTCAAGACTCCAAGTTTATAGTGGTTCGGCTTAGACCAAGTCTACGTCCACTCTCTTGCACGGACAGCCCACTGGCTAGTTTTCACTAAGAATCAAAAAGAGAATTTAACGTCTCACGTCCTTGATTCCACAATGTAGAGACTCTACTACACTTCCTCAAGGTCTCACCAAAATTCAGTCTCTCTTTTGATTACAAGTATAACTCGAAGAATAAGATCACAAAAGAACAAAGAGATTCAGACTTTGAAATTTTTCTATCGGGCACTCTTGAACAACATGAACGTCTCCCTTATATACTTCTTCATGCCTTCAATACCATTGGCACCTTCCAAAAAAGTTTTTCCAATCAACCCGTTGGACAGAATCAATTAGAGAGATCTCGAGCTCTTCAAGGAAAATAACAATAGCCTATCAATCATGCTCGCCCATATAATCAGGATCTCGGTTTCCATAAGTAGAACCTTCCAAGTATAATTCGCAGATCTAGAGGATCTTGATTACTTGAATACGAATAAAAGATCTTGAAGTGCTAATTCCAGTCATGAGATATTCCTTAACCAAACGAATCAAAACCATTCTTGAATTTATTCGAATAGCACTTTAACTTCGTTGGTCTAGAAACTACCCATGAGAGTAGACTTTGAATCTTGAGTCTGGAGGTCTTCAGGCTTTGTCAAAAGAGTCTGCAAGTCTTCAGACTAGACTAATGGAAACGTTTTTGTCACGCCCCGAACCCCGAGACACGTGAACAACCCGCCATGGTCATACAACTGCGACATTCCCAGGTGGTGTCGCCGACCCAATTAATTCATTACACGCATGCGGAACGTGTTATAAAACCCCGACAAAAACTCACGAGATAAGAAAGCAGGGAATCAATACAATCATAAACAAACGTACTTCCATAGATCAACAACATTCCATAGCTTACAAACATGCCAAAAAGGGGCCAACTTACAAAAAAAATATCAATCCACCAAAAAGAATGAATGGTCCTAAGACTATTAGTCGGACTCGCTCTTCGATCCCACTTCAAACTGAATCGCCTCCGGAGACGATGGGTCCTCCAGCCTACCATCAGGAGGATCAGCTACTCCTTCTCCTAGGATGGCTTCCATTACAGCAGCTGGAATATCAAAACTACTAAGGGGACCAATCCTGAAACCATTGGGCCCAAAATGAAACCAAGCCAATATCTATAAGGTACCCTAACAATCAAGCCCTCTTGGACCCAAACCGTGGTCCTAACAAGCTCATAGATCCAATGGCCATCAGGATCGGGACAACTGAACTTCTGCTTCGTACTATGCACGGGAAGACCATAACACTCCAGGGGTTCTATCATCTACGGTCCTGAAATTTTTGGCCCACAACGGGGTGAGACATTGTCTCAGCAAGTTCAACCCCCTAAACCCCTATTAGAAAGAAAATACACCCCGGGTGGCTTAGCCACCTTACACAGAAGAATTACCTCGTCTTAATTCCTTTCTTGCAGGTTAGCACAATTTATATCACACAATCTCAGGTAGTAATAAGAATTTAAATAATTAAAACGAAATCACTTTTAGATAAATCACAATCGCACTCAGCACGCATTCCAATTATTATTCACTGCCACACAAGGCATAGCCTACTCGTAGATCAGCTATCTATTGACATTAATGCCAGGCATCGCCTCCTCCCCTTGGAGCGCGACTTTGTCATTACGTCGATGGCATTCCCGAAGGAGCATGAGTCCAGTTGGCGTAGCCTCTATTGTGACCCGAGTCACGTCACTACACTGACGGCAATTCCACAAGAAATACAGGTCCAGTTGGCCTAGCCACTACTACGACCGAGTCTTTCAACTAGCACATGACAAATCAATACTAACCTCCGGACACTCCGCATTTCATTCACATACTCCAATTACAATAGTAATTCTTAAAAATCCAATTTTTGCATCAAAATCCAACACTTGGGTTTTATAAATAAAATTCCTATTTATCACAATCAACACTCAATTTGCCACACACATTCATCAAATTCAAATTCTAAATGTACAGCAACAATCAACACGAAATTTTAAGCAATTGAGGTCAAAAATAATTTTTCAAATTTTTTTTATAAATAATAATATTTTAATAATTTTTGGAATTATTAAAATTTCCAGAATTTCGAAACCTTTAAGTAAATCAAAAATAAAACCTATTATGTCACATCAAGGCTTATATTAAAATAAACCTACTGAACCCTAATTAAATACAGTTAGGACTTATTAAACTTCTTAGTCTAAATCACACTTAAATAAACTAAACTAACCACCTAAACTTAATTAACTTAGACTAAGCACACTTAGGGCATCATTAACCTCTAATCAAGATTTAGTGAGTTAAACTCACTCGATTAGCGAGCCGAGCGAACCAAAACGACGGGATCGACGCGAGGATCAACTTTCCTCAAGGCGGGCCGAGCACCCAGGGTCGGGAAGCCAGCCAAAACGGGCCTTAACCAAGCTGAAATACCCACAAAACCCAACTGCTGACTTAGGGCCGAGAAGGGTGGTTCTGGCATCGGCTTGGGCGGAGGGCGGCACGGCTGGCATGGGCTCCCGGCGAGCTGGACGACGGCCCGTGGTGGCTCGGCAACGACGGGCAGCGGCTGGACGAGCTGGGCGCGGGCTGCGCGTGAACGAAGGCGGCGAGCCGCGAGCTAGCCGGCGGAGTGGCATGCAGGCCTTCGCGCGCAGACAGGCGACGACCGCGACAGCTCCGCCGACGGCAGCGCGGCGGATGAGCTGGGCACCGATGCTGGTCGGTCACACACGGCTAGTTTCTCCCCCTTCTCCCTCTCTCTCTTCCCAAGCTTGAAGATGAAGTTGGTTCAATCTCCCCCCTACACTTGTCAATTTCTTCTTCATTTTGGCCAACCACCATGACATCACTTGATGTCATCTTCCACTATCTCCAATCTCCCACAACCTTAATCCAATAGGTTCAATTTCATTTTCTGTCGGGGCATAAAATCTTGTACCTTAAATTCCTCAATCCAATCAATTCTCTTCCAATTGAGTCCAATTAAAAATCCATAAGATTAATTCATCATCCTCACAAGATATGTGACAACCCAGGACTTCCAATTTCTTAATTCAGTCACAATTTTACAGTAAATTTCACTCTGGCACGATATTAGCACGTCCTGACCTATCGGGTAGCTTTTAGAAATTTTTATGCATTCGACCTGTGGTTGATCAATCTCAAGCCACAATATACATCTTTGACACATTGGCGACCCTCGGTTGTTGAGGTAATCTCAAGTTTTCAGATACGAACACAGGGTACCCAAATAATTGTGCCGCAATGACCCTTGTAGGTCAGCTTGGTCGAGGAGTCGTTTCCTGGTCAAATTATCGAGTCTTATGCATTAGAATCTCTTAACGGCTTTACCTAATAAATTAGTTTTCACATGAGTGGTCGACTCAAGGAAAAGAACTATATGTGCAAAGATGAAATGCCCATCTAAATTCACTGAAAATAGAATTAGAAAATTGGATGTCACAACTCTTCCCCTCTTATAAAAATTTCATCCTCGAAATTTAAACCATTACTATTCTTAAGCAAAAAGGTCGGGGTACAATTGTCTCATCGACTCTTCAGTTTCCCAAGTTGCTCCTTCAGTGCCATGGTGTTGCTAAACCACTTTGACCAACGGGATGGTCTTGGTGCGCAAAACATGCTCCTTACGATCCACTATCTAAACCGGGCTTTCATTGTATGACACCCTGTCATCCACGTCTATTTCTTCTAAATTTAGAACGTGTGTCGGATCAAGCTCATACTTCCGTAACATCGACACGTGAAAGACGTCATGCACTTGTGCCAACCTCGGCGGTAGTGCAAGATGATACACCAAAGTCCCTATTCTTTCCAAAATCTCAAAGGGACCTACGTACTTAGGACTCAATTTCCCTTTTTTGCCAAAGCGGGAAGTACCTCTCATCAGTGACACCTTTAGAAAGACGTGCTCACCAACCTGAAACTCCAATGGCCTTCGACGCTTATCTACATAGCTCTTCTGACAGCTTTGGGCGGTCTTTAACCTGTTTCTAATAACTGCAACTGCCTCCACTGACTGCTGAACCAACTCTGGGCCTGTGATCTTTCTTTCCCCAACTTCATCCCAACACACTGGTGTTCTGCACGCTCTGCCATACAACGCTTCAAAAGGAGCCATCTGAATACTCTGCTAGTAACTATTGTTGTAGGCAAACTTGACTAGATGAAGTTGTTCCTCCCAGCTTCCTTTGAAGTCCAAAACACAAGCCTGCAACATGTCTTCAAGGGTTTGAATGGTCCTCTCAAACTAGCCATCCGTCTGAGGATGATAGGCCGTACTATACTGCAACTTGGTACCTAAGGCACTCTACAAGCTCTTCCAAAAGGCGGCGGTGAACCTCGGGTCTCTGTCTGAAGTAATCGTGACAGGCACTCCATGTATACGAACTATCTGGCACACATACAAATCTGCATGTCTATCCAAACTCAAGTCCTTTCACACTGCAATGAAGTGAGCCGACTTTGTCAGTCTGTCGACCACTACCCAAATCAAATCATTCCCTCTCTGACTCCTCGGTAAACCCGTCACAAAATCCATCGTGATGTGCTCCCATTTCCACTCGGGAATCCCGAGAGGTTGCAAAAGTCCTCCTGGTTTACAATGCTGAGTTTTGACCTGCTGACATGTCAAACACTTGGCAACATGCTTGGCGATGTCCACCTTCATACCTGACCACCAATAGTGTTAACGTAGATTCTGATACATCTTGGTGCTACCAGGATGAATGCTGTAACTGCTACGATGTGCTCTAATAAGATCTCCTCTTTGAGCTTCACATCATCAGGTACAACCAATTGTCCTCGGAACCTCAATGTTCCATCTTCAGAAATTTGAAAGTCAGTTTTCCTTTTCTCCGCATCCTCTTGTAGGATTTTCTTAACATTTGGATCTGTCTACTGAAGTGTTCTAATTCTGACATGCACTTCTGGCTCAATTCTAAGGGTGGCCATACAATTTGGAAGGTGGCCTACCTCAAATTTGAAGCCCAAATCTCATGCTCTCTCAAGTAGACTCCACTCCTTGAGTACCAACTGTGCAACTGAAG
This sequence comes from Eucalyptus cloeziana, assembly GCA_014182715.1. Lineage (NCBI taxonomy): Eukaryota > Viridiplantae > Streptophyta > Magnoliopsida > Myrtales > Myrtaceae > Eucalyptus > Eucalyptus cloeziana. The sequence goes on along the minus strand of CM024639.1, from coordinate 16,812,392 downwards.
ACTTCCTACTCAGTGCATCGGCGACCTTATTCACCTTTCCAGGGTGATACAAAATCTCACAGTCATAGTCCTTCAGGAGCTCCATCCATCGGCGTTGTCTCATATTCAACTCCTTCTGAGAGAACAAGTACTTGAGACTCTGATGGTCGGTGAAGATCTGGAATCTTTCTCCACACAGATAATGCCTCCAAATCTTCAAGGCAAAGACGATTGCTGCGAGTTCCAAGTCATGCGTCGGATAATTCAACTCATGAGTTCTCAACTGACGGGACGCATATGCAACAACCCTGCCATGCTGCATCAACACGCAACCCAGTCCTCTAAACGACGCATCACTATAGATCTCGAATCCTCCTGGACCAGATGGAATAGTAAGCACAGGTGCGGTAGTTAGCTTCTGCTTAAGCTCTTGGAAACTACTCTCACACTTATCTGACCACACAAACTTTTCTTTCTTCTTCAGAAGTCATGTCAACGGCGATGCCAACACTGAAAACCCCTCTACAAACCGTCTGTAATACCCTGCTAAACCCAGAAAACTTCTGATCTCTGTCATTGTAGTCGGTCTTGGCCAGTTGATCACTGCTTCAATCTTGGCTGGGTCCACTGAGATTCCTTCTTCGGAGATGACATGACCTAGGAAAACCACATGGGTTAGCCAAAACTCGCACTTACTAAACTTGGCATACAGCTCATGATCTCTCAAAGTCTGCAGTACTACCCTTAAGTGCCTTTCATGATCCCCAGTACTCTTTGAGTATATTAGGATGTCGTCGATGAAAACAATTACAAACTGATCCAAGTACTCCCTGAACACGTGGTTCATCAAATCCATGAAAGCAGCTGGAGCGTTTGTCAACCCAAACGACATCATAGTGAACTCATAGTAACCGTATCGAGTGCGAAACGCCGACTTCGGTATGTCTTCCTTCCTGATCCTTAACTAATGATACCTTGTCCTCAAGTCAATCTTAGAAAATATCGACACTCCTTGAAATTGATCAAACAAATCATCGATCCTTGGCAACGAGTACTTGTTCTTGATTGTCGCCTGATTGAGTTGTCAATAATCGATGCACAGGCGCAATGAACCATCCTTCTTCTTCACTAATAGAACTAGTGCTCCCCACGGTGATGCACTAGGACGAATGAATCCCTTATCCAACAACTCCTGCATCTGCACCTTCAGTTCTTTAAGTTCTGACAAGGCCATCCAGTAAGGACCTTTAGAGATCGGCTCGGTCTCGGGGGCTAACTCAATCACAAACTCTATTTCTCTTTCTGGTGGCAAACCTGGTAACTCTTTCGGGAACACGTCTGGGAACTCTTGCACCACTGCGATGTCTTCCATCTTCAATTCCTTCATTGTCGTATCCAAGACAGTCGCCAGGTAACCTTGGCAACCCCCGTCTAGCAAACGAGTTGCCTCGAGCGATGAGATTAAGAAAATCAATGGTCCTCCTCAACTCCCAATAAATTCAAAGCTCTCACCCCCTAACGGGTTAAACTGAATCGCCTTGCGATAACAATCCAACTTAGCTCGTTGCTTGGTGAGCCAGTCCATGCCAATTATCACATCAAAATCATACATGGCCAGGACTATCAAGTCTATCATCTCCTCTCGCTGACCAATCACTAACTTGCAACTAAGACAACCCACTGAAGCTAACACTTTATCTTTCAACGGTGTAGATATACTAATCACTGACTCTAACAACTCAGGAATTAATTCTACCAACTTAACATATCTTTCAACTATAAATGAATGGGTAGTTCCAAGATCAAATAAAGCGTAAGCAGGTCGGTCGTTCAGCAAGACCATACTTGTGATCACATCAGGCGCATCCTCCGCCTATCCTCTGGTGATAGCATACGCCTTTCGCTGAGCTGGAGGTCGGGTCAACCCACCTTGCGGCATCATCTGCGATGCACTTCCTCTGTTCTGACCCAACGGTGGCGGCGGCGGCGACAACTGATGCTGTCCCATCTGTCTCCTGGGACAATGCCTCATTATATGACCCTACTAACCACACTCATAACACGCACCCATCCTAGGAGGGCACGGGGCCGTACCATGTCGTCTTCGCATAGACGACACACACCATTCAGTCTCGGTGCTGGCTTTCCTATCCCACCCTACCTATTGGGTGGAACAGGATACCTTCCTCCAGACATCGGCCTCTTCCCAAACCGATTACCTTCCTTGTTCGAATTAAACCGTGACCTAGATGTGGCGGCTCTCTCAGTCTAGTTTTTTTCAATCAGCTAGACCCGCCTGTAAATGGCATTGTACTCCCTCAGATCTAGTGGTACCACCAAGCTCTTCACCTCCTGTCAGAGCCCATCTCTAAACCTTCGAGCCCGGTTGGATGATCTCTGAACTAAATCAGGGGCATACTGCGACAGTTCAGCGAACTTTGCTTCATACTGATTGACCGTCATCGTACCTTGGCGGAGGCGCTGAAACTCCGCCATCTTCACTTCTGTAGCACACTTAGAAAAGTACTTCTCTAAAAAGACCTTGAGAAAGGTGTTCCACTCTGGAACTACGCCTCTAGGGAACGCTATCCCTTTAGTAGTCTTCCACCAAGTACCTGCAATCCCCTTCAACTGATAGGCTGCCAGAACAACCTTCTCTGTCTCGGTGCACATCAGCAGATCAAAGACATTCTCCAACTCCTGAACCCACAGCGTTGCCGCTTCGGGATCTCCCACTCCCATGAACGTCGATGAATTCAACTTTACGAACTGCTCCACCAGCTTATGCATGGAACTTCATCAAGTGCTACCTCAAGTTCATCGACTGGTGCGGCGACAAGGGCGGCGGCAACTGCAGCAGCAGCAGCTGCATTGGCGGCGTTGGCAGCATTAGTAGCGGCGGCGGTAGCGGCGGCTGAAGCGACAACTTGCTGATCCATTTTGTCACCCATCAACTCAAACATTCTCATAATCTCAGCAAATCCTCGGGGGCTTCTACCCCAGCATCGACTGAAGGCGATGCTGTACCACTCATGCTGGCCTCAGCCGGCGCTCTTCCAAGGGCACCACGGGCACCGATTCTCATCGACGGCCCACCCCGAAACACAGGGTCTGCTACTCTCTTCCTAGTAGCTCTCGGTTCTCGGCCACTCATGCTACAAGCTCAATACAGATACCTGTTTGCAAATTCCAATACCACATTAGAATCCGAGTGACCTCACCAACAAGTTAACAAGCAGTTATCAACCACATGCACCAGCATATTAAAAGCCTTTCCTACCAACTATCCCATGACTCACTCGCTCCTTATCACTCCAAACACAGACCATGCTCCAATACCACTTAAACGAGGATGTCACGCCCCGAACCCCAAGACACGTGAACAACCCGCCATGGTCATACAACTGCGACATTCCCAGGTGGTGTCACCGACCCAATTAATTCATTACGTGCATGCGAAATGTGTTATAAAACCCCTGACAAAAACTCACGAGATAGAATTGCAGGAAATCAATACAATCATAAACAAACGTACTTCCGTAGATCAACAACATTCCATAGCTTACAAACATGCCAAAAAGGGGCCAGCTTACAAAAAAAATCAGTCCACCAAAAAGAATGAACGGTCCTAAGACTACTAGTCAAACTCACTCTTCGATCCCACTTCAGACCGAACCACCTTCGGAGATGATGGGTCCTTCAACCTACCATCAGTAAGGTCAGCTACTCCTTTTCCTAGTATGGATTCCATTACAGCATCTGTAATATCAAAACTACTAAGGGGACCAATCCTAAAACCACTGGGCCCAAAACGAAACCAAGCCCTATATCTATGAGGTACCCTAACAGTCAAGCCCTCCTAGACCTAGACCGTGGTCCTAACAAGCTCATAGATCCAATGGCCATTAGGATCGGGACAACTGAACTTCTGCTTTGTACTATGCACGGGAAGACCATAACGCTCCGTGGGTTCTACCATCTACGATCCTGAAATTTTTGGCCCACAACGGGGTGAGACATTGTCTCAACAAGTTCAACCCCCTAAACCCCTATTAGAAAGAAAATACACCCCGGGTGGCCTAGCCACCTCACACAGAAGACTTACCTCGTCTTAATTCCTTTCTAGCAGGTTAGCACAATTTATATCATACAATCTCAGGTAGTAATAAGAATTTAAATAATTAGAACGACATCACTTTCAGATAAACCACATTCACACTCAGCACGCATTCCAATTATTATTCACTGCCACACAAGGCATAGCCTACTCGCAGATCAGCTATCTATTGACATTAATGCCAAGCATCGCCTCCCCCCCTTGGAGCGCGGCTTCGTCACTACGTTAATTGCATTCCCGAAGGAGCATGAGTCCAATTGGCGTAGCCTCTACTGCGACTCGAGTCACGACACTACATTGACGACAATTCCACAGGAATACAAGTTCAGTTGGCTTAGCCACTACTGCGACCGAGTCTTTCAACTAGCATACGACAAATTAATACTAACCTCCGGACACTCCGCATTTCATTCACATACTCTAATTACAATAGTAATCCTTAAAAATCCAATTTTTGCATCAAAACCCAACACTTGGGTTTTTATGAATAAAATCCCTATTTATCACAATCAACACTCAATTTGCCACATCCATTCATCAAATTCAAATTCTAAATGCACAGCAACGATCAACACGAAATTTTAAGCAATTGAGGTAAAAAATAATTTTTCGAGTTTTTTTTATAAATAATAATATTTTAATAATTTTCGGAATATAATATGTTATTAAAATTTCCAGAATTTCGAAACCTTTAAGTAAATCAAAAATAAAACATATTATGTCACATCAAGGCTTATATTAAAATAAACCTACTGAACCCTAATTAAATACACTTAGGACTAATTAAACCTCTTAGTCTAAATCACACTTAAATAAACTAAACTAATCACCTAAACTTAATTAACTTAGACTAAGCACACTTAGGGCATCATTAACCCTCTAATCAAGATTTAGTGAGTTAAACTCACCCGATTAGCGAGCTAAGCGAACCAAAACGACGGCATCGACACGAGGATCAACTTTCCTCAAGGCGGGCCGAGCACCCGGGGTCGGGAAGCCGGCCAAAACGAGCCTTAACCAAGCTGAAATACCCACAAAAATCAGCTGCTGACTTGGCGCCGAGAAGGGTGGTTCCGGCGTCGGCTTGGGCGGAGGGCAGCACGGTTAGCATAGGCTCCTAGCGAGCTGGACGATGGCCCGTGGTGGCTCGGCAACGACGGGCAGCGACTGGACGAGCTGGGCGCAAGCTGCACGCGGACGAAAGTGGCGAGCGGCATGCTGGCCGGCGGAGTGGCGCGCGGGCCTTCACGCGCAGACGAGCGACGACCGTGACAGCTTCGCCGACGGCGGCGAGCAGTGGACAAGCTGGGCGCCGGTGCTGGTCAGTCACGCACGGCTGGTTTCTCCCCCTTCTCCCTCTCTCTTCCCAAGCTTGAAGATGAAGTTGGTTCAATCTCCCCCCTCCACTTGTCAATTTCTTCTTCATTTTGGCCAACCACCATGACATCACTTGATGTCATCTTCCACTATCTCCAATCTCCCACAATCTTAATCCAATAGGTTCAATTTCATTTTCCACCGAGGCATAAAATCTTGTACCTTAAATTCCTCAATGCAATCAATTCTCTTCCAATTGAGTCCAATTAAAAATCCATAAGATTAATTCATCTTCCTCACAAGATATGTGACAACCCAGGACTTCCAATTTCTTAATTCAGTCACAATTTCATGGTAAATTTCACTCTCGCACGATATTAGCGCGTCCTGACCTACCGGGTAGCTTTTAGAAATTTTTATGCATTTGACCTGTGGTTGATCAATCTCAAGCCACAATATACATCTTTAACATATTGGCGACCCTCAGTTGTCGAGGTAACCTCAAGTTTTCAAATACGAACACAGGGTACCCAAATTACTGTGCGGCAATGACCCTTGCAGGCCAGCTTGGTCGAGGAGTCGTTTCCTAGTCAAATTCTCGAGTCTTATGCATTAAAATCTCTTAACGGCTTCACCTGATAGATTAGTTTTCACATGAGTAACCGACTCAAGGAAAAGAACTATATGTGCAAAGATGAAATGCCCATCTAAATTCACTAAAAATAGAATTAGAAAATTGGGATGTCATAGTTTTGTCGACTTCAAAACACCTTAAGAAGATTTCTCTAACAAATGTCAATCCTCCAAACTTTTGCATCCTCTCTCTTCATTAACTGCTTGGCTCCTCCCTCCATTCGCGTTAAAATCCCCCTCCCCCCTCTCTCTCTTCAATTAGAGGACACTCTCTCTCCTCTCTCTTCTACATCTCCCGAGAAAAAGAAGCCTGCTCTCTTTTTTTTCAAAGTACGCTCCCTCCCTCTTGCTCCTAAGAGCCCTGCTAGTTGCCTCTCGAGCTCAGAGTCGCCATCTCTAGCACGTCGCCTACGCCTCCGCTGTCACCTTTAGGAGCCACTTTCTCTTCGTCCTTCCCAATAGCCCTCGCCAATGGCATTTCGAGCTCAAATCCAACACCTCTGCTGCCACCACCTCCAGGAACCACTCTCTCTCTCTCTCTCTCTCTCTCTCTCTCTCTCTCTCTCTCTCTCCCATTGGTCGCATCCCAAGGCAGTAGCATTTTGGGGTTACCACATGATTGAGTTGAGCATTCTCCTTCCCATGTTTTCATTCTCTTCTCGGAGGAAGATGAGATGAAGTCTAGATGAATCAGAAACACATGGACTTGAGAACTTTCATTTGTATTTGCTATAATGAATGAGTAAAAACTTAAGCCAACAACGCAATATTTGCAATTGAGTGAAAACTACATACGAACTAGAAACAATATCTCTGAAAATGAAAGACAAAACAAAAGACTTCTGATAAACCAAAAATGTTCCATGTGCACGGAGAGTGGTTTTGTATAGTACCATGACCATTACTTGATTTGTAAATTGAGAAAAGTTTCTCTTTTTAGCAAATTGGATGTTGCGAGTCCTACTATGGATTCGGGATTCTTTAAGATTTGTTTTTACCTTATTTCCAATGGGTCACAATTGCGTTAAAAAAAATTACAGTCATATAAACACGGGACTATAGACAAACATGAAAGATCTAAAGAAGCAAGTGCGAAGAAAGGAAATTCTAATGAACGAGCAAGTATGGTGGTGTTGTAGAACGGCATTGTGCCACTGATCCAACTCTAACCAACTGAGAATTAAGGATCTAATCATCATATTCAAGAGAAAAGTAAGTGAAAACTCATCGGGACATAAAAGAAATGCACTTGGAAGCCACTTAAGAAGTAAAATTGAAATAATGAACATCCTTTCTGTCCATTGACATGAACTTGCACGAGCGAGGATCTTGTTCTCGACAAGAGCAAAGGAAGTTACAAAAAAAGGGAAAATCATCACAAATTCTCAAGACAAGATTTAGCTATAGATATTTGTACATGCATAAAGAAAGAAAAGAAGAAAAGTCTAGCTAAAGCCAAATATCATTCATGGCAAGGAGCTACTCCAAGGGAGCAACGTGCGGTGCTTCTGCAAAGGAAGCATGGACATGTGCCTTCCCAAACACTTGAGACAAAGAGAAACAACTCCCCCTCCTCCACTCGTTGTCCTCTTCTCCTCGTGATCGCCCAACACCCCAGCCATCTTCTTCTTCATCTTCTCCTTGTAAAGCCTTCACATCACGTACGCCTCCGCAAGGCTCGCGCTTGACCGATAAACCCCAAACTCGACATTTTCCTTCCTTCCAAACCCAAAAAGCTTTTTCCCCAGGATTGTAGCGGGTCGTGATAAAAGGGTGTTATATAGAGAGGGGGAGAGAGATGCCACCCGGGGGGGCGAAAAAACATGTTGCTCAAACACACAAATGTGCATGCCTTTAATTAATGGATCTATAATCATATCATCTGTAGGAATATGATCTACTGCAACATCATAATTTTGTACTAATTCATTTATGGTAAAAAACTTGACCTCTATGTGCTTAGACCTCTTGAGACTTTTATTGTTATTAATAAATAACACTGTAGAATTATTGTCACAATATAATTATATGGGCTTATACACAAAATTCAAAATGGCTAACTCCCTCATGAGGTTCTAGAGCCAAATAGCCTGAGTAGCAACTGAAAAAACATGTTACTAACTCCGCTTACATGGTAAAAGAAAATATAGATTTTTGTTTCTCACTCTTCCATAATACTGCACATCCTATCAACATAAATATGTATCATGTCGTTGACTTCACAATATCTTAACAGCCGACAAAATCTGCATTTGAATACCCTATTAGTTACAAGTTCGAAACATGTCTATAAATCAGCATATAATCTCTTGTCCTCTTTAAGTACCTCAAAATCTTATTAGCAACAGCCCAGTGATCATGTCCTATATTTAACTAATATCTACCTAAAAGTCCTATCACTAAAGTAATGTCTGGTCTGATACAAACTTGAGTATGCATGATACTTCCAAGCACACTAGCAAAAGGTACATCCTTCATTTGGGTTTTCTCAAAATCTAAATTAGGGCATTGTAAGAGACTCAATTTATCGCCCTTAATAACAAAAGTAATTCCTAGTTTGCAATGCTATATATAAAATATTTCTATAATACGATCAACATATGCCCTCTGAGACAAACCCAATAAACGGTGAGAACGATCTCTATGAACTTCAATGCCAAAAACAAAAGACACCTTACCAAGGTCTTTCATGTCAAAAAAATTTCGATAACATCTGCTTTGTCTCATGCAGTAATCCAATGTCACTACTTGCAAGTATAATATAATTTACATAAAGTATGAGAAAAATATATTTCCTCCCACTGACCTAGTAATTTATACACTAATCTACTTTATTCTCAATAAATCCGAATGAAATGACAACACTATGAAATTTTAAATACCATTATCTAGAAACTTGCTTAATACTATAAATAGACTTTTTCAATCTACATACAAGCTTATCCGAATCATTTGCCACAAAACCTTCATGTTGCATCATATAAGCCTCCTCATTAAGGTCTTCATCTAGAAAAGCAACTTTAACATCCATCTAGTGTAACTTCGTATCAAAAGGAGCTACTTGTTAACATCTGATTTTTAGTTGACCCATCATTAAAAAGTAAAAAAAAAAAAAAAATGAAATTTGAGTTTCTAATCACAACATAACCTCATTTCTTGATTAAAAAGTGTCATTTTCTTTTCTTTCTTTTGCATTATCGTTTTTAAGTAATTTCTAGTTAATTTTCAAGAAAAACCCAAAAAGTCAAAATGGTTGACTTACTAGTTGACTTTTTTATCAACCATTTGACTAAAAGTCAACCCTTGTAAAAAATTGACTTTTTACCCCAAAAAAAGATCTATTTTACTTTAACTTCACTCTTGTCAAATCAATTTCTTGAAAATTCAAAGATTTAACAAAAAAAAAAAATCAACCTTTTGAAAAGTCAACTACATGGTTGACTTCTAGTCAAACATTTGACCAAAAAAAAAGGACAAAAATCGAAAATGCATAAAAACATTTCTTTTAATGTCAATTTGACTTTTATGTCGAAAATTTCACGAAATTCGATTAAAGACATTGATTTCTACATTTTTCAATTTTAGGTTCTAAATAGACCAAAAATAAAATTACTTTTATTCTAGTCATAATCAGGTGTAGTTCCTTCTTTAACATTAGTTTATGAACTATCTGAAATCTACTTACACACTCAATTTCATGATTTACCAAGTCAAAATGTGAATTGCCGTTTTGAGCCCTAATTGGGGGATCAAAATCGATTCTCAATGACTTGCAAATGAACAATTGTTTCTTGCTTATTTTCTTAAGATAAGTCTAAATTCGGAATTGATTTTGGAAAATTCACATCAAAACTCATCAATTTGAAGGATTTTATCCTTCGAAGCATAAGAAAGTCAAGCAATTAAGCTTCAACCATCAAAACTCGAATTGACCCGTCCATGGCTATGGTTTAGTTTCATAAATCTAGATCCAATTTTAATATTAGGCTTAATTCCATTTTTTACCTAAACTTGAGCGCTTCAATTCAAGGTTAATTTGAATGCGATAAGTGATCTTGCACATGGGCAGTTCATTAGATAGGGCAATTGCGACACTAATTGAGTTCAATTTCTATTAATTTATAATTTTGTCCATTGAATTGCAAATTTTATCATTTTAACTCTTTAGGCCCAATTCAAAATACACATGATTTTGACTTGGTATTTATCATGATAATCATTCAATTAGATCATTAGGACCTAGATCATGTTCATAAGGTTTGATTAGATTAATTGTACCTTAATTGGTGAATTTCTTTTTAAATAAGGTAAAATTCATTTTCAATTTGGTCTTTTATGGACAAAATTGCATAAATTCTAGACCCACAGGGATCCCAAGTGGACAAAACAACAAGAACTAAACCAAATTGGTCAAGAATTGATTAAAATCCGACCAAACCAGACCAAATCGGTCTGACTAGTCTAACCGGCCGCCAGTGGGTCTAGTCAGTTCAGCCCCTTGCCAGCCGAAACCTAACCTTTAGCAACTGGTTCCAGGATCCTCTCAATGTCATTCTCACTTTTGCACCTTCAATTTCCCAAAATTTTATAAATTGATCCTCAAATTTCATCAAATTACAAATTAACCAAGAATCGTACATTTTGACGCAATTCCCGATTTTGGTTTGGTTTTTTGCAAATCAAAACCACTAGATCAATTACCTGACACATCAAGATCATGATGGAACCTTCGAAATCGATTTTTGACCATTAGATCGAAATTTCGACCGTCGGATCGAATCGATGGCCAAAATCACTTAATTTGATGAGTATATAAATGAAATTTTCCTCCATTTTCAGGAGGGCTTTTCATTCTGCACGAAATTCTCTTTCTAGAGGCTTCTCTCTCTCTATTTCTCTCTATTTTTGGCGCTAAAACCAAAGCTCCCTCTTTCTCTAGTTCAATCCGACCGGATCTCTCTTCGGCAAGCTTTTCGCCGTCGGTTCTAGCCCCCATCGGCAGTCTTCATCCCTACATCATCGTCCAACTTCTTTGTCCCTCGCTTCCAACGGTGATTGGAGCAACAGCTCCAGCTAGATCTACTCCGGCATCTAAACCTCCATCCAGTGCACCTAAACTAATTCATTCTTGAACTAGTCTCGTTCCAGATCTATGTAGTAGCTACTGAAATTTCTATGAAGTTTTTATCCTCTTTTCAACTCGTCCACGAGCCCTAGGTGACCAAAGTTTCACAGTCTAGTAACTAGAAGGAATCCGGTCAACTTGATCTTCACCAGCACTTGAAGACCGAGTTAGCCGAACCGATTCCTTTGGTAGTTACAAACCAGTGATGATCCGACTCGATTGGAACTTGATCTGGCCTCTAGATGTTCCACGTTGACTTGCTTACGATCCTCGAGGAGCTTGATTTGATTGTTTGTGGTTACAATCAACGAAAGTTGCAACAAAGTTAACAATAGCAGTCTCAAATCCCATGAAGCGAGGTTGCATTAGCCGGTCAAGGTTAGGGTTCAATATTAGTTACATATGCTCATAGATGATTTTCTGAAATTTGAATGTGATTGATTAAATGAGTTTGGATGATTGAACTTGATTAGCCTTAAATCTGCAATTTCGTAGCCTTAGGATTAACTTACTGTTTTGGCCAAAACAAGATCCAAAACAACTTTGTTTCAACTTGAGTTCTCTTAGAATTAGATAATAGACATCTCGAGTTTCAAAATGATAGGTTGCATGCCCCAATCGAGCATCATTTGACCCTCGAAAAACATTTACAAAGATGAGCAATTCCACTATAGTTCAATTGGATTTTCAATTTTGTCCTTGCTCCGAAATGAGACTTTACTTTTTTTTGTGTAGCTTTCTATGATGATTTCTGGACACTTTTGCCTCATGAGTTTTGTTCCAAATCATTTTGTGCATGTCTTGTAATTTTTTTATGATTTTTGGATGTGCTTAACTAGGTCAGATCTACTCAGATCCAAGCCTAGGTCAATCTATTCCGTAATGATCTCTGATTTTGTCATTTTTGTACTAATTTTTGTGTTGATTTCTAGAAAAAATTTCCTTCGTAACAGTTGCCCATAATTGTGTAGAAAACATCATTTAATTTTTTTACGATTTTGGATGTACTTACCTAAATCAAATCTACTCAGATCTAGGCCTAGGTCAATCTATTCCATATTGATCTCTGGTTTTGTCATTTTTGTGTTGATTTGTGTGTTGAGTTTTGGAATAACTTTCCTTCATGAAAGTTTCTCATATTAGTGTTGTGCATATCTTATATATATTTTTTCAAAATCTTTAGACATATTTAACTAGGTCAAAATCACTTAGATTTGAACATAAGACAATCTGTTCTGCATTGGTCCAAATTCTGTTTTAATCAAATTGAGTCCACAAATGCACTTATTTGGTCTCTGATCCTTGATGAAGGTTGAAGTATATGACACATAAGTTCAATTAATGCATGCTTTGCAAAGTCTTGATGTTGGCAAGTGAGTCAATTGCATGAGTTAAGGTTAAAATGTATTGTAATAGTACGTAGTTTAAATATGCATCTCTGTTTTGTCATTTTTGCTACAATTCATGTGATCACATTTAGGTTCTAAATTCTCGATAAGAAATGTTCATCATTTTATGTTCTATGTGTAGGATTTTTCATAAGATTTTTGCACTTCTTGAGATGTCTACAATTATGCGCATTCTGTGAGGCTAATACTGAAATCAAATCTTGTTGTACATGCATCTTGCCATATTTGTTTGAGTCATTTAGAGTCCAAATTTTGAGATAATGTCTTATTGACACTTAAACTTCATGTTACAAGATTTGAGTACATGTTCACGTCATTACATTTGACTGTCATTTTGCATGATTAATTTGTGCCACAAGAGCATATGTTCATCAACAAAACTCTCAAGTATTTCGTTGAGAATCTTGAGTCATCTTATATTGTCATCGAATTGTATAACATCTTCTCATGTCAACGTAGATTTAGATGATTGTCCAAATTATTTGTCGCATCCAATTCTAAGTCACATGTGATCTTTTCATACCATTTTTGCATTATTTGAATGATTTTAAGATTTATTAATACATGTTTGGATTCTGGTTTTTAGCTAACGACATGCGCACTTTTTGAAATCTTGATCTTAGAGCGCCTAATTGACCTAGTTTGGACTCGAGTCCTTCTAAAAAGTTGAAAAGCACACTTAGAAGTTTTCCATGTCGCTAATTTCATGCAAATTGCTCATTGTTTGGACTACTTTCCATTTTTTCAAAACTATATCAAAATTTGGACATGCAATCAAATTCAGAATCAAATTCGGACCCATGTTCTAACCACTGTTTGGATAGACTTTGATATTTTTGTTCTATTTTTTCTTTTAGGATTTTGCACTTTGCCTTTGAATAAAATTTGTTTGTCAACATAGTCATTGTGTTGTGTGAAAATTTGGTGATTTTTAGACTTGTTTTGATAGAACAAATCCTTGTGATATTGGTTGAGTGTCTTGCTGATTTGACAAATTTCTAACATGCTATTGTTCGTTGTTTGATCTTTGTAAAATCATGAGTAACTCGTTTAAGAAAACTTCATTCACAAAAGTTGTTCATTATCATGTCACACATATTAGGAAATTTTTCTATAGCTAGATTATCAATGGGTATTACTCAATTATGTCGTCTTTACATGATTGTTTTGAAATTTCCTAATATAAATATGATTGTGATTATTTAGTTATACCTTTTAGGTTAGTTTGTGCATGAAATTAAGGTCATGCCATCATCATGGAAGTTGTTCTAGATGCTTTGATTTTTGTTGTTAGACAATTGGCCTTTTCAAATTGCATCTTTCAAAAAATACTTTGGTACATGTGATGTTTCTAAAAAATAATTTCTAAGAAGTTCTTCTCCAAAACTCGATTTGGCTTAAGGAAAAATCATGATTTGAACCATATTCAAAATGTCTACGACGCTTGTGCGTGCATTTATACGAGTCTTGGGCTAGCCTTAGCAATTGAATGTGTTCCATAGCCTAGATATTCCTTAATCCTAAATATTTTCAAACATTTATAAAATCCTGATTTGATATCATGAAAGTCATAGTTTGAATTGTATTCTAAATGCATGTAATACTTGTGAGTGCATTTATGCGAGCCCTAGGCTAGCCTTGGCAATTGAATTCCTTTCATAGCCGAGATATCACTTTGTCTCAAAAAATTTTGTGAATGATTTCAAAATATATCTTTGAAACATCACATGTACCCTTCATGCATATAGTTATGTCATACATTTAGAATTGCATGTGTTTGTGATTGGCGCATGACTTTGGTAATAAGTGATCCGTTGACGACTCACTCATCTATTTGATTGGTTGAGAAATAAAGTCCAAAAGACCTGCACGCATATTTAAATTTTTACAATGCATGTGACTTTTAGATGAATAATAAGGTCGATGCATAATATCGAAGGAAAAACCATGGAATCATATAAATCACTTGGTTAGGAGACTTATAAGTGTTATTGGTCATGCAAGAACACAATTGGTTGATAATTGCTAGAAGTCACAAAAATGGATTGGGTAGGTGTCATAGCGGGACCCTCGTATGAAAGATAAAGGCTGACCCCGAGGCCCCAAAATTTGACTTTCGCATTGAACTTTCTTCAAATGATTGATCTTAACATGATGTCATGTTTTTTAGTTTTTTGATGTGTATACTTGTTTCTTTCCATTGTATGCACCTAGTTAAAGGTTTCTATATTAGGATTAGAATAGGATCCCAAAGATGGAGAAAGTGCAAAGACGATGGAGGTCGATGTCCATTCTGATCGTTATCATGTACTATTTATTTCCTCAACATGTGTCTCGAGTTCTCTTTGTTGTATAAAACCCAACAAATTGGGAGTTTTCTCTCTTCCTCTCACCTTTTTCAATTGTGTTTCCTTTTATATTTTCTAGGATTGCATGGTGGATTTACTGCTCTCCTTGATTGTTTACTTACTGTTTCGTAATTTCAATTCAATTGATTACTTTCTTTTCTTGTTTTCTAGAAACATAATAGTATGAAAATGACCAACTACGCATGATTGCTTAGTTTAGAACTAACGATCCTGAAAATATAAGAAAAAATGCATGAACACGTTACGAAAACACAACATACTATTTAGGTACCGAAAGGGCACTAAAAAAAATATTAGCGTAACTTAAGTCATCGAACCTAGATATTTGGTTGTATAGGAATTGAGGGAACGCTCTCAACCCTCGATTGGGTTTTCTAGCCAACCCCTGAAATGAGGCTAGTGGCTACTCCTATTTTATTTCTAGGTTGTTTTAAAACAATTAGATTGTATAAATAAACATGTCGTGATGGGTACGAGTTTCGATGAAACTCACCATGGTTTAGCATACTTGATGTGGAAATATCCCAAAGGAAAGTGATGTCATCTTTATGAGCGAAGCGTATTATCGAGAGGGTTACCATGGTAAAGGTACCCTTAGATCAAATGTGCACACCCAATCTTCTCCCGAGGTGTGTCGCCCGTGTGGATATGGACCACGGCACTTCATTGTCATGCAAAGTACAAGCTTGGAAGAGCTCACGATCTCGTGGAGGGAAGTCACGAAAGGCTTGATTTGAAAGGCGATATGATGACGTCTTTCGAAACGCGAGCCATAAGGGAATTCTCGTGATCAAGTACCCTTAAATCTAACATTTTCCCTTCCTTTCCTCATGGTGAGGGATCAATGGCGGCGAGATTGGGTCGCGACACTACCAATGCCAAAATCACTCTAAAAGAATCTTTAGAAGAAACTAGGGAAAAAAGTTGCTTTATAATATATTATTTCTTTTTTAGTGAAACTCTTAGCTACCAGTTTGGCTTTAAACTTCTCAATCTTACCTTTGGAATCCCTTTTAGTCTTGTATACCCATTTACAGCCAATGGGCTTATAACCTTCAAACAATTTAACAAGCTCCCAAACACCATTGTGTTTCATGGATTGCGTCTTATATTTCATTGCATTTAACCATAAATCTGATTGAGGACATGAAATAGCATATGTATAAGTCGCTAGATCAACAACATAGCCGATATCATAATCATGCTCTCCCAAATAGACTACACAGTTTGGTGGTATAGTTGAACGTCTTTCCTTAGTCGATCTCACGAGTGAAGCAACTACAACATCATTCTGAATCTAATGGGCTTGAGGAATTTCATTAGGAACTGCCTCAACAACAAGATCTAGGTCACAATAGGCTCAGTTTGTGGCATAAGAGGTTCCATAATAATCTACACAAGAAGAGACAGGGATCAAGTAATCCCCACCATACTATCATTTTCAATAATTTGTGAGCAACTACCATTTTCGACTACATTAGATTCCAAAAAATTTGTTGTATGAGATTCTACAATTCTTGTATCTCTATTAGGGTTATAAAACTGGTACTCCTATAAATGATCTGGGTAAGATACGAAATAACACCGAGTAGTTTTGGAATCCAACTTACTCAATGTTGGATTATATAACTTTACTTATGCAAGACATCCCCAAACTTTAAGATGATTCAATATAGGTTTATGTCCAGTCCACAACTCAAAAAAAAAGCCGATGAAACCACTTTAGTAAGAACACGATTTAGAATGTAAAGCATTGTTTTGAAAACTTCACCCTATAGAAAACCATGTAAATTGGTCCTACTAATCATACTCTCCATCATGTCCATAAGAATGCGACTACACCTTTTGGCCACACCATTTTGTTCAGGACTTCCAAGCATAGTAAATTAAGCTACTATCCTATAATCTTCCAAGTATTTGGCAAACGGCCCTTTAAGTTTTCCAACATCACCACGACTGCCAAAACATTCACCATCACAATCATATCTAACAATCTTTATGACTTTTTCCAACTATTTCTCTACTTCAAGCCAAAAAATCTTGAATTTGTCATGGGACTCGGACTTTTTTTTAATCAAGTGTAGGTATCCATATCGGGCATAGTACTCAATAAATGTGAAGAAATAAAAATTTCAGCACAAAATTATCATGTATAGTCCATTAATATTAGTGTAAATAACCTTCAACACGTCATAACTTCGAACTGTGATTGTCTTCTTTATCTTAGTCATCTTACATCTATAACAGTCTATGCAAATCTCTAGATCACTTTTAAGAGTAGGCAAGAGGTCAGCCATTATTAACATTTCTACTCTTTCTCTAAAGATGTGACCAAAACGTTTATGTCATAATGCGTAAGACTATTCCTTAGATAGAAGCCTCTTGGAAACGACATTTTTAGCTGAATAAGCGACGTGCATATCGTTGGGAGATAAATTCAATAAATACAATCCATTGAATAAATTGCAACACCCAACCTTATTTGAAATAAAAAGCATAAAAATATTATTACTCTTTATTTCAAAAGGATATCCACACATGTCCAAATAAGACACAAAAGCTAAGTTCCACCTAAAGGAATGTACATAAAAAGTGTTTATTAATATCATCCTAAGACCAAAATCTAAAATTATAATAACATCTCCCACAAACTCGACGTCAACTTTTATATTGTTTTTCACAATGAGCTTTGATTCATCCTGATTTGGCATCGTTCGATTTATGAATCCCTTTAGGCTCACTCTTGGTTCTCTTGGACAATCAATTTTTATATTTATTGCAGTGTTTCTTTACATGTTTTCTCTCTCTACAAAAGTAGCAAAGAACATCATCCTTCTTGAATGATGCTTTCTTAGGACCCAAACTGTTAAAAGTACCAGCAGTTTTAGAATTTTTTTTATTGTTTCAAGGACTAGCAGGTTCAGAATTGCCCTTATGAGTATAATTTTTTAACTTCCTACCCTTGTTACTACTAGAACTAAAAGCATAAAGGGCAATGAGCCCTTTATCTTTCTTCAATTTTTCTTCCTCTGCTGCCACCCCTGCAATATGGTCATTAATTGACCAAGTCTCATCTTGAAAAGTATAATTGGTCTTGATAATTCCAAAATCATGAGGAAGAGTATTTAGAGCTTGGTGCACAATTCAAGCAATAGGAATAACAACATTAAGAGCCTGAAATTTTGTCTGCAAATCTATTATCCTCAGAACATAATCCCTAACTCCACAAGAACCATCATACTTCATATGAAATAGTATTTATAGGTGTGTCTCTATCTTAGCATTAGAAGAGACATGGTTTCTAGCCATTAAAGCTTCCATCATCTGTCTAGCAGTGCAATCTGCATGTATGCCACTTTTCAAATACTCCTGAATGGAACACTTTATGGACAGTAAGCAAATTCAATTATTCTTTTTTCAAGCTGCGAAATGTGCTTTCTAAGCTTCTATACTTTTAGCAGTGAAATCTAGCAGCTTATCGGTAGTAAGAGCTATATGAACATCTGTCATCTCCATACCAGATAAAAAATCTTCCCTCCATTTCTTAAAGTTTGAACTAGTAAGAACCTCAATAGTAATGGAGTTACCATTTATAGAAAATGTGACTGAAAAACAGGCAATACCTTTAGAATCATGTGAGAACTGTGTAACTTGAAGATGCACAAGTACACATCCAAAAGCTATATGCATTACCACATAATCACCTTTGGGCATAATACATGACATGCAGTTGTATACTCCCCACATGACAATAGCCTTAAGAATATATTTCAACTTTCATGAATTCATCACATTTAGGTATATGAACTACTAGGATCAGTTAATCCTCCATCATATTATCATTTATCCATCCATGAACTAATACACAATCATCTCCTTTGGGAGTATGACCACGCATTACAACAGGAGACATCCCATCATTATACTAGATTAATATTTCTTAACCTAATCAAATGTGTCACTTTAATGATCATAACTCAATTGAATCCTCAAAACTCTCTCATGCCAAGGACATAAAATTTATTTCTCACATACACCACATACATGTGATTTTGACTTTAGTGTAAAGGGCAATTTATCACTAAAATCATATATCATGCTAATTACACTACTTTATTCATTGATACAAATTAAATTTTATATATATTATTAATGAATCACAATCTACATAATATCAATGCGATGATATACTTGTAAACCAGCACCCGTAATTCCAAAATCATAGAAAAATACAAGAAAATACGCAAAAATACTCTAAAAATAAATGTTTTTAGGGTTCCATATTTTTTTCACATCTATAAAATCATTAAACATGTAAAATAAATACACCACAAGGTAGAGCATCACAGTACGAGCATGTAACTGTCAACCACGCGTCAATTGGAGTCTCCACGTGCCCACACGGACCACCTAAGTGCGCGACACATAGAGCACATGCACGGGCGGCCTATCCGGCCTCCTTCCCAATCCAATCGATTATTGGGTCGACCGTACAATTCGACCAGTTGACTGGTCCAGTCAACAGTAACCCGATTCGGGCGAGTTAAAGGGTTGAATTCAGGGTCGAGTCGTCGAGTCAATGGATCAAGTAATCGGATCGAGTCAAGTCTCGTGGATCGCCGAGCTACAGATATCACGATGATGTCAGCCCTTAGCTTCGTCCACGCGTGAGAGTGCATGAGGGCGCGTAAGGCGCGTGCTTGACACCCTAGCAGCGCGTGCAGCCTTCCCCAACGGCACGCCACCAATGGTTTTGCTCATATGGAAGCTCTATTACCACATGTTAGATGCTAAAACACGCAATCCCATGATCTCCATAGATAGAACAAGGGCACATATAATCAAGTAGAAAGATTAATGCACTTATTTTGGAATCCATCGTTCTTGATATGGAAGCGAAAAAGAGATGATCCAAGTGCAAATCTTTCTCCTCTAATGCCCTTTGTATCACTAGCTCAATGAAATGGCCCGCTCACCCTTTAGCGCTAGATAAACGCTCCTTTGTGAATATAATTGTGAGAATTAGGGTTAGAAAAGAGACTTGAATACTATTTATAAAGTTTCCAACCAAACCCTCTTATTACGGGTCATGTTTAACTTAGCCCACATTAGCCAACCTCATATTAATCTAATTGAGAAACCTTCTATCTCACCTTATATCAACTCTGTAAAACGATATATTACAATATCAATTAATGTAGCCTAGATTAGGAAAACTCTTACAGAAACTTTTTGAAACAATCCTTTTATTGAGTATTTTACAAATTACATACATGACCTTATGTCCATCCTTCAAACTAATCTAAAGGAGGGTTGAACAAAGTCTCCACAAACCTTTATTGGTTGAAAACACCGTCTTATTCAAAAGAAACCAACCTCCTTTTCCGTAGAAAGCTGGACAAAGTCGTGTTTTTATTCATATAATCCTCCTTTATTTAGGACTATTGTTAAATCCACCATTACAATAAAAAAATAAAAAATAAAAAAGAGAAAGCTTACGCATTCATTATTGGATAATTAACATGTGTACTCCGTATAATTGTGAAGCTGTTTTTTTCTTTTACATATCGCCGGTCCAACGGTAAATGTGTAAATTACTTCCTAGGCAATGGACCTAACATAAATCCAAATTTTTAACCATAGGTCATCAATCAAATCTCCAATGCATATGGATCTATTGAAGCAAACTCCAAAAGCTCCTCATTTTGCTCTAGTACGTCGAGCTTATCCTCGCCCGTGAAAACACATGCTTCGACTCCTTTGCGTGACTTCGTGTCCAATAGAGCCACGAGGTTAATCTTCTGAATTTGAGTTTCCTCCATGTGCCCACCCGTGCTCACCAATGCCGGCCTCCCCCACCCAAAATCGATGTCGTAGTGACCGAAGTTACACCAGCTTGTGATCGTCACCAGGCCCTGCGCTTAAGCCAAGGAATCGATAGTTTCCCTAATGCCTTCAATTTGAGCGACCAATCCGCCGTCACCTACAATTTTTTTCATGAACAACTCGTCTACTTTGGCTTTGATTTCTCGGAGCCGGCTAACGAGGTTGGGCAAGTTCGTCGATGGTGTAGTAAAGGACATTGGGACCATATACGGGGGGCAAGAACTGATGGAGAATGGATAGCTTGTAGCTTTTCAGGTGGCTTGGTGTGGGAGAAGATGGTTTTATGAATTCTCTGGAAACCGCCTCAACCTGCATTTTGGATGTAGTTTGGTGTCTTAATCAGTCACCACTATGCAGACAAGGTTTGATGCCCAAGTACTATTTATAAGAGCCTTAAAAGATTTTCAGTCTAGATAAAGGACTTATATGGTATGTCGCGACCAAATTTTCGGGTGTGCCACATAAAATTAGACTAACGGATTGCTAAGCCTAGACTTAGCTCGGACTCTCCCAAACCCATACCAACTCGCGATTTAAATTCAAATATCTAGCATGCAAAAGGGAGTCGCCACTAATCAATTTACGGTAGGTCGATTAGACACCTAAGTAAAATAATAGGAGAATTATTTCACTTCTACAAACCAGAGATTTATGAGTTCGGGGACTTAATTACGTTAGATTTCTCTAACGTCCTTTCGATACCTTTTCTTTTATTTTTTTTGAAAAATGTTTGGCGAGCAACTTGAATTAATTTCACTTTCCTAACATGTGAGGTGATCATACGAGTGTGCAAACCATCAATTTAACACTCAAGAAAGCAAATAAAATAATGTAGGACTTACCTCAAAGCAACGAAAGCATCTGCGTTGTTAGATCAAAATTCACATCAACAATCTTAGATATGATTTCTAATTAACAAACAATCACTCAAAATGACCTAATTCTAATGACGTGCAATTTCTAATTAAATAAACCTAATAATAAACCCTAAATGACGTGCATTTAGTGGGTCTAATTCTATATGACATGCACATGAATTTTCTATTCTAAAAAAATGCAATATATTCTAGAAATTAAACTAATTTATCCTAAGACAAATTTTATGAAATTCGAAATTAAGGAAAATGCAAAACATAATTATCTAGATTAAAATTCTATCTAGTTTATATTAAGGTTCAGGTCAGACTAAATCCTAATTTAATCTAAGATATTATCTTAACCTAACAAGTTCTATCCTAAGATGCAAAAAATGAATCTAAACTTAAAATAAAACACGTAATTTATTCTAAAATGCCATGACGTGCAAATAATGCCTTAATTCCTAATTTTTTATGAAATTCGAAATTAAAATTAAACATGCAATTCAGATAATAAAAGAAAAAACTAACAATCCTAAATGAATGCACTTTTTCTTTTTCTTTTTATTGATTCAAAATAAAATCCCTAATCTAATCATGCAAGATAAATATAAAAAAAAAAAAAACCTAATCCTTTTTTGATTTTTTTTTTTGAATTTTTCCTTTTACGAAAATAAAACTGACTCAAACACCAAGACATAAAATCAAACAAGATGAGATTGATATTCTAAAATTGGCGAACCATATCTCGCGCATGAGATCGGTTGTCCAATTTTAAAATTAAATCGCGAATCGAATCTCGGGCATGAGATCGGACTGTCGATTTTTGCAAGGGATTGCGAGTCGGATTTCGGGCGCGAAAATCGAATTGACAATCCCTAATTTGAGGGGCACTTCATGTTTGGAATCTCAATCATACCTTAAAGACCAATTCTAAATAAAATAAAATAAGATAAGCAAATAAAAGAAATAAAATAAAGTAAATACAAAAAAACTACCTAAATTGATTTTGTTGTTGTTTTTTTTTTTTTTTTTGTTCCTTCCCAAGCACGGTTTGTGCTCGTGGGTGCTCAGCCCAAGGGTAGTTGGTCAGCGGAGGAGGGCACAGCAGGCGGGCGGAGCTGATCAGAGGAGCAGGGCTTCGTCGTGGGTCTGTGCGGTGGCGGGCGGCGCTCGGAGCAGCAGGGCTTCGTCGTGGTGGGAACAGGGGCGGAGGCGCGCGGGTGAAGTGGCGCGGGCGGAGCTAAGCAGATCAGGGCTCGCCTGGTTTCAAGGGCAGGCGCGGTGGTGCGCGGACGAGCGGAGCTTGGGCGCTAGAGGCGGCGCGGCGTCGAGGGCGGAAAGCCAGGCGCGGGTGCACCGGTGGGCAACTCGGGCGGCAAGGGAAGAGGTGCGGCGATGGTGCGGCGCAGCACGTCGGGGGCGGATCGGCGGTGGCGGGCGCGACGGTCGGCAGCTATGGTGTCGGGGCGGATCTCTTGGTCGCGACGACTGGGAACGATGGTGTGGCTCGTGCAAGGGCGAAACCTCGGGTCGGGATGGCACGGTTGAGGCAACTGCGGGCCACCAAGCTCGCGAGATCTGGAGCGCGAGCAACAACGGGTGTCGGCACAACTCCGATCGTCACGAGCAAGAGGCAAGAGTGGAATTGGCAGCAGCAAGAGAGAGCAGATTGCAAAACCAGCGAAGGATAAAAAGAACAACAGCAAAAGGTAGAAGGTGATGAACAGTAAATGTGCAATCACCTTTACCTATTTTGCTCTTCTTTTACTCTTCTTCCAAACGATTCCCTCTCTTTTACTTCTCTCTCTTTTCACCTTTTTGCTTTTCTCACCTTTGTATTCTTTTTACCCCCCCCCCAAAAAAGAAAAATCCAAGCTAACCTCTCCCAAAAAGAAAACGAAGAACCCCCTTTTATAGGTGAAAGACTTGTGATTTCAATTCAATTTTTTCCGAATCCGAATCCACATCGGTAACACTTTTTCACCAATTTTATCCCATATTGATAAGGATTGAAGATTTTGATAAAATTTTTCTCTAAATCTAAATCTTACCTAGATAAATCGCAATATTTCGTCATATCCACCCAAAAATTCATCATATCTCGGAAAAATTTTGAATTTCTAATCTCTCACAAGATAATTTCTGATCATTTAAAAGTAGGCTTAGCCAACTAATTTGAACCCATCCGCCACCGATTCAATAAAAAAACAAATAATGTAAATAACAAAATAAATGCAACTAATAAAATTAGTCCCCTAATTTTCTATGCGATAAAATAAACTAAATTACCAAAATTTAGGTGTCAACATGGTACAAAGTCAATGTAATCAATTTCCAACATAATCTATCTCCGTCCTTGCTATTAATAGTTAAAGTTTGAAAAATTGCATAAGTAACCTTCCCGATAGCGATTGACGTGAGTTGTGTAAAACCGTACATAATATTAATCGCTCATAAAATCATTTTTCCGAGCAGTGTGGCACAACCTGAGGGCAATTAATGCTTTTAAAATTATAATGTTTCTATAATTAATTGTTTTCAATATGTCTTAAGACAGTCGTTAATAAAATGTGGTACTCTAAAGTTCCGACACTTTTTGGTCTATCTCGAATGACAATTGAATGAGCTATCTATGTACCTCTAAGCTCTAACTTCAGAAAATCTCCTTCCAATTTTATCGTTTAGGGCCTATTTGGTTAAGCTTTTTAAAAAAGCATTAACATTTTTTTCCCAAAAGTTTAAATAACAGGAAAAGTGTCGGAAAAATTCTAAGCCTTAACATGTTGCATTGTTGCTGATTTAGTCATAAACATTTTGACATAGTACCAATTCAGTCATTATGGCTAATTTTGGGCGGACATTGCTAACATGGATGTCAACTATCCTATATAATACGGCCCGCAGCTGCCGTGTATATATATTTTTTATTATATTTAATAATTTTAGAATTTCTTTCTTTTTCTCATTTATCTCTTTTTCTCTCCTTTTTCCAGTGGCTGGCATGGCCAAGGCCAGAAGATTCCTTTCTGGGCGACAAAGGCTCTTCCTAAGGAGCAGCCACATCTCTGCTCTTCAACTCTTCAGTCGAAAGCTTGGAATATAGCACCAGGATGCCTTCCATCTTCATCAACTTTGGTTCATTCTCCAATGACACCAGAGTTGGTTGAGATTTGGCCAAATCAACGGAAGCTTCGTTTTCTTGTATTGTGAATCTAAGTGCTTTCTCCATATTTGGCGAGGCAGCTTCGATCTTCACCTTCTGGTCAATTTCAGCTTTGGTTGAAGAGCTAAGGCTTGTCCTAACTGTAATCATTAATCACATTTCATCCCCATACTTCATCGGACGAGGCCTTTTCCCTCTTGGGTGTCGACACAGATGTCGACTGCCATGGATGAAAGCTGAATGACCAAGAGAATGGGCTTCAAAGCTCGCAAGAGATCGCTGGCCATGGGTCAATTAAGGTTGACCTTTGCCCAAGCTAGGGCGGCCTATGGTGGCGAGGGCCACCCTCATCGGCCACTAGAAAGCAAGAAAAAATAAAGAAAAAAGATAACAAAAATAAAAAAAAAATAAAAAAGGAAAAAAACCGAATATTACTAAAAATGTGGACGTCCGCCGCCAGAAGCCGGCCAACATCCACATAAGCAATATCCATACAAATTAGTTGAAAGCACTAAATTGGCACCAAGTCAAAAAATTTAGGGTTAATTTGACACAAAAAAGATTCATGACTAAATTAACACTAATGCAATAGGTTTATGATTTTTCTAACACTTATTCTTTCAAAATAATATGCAAAATTCAAAAATTATGAAGAAACTATGTCTAAATATATGAAATAATGCAAAAATTTAAGTCGTTTCAAGTTTTGAAGAGTTCAAAGTGCATCCATCAACTAAAAATTTTTATTACATGAGATTTTGTGGAACCACTGCTGACAGTTCTAAAAGCTTAAGCAGTTAGATGAATGTGTAATTTATTATTTAAATATTTTAACACTCCCCCTCATGTTTAATCTAGTCTTTTGCCTAATACTAAGTATGGAAATATATAATTGGAAGGCAAATGGAGCCGGCAAAGATTTGAACTCAAAATCTTCAGCTCTGATACCATATAAAATTCTGTGGAATCATTGTCAACTGTTTTACAAGCTTAAACTATTAAATGAAGACATAATTTAATATTTAATTATTCTAACAAATTAAGTAAAAAGCAAAATGTAAAAGTCAATCTGAACACGTGTCCATGAATTGATTTATTATGTCTAGGATGCTTGTTAACATGTCTCTACTTCCAAAACCATGAAACTGGTGTCATCTTTTCCTACCCAAGTTTCAAATTTATGAAAGTTTCTATTGGCCCGCTCTCCTCTTTTCCTTTTTCATCTGTCAGCCATTGTTGTTGTGTGAAGATGAAAAAAGCGACTCTCTATTTACGTGAACCGAATGTGAGCCTTGTTTTTTCATCTTAATCTATGAGAGTTTGTGTGTCTAAGTGTGAAGGAAAGATAAGCGAGAAAACGACATCACAAGTATCATAATTTTCGTATAATATTCACTTGAGTGTCATAACTTTTTTTTCTACTCACTTAAATATTATAACTTATATACCCTGCTCATTTAAGTATCATACATTTCTGAAAACATTCACCTTAAGTGCTATACCACATCGAACTTTTGATAATTAGGCACATGCTCTTAAAAAGTTACGATACTCAAATTATAAAGTTATGGCAACTAAATGTTGGATGCAAATTACGCAATCCTTAGATCATCATAACCAGAACAAGAACATGCATAATTGAGCAGAAAGATTAATACACCTGTTTTGGGATCCATCATTCTTGAAGTGGAAGCGGAAAACTGATGTTCCACGCGCAAGTCCTTCTCCTCTATTACCCTATGTATCACTAGCTCAATAAAACAACCCCCTCACCTTTAGCGTTAGGTAAACGCTCCTTATGTGAGGATACTTTTGAGAGTTAGGGTTAGAGGAGAGATTTGAGCACTGTTTATAGAGTTTCCAGCCAAACCCCCTCATTACGGGCCAGGCTTAACTCGGCCCACACTAGCCAGCCCCATATTAGACTAATTAATAAACATTCTATCTTACCTTAGACCAAACCCCGTAAAACGGTAAATTACACTATCAATTAATGTAGGCCACATTAGGAAAACTCTCACATTCTCCCACTTGGACTATATTAATTGAAATTGTATTGTATGTGCGCACATTGGTCCAAGATAATTTTTAGTAGTCAATCTTATCCCATAAAGTCTCAAACACCGAATCATGGCGGTAATTGCATGTATACACACAGAGCCTTCCATGATCATAAATGCTTTCAACTTTATTGATATGGATTCAATATGGTAGTATGTCAAATAGATAACATCTCTCATAGAGAGATCCCATTTGTCAGTCGCCATTTTCTTACCTTAAGCGTCACAAAAACTTGTACCACTAGAGAATATCTTTATGGTTCCAATGAATCCACATATGTCTTGTCCTTACAGTTAACATTTCTTTATGTATAACAAGATATATGCACAAGGCTAATAACCAGATACCCCTAGCCTTCACTCAAGGTTTAAGCAATACCTTGAGACTTTTAACAATATATATATTTAACATAATAACAATCCATTCAAAAATATTTTATTGAATGCAAAAGTTGACATATAAGTGTTACTAAATTGTAACAAATACAGATGTAAACTTTATTCAAGAAAAAATAAAACACAGCTCCCACTAAATAACAACATCCCAAGATACTCCTAGGCCCATGCTAATGACATGTCACTCAAACACACACGAGCGTAGGCCTTTAGTTAATGGATCTACAACCATATCATCTGTAGGAATATGATCTACTGCAACGTCACCATTATGTACTGATTCCTTTATAGTCAAAAACTTGACCTCCATGTGTTTAAACCCCTAGAAACTTTTGTTGTTATTAATAAACAACACTACAGAATTATTGTCACAATATAATTATATGGGCCTATCTACAAAATCAAAAACTGTTAACTCCCTAATGAGGTTCCGGAGCTAAATAGCTTGAGTAGCAGCTGAAAAACATGCTACAAACTTCGTTTGCATGGTAGAAGAAGATATATATTTCTATTTCTCGCTCTTCCATGATACTGCACCTCCTGCCAACATAAATATGTATCCTATCGTTGACTTCTTATCATCTTAACAACCAGCAAAATATGCATCTGAATACCCCGCTAGTTGCAAGTCAAGAACATGTCTATAAATCAGCATATAATCTCTTGTTCTCTTTAAGTACCTTAAAACCTTCTTGGCAGCAACCCAGTGATCATGTCCTAGATTTGACTGATATCTGCATAGAAACCCTATTGCAAAAGCAATATCTGGTCTAGTGCAAACTTGAGCATATATGATACTTCCAAGCACACTAACATTGTGAAAGACTCAATTTATCACCCTTAATAACAACAGCATTTCCTGGTTTGCAATGCTACATATTGAATCTTTCTAAAATGTGATCAATATATGCCCTTTGAGATAAACCCAATGAATGGCGAGAACGATCCCTATGGACCTCAATGCCAAGAACAAAAGACGCCTCACCAAGGTCTTTCATGTCAAAAATTTTTGATAACATCTGCTTTATCTCATGCAGTAAACTAATGTCACTACTTGCAAGCAAGATATCATCCACATAAAGTATGAGAAAAATATATTTCCTCCCACTGACCTTGGTGTATATGCACTAATCTACTTTATTCTCAATAAATCCAAATGAAGTGACAACACTATGAAACTTTAAATACCACTGTCTAAAAGCTTACTTAATGCCATAAATAGACTTTTTCAATCTACAAACAAGCTTACCTAAGTCATCCATTGCAAAACCTTCAGGCTGCACCATATAAACCTCCTTATTAAGGTCTCCATTTAGAAAAGCAATCTTAACATCCATCTGGTGTAACTCCATATCAAAATGAGCTACCAATGTCAAGATCACTCTAAAGGTATCTTTAGAAGAAACTAGAGAAAATGTTGATTCATAATCTATTCATTCTCTTTGAGTGAAACTCTTACCTACCAGCCTGTCTTTAAACTTTTCAATTTTCCCTTCAGAATCCCTTTTAGTCTTGTATACCCATTTGCAGTCAATAGATTTACAACCTTCAAGCAATTCAACAAGCTCCCAAACACCATTGTGTTTCATAGATTGCATCTCATCTTTCATCGCATCTAGCCATAAATCTTATTGAGGACATGAGATGGCATTCGTATAAGTCACCGAATCAACGACACAGTCGAAATCATAATCATGCTCTCCCAGGTAGACTATATAATTTGGTGGTATAGCTAAACTTCTTTCCCTAGTCGATCTTCTGAGTGGAGCTACTTCATCCTCATTCTGAATCTGAGGGGCTTGTGGAATTTCTTCAGGAACTGTCTCAATAACAGGATCTTGAGCCGTAACAAGCTCAATTTGTGGCGCAGGAGGCTCCATAATTGTCTGCACAGGATAAGACATGGATCTAGTAATCCCCATCATACTATCATCTTCAATAATTTGTGAGCAACTATTATTTTCAGCTATATCAAATTCTAGAAATTTTACAGTCTGACATTCCACAGTTCTTGTACTTCCATTAGGGTTATAAAACCGATACTCCTTTGAATGATCTGGGTAAGATACGAAGTAACACCGAGTAGTTTTGGAATCCAGCTTACTCAATGTTGGATTATATAACTTCACTTCTGCTAGACATCCCCAAACTTTAAGATGATTCAAGCTAGGTTTACTTCCAGGCCACAACTCAAAAGGAGTCAATGGAACCGCTTTAGTAGGAACACGATTTAGAATATAAAGAGTTTTTTTCAAAGCTTCACCCCATAGAAAATTAGGTAAATTGGTCCTACTAATCATACTTCTCATCATGTCCATAAGAGTACGATTGTGCATTTCAGCTACACCATTTTGTTCAGGACTTCTAGGCATAGTAAACTGATCTATTATCCCAGAATCCTCTAAGTATTTAGCAAACAGCCCTTTAAGTTGTCCAGTATCATCATGCCTACCAAAATACTCACCACCACGATCAGATCTGACAATCTTTATAACTTTTCCCAACTGTTTCTCCAATTCGGTCCGAAAAATCTTGAATTTGTCAAGAGACTCAGACTTTTCTTTAATCAAGTATAAGTATCCATATCGGGAAAAGTCGTCAATAAATGTGATGAAATAAAAATTTCTGCAACAAAGCCGTGTACGGTCCACTAATATCAGTATGAATAACCTCCAACAAGTCAGAACTTCGTACGGTAGATTTCTTATTTATCTTAGTCATTTTACCTCTACAACAATCCACGCAAGTCTCTAGATCACTTTTAAGAGTAGGCAAGATATCAGCCTTTACAAGCCTTTCTACTCTTTCTTTGGAGATGTGACCAAGACATTTATGCCACAATACATAAGACTGTTCCTTAGGTAGAGGCCTTTTGAAAACAACTTTTTCAACTGAACAAGCAACGTTCATGTCGTTGGGAGATAAGCTCAATCGATACAATCAATTGGATAAATTGCAACACCCAATCTTATTTGAATCATAAAACGTGGAAATAATATTACTCTTTATTTCAAAAAAGTATCCACATATGTCCAAACACGAAAACTAAATTTTGCCTGAAAGAAGGTACGTAAAAAGTGTTTCTCAACATCATCCTAAAACCAGAATCTAAAATCAAAAGAACATCTCCCATGAACTCAACATCAACTCTAATGTTGTTTCCCACAGTGAGCTTTGATTCATCCTGATTTGGCGTCTTTCGGTTTATGAATCCCTGTATGGTGAATGCAACATGATTAGTTTTACAACTATCTAGCCACCACGAATTGGTCGGAACTTCAGTTAGATTGGATTATAAACAAATGCCAAAAAATCATTACCTTTAGGCTCACTCTTGGTTCTCTTAGACAACCAAGCCTTATACTTGTTGCAATGTTTCTGTACGTGTCATCTCTCCCTACAAAAGTAGCTTAGAACACGATCCTTCTTGGAGAATACTTTCTTAGGACCCAAACTATTAGAAGGACCAGCACTTTCAGAATTGCTCTTGTGGGTATAGTTTCAACTTCTTACCCATGTCACTACCAAAATTAGAAGGATAAAGCGCAATGTGCCCTTTATCTTTCTTCAATTTCTCTTCCTTTGCCACCACCCTTGCAATCAGGTTATTAACTGACCAGGTTTCATCATGGGAACTATAATTGGTCTTGATAATCCCAAAATTAGGAGGAAGAGTAGTTAGAGATTAATGCACAATGCAAGCAGTGGGAATAATAGCATTGAGAGCCTAAAGCTTTGTTTGCAAATCAACCATCCTCAAAATATAATCTCTAACTCCACCAGAATCATCATACTTCATAGTAAATAGTGTCTACAAGTGTGTCCCTATTTCAGCATTAGGCGAGACACGATTTCTAGCCATCAAAGCTTCCATCATTTCCCTAGTAGTGTAGTCTATAGGCAAACCACTTTTCAAGTGTTTCTGAATGGAACGCTTCATGGACAGTAAGCAAATTCTATTACTCTTTTCCCAGGCAGCAAAATGAGCTTTCGAGCTTTCTGAGCTTATGTACTCTCGATAGTAAGATATGCCGACCGATCGGCAGTAAGAGCCGTATAAATATCTACCATCTCCATAGCAAATAGAAAATATTCTCTCCATCTCTTAAAATTTGAACCAGCAAGAACATCAATAGTGACGGAGTTACCGTTTACAAAAAATGTGACTAAAAGACAAGCAATATCTATAATTAGAATCATGTGAGCACTGTGTAACTTGACGTACAAGTACACATCCAGAGAGTTACATGCAAAATCACATAATCACCTTTGGGTAAAATACATGACATGCAGTTATACAATCTCCACATGATAGCGGTTATGAGAATATATTTCAATCTTTGTGAATTCATCACCTTTGGGCATATGAACCACTAGGACTAGTCACTCCTCCACCACACCATCATATATCCCTCCATGAACTAATACATAATCACCTCATTTGGGAGTATGACTACGCATTAGATCAGGTGATATCCCAATTGTTATACGAGATTGAAATTTCTCAAACCCAATTAAATGTGCCACTTTGACAGTCACAACTCAATTGAATTCTTGAAACTCTCTCATATCAGAGATATAAACTTTACATCTCACATACACCATACATATGTGATTTTAACTTTAGTGATAAGGACAGTAAATCACTAAAATCACATATCATGCTAATTACATTGCTTCATTCATTAATAAAAAATAAACTTTATTGTATATCATTAATGAATAACACTTATAATATTTATTTGATAATATACCAGTGACCCAACATCTGTATTTCCAAAATCACAGAAAAATACAAGAAAAAATATGCAAAAATACACTAAAAAGCACGTATTTAGGGTTCCGTATGTATTTTCACATCCATAAAATCATCAAAAATATGAAATAAATACACCATGACATAGAGAATGATCATACGAGTCCAACGCCACCGGCCACGTGCGGATCGGAGACTCCACGCACCCGCACGCGCCGCCTGAGTGCGCGACGCGTGGAGCTCACACGAGAGCATCAACGGCCGGTCAAAACCGGTCCGACCGGTGGCGATCCGACCGATTCCCGGTCGGACCTTCCGGTCCAACTACCTAGTCTGACCGGTTGACCGGGTCGGGTCAACAGGTCAAGTCGAGTCTTGGGTCGGGTCAGGTCGGTTGCCAACCAGGTCGGATCGAGTCCAAGTGACGTCAGCACCCGCGTGCGTCACACGCATGGGGCGCGTGCTCGACGCCCCGATAGCACGTGGATGCATGTGGGGGCGCGTGCGGCCCCCTCCGACAACACTCCGCCCACGATTCTGCTCATCTCATCAAGCCCAGTCCGAATATATAATTAATTTTATTTTTATTGTACTTAAAATCTCGAAAATCTCAAATTATGGTAAAATCCTTTGCGTTCGAGTTCTAGGGTTTTAGAGGCTCTGATACCACATGTTATATGCAAATTACGTAAAATCCTTAGATCACCATAACCAGAACAAGAACATGCATAATTGAGTAGAAAGATTAACGCACCTGTTTTGGGATCCATCGTTCTTAAAGCGAAAGCGGAAAAGTGATATTCCACACGTAAGTCATTCTCCTCCATTGCCCTCTGTATCACTAGCTCAATAAAACGGCCCCCTCACTTTTAGCGCTAGGTAAACACTCATTATGTGAGGATACTTGTGAGAGTTAGGGTTAGATAAGAGACTTGAGCACTGTTTATAGAGTTTCCAGCCAAGCCCTCTCATTACGGGCTAGGCTCAACTCGGCCCACACTAGCCAGTCTCATATTAGACTAATTAAGAAACCTTCTATCTCACCTTAGACCAAACTCCATAAAACGGTAAAATTACAATATCAATTAATGTAATCCGCATTAGGAAAATTCTTACACTAAATGCTTTTTAGAAGTTATTGCACTCAAATGATTGAAAAAAAGAGTTATGACACTCAAGTGAATGCTAAACAAAAATAATTACAATTGTACTGTTCTTATCTTAAAGATAAGTCTATTCTCAGTTGCAGTTATTAATGCTAAGAAAAATACTAAGTAGGGGTAATGCATAGATACTAGCTACTTAGTAGCTACAAAGTCACGTTTAATTAATGAGGAATCCGCATCCGCATCAAAATTAAAATGAGTGTAATGATGATTTGCATTTTTTAAAGTCTCTAATTGCTGTATATGTAAGAAATTAGCTAAGCATGCTTGCTTTTTTTATTTTAATTTTGGCATATAGGCGGTGGTAGCCTCTAAACGTTTTTTTATGGGTTCAATCAATTATCTGAGTTTTTCTTTTTTGTTGGGGGACCTTTTTTTTACCAATTGAGTCGCTCATTTTTATTCAAATGAGCCATTTCGTTGAACGTGTAAATGGGCACGCTGGCGTGGATCGTTAAAGGCCAACGTGTCAACATACGTGTCACTGACTTTGCTCGAGTCTTGCGGCGCTATAGCCCGCAATAACTATGTTAATCTGGTGTCCCCTCTCTCTCCCCCAACCCCAATTGCACCGTCGAAGGGGATCCGAGATCCCTAGCCTTAGAAAGCTTAAGTTAGAGGTTGTTTGAGACTAGGCGGATCCATTATTCATGATGTCTCAAAAGTATCTACTCTAAGAGGGTAAAAGAGAGGGAGCGATGGACGACGGAGGCGAAGGTGAGACAGCGATGTATCGCCACAATACATGTTCGAGGCAAGGGCAAAGGCAAGACAAGCAAGGGTGGTCACGGAGGTGGAGAGGGGAGGACTGGGGAGAAGTTAGATTTGAACTTTTGAGAAAACGTCTTTTAATAGTCAGTTAACAAGTTTAATCGAAATAGTGATTAATTTTACTTTATTTGAATTTTATCAGTATTGATAGTGCATAATACAAGAAAAATTGTAATGTTTTTATAATTGGTTGCTTAACAAGTGTGTCATAACAGTCGTTAGCAATATATATTTAGCCATAGTTAGACATTTTGTTCAATCTCAAATAACAATTTGGCAATGTTATGGGAGATGCGGAAACTATAACGAAATTAAAATCAAGAAGAATAAAAGAACACTAGATTTTACATGGAAACCCTTGTGGTAAAAACCACAGGGAGAGAAGAAACAAAATTCATCATTTAAATCAATGATTATGAAAGGTGGCTTTGAAAAGCTTAGACTTTTTCTGTCACAACTTCTTATATATAAGCAAGAATCAAATCCAAAGTAAAAAAATCTCTTTTTATGAAACTTTCTCCAACGAGGAAAACCATTCAATTAGGAAACATATCCAAAATAGGAAACCTATTTGAATTAGGAAAAATAATGTTCTAACTCAAACTTGAGACATATCTAACAATCTCCACTTTATCTCGACGTTTGAGTCAAGTTACAATTGCTTTGCTTGAATTCTACATAAGCAACAAACAATCTTCTCCTCCCATTAGAGTAAAACTTAGTTGCAGCAAATATTAATCAAATCCAAATGACCATATTATTGTGGGGTATCATTGTTGCCCCCCTCTCTCTCTCTCTTCTCTCTCTCCAATTGCACCGTCAAAGGGGATTCGAGATCCCTACCCTTAGAAAGCTTAGGTTAGAGGTTGCTTGAGACTAGGCAAATTGATTATTCACGAGCTCTCAAAAGCCTCTACTCATAGAGTAAAAGAGAGGGAGCGATGGATGACGAAGGTGAAGGTGCGATGGCGACGGGGAGCAAGCGACAATAGATGTTCGAGGGCAAGGTTAAAGGCTAGGCAAGCGGGGGTGGTCACAGAGGTGGGGAGGGGAGGGCTATGGAGAAGTTAGATTTGAACTTTTGAGAAAAGGTTTTTTAAGATCCCGTTAGTGAGTTTAATCGAAATAGTGGACAAATTTACTTTATTTGAATTTTATAGGCATTGATTGGGCATGATACGAGAGATATTGTGATGTTTTTACTATCAGTCGCTGAACAAGTGCCTTGTAACACTTATTAGCAATATATATTTCGCCACAGTTAGGGACATTTTGGTCAATCTCAAATAATAATTTGGCAAGACATCCATATACCCCTACCCTCTAACTTCAGAAAATCTCCACCCAAGTTTAAAGTTAGGGACCATTTCGTTAAGAGTTTTAGAAAGCAAGTTTTTTTTTTTTTTTTTTTTAACGTATGTATGTGTCAATTTTTTTATACTGTGAAACTTTTTGGCTGTTTCAAGTTAAGAAAAATCCAAAGTGCGTCCACTGCAAAATTTAGATTAAGCGAAAAAATAAAGTATAAAAGTCCAAACGCGCCTTTAATGTTTTGGCTGTTTTTCCCACGAAAGTTGCGAATTTGTGAAAGTTGCTGTTACCCATTCTCACTTTTCCCTTTTACATTTTCCAACCATGGCTTGCATAAGAAGATTAAAAAAAAAAGCGACTCATGATGTTCACCAGCACGCATCATGGGGTACGCCGGCAATTCTTTTATTAATGCCAAGAAAAATACTAGGCAATAATAGTAAACTTGTCAATTTCGTGGATCGCGTAAGATTTCTCTGGGTCAAAAATGGACCCGACGGAAATTGGTCCACTTAATCTATATTGGCTCTTTTTTATGTAATACAATTTTAAAGATCTGTACCTGTCCTAACCTATAGCCAACCCAACCAGGTTTCCAATTTTTACCAATTTTTCCCTTTAAAAATGGAAAAAAAAAATCATACTAAAAGAACTAACCAATTAGAATCAAATTAAACATGAAATTTATACACGGGCTCCTAGCGTTTGGTTTTTTTATTAAAATAAGATTCCAAGTAATTCATATAAATGACAAGCAATTATTGCACTCTTGTTGTTTTTAGTCTTATTGGTGACTATTTAGTCTTTTCTTTGTGCGCATGCACTTATGGCATTTCATGTTTCATGCGCAATTGGATAGGGGTCATTCACGTATGACATCAGAATTTTATTGAAAAATTCGTACATTGTACTTGATTTCATAAATTTCCTAGATTCATGTATCTTTCCATGTACTTATTGCCCGACAGAACTAAAAAGCTCTATAAATAGAGAAGATTGTAACCTTACTGACGTAAAATGTGGAGTCATGATTGATATTTTTTTCTTTGAACATGTAAGCCAATGAAATTGGAAAATTTTGACTTGTGGCGGTGCCGATAATACGTCGACGAATATGAACTAGGAAGTGCTTGGTTTTGTCCGGGTTTGATTGAGCCAAGTTTAGAGGAGAGGCTTTCTCTGATTGATGTAATCAGAGCTTAGTATTCGTGAGTGAAGATCGGGGACCACTACAGACAATTAGAGTTAAACGTGTTTTGGTGTTTGTTTCTTACAACTTGTTTTTAACCCTTCATGGAGTGACCCATTTTAAACCCAGGCCCAGCAAATACGAGTGGGAAATGCACTAGTGGACCCATTTTGCCACCTCAAAGTTGTAGTAATATATAAGTACTAGCCATTAGTAACCACACAGAACATATTAAATTGAGTCCCGCTCACTATATAGGAATGAGGCAATCTGGATAAGATAAAAAGAAGGGCTAATACCATGAAAAAATTCAAATTAATATACATGTAACAAATTATCCCAAATTAACCCTAAATTGATACACATGTAACAATTTTATCATATGTTCCATTAAATTTTACAGTCAAATTATTGAGTTAAATAATAAATGATAGTTGACGAGTGTACCAATTTGATATTTTACCCTCCATAACAATTTGTGATTTTTCGTGTTATTAATCTAATTTAACAAAAAGTAAGGGAGTATAAATTTATCATAAATATACCAACTAAGGGTTTTTATGGTAAAAATCAATTTTGGATAATTTATCACATATGTATCAGTTTGGGGTTTTTTATGGTTAAAAAATTAGTTTATAATAAATCCATCATAAGTATATCGGTTTATAATTTTTCTTTGTATTAACCCTAAAGGGAATTGACATAAATAATAAGGAGTCCAAAATTGAAAATAGTGATTTAATAATTGTTGCATATAGTGGCACATCAAGATCAAAATAAATTTATGATGATTCAAATTTTATCGTGTCAAACTACTATTAATGTAAGCACTAGCTAAGTTTGCTCACTATCTTTATTTTTGGCAAAAAGTCCTTGGTAGTCTCTAAACAATTTTAATTTGTTGGATCAAGTTCCTAATTTATTTATTTTTTTGCTGATTGAATCTTTGAATTATATATGATTTTTGTTTGAGTAGATCCTTGAGTAAAATTTTTAAATAGAGATGCTGGTGTCATGGGCCAAAAGTTTCTAGCCAAGAACAACCTCGTGCAACACTTGGTGAGCTGATACATCGGATAAACCTTCCCTTAATAGGTCATTCCTAAAGACAAAATGTCAAATCACATCCTAATAATCAACAATTCAATGCTCAATTTGGCTTGAGATACTAGTCCCTCAAGCGAGATATACAATTTACTTTAACACAATCACTAATTTTGGCATATCATGGCCCTTATTACGAGAGTATTATCATCTCTTGGCCAAATTAGGGAAGGTAGCCCCAATCCGCCTTTAGAGATTCTCTAAGATGATAATTTTCACATCCCTGAATTCTTAACATAAATACCCTAATGCAACTTCTAAGAACTAGTTGTGTCAACCTTCTACACCTCCCATGCTTCATTCAATTGCCACAAAACCCCACTTTTAGCCCACATGGGTACGAAACCATGACACTCTTCTCTACCCAATGTTCACAATGTGCTCATTTTGAGCTATTTTGTGCTTGCTTGCGTTCTTTAGCCATCACCTCTCTCTCCTTGGGACTTACATGAATGGCAAACACTCACCAATAGAACATGCCACTCTACTCCATTGATTGCTTCCCTCGATTAAAGTTGGTCAAGAATCTCTAGCCACTTGTGCTCTCCCTTACAAGTGTGTTGTCCTGTGCTCCCTCAATAGCATTTTCTTTTGCGTACCAGGCTTGTTGCCGTTTTGGCAAATTGATGGAGGTTTCTCTTCTTATTGGAAACGTGGCAACACATCTCTTCCTGCCATTTGCCAATAAAGATTAGGTAACCTATTCCAATATCATTTGTTTTGGCTTGCAATGGCCATCACTAGGAGAGTGACGTCATCTCATGATCACTTTGTACACAAAAAGCAAATGCCGCCTATAAAGATCCTCTAAAATGATAATCATTCCAACCAAACCTAACACAACTCGTCCATTTGCCACCTCGACCATATGTATACAAAGAACATATAAGACCCATTTGTTAAGTGATATGGGATACTTCAATACTTCTTCTCATGTGCAAGTCGGATATGGCACGTTGAATTTGATTAATAGGGGATGGATACACTCGTCAAAGGGAAAGTACCTTGTTTTGATACTATTTAAAAAGGTCAACCCAAAATGTCAAAGTTATAAGTAGATGGAGACTGTATGTAGAAGCTTAAATGATTGGGTTGCATGTGAGAAATGATGTCGAAATATTCTATACATCATTTGACAATGGGTTAAATGCTCTTTCTATACATGTGATTTCATCTACTTAACAACTTAAGCTTTTGTCTAAGTGGACGCACATGCGAAATAAATGAAACTTAGCTTTGTTCTAATACCATGTTTAAAAGTACAAACAAGTTTAAGCTATATAGGTCAAGCGATGTAAGATATATCAAATCGAGGTGACGGGCTCCAAACTTATCTCAACAATGAGGGCGACAAGACAGGACCATGATCTTGGGTTGAGCAGCAACGTTGAAGAGCAAAGGTGATCAAGACTGGTCAGCGGTGTTAAGCGATTTTGGGCGCGTTTTGGTAACGATTTTGTTCCCGGAAACAGATTCTGATAAGAAATGATTATTTTTATTCTATTTACGGGAACAATTTCTGGGCAAAAGAATATGTTTAATAACTGTACAAAATTTCTGATTCTGGAATAGAAAAAGAACAGGATTACATTTGGTAATTACATAAAATTTCTATTTCAATTCTAAAATTTTATCAAATTATAGAAATTCTATTGATTAATTATATTTATATTGAGTAATAAACATATTAACTAATCAAATTTTTATTAAAAGTAAATAATAAACTTATAAACTATAAATATAAATACTAAATAATAAATTAAAATACAAAATTAAATATGTATTCTATAAATAGCAAAATTTCAATTCATACTTCAAATCATTTTTTTATTTTTTAAATAATTTTATTAATTTTTTCCTTTCTTCCTCCCCTTCTTCTTCTTCTTTTTTCAAGGTGGCCGCGGCCGGCCTTGGGACGACCAACGACCGCGACGAGGAGGGCCGGCGACCTCACCAAAGCATAGCCGCCCTCGTCGGTAGCTAGGTGAGGCTCATCCAGCTCCGCCAAGGCTCAACCTCACTAGATCGCAAGGCACGCCTAGCCTCGCCAGTGGCCAGGCGGGCCTCGTTGGGGCTAGGTGAGGCCCGCCTAGCCACCGACAAGGCTCGACCTCGCTAGATCTGGCAAGGCCGAGCCTCGTCGATGGTTGGGCTTACCTCCGGCGAGCTTGCCGGACCGATTGTCGGTGATCGGCGATGGTGGGTGGTAGACGGCGACGGACGGCAACTGTGGCGGTGGTGGTAGATGAAGAAGAAAAGGGAAGAAGAAGAAGAAGAGAAAGAGAAGAAGAAGAAGAAAATGGCTTGATTCTTAGATTTGTTCTTGGGAACAAGAATCAACTTCTTTTTTTTTTTTTTTTATTCTGTTCCAAATCTACTTCTGGGAACAAAAGAATAGGAAATTGTTTCCGGAAACAAAAATTTTACCAAATACGATTTGTTCCAAAACTACTCCTAGGAACAAAAAATCAGAATCATAGCCTGTTTGAATGATTACTAAACAGGCCTTTTGTCTGTCGATGAAGATGAAGAGCGGGACTGATGAGCACTAGTCTAGACAAAGAACATCAAACGTGAACGTGAGTGCGACAGATGGTTGATTGATAATGGTGTAAAGTGATATTTTTTTCTAGGAGAAAAAGAAATGGAAGTGGTTTAATGATAATGTGGTGGTGGACATGGCAATGTTTCCAGCGGGGATGGCCAAGTCTCAGCCCATGGGTTGGTGGGAGACCCATCAAGTGATTATAGCTAACGTATAAAGACCTTCAAGCGAAAGACAGAAATTTTCACTGAGACGGGGAAGATGAAAAAAAGAGATTTGGCCACGTGAGTGTTTTTTGAAAAGAGTAGAGAGTCACTCTTTGGGTCAGAGAAAAAGTTGGATATTTCTAGATAACTTAGAACACTAAATAAAATGGACCCTAACTCAAGCATGGGTAGAGAATGGTGATCGGTTTTAGAGGTACCGTGCACTAAGGGCCGGTTCCATAAAATGGGAATCGAGAATCGGCTATCAGTTCCATGGACCTACTTAGGAACTAGATCGTGGGTTCATGGAACTAGTTTAAGGTGTTTCTCTTGTTTCTCTATTTTTTTTTCCTTGAAGCAGAAATAAAATAGAAATTTGTTTGTGTAGGTTTTTGTTCCCAGAATAACGTTCCCGGGAGTAGATTTGGAACATAAATAAGAAGAAAAAAATTTTCCTTTTTTGTTCCCAATAAGAACTCAAGAAACAAGTATTTACTCTTCTTTTCTTTCTTTTTCTCTTCCTCTCTTCTTTCCCTTAGCCGGTCCCGATGACGACAATCAGCCAAACAGGGCTTGGCGACCTTGTCGATGGCTAGGTGAGGCTTGGCCTCATCAGCTCTAGCCGAGATCGCCTTGCTGAGCCACTAGACTCAAGGGGGCCTTGCCATTGGCCAGTGAGGCTCCCTTGAGGCTGGTGACTAACTAGAGGAAGGAGAAGAAAAAGAAAAAAGAAACGAAAAATGTAATAAAATTATTAATAAATTGAAACAAATTTCAAGTCACAAAAAATATATGGGTTGTATCAATTGCATTTCTGCTTTGAGAATATATATTTTATGCGATTCTAAATGCCTTCAAATGCTCATAAATTTGTCAAAAGAACAAAAATAGAAAAAATTATTTTTAAACAGAAATTATTTGTCTATCCACCCCTTTCCTCTCTTATGCCCAGATTGCAGAATGTGTTCTCAACACCTAATAAATATGTTGGAATATTCATTTTAATCGATTTAATTTATGAGAGTTCTATCTTAACTTGAAACAATAGGTTGATTGGCCACCGAGATACGGCAGGAATAATCACTTCTTAGGATTCGTTTGTTTTCACAGAAAATGTACCATTTTTGAAAAATATTTTTCAAATGGAAAATGACTTTATTTTTTGATATTCAAAAGCCTAAAAAAGATCTAGAATATATATTTTGTCAATTAGTAAGGAAAATTTGACGTGGAAAATAATCAAACAATTCATATATTTTAATTAATTTGATATTTTTCATTTCCTTTTGCTTGGCAATTGGCCATAGGCTCGAGGCCGTATGACTCAGAGTTGGTGAGTTTT
The DNA here is from genome assembly GCA_014182715.1 of Eucalyptus cloeziana. Lineage (NCBI taxonomy): Eukaryota > Viridiplantae > Streptophyta > Magnoliopsida > Myrtales > Myrtaceae > Eucalyptus > Eucalyptus cloeziana. The sequence goes on along the minus strand of CM024639.1, from coordinate 16,770,688 downwards.
GAGCTCGCGTGCAGTCGATCGTCGATCATCACCATTGTTGACAACTGGCCACGATAGAAGCAAAAAGCAAAAGAAAGATCATCACCATTGTTGTTCACCATTGTTGACAGCAAAAAGCAAAAAGCAGGAGGAAGAAGAAGAAGAAGAAGAAGAAGAAAAGAAAGTAAAAAAAAAAAAAAAAAAAGCAACTTCTTTTTTTTGTAAGAACTAACATTTCATTAACCAAGAATACGAGCTCGAGCGCAGAGAATTTGTGCACAACTTTTGTGGACTTGGGCCTAAAGTCGAGATCAAAGCACAAGCGTTGTGGACCATAGCATGGCCTTTATGGACTCGAGCTCGGGTGTTAAAGTATCGAATACAGACACCAAAGGTTCGAGCCCAACCTTGATGGACCCGAGTGTGGGTGCTGAGGGTCCAAGTCGAAGCACTAAGGTCTCGAGCTCGGCAAATTTGAATGTTGGGAATCGAGAGCCAACCTTAGGATTTCCATATAAAAATATAGAATTTCAGATTCAAACACCAACACCTAATATTTTGAAAATATCTTTTGATTTGTTTCAAAAAGGAAATCATTTTTTAGAAAATCGTTTTTGTTGATTTATTTTTCTAAACGAAGCAAAAGCCTCAAAAAGAGGAAAGTATTTTCCTAAGAAAATGTTTATCCGCGAAACGACAACGTAAACAACAAATATTCTCTGATTGTCTTCTCATAAACCCTAATTCGCAGAATTTCGTACGTGTAGTCGCACGCGTTGTCGTTTCGGCCCACCGATCCAAACCTCCTCCTCCTCCTCCCCTGTCTACCACATTTGCGCACCGGAAGCTCCAAGAAAAGTGAAAATCTTCAATCCGCGCCGACCGAGAATCTCCGCTCAGTGAGCTTCCGGCTTCTGCAATCTTCCCATGTTGCCTTGTCCGTTGAACATCCGAGGAGCGTCATCTAGCGGAGACTTCTCTACGTTTGCCTGAAATCTGCAATCCTGCGGAGCTCCTCCGGGAGGGGGAGAGAGAGAGAGATTCCGAAATTGATGGCGTCGGAGGCACTGAGCAGGAAGGTGTGGAGCACCGGCCGCCTGAGGCGGTTGGAGGGTGGAGTAACCGTTAAAGGTGGAGACGAACGTCGCTTGGGGGCTTGCAATTCGATCCTCTCTCGGGCAAATGCAAGCGAGGAAGGGACACGTGCAGCTCCTCGTCATTCTCCGAGAACGAGCTCTTTCGCTGTGCGCACTCCTAATCCCCAATGGTTTTTTTTTTTTTTTTTTTTTTAATTTTTTGCACTTCGGGGCAGTTGCGATTCGTAGTGATTGCTTGACCGTAGTTGCTTTTCTCTTGCAGCGATCGGGAGAGAGCGCGATTGGGTTTGGATGGACTCGACATTTGCGGGCTACAGGTGGTGGCGGAGGCGGTAGCGTGATTGGGAATAACCCGTGGGTACAATTTTGAAAAAAACTCCGAGCTCAATGGGAACTCTTTTTTGGTTCTTTTTGGTCTGTCCATGCTGGCCGCGCTCCGGTGCGTGCTTGAGATAGTGGGTTAATGCTAGTTTCATTTTAGTGGTTGTTCAACGTGCATTGTCGTTTAATTAATTTCCAACTGATAATTGGTTTTGTCTTCATGTATATCAGTTCTTGTAATACAACTGCCATCATCTTCTTTTTCATGCTATCACCTGTTTGTCAAGCTGCATGCGTGGAGATACATATAGTTATGGCGCACTTAAGATAGGAAAATTTTTCGTGTGCACTGAATTGTGTTACTGAGCTTAGCACTGTATACATGTGGTGGGTGCCTTTTTTTTCCTTTGAGTTGTGCGGGGTGGGCAGACAAGACAAATTGGGTATTTCTCCAACCTGCTAATTTCCTGAAGTGCTTTCGTTTCTATGTGAATCTCGTGCTATGCTGGAGTGATGGTCTTCAATTGGCTATATCACATGTGAATGCATGCCTTCTAATATATTTAGTTTTAAATGGTCCTGCTTAATAGTGAGTGCCTTTACAGGGTCGGAAGAACATCACTGGCAAGGAGTATTTGTATAGAACTTTTGCAACATTGGGAGGTAATTATTTAGCACCACAATTGTGATGAAAGGTTAAATTGCATGTTCTGTTTAGGCTCTCTTCATTACATTATAATTCTTAAGGCATATCAGTGGTGTCTATGGTTATTGCCATTAATAGTTGTATGCTATTCTTTCAAGTATGCTTGATGAAGTAAGATATACTTCTGCCCTTGATTGACACATATTACTATGTGAGTCCTGGTTCCCTCCTTTATGTCTTGGCTTTTCTTTGTTTTTTTTTTGGGGGTGGTGGAATGGCTTGTTGGTCTTTTATCTAAACTGTGTGTGCATGGCAATGTTATGTGGTCAGAGCTAATGTAGAACATTAAAAATTTTCCTTTTCCTTTAAGTGTAGTTGGTCAATGTTTCGGGCATCAAATTGTCGATGCACTACGTTTGGGTGACAGAACCAGAGCTTCCAATCTTCTTTCATATCTTGGCTATGGGAACCAATCACTACAGGCCAATGATGTAGTTCATATCCTTGATTACTGTGCCAGATCATCAGATGCTTCGGTAAGATGAGATTTTATGTTGTTGCTATACCGGATGCATATATCAAGTATTGCCTAGAAGAATGTTCATCTGTGCCCTGCAGCTTTTATAATGCACATTTGAGGACAGTAACTGTCGTAAATTGCTTTTCTGTGTGAAATTGATGAACAACAAGCAATCAAAGAACACAACAAGAAGCAAGACACAACCCATTAAGTGGGGCTGGCTACATGAAATCTGCCATTGTGCTCCATCTTTCGTTGAATCCTTTGTGAGATGTTGGATGTTCCATATCTTCTCGTATTGTCTCTGTCCATGCCTTCTAGGCCTTCCCCTTCTCTCTCAAACAATGTATGTCACAACACCTCACTAGGGCATTTGAAGGCCTTTGTTCAACATCACCAAACCATTTAAGACAGACCTTCTCATCTTTTCCTCAAGTGGAGCAACATCTACTTTTACTCTAATTGCTTCATTTTCAATCTTATTTTTTATTGTGTGCTCATACATCCGAAGAAGCATTCTCATCTCTGCTACACTGGTTTTGTGCACATACTGTTGCCTCCTCAACTCTCCATGCCATAAAGCATTGCTGGCCTTACTGCCACAGCATAGGACTTTTCCTTGAGCTTACGTGTCATTTGGCGGTCACACAAAACCGTAAATGCACCAGTTCTTCCTGCCTGTACTCTATGAATGAGATCTCTGTCTTTTTCCTCCTTTTCTTGTAGAATGGATCCAAGATATGAGAAATGTTCACTCCTTGGCACTTTTTAAACTCCAATTTTCACCAAGGGGTTGTTTGAATTCCTACCATTGCTAAAGTCACACACCATATATTTTGGCTTAGTCCGATTGAGTTGAAAACTGTTAGACTCCAAGTTTCCCTCCAAAGTTTGAGTTTCTCGTTAACCCAACTTGAGTTTCATTTACCAGCACTGTGCCATCTGTGAAAAGCATACATCAAGGAACATCTTTCATATGTCTTGTCAGCTTATCAATTGAGGAAACTAGATTGAGGACTTAGAGCAAAGCCTTAATGTGACCCTTTAGTAATGGGGAATTCTTTTGTTTCCCCTCTGTTTGTCCTTGTGAATATAACAGCTCCACGTACTTATCCTTTATTGTTTGTATATGGGCAATTCATACCCTTCATTGTCAGAACTCTCCAAAGGATTTCCCTTGGTAGTCTATCTATGGTTTCTCCATAACTATGGACACCAAATGCAGATCCTTCCATTTATTCTTATACCTTTCCATTAATCTCCATGATAGGTAAGTAACCTCTATATTTGATCTATCTGGTATGAAACCAAATTGATTAAATGAACTACGAGTCTCTTTTCTCAAATTGAGCTGGATTACTATTTCCCAAAGCTTCATGGTAAGACTCATTGGCTTGACCCCCTCTATGGTTGTCACAATTCTGAATGCCACCTTTCTTATTGTAAATAGGCACCTAAGCATATTTTTCTTCATTCATCTGGCATTTGGTCGGATCTGAAAGAAGATTTCGTTAAAAAGGGTTGTTAGCCAAGATATGCCAATCTCTGCTGGAAAACTTTTCACCCTTGTATTGGTATACTATGAGGACTCACCCCTTTTCCATTCTTCATCTTCTTCAAAGCTCTAAACATTTCATCCTTATGCATCAGTAGAAAGAGTAGTTTCTGCATTCTTCGTAATTACTCAACTCTCCAGTGAAGTCTTCTTTCATATCCTTCATTGAGAAGTTTATGGAAATAATTTCCCCAGCTGCTTTTGACAACATCTTCTTTCTAGGAAGACCTCCTCATTTTTGTCCTTGATGCATCTCACCTGATTTAGAACTCTTGTTTTCCTCATTCTTGAGCCAATTTACTTAAACATTTTTCTCCTCCTCTGGTGTCTAGCCCTATATAAACATCATCACAAGTGGCTGGTTTTTCTTCACGTAGGACTTTCTTCTTCTCCTTCTTTGCTAGTTTTTACTTTGCTATGTTTTCCTCACTTTTATCCTTGTACATGACTTTGTGGCTTTCCTTCTTAACCTTGATCTTTTGTTGTATCTCCTCTGTCCACCACCAAGACTCTTGGTGTGGTTTACAAGCCCTAGACTTCCCAAGGACTGCTTTCGCCACTCTCCAAATGCAACTAGCCCAAGAATGCAAAATCTGACTTGAGTGCTGTCTATCCTCCCATGCACACTGGCCAATAACTCCTCTTTGAACAGGGATTGTTATCTTCCTTATAGATCCTGCCATCTGATTCTAGGACACTTCACTGGCTTATTTCTCTGCCTTCCTCTTTTAATGTGGACATCAAGCACCATTAGCTGATGTTGGATTGTTAAGCTTTGTCCAGTAACAACTTTGCAATCTTTACAACTTATTTGAACATTTTTTTCTTAGCAAATGGTAATCTATGTGCGATCTTGAGTATCCACTTTTCTAAGTGCTTGTGTGCTCCTCCAGCTTCTCAAAGAAGGTATTTGCTAATATTAAATTATAACCCCTTGCAAAGTCAAAAATGGCCTTCCCCTACTCCTTTCCTCTCTAAAGCCATAACCTTCACAAAAGCTTATGTAAACTTCTGTTTCTTTAACCATATGACCATTTTAATATTGTGTAAAAATTTTCTACGAATGGGGATCCCTTGAACTAGTTCTCCAAGAACTTTCCAAAAGTGCTTTTCAAGGAACCAACTCAAGGTGTGTAGAAACTAACTACAAGATATCCTGGCTTGCCATAATGTTGATAGCATTGATCCTATCCTGATTCTTTTAACATCTACTGTGTCTAGCTTCAAGGTCTTATCAACAATGATTACTACTCCATTTTCGAAGTGCCTGCATACCAAAGCTTGAAACCTGACTTCTCGAGATCCTTGGCCTGCAAACCAACCCACTTAGTTTCTTGACAGCTCATGATACTGATCCTACTCTTAACCATTACATATACCATTTCCATCGATTTACATGTTAAAGTTCTAATGTTCCAAGTCCCCATCCGGATCCTTATCTCTTGGACTAACTTCTTTACCCTCATTCCTTTGACAAGATGAGGGAACACTTGCTCATTTGACACTGCACCCGAGCACCGATGCAGCGGCCTTTGCTCACTTCTCACTGTGCTCAGGCCACGCAGCGTCACTTACGGTGACAACCTAGCTTTTGTGCCATTGTGTATAGGATTCATTCATAGAAGTTTGACAGTAGAAAGAGTGCTGGCTGTTGACTACCTGACACACCCTTTTCCCTCCTTTATCCGGGGCTCCCGCTTGGGTTGTAGAAATCTAAATCTTGCACGCTTTGTGAAGATAACTTAAGAATAATCGCCTTCCTTGACTCTTGTACAGACGGGTATGTATACAGTTATGTGTTCATATTTCTTACTCATTTACATAGCATACACAAGATGAAGGTTTATTTTGTTCATTTGTGGAGGGTTTTGCTTAATTTTTGTAAATTTCTTTGGACTTTCATTGTCCTGAGAAGCCATTTATCTCATGAGCGAAAATCCCATGCATGTACTCACGCTGAGAATATTGGAAGTCTTGGAAGATACTAAGTACTTCTTTCCTTTAGCTTTTGGCTTAGAGCGGAACCCACCAAATGGACTACGAGAGGACAACATTCAATTTGCTGATAGGTGTCCAGTGTAGTAGATTTTTTACTTTTTGTTGATTATGTTTAAGTTTCCTCAGTTATGAAGATAGCAGAGAGATGGGCAATCGGTTCTTTCGTCCCCTTGGAGCATGCACGCCATAGGATATGCTGTGCCATAGTGCATCATTGGTCAAATATCTCATCTCTGCATGGGGTTTCCAACTTAAACTGTAAAGAAATTTGTTTAATCCAAATAAAGCCCCAGAAACTGATCATAACATTCGCATAGCCTTCCTTACTCAGATCTTATGAACTTTAATCTGCTGATTTAGGCTGCGGTACTTTGAAATTGAAAAGATCATTGACTTTGTGAGCAGAATTGATTTTTACTACTTTATCATATGTATATGTTGAATAAATTATCTTTATAAGAAAAATACTACAGATGCAGGCTTTGTTTCTACTCATGAAAATAGTATTAATTTCATTATCACATTGATGATTTGCAACAGAGACTTCATTTCCTCTTTCAGTTGATGCTAGGCATGATGTCTGGTTATGTCAGTGTAGAGATCCCTTTCTGGAACTGTATTTGGATCTCATCCAAGGTAGCCTTTACGTTGTCAATTTGATATGTATGCAGTTTGCCATGGAAACTTGGAAATTGATAAATGAGAAGAAGATCAGCATGGGTGAAAGATGCCACATTCTTACTTTGCAGGCACTTTGTAAAGCTGGTTGCTTGGCAGTGGTATATGATCTTTTTCTTTGTGCTCTGGATAAAAGTAATGAGAATTTACTTTCACGAATGGTCCATAGTGGGTAATTAGCTTGTTGCTCATTAAGGAAGTTAAACATGTTACTGAATTTTCTTCTCCTCTTCTATTTTTGAAGTTTGTAAATATACACTCATTCTATAGTATTGACAATAAAAATGGTCCTGGTAACCTTGAGTGCCATATATAGTGTGTATGCTTGGAGAATGTTTATTTTAAGATCTATTGTTGGAATTCATTGCCAATAACGAATTAGTCAATTAGAAGCTGAGAATTTTTTAGTTGTGCCATGCTGTTACTTCAAATACAAACCATTTGTTCTGTACTTATTTTCTTTGAAGTGTTGAAAACAAACATGGCAACACATTCAAATACTGATTATCAGACTGCATATTGTGTTGTGATCTAGTGGATAGATATATAGGTTAAAGCTCTATAATTGTTATTACTGTAACTGATCGTCCAACATATTGGTATCAATGGCACCAACTTCTATGTTCGTATTCTCTTTCACTATTGCACTTCACCAGATTAATGTGAGGAAATCTTCAGCAGGCATTATTGTCTACAGTGAACATTCGATAATAGTTGCAAGAAATTCTGGGAGTGATTGTCCCAATGTGAGCTGCTTTCTTTGATTTCCTCTAGTTTGATACCTACCAAGGGAAAGAAGGACAACTGAGAACTTGAATCACTCTACATCAACCATATGCTGGACAAAGAATTGATTGAACCTAGTCTTCAGCATCTTTACACCTTTTAAATATTTATCGTTGCAGCTGAGGAGGTGGAAGATGTAGAAAACAGAACTAAAAGGAAGGTTGGGGAAAAGAGATCTATTGGATTATATTTGTATTGAAGGATATTGTGATATTCTCTTTTCCTTTCAATCATGTAAACTTGCAGTTCAGAAATATATTCTTGGATATTAGGTAGTAGTTAATAGCTGAAATCAGGGTTTTATTAGTGTCTCCCATTCTCTATGAATAGAACCATCTTATGTACTCTTTCATTAAGCTATTGAATAAACATGTAGTCTCTATCAATTCTCTCTTCCTCTCTCTTGAAAATACTAAAATATTGACATGGTGTCAGGGCCACCAAGAGAGGGGTACCAAAATCAAAGCCCTGTTTTTCTCTTGTCGTTAGTCACACAATAAAGAAAGGTTTTGGCGTCTTCTCCATTAAGCCACCAAGCCAGCCAACCATTGTCTTCTCTGTTGCAAGCCCTACTCAGTTCCACACTGCTAGTGTTCTGAGCCACCAGTCGTCAATTGCATCAGAATCTTCTTCTCTTTCAAGGATTCGAGTTTTTCCCTTGCTGTTTGCTCTGTTCTTCAATTTCTTCTAGTCATCATGGGGAGCTTATCGCTGATCCAGGTTGTCCAGATTTGGAGAATCATGTGTCTTCATTCCTTTGTCAGTCACAAGTTCTCTCCATTGTGGGTCTGTCCACTTCTCTCTCCCCAGTCATCAGTCTTGGGCATCTCCACCAGCTTTCCATGGCTGTCCTCCTGGTGTCATTGCGAGCTCATTTTCCACCCTTGTCACTGGCTAGCACATCCAGTCTGTTTTCAGTGTTCGTTTCTATCAAGGTTTTGTCATCTTTCACAATCCTATTCCATTCCTTATCATTTGTCATCCTCAGTCCTTCTCCAACATAGTCGTCAGTTTGCTCCTCCATTAAAGTGAAGCTCTCTGGTCTTGTGGGTTTGCTGGTTTGGTTTTGCGTTTGTCATTTTAAAATTCCTCCTAAGCTATATATATATGTCTTCAGAAAATCTCCCAATTTTGGTCGTTTGCCTCAACAACCTCTACTGTGAATTTCATCTATTGCGAGTTTCATCAATTGGCAAAGTTGTCATCAAGTTTCCAAGGCAACCAAGTGCCAGAGCAAAGCTCACCTTTGTTGGGTAGCCACAGTCGAGCGCATGGGGTGATGAATTCATGAAGTTAGGTTCTCACACGATTTGGTCTTCATTATTTGAGGAAGAGAAAGATGTCAACTTTCTGGTCTCCATTTGTCTCTTCAGCGTGCTTCTGTTAAATTCGACAATGTGGGTTACTTTCAGTTTGTTGTGTAATGTTTGGTTTATACAATAGTCATTGCGTTAAATCTGGTTTGATGTATAAACATCTGTAATCTAGTGTGAAGTCTGGCTTAGACAGCGCTTTAGTCACAGACTATGGAATGAAGTTGCCCCTGTCATAAATAAGCTGGATGCTCTAGCTTGAGGGGAAGTGTTGAATTATATGTAGAGATATTAGTTAATAGCCAGTAGGTGGTAATAAATAAGAAATTAGGGTTTTGTCGTTGTCTCCCATGCTCTATAAATAGAGCCATCGAATGCACTCTTTCATTGATCAATTGATTCTAGATGTAGTCTTTATTGATTCTTCCTCTCCCTCTCTTGAACATCCTGGGGTCGACTTTGTATCTGGACTGAAGCTCAGCCATTGTTTAAATTAACTTTGAAAAATAAGATTCTAAGCTGACAAAGGTGTGGTAAATAGGAACTATTAGGACAAGTAGAATTTCCAGGCTTTATCATGCAAATATGTCAAGTGCTCTGATGTGTAATGACATTGAGAACTTCTGTGGATGGATTAAACATTTCTTCCTAGTAAAGTTAGCGGAAAATATGATATTTGCTGCAGAAATCATATTGACTGTATCTCAAAAAGTTAAAACACTACAATTCACTGGTACAGCTAATTTTTGGAGGAGACTTAACTCTGGTTCTCTGTTGATGAATAATTCTGCCACTTTGGACCATAACTTAAGTCCTTGAAAGGTTTGGAATCTTGGTATTGAAAATAAACAAGTTTCTAGGTTGAGATTTATATTCTTGTTTTTCCTGGTGAGTGATAGTCATGTTATGGTTGTAGTTTATAATACAATCATATTTATTATATTTGGTACATGTACTCATTCATATTGGAGCGCTGACCTCATATACTGTTGCACATTATTCAGGGACTTAATTTACTATCTAATCTCAGAGAAAATTATCGTGTGGCTCATTTATTGGAGGTGTATAATTATTTCCTGAGGGCCTGTGTTGATGTGCGAAGTGAGCTATATGCTAATTGCTTAGATCTGATGGAGTGCCGGCTTGTGGGGAAGAATGAAGCAACTTATTTGGAACTCCTTGAGGTATGATGGTGAAGATGATTTTTTGTCCATGGCTAGTGTTTGCCCTTCAAGAGTGATGATGGATTTTTTGCACCTTGGATGTCATGCCTTTTCCCCCCTTCTTGACTTCTCTCCCATTGCAAATGCAGGAAAGTACCAAATAGAAGTATTGTTATACTGAAAATGTTTGTGTATGTGTGAGAGAGAGAAGAAAAAGAAGGGGGGGTTGTTTTTTCCCCGGGGGATGTTGAGCATGCTGTGCTTTGAAGAGATTCCTAAATTGATGCCGTACTAAGAATTAAACTCCAGTTCCGATTCCGAACTGTGCCACTTTTTCTACTTCTCTCCAAGTATAAGTTCATGTGATATGTGTCTTTCGCTTATAAAAATTTCCCAGCCTGTTTTAGTGTGAGTACCTTTCTTTTTATTTTTTTTTATGGCTCCTTGTCAATGTTCTTGGTATGCTCTTCCGCAATTATATGGGTAATTGATCTATTTTTGTAGGTAAAAAGGTTTTGGTAAAACATTCTCACCATTTTGTCCTTAGACTTATCACATGCTTATAGAGGTACCTTGCAAAAATTCCAAAGTCGAAGAACAAGATTGTTTTTTTTTTTTTTTTTTTGGGTCAAAAAATAAGATTGTTTTGACATATAATGCATTGCATTTTACGTATTGAAGCTTACTTCTGTCAATCCTTTTTTGCTCTTATAGTGTAGATTCTTTTGTTTTTATGCATGCGCATGCTTTTGCTTCTCTCAAATGTTCTCTCAGTCAAGGTGGCATCAGTTCAGATATTTTTACTCGAGAGATGTGTTGCATATGTCATAGCTTTTGATTAATCTCCTTAAGAACAGCCGATCAGTTCAGATGTTTTTACTGGAGAGATGTGTAGTGTACCATACTTCAAAGTTTCCAATGAGCTAATCTTGGGCAACTAATTTTGTTTAGTGATAGAGGACAATCATGAAACTAATGTTAATCAAAAAAGTTATCTGACAGGGCACATGTGATGAGCGACAGATTATTGTAGGGGCAGGGGGATTTTTGCCCCAAGTTTTCCGAATAATTGTCTGACGGGAGAAAGAAGTTAGAGTGACCTAAGGCATTTTATATTTTGTGAATGTCCGGCTCCTTAAAGATCAGTTGAGCCATGTCTTTGAATGAGAATGCCATCAATGTCATCCAAGGACAATTGACCTTGAACATATTCCATATTTTCTTGATACTTGATTCTTAGATTCTCCAATATGGCTGATTTATATTTCTTATCCACTAAAATGTATACAGATAGGACCCTCTTTTATTTTGTTGATAGACTCAAGATTATATTGAACACCATAGATTCTTTGTAATTTGATTTGTTACATTGTAATCATTGAATCATTATAGTGACCTCCTATACCACCTGTCCAAATGCCTGGTGTACATAAACTTTCACAAATGTTAATCATAAAGAAAATATTCTTTTTTAATTAAAATGGGAAGGGTGCGGAATGGACATGATGCCAGAAGGCATTTCGATAACATTTTAGATGGAAATAAAATGTACATCTCTTATACCATCCTAGAAGTGCAAAGCACGTACCGTTTATCTTTTGTAATGTTGACGACAATGCAAAAGGTGAGTGCAAAGAACAAATCTTGAACTGTGGACTGAGTTCAAATATTAGAAATGGGAATTCCTGGGCTCTTGAATTATGAAATGCTCTATGTGGCTGTTAGATTTACAAGCATCTATCACCTTGCCAAAATGAAAGTATTAGTTTTTCTTGCTATCAAGGGATTCACTTCTTTTATTGTTTTCGTGATCATTTGCAGTTGGTGGCTGAATTTCATCTTGACACATAAGCTTCTTCGATAACTGAAAAGATTCCTTTTATTCACAGTTATCTGTGCACCTAATAAAAGTCTGCGTTGACTATAATTCATTATAAAATGCCACTCTGCTGTAATTGTTTCTAATGTTTGTCTCCTTCTCTCAGATTGCCGTGTGGAAGCAAAATCTTTTTGCAGTGCATCATATTTGGAAGGACTATAACAAGCACTACAATTTTTGCCTTACATCATTAAGGAAGTTTATTTGGTCTTTTACAAGGCTGAGAGATCTAAAATCTGCGTATGAAAGTCTGCAACTTATGGTGGCTTTGGCTACGGAAGGTACTTTATCTAATAGATATGCAGAGAGAGCTTTGCATTCTCCAAAGCTAGATATTCCAATACTGGCCATGAGTGAACTACGGTTGGAGAGATTTGACAAGGATGACACTGAACGTATATGTCACAAAGAGGATGGTCTTGCCCTTAATATGGGGCAAAGCACTACTTATGGTCCTAGAAAAGAAGTTATGTGTGTTGGAACTGACACACCAAATCCTAAATATCTTGCACTTAGGAATGTGCTGAGCCGATCATTCACAGATGTGATATGTACCTGTGCACTAACAAGCAACCATAGCTTGGCAGAGCAGTTATTTCAACAGGTAGTAGGACCTATTTAGTGAGATCTCCTCTTTTTACTGTGCATAAGAGCTGATAGTGATAGAGTTGTTACTTTGAATGCTCTGTTTAGATGAGTCGCGTGGAATTGTCAACATAAGAACTTTATCCATTAACAAAGTCTCCAAGTGCAATGGAGCTCTTTTTGTTGATTAGCATGTGAATTTAGTTATATGATTTTCTATCCTGATTAATTATTATTGTGGTGGCAGAAATTGTTACCTTGGATTAGGCCCTCTATCGTGCTTGGGTGTCCAGTTTTATGAACTTTTACTTTATGTAGTATTTTATTCTGTGTAAATTATAGTAAAAGGTACTGAGAGAAGTCCTGTATCTGTGTAGATGCAAAACCTAGGGTTGCAACCATCCAGTCGTACATATGATGGATTTATCAGAGCAATTGTTACTGAGAGAGGTTTCTCTGATGGTTTGGAACTGGTCAGTATTGGTTATTTGCTGGCTTGCTCTTGGCACTCCAGTTGCGTCACTTTCATCCAGTTACTTTTAATTCTTCTATTAAAATGTTCTTGGATACAAAACTTTTTGTCCTTGCAGTTGAAAATAATGCAAAAGCAGAAACTGGGGCCATTTGACTCTACTCTAGCAGCCATTTCAGTGAAGTGCAGTGAAGCCTTGGAACTGGATTTTGCTGAGGCTCTATTGGTTCAAATTTCTGAAAGTCCGCATCCCTATCCTTTTAATGTTTTCCTTGCAGCATGTAATGCAGTGGTGAGTAGGTATTTTCAGATATTCTGCTACATGGCTTTTTATTAGGAGATTTTTTTGCGGATGTATCACAACATTTTTAGTTCCTGATGTCTTTTAATATTGGAAGAAGAATGCTCTTAGTACTTTGTTTCTAATTGTGAAGGGTTCCTGACCTGGGTTTGCTTAAGAGTACAACTTAAATGGGAATTATGGTGGCTAACAGGGTTGAACCTTGAGTATTGTATTTTTTTAGGATGTGGAGGAGAGTAAGAATATATTCACAATCTCGCCAAAGGAAGATGATGAGTCACCATCTACTTTGTACAGGATTGTTTAGCAGTTCTTATTTATGTTAGACTGAACAGTTCATCTTCATTGGCACACGTGTTCCATTAGATTTGGAAGATATATAACAAGATATTATTATTATTATTAGTTCTATCATTCAGTTCAGAAATACTTGGGAAGAGAGTACTTGGTAGTTCCCAAGTTCCACCAATCACCTTAATAAATCATCTAAGTAAAAAGGTTACTGTTATGTCGCCAACAATTCCAGTTAATGTGGGTTCTCAGGCTTATTTGACAGATATGAGATATTGAGATTCCAGTGCCCTCAACTAGCTGTGGTTTTGATGCCTTTTACGGCATACACAGACCATGAAGAAAATTCCTAGTGTTGATAAGTAGCATGAGACGAAAACAAAGATTTCTAGGGTAAAAATAACTGCTTTCTTATGTGGGATGCTTGTTAGTTAGAAGTAACAAATTGCTTTTCTCTGCGCATTACCATCACAGTTTGAATGTATTATAAGAGAAACTGATAATGTGGGATCAGTAATGCACCCAGAATTTTAGGTTTGTGGGGGCAAGCAAAAGATTTTACCTGAAGTTTCAAGGGTTTACTATATAAATTGTGGTGGCCAGCAAGCAGGGGCACCACCAATCCCGCAAGGTCTGCTAGTGTTTCTGAAGTTATTATTGAGGATGACCTTTGAACAGTTGCAGGATGTTTGGTTTTTTCTTTCTTCACATAATTGTTCTTTTCACTATCCTCAAAGTTCACTTGCACTTTATTTCCGTCTATAGTATAAAAAACCTATGGTTTGCATTGTGCAGGATCAACCTGAGCGGGCAGTTCGTGTATTGGCAAAAATGAAACAAATACAACTTCAACCAAATATCCAGACGTATGAGCTGCTGTTTTCCTTATTTGGTACTGTGAATGCTCCGTATGAAGAGGGAAATATGTTGTCCCAGGTAGAAGCTGCAAAAAGGATAGAAGCTATAGAAATGGATATGGCCAGAAATGGAGTTGACCATAGCCCTATCTCATTAAAAAATCTGGTATTTGTCTTGCCATTTATGCAACCACTCTTTACCGGCACTGTGAATGACATGAACTAACCTGATTATTGTTGGAAGCATACTGGTATCTTCAGAAAAAGTATTCAGAGGTTGTAATTGGATCAAATACTGTTGTTTAAGAAATCTCACTCTGCATCAGACAAGATGTAATAAGGGTGTAAAAGCATGGGACCAGGATCCTTAGTCTTTTAGAGAGGCCACTTCTTTCAATGATTTTATATCATGCTTGGCCTTAACTGCTTTTAAATGTGATTTCTTATCACTTCTTGACAAGGAAAAATCTTATTATGTAGACATTGTTGTCAAATCAAGGGTTTGGGGCAGGTTGATATCTCTAGAAGCACCAGCTGTTTAGGTTGTACTCTGGTTTTCATGTGCTTCTCTATGCTCTGTGGACTTGATTATTAGCATGTTTTTTTGGTTGAGTCAGTGCACACTGTTTTGAGCTATAGGCCTGTGAGATTAGGCTCATTTGCTAGAGATCATATATAATATAAATGTATAGCTGCTGTATTGCTTCTCTTGAGTGACCATGGATATGCATTTTGGTTGTTAAATCTGAAATGTTCCCCCTCAAATTAAACCAGCTCTCTTGACAATACTGTCATGAGGCTTCAACATGGGTCTCATGCAGGTCCGAAACTCACTCTTTTCTTTCCATATGTTTGTGATGGCATTAATTTGTATCTGATATCTTCAGCTGGCAGCTCTAGGACAAGAGGGAATGATAGAAAAGATGCTACGTGTGGTAGAAACCCGTTTCCTTTGTAGTGGGACTTATGTGGAAGCACCATTATTCAACGTAGTGTTGCACTCCTTGGTTGCGGTTAAAGAAGTAAGTGCTAATTTACCTGTATGATCATCATGGTATGTTTTCCCATTGAACTGTGGTCTTTTTGACTTTTCTGTAGGTTCTAATGCTAATGATCTTTCTGCCTTTGATGTAGAACCGCAAAGCAGTGGACATTTTTAAGAATATGAAGCAGCATGGTTTTTCACCGGATCATGCAACGTACTGTATAATGATTGATTGTTGTAGCATTATACAATGTTACAGATCTGCTTGTGCACTTGTTTCCATGATGATTCGTGATGGATTTTACCCTGGAATAATGACTTACACAGCCCTTATAAAGGTGAACTCTAAATGATCTCAACTTTCACAGTTCTTTTCCTGCCGGAATCCTGCCTCAGCCACCCCTCCCCTCTCTGTTCCCCCTAAACATCTAGTTTCTGGCTTTGGTAATGGTATGCTCACTCGATGCTTTCTTTCAGGTTTTGCTGGTCTGTGAAAACTACGATGAAGCTTTAAATATTCTTGATCAAGCCAAAGAAGAAAGGATTCAATTTGATCTCCTCTTATTCAACACTTTTCTTCTGAAAGCTTGTGAAATGGTGTAGCATCTTTATCTCCTTTTCTATTTCTTTCCCTGGGCATGTGCATCTGTCTGTGAATTAAAAGGAGAAAATTACCGTGAGAATATAGCAGTCATAGCCTCTCTTCTCCTCTCTTCTAGAGGCACTCAAGCTTTTTGTGGATATGCTTGGAAATGATGTCTGGTCATTGAGTAATCAAGCCTTTTGTTTGGTTTTTGGTTTATGTATTCACATCTGTAGGTTGTAACTGCATGTCACTATTGGTAAGAACATCTCGTTGCGGATGTTTTGCTTATGTAATCACATCTAGCAGACTCAGTACAATGCATCTTTGCCTTGGGCAATAATGTTCATAATTGAATCACTGACTTCATTGAGGGTACTCTTGAGAATGTTAGCTTCAAAAAGCATTTCTATGATAGTACTAGAATAAATTGACCTTATCCAACCTTCTGCATTGGACTTCGAAGGTAGTGAGTTACCTGCACTTTGGTGCATCTATAATTTTTCATTCCAAGTTTTCGTCCCATCTGGAAATGGCAGGTCAAACTTGGATGTGCTTATGCCCAAACTGCCGCTAATACTTGCCAGCTTGTCTTGGAACAAGACTAGTTTTGGGGAACTTAGGGAGAAGAGTTTCAGTAAATTTTGTGAGGGATTGACTGTTTGGTTAAGTTTTTAGTCTGGATTTAGGTGATTTGTTCCAAGATTGGTCGATTTCAGAACAGGAACTTCAAATGACGATGTAGGTTTAGGTTCCAAAAAGTCTGGACTAGGAACTGAACTGTGTAGGCCTGGATCTGAAGTGGCCAGTTCGCAGGTCTACCTGTAAAATGTTCCCCTTACAATATAACCAAAAGAAATGTCGATGGCAACTTGCGGAGGCACTGGGGATGTTATAGGATATAGGTGTTTCTTCCCCAAGTATGTGGTGCCTAGTGTGTAATTTTCATGATGTCTTGTTGCAAAATAAATGTCACAAGTTAACTGCAGGAGTGCTGCTTTGCTTCTTTCTTTGAGATTAGTTGTGTCTGTATAGGCATTGACATCATTATACAGAAAGTTGAGATCCTGGCTTATAAGCCACGGAGGAAGTAAAATGTGCATTCTTTAGTTGTGTTGGGGTTTGTTTTTTCCTGACCACATTTTATTTGAAGCTCTCTGCTTCTCTACTACTTATACAAATTACTAAGTGGATCTCCTGTTGCAGGGGAGACTTGATGTACTTGAGCATATTATTGAGCAGATGCATCAAGAGAAAATTCAGCCTGACCCATCATCCTGCTGCTATGTCTACAATGCATATGTGAACAATGGATTTTACAGCACAGCCATTGAGGCCTTGCGGGTATTGAGCATGCGAATGATTTGTCAAGCGGATAACCCTCTCCAAGAAATGAGGGCTGAATATGAGGATTTTATCTTCAGCGAAGACCCCAATGCTGAGTCTTATTTACCTCGCTTCTTTGAAGATAATCAGGATGATCTTGCCTTTGCCTTGTTGAACTTGAGATGGTGTGCCATTGAAGGGATGCCAATCGATTGGTTACCTGAGCAAAGCCCCTGGGCTCAAAGGCTTGCAAGATGTACACAAGAATGACATATTTTGGCTGCTCAGTTTCATGAGTTCTCAAATTTGTTTCCGGTGGTATGACTACTTGGGCAGAAGATGGGAGCCTTCTAACGAATCACCCTGCTACTTCCAGCAAATTTTCCTGGTTCTCATATTCATTGTCAAGCTACCTTTAATACAACTGAATCCTCCTGGTACTTCAGCACTGTCTGCAGCCAACTGTTGTGCACCTTCCCTGGATATAAACTGGATTACGGCTATGAATGGGTTACTGTCATGTCGCCATGGGTTTGAAAATTGGATATGATGGAAATGAAGTCGGAAAGGAGCATCTTGAAATCACAAGTATTACTGTACTTGAAGATTCATACTATCTTGGCTGTGTGAAGGAATTGTTCAGGACTGTCCGCGAATTACCCACAGTTCCCACAGATCTTTTTTCCGAGGGCAGGAGGATTTTGTAAAATTGTGCCATCATTTATGGTTCTTCCTTTGGTTGCCTAAGTTCCATGCAATTCCAGGCAACATTGCATGAAACTTGAGGGTTTTGCACCCCTTAGCAATAAATGTATCAGGTTCGATGTTTGATCGATGAAGGCTGTGTTAGAAGGGAACTTCTCATAATTTTTTCCAATGAATGAATAAAAATACATTCAGTTCCGCTGGTCAATATTCTTCGCTATCTGCTGTGCAGATAGCCTCGAAAGGTAAAAGTGTGCAGCGAGTGGTCCGTCCTATCTCCTCGAGAAATCAGACAATTTTCTTCTGCCCCAAAATTCGAGTGAAAAGGTGGCGGCCTCAGGTCACATGGGCTGCACTAGAAATGCTAATTCAAGACATTAGCGTGCAGTCCTGTGGAATTCGAGTTGTTTGGCCTATGGTGATGGACGGAGAGAGAGGGGGCGGTTCCATGAAGGTGGCAAATGCTCCACCTTTCCCCTTGTCGCCATTGAAAGGTGGCATTTTTCCGCTTCGCTTCCGAGTGGGAGATCGGAGTGTCGTGCACGACTAATGGAATCGCTGTACAAGACTGTGCATACGCACTTTGCTTAGGTTGGGTGGCGCGCGGACATCATCGTAGTCGTCTATAAGACACCAAGGAAGGTATCATGGGCAGGGAATGCGACCGTTCCTATCCCCGCTTGTGTTTGTTAATCGACGCGACACTTATCTGACGGAGATCATCGTTGGGTCCCCTCATCAGGATGCGGACAGACATCATTTTGAAAACGTTCGAAACGGATCCTTAAATTAGCGAAGTCTCCGGCTCATGACCATCTGCGATTTGTTGTGCACATCATCAGTTTCTTTAACAGATAGAGATGAAACTCGTTTATTCAGACAAGTCCGTTAAAACAGGCGTTTCTAAAAGAAATCAACACTCGCCCACGATCTTATTAGTTTCATCGGAACAGAATGGTCTAGCCGCCCGGTTTCAAGGGCCGGGTCTCGAAGGGACATGGGTAGACCTGTCAAAAGGATAATAAATTCATATATAATTGATTGAATTATTGTATGAATTAATTATATTCAATAAATGGGTTGATTTAAACACACTAGAAGTATTACCTAGGTTATAAATGAGTCGTAAATGAATTTATTTTCTTATACAAAATCCGCCTTTATGACTTTTTTTATTCTCTTAATTAGTATGAATTTTCTTTACATTTGATTAAATACAAATGTGTTTTAACAATATGAATTAGATATGAATCACTAGCTTAAATAAAATGATCATAAACAGGTTAATTAATCGATTTAGATTAAAATCATTCATGATTCAATTCAAGGCCGACTCGACTCGACCCACCTATTTAATAATTTCAGGCACCGGGCCGGGTTACCCAGGATAATACAGTGTACATGGGATGTCTACATGGATCTCAAATCCTGGACGACGCCAGATGTTTCACTGGAGGAACTGAGGAAAAGGATAACGGACGCACCGGATTCCAGCAACATCCGCGTCGCCTGGGAAGCTCTCTTTTGTTGTTGCTGGACATTACTTGGGATTAACCCCCTCAGCAATTACTCGCCTCTTAATCGAAACAGTATCAGCTCCCCCCATCCCAGGCTCGCGCAGAAGGAAGGAGAAAGGAAACGCACGAGAGATTCCGCCGCCGCCGCCCCCCGCGCTCCGCCGCCGTCTCCTCCGCCCGCCGGGGCGTTTCCACCGCGAGCTGACCGCCAGGGGTGTCTCGCGATCGCCTCGCCGGAGATCCGTCTCCCGCTCCCCGCCGTCGCCCCTCCGGAGCTCGACGCGCCCGCGTGCATCTGAGGCTGCTGCGCGAGAGTGTGTGTGTGTGTGTGAGAGAGAGAGAGAGAGAGAGAGAGAGGAAGGACGGGTTCGCCAGGGCCACCGCCGCGCATGGCGTTGCCGCGGCGGCGCCATCACTGGTACCACCGGCTCCGGCGGCTCTCTCCAGTGATTTTCGCCTTCTCCGGCGCTCTCCTCCTCCTCTTCTCCCTCCTCTCGTTCTTCGCTCCTCCTCCCATCGAGCAGGACCACCGCCGCGCCCGTCCCCACCATTCCAAGGTAAACGCGCGGCTCCCGTCTCGGCGCCTGTAGGACGCGTGCGTGTGTTCCGGGTTGTCTTCCCCTTCCGTCTCCCTCCGTCTCGGTGGCGGCGATTGGATGTTTGCTTGGTAGGATGGTTTGCCGATTGAATTTGACTTGGGACTGGTTTGATTGTAGATCAGTGATGGAGTCGACAATGGGGCCGCCGCGACCGTGTCGTTTCGTGTTCCGGTGGGTCGTTAGCTTCTCTATTGATCTGTCTCTGTTGCGCTTTGCTTAATCTCTTCTTTCTGAATTCGCTCAACGTTCGCTTCCTGTCGTTTTGCTCCAGAAGAGTGGAGGCAAACTGCAACGCAACATCTGGAGTTCAAGAAATGCCGAGTTCTATTATGGATGCAGCAATGCCAGCACCAAGTTTGCCAGTGAGTCATCATTTGCCGAACTTCTGTGAATTTATGTAGTGTCGTCTGGATACTAGTTTGAGTAATTCCCTCAATCTAAAAATTTTGAATGTTCCAGGGAGATGTTTCTAAGTATTTGATTTCCTGTTTGTTTCCAAACCTAGACCTTGTTCAGCAGTTGGTACAAACATGGCTTGTATGCTTTTGCAGTTGATCTTAACTCGTGGCGAGTTTGAAGTTTCCCTAAATGTGCTATGGCCTTTTTTTTACCCTGTCATGAAATCCCTCCTTCTACTTTCGTATGATTCAGTAAAATAGGCATGTATGATGAATTGAATCAGATGTGGTCATTATTGTCCAGGAGCTGCAGCCATTACCCAGCCCAACCGATACTTAATGATTGCGACTAGTGGAGGCTTGAACCAACAAAGGACTGGGGTAAGTTTCTTGTTCTTGTACCTTTCATAACAGTCAAAGCTTGCCCACACACTTAATGTGGCTTCCATTCATCTTCTGCTCTGAGGGCCAAAAAACTTACCCGGAAGATTTCTGTCTAAATGATTGGAACTAAAATTTGACGCTTTCAGATCCCAAATGTAAATGATGCGGCCAATTGATTTCAATTATGATTCTGTTGTCGTTTTCTTCTCAGGGGAATTGTATTGACTGTTAAATGTTTTTATGGCATTGCTGAAGAAGCATAGTCATTCATTTTAACTACAGATATGCATCTTCTTAATCCTCACCAATTCACAACATGTTAAATGAAAGATTAAGTTCTAACTCGAGCACAACAATTTTGCACTTTACTATAATTCTCTGTTCCCTGATCACTGAACCTTACCTTATCTCTTCTAAATTGCTGGCCTTTGCACTTGATAAGTTGTTTAAGGGAAACTTGGATTGATGGACTTTTATCTTAGAATATCTTGAGAAAGAGACGATAGGGCTGTGAATATGAGGTGGCTTAAGGTACTCATTTCTGTTCTGTGTCCTCAATTGCAATGGATGGTTGCCAGGCATATTATTGTCCTTGGACTTAATCTATATTTCTATTAACTTTTGGAAGAAGTAACTTGGAAGTGTGTACCTAAGTTGATATTGTGTCCTAGTTATGCTGGCATTTTTTTTTTTTTTTTTTTTTTTTTTATTACAAGTTATGCTGCCCATTGTTTCCATAATGATTTTAGTCATCCCTTGACAGTTAAACACATTAGACAACCTCCTAATATGTTCTTTTTCAGATAACAGATTCAGTTGTTGCTGCTCGTATTCTGAATGCCACTCTTGTTGTTCCTAAACTAGACCAAAAGTCATTCTGGAAGGACGTCAGGTTTGTTGTGATTAATTGTACACATTTCCTTTCTCCATTCAAAATATGAAAGCTCTTGTTGATAGCAGCTGTATCTGCAAACGACAATGGTTTTCTTCAGGTTTCGTCATTCCATTTAATTGACTACTATTTTCTTCACTCCACAGTGACTTCTCGGATATATTTGATGTCAATTATTTCATCTCATCTCTTGCAAATGATGTGAAAATAATAAAGCAGCTTCCTAAGAAGGGAGGAAAACCTTGGGGCTTCCGCTCCATGCGTGTACCTAGGAAGTGCAGTGAAAGATGCTATCGCAATCGTGTACTGCCTGTTCTTTTGAAAAGGCATGTAAGTTCTCTTTTCTGGGCCCTGTTGTTCAGTCATTTTCTTTTTAAGTTGTAATTGTGGATTCCTTTCCCTTGTTCTGTTTGCTCAGTTGATGCTTTTGGTAGAGAGCTCATGATATTTCCAACTTTTCAAAAAAGTTGATGCTCATATTCAGCAGAGATTAGTTCTTAGTGTCTAATGGAATAAGAGATGATAACTTTTTCAGAGACCTATTAGTTGTATGCAAGATGAATTGATGAAGTGTGTATCCAGGGAACATGGGTTCAATTGCATTTCAAGTTGAATCTCTTGAGAATTTATAATTTTGACAGAATCATGACAGTTTTCAAGCATGTAAATTGACATGGCAAAAGAAATCAAACTCAATTTTGCATTTATTTGATTTTTTTCCCTATCTGCCCGATCTAGGGTTTTCACTTGATAAAGTGGATGGCTTGTCCTTCCCATGAATCACGTGTGACGGGAAAGATAAAAAAAAAAAGAAAAAAGAAAAATTGAGACCTATTCCATCAAGTTGTTCAGACAATTCGTTACTAGCATATATCTGCTTTTAATGGTGTCTGGATTGATGGCCACAAAGTGGATAGCTTCATGGGCTTGACCTTTTTTTTTTTCCTCCCTAGTTTGGTAAATTAAAACCAATGGGAATGGACTGGATGAATATGCTTGATCTGTTGGGTCTTCTAATTTAAATGACACATTCTTTATTGTCAGATTGTCACAGTTTTTTGTATTCATTCTTACAACAGGTTGTGCAGCTTAGTAAGTTTGATTACAGACTCTCAAACAGATTGGAGACAGGACTGCAGAAACTAAGATGTAGAGTTAACTACCATGCTTTAAAGTTCACCAGTCCTATAAGCAAGATGGGTGATAAGTTGGTGCACCGAATGAGAATGAGAAGCAAAAATTTCATCGCCCTGCATTTAAGGTAATCAGATTGTGTTTAAACCACTTTACACTCAAATTCAGTGTTCCCAAAACCAGACTGAGCTGGCTGGTTTGACCAGTTCGAGCCAATTACTGGTCAGGCCACCAATCTGGTTCAGCACACTATACTGTGTGGACTAAGTACGAGTCAAGCATTGGGGTTGACCCAGTTCAACCGGTAAACCAGTTTTGATTTGAACTGGATCTGGGGATATACTGGGGACATCTTTGAAAATAATACTGTTTAATGGTGGTTGGATAAGGATTGAATCCTAGACCTTTCCAACTCCCACCCGACACTTGACCATTGGGGCACAGCATTTTTCTATTGGTAATTTCTCGCAAAAGAATTTATATACTATTTAGATGACCCTTTCAAACAAAAAAACAGCCTGCACTGATGGAACCTAAACCCATGACCTTATCATTCTACAAGGGCACATTTTGCCATCTCAGCTATACCCAGCTTGTGTTAAATTTGCCCATTTTTCAGATTCCTTACATATTTGACTTTAGGAAACCTCTTTAATTAAACTAATTGGTGATAGCAGCCTAATCAGTTAGACCAGTTGAACCTCACACTGCTAACCTACTGGTTCTTACATCAGTACAATTTTCAATACATTGGTAAAATTTTGTGAGATCCAAGTTTTGCATCCGGAACCTCTTGTCCCTCTTCCTCTCCTGCCATTTGGCATCTGCCTAGTGTTATGACAATTTAAGTGCACTTCTTAGGTTATTTGTCATTGTTCCCTTTACTTTGAATCTCTAACCAATAATGTTTTATTTTATGTTAAATTAACCAGTGTACAATGATTCTTGTGTGCTGTTAGGAATTCCTACAGGTGAATCTATCTATAGCATTGCTTGACCATGTGATTCATCTCTAAGTGCCTGAATACCCCTTGTGGGGTGTCATGGCAATTTCTTGTCCTTGTGAGGATTTTCTTTTTCAGGATTGAATGAAAATTTATTTAACTGTTAGTTGTAGCACTCTATATGCATAGCTTACAGTAAATGATCAAATAAGACAGTTACAGTTTTTAAGTCTCATAACATAGGAAACATTTTGGGGACTTCTGCCACCTGAATTTGATTTGCGAGCCATGTCTATGTGTTGGCATTTAAATATTCTTTTGCTGTCCTAAGGATGACATTGCTTTGGCTATTTTAATACATATATATTTTGACTGATATCTTAACAAGATTCTTCCCATAGGTTTGAACCTGATATGCTTGCATTCTCTGGCTGCTATTATGGTGGAGGAGAGAAGGAAATCAAAGAACTTGGTGCAATTAGAAAAAGGTGGAAGACTTTACATGTAAGTTTCCTACATCCATGCGTTTCTTTTGATAAGCTTTGGTTGAGATATCCTAGAGAAATTAGAGGAACGTGTAAAATGAAAGTAAAGATGCTTGTCTGATATTCACCACATTAAGCTTTAGTGAACTCGTGGGCATGTCAATTAATTTGCAGATTACTAACCCAGATAGAGCAAGGAGACAAGGGAAATGCCCACTCACTCCTGAAGAAATTGGCCTGATGTTGAGGGCACTTGGATATGGTAGCAATGTGCACATCTATGTAGCATCTGGTGAAATATATGGAGGGGAAGAGACTCTTGCACCTCTGAAGGCACTCTTCCCCAATTTCTATACCAAAGAAACTTTAGCCAGCAAAAAGGAATTGGACCCATTTTCTTCATTTTCCTCTCGTATGGCTGCACTTGACTTCATTGTTTGTGATGAAAGTGATGTGTTTGTCACCAACAACAATGGAAATATGGCTAAAATATTAGCTGGTCGAAGGTATGCAGAATTTGATAACTTATGTTTTGCGTGCTTTGTTCACATCTTTCTAGTAGTTCCCTCCAAGGTCTCTGACACTTTTGGTTGTTGCTGCAGGAGGTATTTTGGGCATAAACCTACAATTCGTCCAAATGCTAAGAAACTGCATCGCTTATTCTCAGCCAAGAGTAATATGACTTGGGAAGCATTTGCATCTAAAGTCCGTAGTTATCAGAGAGGCTTCATGGGTGAGCCAATGGAAGTGAGACCAGGCAGGGGCGAGTTTCATGAGAACCCATCCTCCTGCATCTGTGAGGACTCCGAGGCTAAGGCAAAGAGAGATTCAAGACCGAGAAAAGTCGGGAAAGGTAAGGACACCCCCACGAAAGATGAGGATGTCGTAGTTGATGATCAGGATATAAACGAAGATCCAGAATGGTCTGACCTAGATGATGAGGACAACAGAGATGGCCTTCAGGAGAATAATCTATTAAATGGGACACTGTTGGACTACGATGCCGTCACTTCTGACGAACCTGAGTTGGAAGATATGCTTTCAGACTAGTCACCGCAGTCTTGACCACGTTAATATTATGCAATCGAACCAGACCGATCTTTTCACCAAATTCAGTTTTCTCCTCCCTGGAGTTGCCGACCTGCTCTACAAGATGACCCTGTATATTAAGATTAGTGCTGGGAATCAGCATTCATAGGAAAGATTTCATGACAGTCACTAGAAGGCACGAGACCTTTTTACCGCAGCGGGAGAGATGAAAGATTCTCCGTCCATTTCCGGGGAATGCGGCAAAGGACCCGAATGTGAGTAGCAGGGTGAAGCGTAGAGGATGTGTCGTGAGTAAGGTGGTTCTACAGGATTATCTAGACAGAACGTTGTTCCTGGAATTTTTTTCCCCCGGAAGCAGGTATTGCGCACAGTCTATGTCCGAGAGCAAGAAGGGGAAAGAAGCAGCACATCGCATTGTTCTCTCTTTAAACATTTATCTCCCTTTCTCTGTTAGTTCATTTCTTCCCATGCATCGAAACGCGTGCTTAGGATTACTGCCTGTGCATCACCTTAATGGCCGTATTGGGTCGTACGCGGCTTCTCGCTGTGTACAGCTCTGGAATCATATGCAGTGCGTTGAAATGGTCTGTAGCGATCCCATGGTGGGATCGACAGGAGCGTGCGCCCACGTTGGCTTGGTCATATTTAGACGTGCGGGACCGCAACATCTTACTTTCGGTTTCTGGCGTTTGCCTGCTCTCGCCAACTCCCGTTCAAACGTGGATTAGCTGCATTACCTTTGCGTCGGGGAAAAAGGGAAAACAAACGTAGCGAAGTTCTCCCCGTCGGAAGGCCTCGGCCTCGGGCCCGGCCCGAAAAATCAGGGAATAAATTTTGCGGGGAGATTCAAATAAATTATTTACGAAGGGGAGGGGGGGGCCCACATTAGATTTCAAATGATCGATGAATCTCGATCTGCAGATCTAAAAAAGAAAGAAAGAAATTCCCCAAGGGCCCCAATAATGGACAGCGGCCACGTCAGCAGTCTCTGCCCGAAGTCAGTCATGACAAGGGACAGCCACGCGCCAGACATATTTATATTTATCAAATGTCTACGCGAAAGCGAACCGACCCCGAGGAGGATCGAGAGGATTACGAAAGCGAGGGGAGGGGCAGCTGCCGGTCGATAAAATCCCCGAAAAGCCCCCCGCGGCGCCTCTCATTTACACCCGCGGTCCCCCCGCAGCAGCAACCGTTCGCTTATCTAATTTCAGGCCACAAAATAACTCGCCATCTTCTTCCCCAACCCAGCCCGAAAACCAGGAGAGAGAGAGAGAGAGAAGTAGAGACGTAGAGAGAGAAAATATAGTTGGGTCAGTCCTCGATAAGTGATCATCCGAACGTTCGGACTCTCGCTCGGCGGCGGCGGCGGCGGCTGCGGCGGCGGCGGCTGGGCAAACGAACTCTCCGGAGGGGGGAAAAAGCGCCTTCTCATGGAGACGGAGAGAGCCAGGTGAGATGCTGGTGAAGAGGCCGCTCGGGATCGCCATGCAATTCGCGCGGTGGATCGCGGATCTCGACTGGCGCTTCGTCCTCCTCGTCCTCCCCCCTCTGTCCCTCCTCGTCTTCCTCTCCATCTCCTCCGCCAACCCCTTCTCCAATCTCCCCCCCCTCCGCGTCGCCCTGTTCCCCCGCGGCGGCGCCCCGGCGGCGGCGGCTGCTAACGGGAGCGTCCCGGCGGCCGCGGCGCCCCGGACGTGGAAGGAGGAGCTGGATCGGTCGAGGATGGCGGTGTGCCTGGTCGGCGGGGCCAGGAGGTTCGAGCTCACGGGGCCGTCGATCGTGGAGAGGATTCTCAAGGTCTACCCCAACGCGGATCTCTTCCTGCACAGCCCCTTCGATGAGAACGCGTTCAAGTTCCTGCTGCTGAATAGCGCGCCGCGAATCGCCACGGTCCGGATTTTTCGCCCGGAGCCGATGGCGGAAACGGAGGCGGAGCTCCGGGTTCTCACCGCCAGGAACTCGCCCAACGGAATTCAGGTACGCTGGAAAGCAGTCTCAAAAGTGATCACGGCATTGTCTTTGTTGGGTCTACGATGATAATTTACTGCGCATTAAGTTTAAACTGATCGGGATGCTTTGTTCATTACTGCCGCTCTTGTTCCGCTCCAAGTTTTGGTTTTGCTTTATCCCCCTTTTATCGATTCGACTCGGATTTGACATAGGCCCTGTTCTCTAATTTCTCCAACGCATTATTAATCTCGCTTTTTTCTTTAAATTGGCTATATTTTTCATCAGCCCATTGATAGAAATTGGCGTTTTACACGAATTGAAACGGCTAAATTCCTATATCCGGGGGGGTTACATGCGGACTTTGAATTTTTCTTCAGGTCGACATGTCTATGTTGATCTCGAATTGCAATTTGACAAGGTCGCCATTGGGTTGTTTTAAGATTAGATGGGAACCGAAAGACTAGAGACTCTGTTCCCATTACAGCTGACGAGAGCCGGCATCTTCTGCCGTGTGCTTCTCTTTCTGGTTCTTGGGTTTGGGCTAATGGCTTAAGGAAGAGTTTTTAGAGTTCTTTAATTCGGGGAGTTGGTTTTCAGGGGATTTAGCCGTATCAAAACTGTTCTCGATTGCGAGTTGTTGTGCTGGATGAAGAAAAGTCAAAAGGGAAAAATATTTTAATCGGTGCCCACCCATCCCCTCCTATTTAAAATCATTTGATTTCGTTTGGCAAGTGCTTCACGGACGTCGGATTAAGAAAGAAGTAGTGGGGCCCCCACCTTCTGTACCAACATAGCTACCCACTTCCCATCCACCAGCAATGCCATGATTCCTTTCGCGAGTAAACCAAGAATGTCAATGACTATTCTTTAAGGCTTGTGTTACTGCCTATTTACTACTTACTATTTAGGGAAAGATTAAGGGGGTTCGTGCTCGTATGAGCCCGCCCCGTACATAGCGGATGTTGATCATATTTGATTGGAAGGTTCTTGTATGTAGCCGGATTATACAGGCGCATTAGATGTCAGTCATTAAATGAGATGCAATTGAATGGGGCTGTGGCCCCCACCCCACCCCCCCCCCCCCCCCGCGAAAGTCAGACCTAAATCATGTGATGTGGATCTGTTTGACTATTTGTATTAGTTTAGTTCTTCGTGCGTCACGGGAGCCTAGTAGATGATCATCAAGATTTCCATTTTTTCATTTGGTTTCTCGATTTCCGATGCTTTAGATATTATTTTAATGTTTCAGGTGATCTTTTACTTATTTACTTAGCCCTATAGATTTGTGCCACCGATTGTTATGACCCAGATAACTTACTACAGTTACAGGACTATAAACAGGTCCTAATATTTTCTGTAAGACAGTCCTAGTCGGTTTTCTAACTTACCTTTGAATGGGAAATTTAAGTGTTTATTTTCTTTGCAAGGGACAATTTCAGTTTGACCGAATCTGGTTGATTTAAATTCAAATAATCACCCTTTCTTCTTGATGATGATGATGATGTGTTTGCAGGACTCTTTTTACTATGCAGGGGTGGCAATTTTATCATTGACTGTATTTGAAACTAATTGGAACTAGTTTTTCGCACTGATTTTTAATTGAGAATTTAAATGTAATGCTTCGATATGGTTAAAACATTATACAGACTTAGTCTTTAAAACACTACATGGAATCTGAAAAAGTAGAACACTGCATCTTTCATTTGCTGCAGCACGCTGAATTCCGAGTGCCTTCATGATTGTCAAATATCTTCATACTTGCCAATCCTACAAACAGTTGTTCGTTATGACAAAGTGGTTTTTCTGCAGGGTTTATTGCAATACTTCAACCTAGTGGAAGGATGCCTCACCATGATCAAGTCCCACCAAGACCGTCACAACTTCACATACGACTGGATTGTCCGGACCCGGGTCGACGGCTTCTGGAATGCCCCACTTGACCCTGACAACTTCATCCCAGGCCACTACGTGGTCCCGCCAGGCTCCACCTATGGCGGCCTTAATGACCGCCTTGGCATCGGTGACCTTTCTACCTCCACCGTTGCTCTCTCCCGTCTCTCCCTTATTCCCCAACTCGACCAGGCTGGTTTTCAGCAACTTAACTCTGAGACCTCCTTCCGTGCCCAGCTCACCACCCGGAACATCACCCACCTTGCCAAGCGCCTACCCTTCTGCATTGTCACAGACCGTCAATATGGGTTTCCTCCGAGCCGGTTTGGAGTTCCAGTGGCCGCCATCTCAA
This sequence comes from Eucalyptus cloeziana, assembly GCA_014182715.1. Taxonomy (NCBI): domain Eukaryota; kingdom Viridiplantae; phylum Streptophyta; class Magnoliopsida; order Myrtales; family Myrtaceae; genus Eucalyptus; species Eucalyptus cloeziana. The sequence continues at coordinate 16,741,050 of CM024639.1, read as the reverse complement.
GCAAGGGTCCATTGAGTGGCGCCAAGTGCAGGCCGTGCACGCCCGTGTGCCGTGGTGTGTGCGTGGCAAAGGTGATGCCAATGCTTGATAAAGGGTGGAGCTGGACTCAGTGGGAGAATGGGACGCTTGATCTCTGTGACGCACATGGGGAGTGGGAGACTGGGTGGGAGAAGTTCTTTGATAGAGTGGCGGGGAAGGCGCTGGCGAAACAGAGGAAGAGAGTTTGGAGTTTGAAGCTGAAGGATTGTGTGAGTGAGTTCGAGAAGATAAAGAGGCGAACCCTAAGCTGGCAGGCCCCCGATGCAGACGAGATCTGCAAAGTCGGGTTGGGTTACGCAAGATGAGAGAGGTGAAGCGGAAACTGAGGGCTCCCCATTTTTTCAGAGGTAGGAGGTATAATATATATGTTCTTTTGTAAATTTTTTAGCAATTTTCGGTATAGTTATTCTGGTTCAATACTCCTTTTTTTTTTTTTTTTTTGGCTTAGGATTTTTTTGTTTTCTCTTTCGTTATAGGTTTGTTTTTTGGGGAGATGAGTTAACAGATAAATTGGAACATGCTATACAAAAGAAACTTAAATGACTGCTGAGTGCCATTTTTCCCACAACTCTTCTTTTCTCTCAATAGGGTGCAAATAGGAACAAGCTGCTATCATCGTTTCGGAGGCCATCATGCATACCTATCTCGACATAGATATACGGAGAAACTCTTGTTTTATGTATGTTTTAGAAAAGGGGACTACAACGTTCCCTCGAGCCCGGCCTCCCTGTCATAACACGAGTCATTATTACGTGTATTTTGTCGCAATTCCTATATCGTAACGGGTCCTAGTTATGTGCATTATGTCGCAGTCCCTATATGAAGTGTCTTCACATATAAGAAAGCTATTGATCAATGGATGAGACCTAGCATTTTAAAACTATTGACAGCCGTTTCAAGCAAATTGTCAAAAGGATTTTGGTACATTAGATCTAGAGAACCTACCTATCACAAAACTTTTCCAATTGGGGTGGACTCTCTTGACAGTAACACCAAGTGCATCTGCTTCTTGGGAGCTCCACTTACATGGATTGTAAGATCAGCGCAACACTTTTATCTCGTCCAACGGTTCATGTGCGTGGTGCGGCCGAGAATTTCTGAAACTCTGGCAAGTTTGCAATCGAAGGAGCTTGGGTTTTCCAAACGATGTATGTATAATAAGAGTCTTCCACTTTTATGATGAGGAAGTGTTCCTTTCATCTCAAAAAATTGATGGAACCCACCAGGATTGTGAATAAAGAGAGAAGCACAGTAATGACTGCTATCTTTTCGGTCCTATTCTCACCCCAAAATATGATAGGAAAATCCCACTTCCTCGTTTTCCATTTACAAGCTGTTCCACTGAGGTCTAAGTAAACACATATATCCATATACATATGCATGATTAATGATAGCATAGATGATTCGAGCCGAAGCTGAGTTGCGGACAAATGACATCGCTACTATTCCATAGCCACCATGGGACGCTTCTAAGTGTGTAAACTTCTTGTTCTCATGACAAGTGCGAGAAGAAAAACGAGAAGACTTTTCTGAGCTTAGCTTATGAGTGATATGTTGGACGGAATAAGCGCAGCAATTTGTTTTGACGTGACTTGGTATGAGTCTCACAGATTCTCGAAATATGATTGAGTTCATCTAATAAATTTAATCTTTGCAGCACTTACTCAATACAAATCGTGTTGGGTTCTTCCATGGGTTAATACACGTCACATTTTTAAGGAGAATATTTGTAAGAACTTATCACTATAAACTCCACCTTCACAAAATAATGAAGATTATTATAATTCGACAAGACTAGCTTGTATTCTGACTCACTAACATCAACTTCATTCTCTCTGTAGATTGCTAAATGATTTACTCATCGATTCACACGCGGCTAAACTGGTATTAATATCATAGGTGCATTGTCCGTCATTCTATAGGTGCATTCTTGTTCAATGCATACAAACAACATGGTTCGCGTGCATCTATGGAAGCTAAACGCGCCGAAAGATTTGGAATTTACATATCCGATGTTACAGGGAAAAAAAAGATTTGGAATGTAGATATCCGATGTTACAGGGAAAAGAAAAAGTTGGCAACGTGCACAAGGTGTTTGTCGTCCTCTTCTCTTTTGGTCAGACAAACTTCTTATTCGAGCACGAACGTGAATGTTAGGTGGAAGATCGACTTCAGGCCTCTTGTGGGCGTATTTAGAGGAACTTCAATAGTTCTTTTGGAATGTGCGACTAGGCCCAGCATCTGTCGTTGACCCTTCTTTTCTAGATCACTCTTTTTCCGAAAATTTTTAGATTACAAGTACGAAATATGCTCCATTCATAACATAACTTTTAACTTTAAGGAAAAATCTGAATAATGATAGTTTGGAAAAAGAAAAATGTCTCCCCGCAACCTGCCTAGAACTGACCAATTCAATTCTAGGCCTATTTCACAATAGATCAAAAACCGATTATGACATGATAGGTTTCAAATCTTTGAATTTAATTCATCTTGATTTGAAACCGATCACCCCAAAATGAATTCATTAGCATATACTGGAATGAATCATTTAAAGAGAAAACTTGTAACTCCAAATCTTGTATAACTTAATGATGTGAATCTTGAAGAGGGATATTTATGGAGTCTCGATTGATTTTCCTTCTTTTTTTTTATTTTTTTGGTGACCCAGGATCCGCCGGGCCCGACTTTCGCTTACGCTAACTGTCAGCCCACGGCCCGTACAGTGCGCGGTGCACCTCGTACCAAGCGTCAATACCTGGGGGGAAGTTAGCACAAGACCCCACCACCATAGCCCCCCACTTAAGACGTGTTAGCAGTTGCGGAATTTCGACCTTGAGACCTCTATGATGAAGTGCTCAAAGCCGAACCAACTCAGTTGTCCACCAGTGGATATTTTCCTTCCTTTAGTTGCTCAATAAACAAACAAGGCTTGAATGGACCCTTCTCCCATATTCGTATAAATAGAATAGCTCATTTATACATAATGGTAAGGGGGCCCATTGACCATAGGAATGACTGAAAAAATGAATGAATTTTTTAACCTTTACTGAACTTGAACTTGTTGCCCCTAACAACAAACATGTGTGGATCAATGATAATGTTCAAAGAGGTTTTTTCATGATAAATAAAAGATCCACAAATGGGATTGATGGACGAGGTCGAATGTGAGGTTGGGATTGGACAAGAAAAAAGTCCCCAATTCCTCGGCGGGACCTCAGGATGGATTTAGTAAATAATAAAGGATTGTTGTGGAAAAGAAAAGAGGGCAACCTCTCTTCTTCTCATCATATTGAAGGGCGGAATAATCCCATTTTATCAAGTTCAATGTTAGCTAGATAAGTCAATATTTATATCTTTCGATCCAACCACATGTATAGACTAAGAGAATATACAAATGGTCCACAATCCAAAAAGAAATAACGAAAACTCCAATAAAAAGAAAGGACAAGTAAATGGCGGCTATCTTTCTCAGTTAAAAGAGTGAATATTATATTTGTTCAAGGTTTTGGGTGGTCTTGAACCTTTCTCACTCCAAAAGCTTAGCTCAAAAGGGTGAGGCTTTTCTTCACACTTATAAACTGACCACTTGTCCCTTCCACAACCAATGTGAATTAAACCCTAACAATTTCTCCTTCACATATCGGGCTTAAGTTGGAAGCTATAAATATTGGAGCCTCACTCTTATAAAGGGACCACTTGCCCCTTCAACAACCGATGTGGAACAAACCCCAACAATCTTTCCTATACCAATGTTGGGTGGTTCTGAGTCTCTCCCACCCCAAAAGTTAGCTCAAAAGATAAGACTTTCTCTTACACTTTGTCGCGACCTAACCTCAGTTATACCACCTAGGGTTTGGTTAATGAATTACCAAGTCTAAACTAAGCTTGGGCTCTCCCAAGCCCATACCAATTCATGACTTAGGTTCAAATATTTAGCATGCAAAAGATTATTAGCTAGGAGTCGTCACTAATCAATTTATGGTAGATCGATTAGACACCTAAGTAAAATAATGGAAGAATTATTTTACTCCTACGAACTAGAGACTTTGAGTACAAGGACTTGATTACACTAGATTTCTCTAATGCCCTTTCGGTACCATTATTTTCATTTTCAAAAATGTCTTTGCAGGCAATTTGGATTGGTTTTAACCTAAATCACTATCATACAATGGGGTGATCACACAAATACTCAACCATTATTAAACACTCAATGAATCAAATAAATTGCACCAAAAGAATTAAACACACCAAGCAAGATTTTTTTTTGGTTTTTTTCTAGGATGGGTAATCTCCAAATAAACATTATATCTAAACCACTCAAGATATTTATCAAATAAAAGGTTAAAATAATTGGAAAAATAATACATTGTCTCATGGATTAAATTAACAATTATTCTAATCCTAAACATCACAACATGTAAGAAAGCTCAAAATAATTAAAAAAATGATCTAAAGTCTTACAGATCAAATTAATAATTATGATGATTTAAAAGTTAAAATATGATTAATAATCCAAAAGGAAAATCAATATAATTAAAAAAAAAGTGATCCGACATCTTATAGATCAAATTAATAATTATAGTGATTTTTTGGGCAATAATATCCTATCGGATAATGCCTAAAGTCTCCATGGATCAACATTGGCATCAAATGTTCCAATTTAGGTAATAATATCAAAATGAAATTTGATTTAAGAAAATTACCTTGATTGGATTTTTTACTTCCAACGGGACCGGCGCGAAAGGACTCATGAACAGTGGCCGACATTAAGATGGTTTGCGGTGTGAGCAAGCCCACGGAGTTGGAGCTTGCAACTAATGGTCTCCGAAGAACAATACATGTCTTTTTTTAAAAAGCCAAAAACAAAAGCCCAATCTCCTTTCCTGCAAGCTCAAGTCAACAATCAAGAATTTCTTTTATTCGGCCTCAATAGAATATCCCACTAGGTGCTGCTCCACATTCCTCTCTTCACTACTCGACTTTACGGCTTGTGTTATGCTTAACCTGCACGAAAGAGTATTCAAAAAAATGGCCGAAGAATCGCACTAATGCTTGTGGCAACAGGGGTGGGCCAAGTGCAACTTGGCTAGCCATTCGACAAGGGTGTCAACAACAGCTAGCTTCATTGTCAACGCAAATCAACAATCGTAGGCCAGTGTCTCAGCAGAGATGGCATCAAGACAGCAACACAGATTAGCTCGATGTAGGGACGACACTAAGGCAACGGGTCAAAATAGGTAGGACTTACAGCGGGAGAGTAGCGGGAGATTGCGACTTCGAGCTGGTCAACAACAGCAGCGATGGTGCGGGTGTCAGCTTGGCTGAAGGTTGCAACAGCGACAGCGTTGAGGCACGGCGTCAAACGGCAGCAGCAATGGCATGGCGACGACAGCATTGGTGGCGTGGCGACGGTCAAGTAGAGGCACGGAGGCGTGGGTTGTAGGCATCGAGCAATGGCGTGCAATGGCGCTCACGGCTTTGAGCTTATGATGGCCCGAGTGGCGGTGCGCGGGGAGGAGGGTTAGCGGTGCGTCCGCGCCTCGGTCCCCGGACGTGCGCAAGGAAGGGGTCCATGTCCCACATTGCCTAGGGAGGAAGTTCTAGGCTACCTTATAAGGCCATGGGCCCTCCAACTATACATACGCGTTCTGAGGGAAAAGACCGTTGTTGGGATGGCGATGCGTCCGCACCAATGCGGGTGACCCATAGGAAACAAAACCTTGAGGGAGGCTGCGCGACTCTGATGAGGCGTATGTACCCATAGAGGACAATATATTGGCTTGGGAGAGGGTTGGCGACGAGTTCGCACCTCTGCCCCTGCAATACGCGTTTTCTTGGGGTAGTATGAGCTGCCCTGAGAGGAGCAAAACCGTGAGGACTTAGTGTCCAAAGCGGATAATATGTGTATAGTGGAGACCCGGGATATTACAAAGCTGGGCGGAAGCAACGGTGGCACGGCGATGGGCAAGCGGAGGTGCAGTGATAGGTAGGGCGCAGTGACGAGTGCGGCGACGAGCGGAGCTAGGTAATAGAAATGGCGGTGGTGCTCACAGTTGCGGGTTACAGGCACTGGGCAGAGGTACGGCAACGGGCACGGCGACAGGCTACTACAAGCGCCGGGTGGGTTGTAACGGCAACGACGTTCGAAGTTGCGCAACAAAAGCAGCGGTGGCAAACGGGTTGGTTGCTGCAGCATTGGGCGAAGGTGCGATCGGTGGAGTTCAAAGTTCACCGGAAGGAGGGAGGCAGTGGTGGGTTGGTTGCTTCAGCATCAAGCGGAGGTGCGCCAAAAGGAGGGAGGCGGCAATGGCGATGATCAGGGTGACGGGCAGCAGCGAGGATGAGTGGAAACTCCCTTAAGAATAAGACCTATCTTCTATTCTTCTTCTTTTAAAAAAAAAAAAAAAAAAAAAAAAAAGGAACCTCTCACGTCCACTCTCCCTCTCTCTGTACTTTAGTTGCTGACTTGCTTCTTTCTTTTCTCTGCACTTTGTTAGAGAAGAAAAGAAAGATTGCCTTTCTTGTTGACTATGAACGGACGGGAGAGAGAACTTGTCTCCTTCTCACTTTTTTTAGGAATTGTGGCCCTCTTCATTTGTGCGGGTAAACCCCTTTTATATGCAACGAAATATAGCCCCCTATATGGAAGAATCAAAATTTCCTTCTTCTCTTCGATCGCATCTTGCACTGCTAAGGCGCAATCTCCATGATTTTATTTTATTTTCTTTCCTCTATTCATGCCCATCGACGATTGTAAGATCTGGTGTTTCTTTTATTATGTCAAAATGCATATTGCCCAAAGATTAACATCAAATATATATCCCACCTGAAATATTCCCTCGAAATCTTTCAATTTTCTGTGAAATATATCCCTCGGTGTGTATATCACTTGAATATATGAAATATTTACTGAATATGTCAAATCGTCATTCCATATCAAAAAACAATGATGCGCCTAAAATTATATGCTATGCAATTTTTTTTTCTTTTTTTTAGGGCTCAAAAATTAATCCTTATTTTTTCTATGAATAAATGACTGGGTCACCAAAATTAATTGTCAACAGTTGCCCCTCTTTGAATGTGAGCTCATAGAGGTTGCATTCAAAGAAAAATTGAGACCTAAATTTTGATCATGCACATGCAATGAATGATTTTTTTTATTGGAAAATGAATCACATTTTGAATTGCAATTTATATGATGCATGAAAATGCTAATGTAAACGATGAATGAACTTAAATGGAATTACTTACCTTTTGGGAGGTAGAGCAATTCAAGATAATTGGTGTTACATGTCCAAATCTCGTACCTTTCTACGATCGCCTAGAATAGTAACATGGTTTTGTAAGAGAATGTTGCTTTCTTAGGACTCGTACATTTCTATGGTCACCTAGTATGGCGGTATTTGATTGTCTAGGGCCCGAACCTTTCTTCAGTCGCCTTGACGGAAAAAATTACTGTTTTCAGGACCCATACATTTCTACGGTCGCCTGTTGGAGCACTAAGTGTAATGTCGAGGACCCGTACCATTCTACGGTCGCCTAAACGGGAAATCACTTTCCAAGCCCGTACCTTTCTATGGTTGCCTAAATGGGAAATAGTTTTTTCAAGACCCATACCTTTCTATGGTCACCTAAATGGGAATCACTTTCCAAGACCCGTACCTTTCTATGATAGCTTGTTAGAGCAACAAATATTGTTTAAAACACATACCATTCTACAGTCGCCTAAACGGGAAATCACTTTCTAAGACCCGTACCTTTCTGTCACACCCCAAAACCAACATGAATGGAGGATGACACGGCCGTCCTTCCACTCAAAGGACGCGGCCTCAAAGCTCCCAAAATCCAACGCTTAAAAGTCCCCACATCCATATCACTCTCGTACCTACTCATCGTTAATCGAGGGACCTGAAAAACATTGGAAAAAAATAGAGGGGTGAACAACCACAGCTCAGTGAGTAGTGCATCTCTTCTAAGCTGATTGAGCACCCACTATGCATATTTACAAAACCAAACTACAACTCTCTTAACTAAAATCTAGGATATAACAAACAATAAAAAGAATAAGTTACATACGCTTCAACATAGCTATATTTATAGCAATAATCATTTCATAATAACATTGAAATAAATATCAATGGTCTAATCCACTGATCAATCTCATTAATTCACACGCCAATGGTCCATTCCATTGGTTAATCTCATACCACACCAAACCCAGAAATTTAACAAACCTTCAAGGGCAAAATATAACATTTATTACTTTAACACAATATGTTCAAAGCAAAAATATTCAAGATAATAATAGGCAAATGCCAATGATCTAACCCATTGGTCAATCTCATAAAACATGTATCAATGGTCTATTCTATTGATTAATCTCATCAAATCACACATCAATAATCTAATGAAATTACACATCGATGGTCCATTCCAACGACTAATCTCAAATCACACGTCGATGGTCCATTCCATCGACTAATCTCAAATTACACGTCGATGGTCCATTCTAACGACTCAACTCATATCACATGTCAATGGTTCACTCCATTGACCAATCCATTGCTCAATATCAAACCATGGTCACGATACAACGCCTAATGACGAGGTGACCAAGATTCCCCCCTTGGCAAGGTCTCCACCTATTATTAGCCGGTGGCTCGGCCCTTAAGGATATCCTAGAATAGTATGCGTATACCCATAAGCCCCTCGCTGGGCTCGCTACGATATTGAGCATCCACATCAATCCAGAACCACACCATCCATTATCCTCAAACCAAATCCATAAAACATTTCATATATCACGAAAAGATTTCGCAACTCAACTTATCAGCCAGAAATATTTTTCACAAAACATTCTCAAATAATTTCAAGACCCGTCTCATAAATCAATTTCAAATCAAATACATTTCAAAAAGCTTATCACAAATCAATATCTATATAACCTTCCATAAATCATCTCAAAGTCAAGCTTTTCGTGAAATGGTTTCACAAACCCAAAACATGTAATATTTCTCAACTTCGTTCATCAAACGGAATATATATTCACAAAAAGTTCTCACACTATTTTCAAATATCAAAACTTAGTAAATGTCCGATCCAACTTTTAAGCAATAAACATGCTTATTCATAACTCATAAAATATCAAATCTTTATCATTTTGAAGACAGGAGCTTATAAATTCTTAGAAGAGATAGCACCACTCACCTGGGAAAGTCGAAAATCAACCTATGTGGTTACTTGAGCCAATGCACTCGTATTCCTATTAATAAATCGAAAACGATATTAAAACCAGGTAATATACCACTCTCCAACTAACAACTCGACTAAATTATGTTTATTCATCGATAAAACGACACCTACTCGCTAAGAAATCACTCAACCAAAACAATTACTCAAAGCCGTCCTTAGCGCAAAGTGCGAGCACGAAACTTCATCATGCCATAATTTTCTCCATCGAACTCCGTTTAAAGCGTACTTATAATCAATGGAAAGCCCATCCAACATACTACAAGAACCCCAATTTAGCCAACCCGAAATCCAGCTGAAAATCAACAAAATATAGCCCTGAAGTTTTGGTCGTGCACTGTTCATCACACGCGATAAACTTCAAAATTTTGTTTCGGGCAAACCGTGAGCTCAAATCACGATCCGTAAAATCCCACAGCTCCACAACATCCCAAGCTATCATTTCTACAAAAATACGCAACTCAACGACTTAAAAATCATACTTCGCCGCTCAATATTCCCAAAACTCTGAATTTCAAGCCCTAGGTCCGAAATTACTCCGATTGAACTAATGGGCGGCACGAGCGCTTACCATGCATTGCGTTGCGTAGTTTAACGTGGCTTGGCAAGGCTCCCATGACAAGAACACGCGAAGCCCCTTTTCTTCTTTTCTCTTCTTCTTCTTCTTCTTTTTTTCTCTCTTTCTTCTTCTTTCTGTGTTCGAGCTCTCTGCCGTCCCTCTCTCTCCCCTTCTTTCCTTCTCTCTTTCCCTTTTATCTCCTCCTTTTTCTTTTCTTTTTCCTTCTCTCTCTCTCTCTCTCTCTCTCTCTCTCTCTCTCTCTCTCTCTCTCTCTCTCTCCTCTTTTTCTTCTTCTCTCCCGAAGACTTCGATCTCTCTCCTTCTTCTTTCTCCTTTTTACTTTTTGACTGGTCAAAACCTATATTTTACACTTTCTACGGTCGCCTGAATGGGAAACAACTTTGCCAGGATCCGTACCTTTCTACAATCGCCTGTTAGAGTAACAAATATTGTCTAGGACCCATACCATTCTATGGTCGCCTGTTATAGTAACAAATATTGTCTAGGACCCATACCATTCTGCGGTCGCCTAAACGGGAAACAGTTTTTCCAAAACTCGTATCTTTCTATGATCACTTGTTAGAGCAACAAATATTATCTATGACTCGTACCATTCTACGATCGCCTAAACGAGAAATCACTTTCCAGGACTTGTACTTTTCTACAATCGCCTAAATGGGAAACAAATATTTTCTAGAATTCGTACCTTTCTACGGTCGCCTAAAATAAGATTTTTCTTGACTAAGACCCGAACCTTTCTTCTGTCGCCTAGCATTGCGGTATAGATCATCTGACTAGGACCCAAACCTTTCTTCGGTCGCCTTAATCAAATTGAATTTGGAGAAAAAAATTTGGGGAACAGCTCGATCAAGTCGAGTGTCGATGCACTTGAGAGAGAATACCTTCACAATGACAAGTATTTAGAGTATGGGTAGAGATATACTTACCTGATGATATCTCTGATTTTTTGGGATATGTCTCCTAGAACTTAGTCATATGAGAGAAAAGAAGGTTAATCCGTGAACGTCTCTTACCTCCTGGTAAAAAGAAATTGGAATATCGAAGATACAACTCGGATATTCATGAAGGTTTCTCACCTCCTAGTAAAAAGAAATTTTGAAATATCTAGGACGTGCTTTAGATATTCGTGAAGGTCTCTCACCTCTTGGTAGAAATAAGTTTTGGAACATCAATGACACACCTTACATGTTCGTGAAGGTTTCTCATCTCCTAATATCATAAGGCATTCTGAAAGGAACTTGAATGTCAGAAGCTCTTGAGTCTTCAAGAAAACATTACATGTCAGATATGATTAGAGCAAAAATGCATTCACTAAAGAAATAAGCAATTGAGGTTATTCTGGAACGCACACTTCAAAATCCATTGAAGTTTTTATCAATTCAATCGAGGCTTATGCATAATGACTTCTGCATCACCCAAATTTCCATTAGAGAGAATTATCGGTCAAGACAATTTTCACTCGTGACATGGATTTTCTAAGAATACTAAATGAGAGACTTTCAGTTAGAAAGAACATTCATTTACTCTCATTTAGAATGGATATTTTATAAGAATCACTTCGTCTCACCATATCGACAAGGGTCCGAGTATTCTCACAAGCAGTCTGACCTTACCAATCTGAGAGGTTTTTAACAGAGACCATAATGTGGGCTTGGTCAATGGCTTAACAAATGGACTCTTTGAGTTAATGCTATTGAAAGAACAACTCCGCAATCATCTCTGGGTTTACAAGTCAAGAACCTTGCAAAATGAGAAAGAAATAATCTTACCCGCACTTCTTCGAGCGATGCTTAAGACATGTGAACCTCTACGTTAATTCAAGTGCCCTAATCAGAAGAGATTTTGTAAGGGACGTAATGTAGGCTAGGTTCATGGGTTGAGAAACGAAAGATTGTTAGGCTTAAAGATGTGTATAGGGGTCAAAGTTGATAATCATCTAGGCATTGTCGCCGGTCTTCTCCTTCACTAGGGATTGCACTATTGGTATTGACCCTTTGAGTACTGCTCCATTGGGATACAATTTTTGCAATTGATAATCATCTATTTTACACTTTTTTTTTCACTTTTTTCTATAGGCATAAGCCTTGCTTTTACTAGGTACACTACTTTTTCGAGCCCCTAATTTTCATTCATCTTATGCCTATGGGCATCAACCTTGCTTTTACTAAGCACATTGCTTTTTCATGTCCTTAGTTCTATATCGTATGATTCAACATTTGGACTTTGTTGGTGTTTTGGACCATGCTCCTTGAATGATCGTCTTTTGCCTTGCCTCAGTGGTGGGGGATGATCACCATCTGGGTTTAAAGAGATGAAATTTATTGGCTCAAGTGGGCTATACAATGGATATAACTGTATAGGATAGAGAAAGAAATGCTCTTCATCATCTTAAGGCACTTAAATTACCACATGAATTTAATGGCATGACTTGAAGATTGATGCAAGTGAGAGTAAGAAAATTTCTTTCCATTTTCCTCATCTCATGATGCCATCTTACCTCCTAGTTGCCCCGATGTGGGGTGGTTCTTGACAGGGGTAATTTGAAAAGAATCTCCATAAGTGTATGTGGCTCAAAGGGGTTAAGCAATGGATCACATATAGTGTTTGGGATAGAGAAATAAACCGCCCTTCATCATTTTGGTTGTCGAACTTTTTGTGAGAGAACTCTTTACCTTGTGGATATGAGTAGGGGACTGTGTAGAGGATAGGGTTCGCCTTTCATCATCCCAACTTGTCTTATTTAGTATGCTCAATCCATTCCATATCATTCATTAAATTAGTCCATCATGATGTTCTTTAGTGGAATTGGTGGACTAAACATGCAAAAGTCACCATGCAAAATCCCTTTTAAAAGAGCTCAACACCTTTAAGTATGAAAAATTGTCAACTTCAAAACAAACAGTTTATCACACTCAAAAAAATGGTTTTAAGCATTCATTTAGGGGGTTGCTCCACAAAACGATTGCCTCAGCAATGGATGTCCTTGGATTGTCCCTATCAATCAAGATTGAAAATCTGTTTTTGCCCTGCACAAGAGAACGTGCATGAATAGAATACTATGCAACATCAAAGTAAATTCAAATTTGCACATCTATTTTGGCTCGGATCAAGATTTTCTCTTAGTCATGTCACTACTAGAATCTATAGTGCCCCCAATTCGTCATCTCTTTCACCAAATATGGATAGTCCTCTTTTACTTGCCCCTCATTTTATTAACTCTTTAGAAGTGTGTTCTCAAACTTGTGGAGTAATAATTGAGCCAATTGATCTATCATTGCAACCCGAAGTGTCATTTTCAGATGCTTTCTCATCAGGCCAAGAAAGTAATGCTCTGATACATAAAGTAAATGAGTCAAAAAATTAAACAGAGCTAACCTAATGCATGTTTTTGGAAATGGCTTCAAAAATGATTTTTTTTTATTCTCTCTTTTTTTTTTTGGGGGGGGATTTTTGGATGAGGAAATATGAAGAAGCCTAGTCCTCAGAATTCTCCTTAGATTATTTTTTATTATTATTATTGTTGGATATCGTCATTGGGCTAATTTGGTGTGCCTCATCATGCCCTCAAAATAAAACTTGTAATTTTACTAAAATTCATCAATCAATTACATTTATTTAATGGAAAATGAGATTCTCAAGCCTTAAAAATAAATCCCTAAAAAGCGATAAAAATTCTCACGCGGGAGAATATGTAAGAACAATAAATGAGTTACTCTTATGGACAGGTGGCCATTTCTTCTGATGGTCCTTCGTCAATGGCGCCTATGAGGAGGTTGTCGAATAGACTTGTGATTCCTTCTAATGCATCATCAGGGTTATGTGTCTTTGGAGGTGTCAAATCATCCATGTCACTCCATCCATTTGGGACAATATCCCGAGGGTCAATGTAAAAGCTGGGAGAAGCTGAATGCTTTACATAGTAGTTGAATTTGCCGCTTGGCTGTCCTAGGGTGTCCATCACTTCTACCCCATTATGCATCATTCTAGGAAGGTTAGGAAACGTCCCGCGAATGTTGGGAGGTAACGAGTTTTGCCTCCCTCGCCCTTGCTCAGGTGCCAAGTTTTGACTTTCTTGTCTCTGCCCTCCAGAATTTTCTCCACATTTTCTATGGTGTCCTAATTCAGTAGAACAAGACCTTTGAGGGGCTTCAATAGGGTTTTGAATGCCTTGGCCCCTTCTTCCAAGACCATATGGTAGATTTTGAAACCTCAGGAGTGTAAATGAATTGTACGATAGTTTTCCCCATCACATATAAAACCAGACTTGACTACAAAACCTGACTTGACTACAAAACCTTTTGTGATGGATCGACAACATTGCAATGAAATATGTAAATTACAAAGTGAGAGTTCAAACAACTTACTTTCACCGGGAAGGGATGGCAATCACATAAACACACGCATGAAGTGTGAGGCTTGATTTCTATCTAAAAGACTTAACTAAGTGGAGCTAAAAGGATGATCTGACCGCTGCAGTCTCACGTTCAATGTGTCAGGTCCTCTTAACTCCGGCTAAGTTGAATGGAATGCCCTATAGTCATGCAGTCTCGCGAATATGGATAGACACAGTTTACACCATGAAAAATTTCGGAGAAGAGAAGGTCAATCATCTACATAGCAGTCTCTCTTTCGAGGAAATGTCCTTCTCAATACCATCTAAAAATCTTATCGCTAACCAAGTCCAACGGGAGGTTGTATGTACAAGAGTGTAGTGTAAATGCAAGATATGCATAAAAGTTTATATCAAACAACACTTCAATAGTTTTAATTCAAAATATTCATCCCCAACTCCAACCAGCAAGACAAGGGTTAGCAATCACTACTCCCCTTATACCTCCCCATTTGCAAGAACATTCAACACCTTCAATGTTAGGGACGTACCTGGAATTCTCTCTACCAAACAAAAACATTTTTAAAAAGAAAAGAAAAATTGGCCTAAGTCCACTAAAAGTTTTAATTCAATCCCCAGTGAAGTCGCCAAGCTGTCGTAACCTAACCTCGGGTATACCACATAAGGTTTAGCTAATGGATTACTAAGCCTAAACTTAGCTCGGGCTCTCCCAAACCCATACCAATTCACGACTTAAGTTCAAGTACTTAGTATACAAAAGATTATTAGCTAGGAGTCGCCACTAATCAGTTTATAATAGGTCAATTAGACACCTAAGTAAAATAATGGGAAAATTATTTTACTCTTACGAACTAGAGACTTTGGGTATGGGGACTTGATTACATTAGATTTCTCTAATGCCCTTTTGGTACCGTTATTTTTATTTTCAAAAATGTCTTTGCAGGCAATTTGGATTGGTTGTAACCTAAATCACTATCATGCAATGGGGTGATCACATGAATGCTCAACCATTATTAAACACTCAATGAATCAAATAAGTTGCACCAAAAGAATTAAACACGAAGCAAGCAAATATTTTTTTGGGTTTTTTTTAGGACAAGTAATCTCCAAGTAAGCATTTTATCTAAACCACTCGGGATATTCATCAAATAAAGGGTTAAAATAATTGGAAAAATAATCCATTGTCTCATGGATTAAATTAACAATTATTCTAATCCTAAACATCACAACATGTAAGAAAGCTCAAAATAATTATAAAAAAATTATCCGAAATCTTACAGATCAAATTAATAATTATGATGATTTAAAAGTTAAAATATCATCAATAATCCAAAAGGAAAATCAATGTAATTAAAAAAAGTGATCCAACATCTTATAGATCAAATTAATAATTATAGTGATTTTTTGGGCAATAATATCCTATCGGATAATGCCTAAAGTCTCCATGGAATCAACATTGGCATCAAATGTTCCAATTTAGGTAATAATATCAAAATGAAATTTGATATAAGAAAATTACCTTGATTGGATTTTTTACTTCCAAAATGGGACCGGCATGAAAGGACTCACGAACAGTGGCCGACGTTGACATGGTTTGCGGTGTGAGTGAGCCCACAGAGTTGGAGCTTGCAACTAATGGTCTCCGAAGAACAATACGTGTCTTTTTTTAAAAAGCCAAAAACAAAAGCCCAGTCTCCTTTCCTACAAGCTAAAGTCAACAGTCAAGAATTTCTTTTATTCGGCCTCAACAGCATATCCCACTAGGTGCTGCTCCACATGCCTCTATTCACTGCTCGACTTTACGACTTGTGTTATGCTTAACCTGCATGAAAGAGTATTCGAAAAAATGTCCGAAGAATCGTACTAATGCTTGTGGCAACAAGGGTGGGCCAAGTGCAACTCGGCTGGCCGTTCGACAAGGTGTCAACAGCAGCTAACTTTGTTGTCGACGCAAATTAGCAATCGTAGGCCAGCGTCTCAGTAGAGATGGCGTTGAGACAGCAACACAGATCAACTCGATGTAGGGACGGCATTAGGGCAGTAGGTCATGATAGACAAGACTCGCGGCGAGAGATTATAGCTTCGAGCTGGTCGACAACAGCAGCGATGGCGTGGGCATCAGCTTGGCTAAAGGCTGCAACGGCGACGGCGTCAGACAGCAGCAACGGTGGCACGGCGACAGCAGCAATGGTGGCACAGCGATGGGCGAGCAAAGGCATGAAGGCATAAGTTGCAAATGTCGGGCAGCGGTGTGCAGTGGCACTCGCAGCTTTGAGATGGGCAGCAGCAGCGATGGAGTGGCGACGGGTGGAGCTGGGTAACAGAAGCAGCGGTGGTGCTTACGGTTGCAGGTTACAGGCACCGGGTAGAGGTGCGACAACGGGCCGCTACAGGTGCCTGGAGAGTTGCAACGGCGACGACATTCAAAGTTGGGCAACAAAAGCAACGTGGCAAGCGGGTTGGTTGCTACAGCGTCGACCGGAGGCGCGGTCGATGGAGTTCGGAGTTCACCAGAAGGAGGGAGGCAGCAACGAGTTGGTTGCTGCAGCGTCAAGCGGAGGCACGCCAAAAGGAGGGAGGCAACGGCAGCGGCAATCGAGGCGACAGGCAGCAGCAAGGATGAGCGGAAACTCCTTGAAGAAGAAGACCTCTTTGCTATTCTTATTTTATTTTATTTTTTTAAAGGAACCTCTCACGTCCACTCTCCCTCTCTCTCTGTAC
This sequence comes from Eucalyptus cloeziana, assembly GCA_014182715.1. Classification (NCBI taxonomy): domain Eukaryota; kingdom Viridiplantae; phylum Streptophyta; class Magnoliopsida; order Myrtales; family Myrtaceae; genus Eucalyptus; species Eucalyptus cloeziana. The sequence continues at coordinate 16,724,110 of CM024639.1, read as the reverse complement.
TTTAGTTGCTGACTTGCTTCTTTCTTTTCTCTGCACTTTGTTAGAGAAGAAAAGAAAGATTGCCTTTCTTGTTGACTATGAACGGACGGGAGAGAGAGCTTGTCTCCTTCTCTCTTTTTTTTACAAATTGTGGCCCCCTCCATTCGTTTGAGTCAACCCCTTTTATATGCAACAAAATAGAGCCCCCTATATGAAAGAAGCAAAATTTCTTCTTCTTTTCGATTGCATCTCGCACTACCAAGGCTCAATCTCCACAATTTTAATTTATTTTCTTTCCTCCGTTCATGCCCATTGACGATTGTAAGATCTGGTGTTTCTTTTATTATGTCAAAATGCATATTGCCCAAAGATTAACACCAAATATATATCCCACCTGAAATATTCCCTCGAAATCTTTCAATTTTCTACAAAATATATTCATCGGTGTGTATATCGCTTGAATATACGAAAAATTTACTGAATATATTAAATCATCATTCCATATCAGAAAATAATGATGCGCCTAAAATTATATGTTATGCAATTTTTTTTCTTTTTTTTTAGGACTTAAAAATTAATCCCTAATTTTTCTATGAATAAATAACTGAATCGCCAAAATTTAGGTATCAACACACTTATAAACTGACCATTTGCCCCTTCCATAACTAATGTGCCCCAACACAAGGATGGTTTTGTCACTTCATTTGAAAAAGATGTGCATGCAATTCCAAAACTCAAGACTCGATCGAAACCTATTGGATTTGAGTTTGGTCGGGGACTATATCAATTTTGACACATTTTCATAACGATGGGTCCTTGTCGGTGTTTTATTTCACGTCTGTTCTTCGTTGGTTTATTTTCCATAATAACAACTGTTTAGGGAGGTAAGTTTTAATTTCCATCGTATCTATTTCTATCGATGCTCCGATGAAAGAGATGCGCGCCCTGTGCGCATCCGACATTTCATATATGGTGCGATGGACAGCGAGTGAGATGTGGGAGCATGAATGTGCAACGGAATTGCAAAGTCACAATTGCCTCCTCAGCAACTTCCCTAACTTAGACTGTTATTCTAGATTTGTGGAAACGACGAAGTAATTCAGAGGATGGACACCAAATCTCGAAAGTCGGGTTTCTATAGTGTTGTTTACACAAAAAATTAACCAAGTCCTAGGTGTGAGTAGGCACGTCATTGAAGGATGCATGGCTATCAACACTCACGTGAACTATATTATTGATAACCATAAGAACGACTTTTGATATTGATATATGTCAATAAGCATGGAACAGCTATCGATACGTGACAGTGATTGATTGCCGATTATCATGATAGAGTTGGTCGACAAGAACACCAATTGAAAGAAATCTACAGATTATCGACGGCATTGAACTTAGTTATGGTATTAAAATTTGAAATCATTGATGGATAGGGCAGTGGAGTCCAGAAAATGGTGAAAGAAGACTAAAGTTAATTCAAAATGACAGCAAATAGACCCAAAAAGATCAAAGCCCAATTTTAAAGGAACAACCAGTTGAATATAATATCATGGCAACGTGAGAACATGGAATCAAGATTCTCAAAGTGTGGAAGCATGGCTAAAACTATAGAAGACTGCTCATACACATTTATGTTATGAACGCCGTAAATATTTGTGTTCGTCTATGGAAGAGCCCTCTACCCACAACACACAAGTTTGTTATCTTATCGTTATCTTTAAATTTATGCACTATAGTTATGGCTGTGGTTCCTAGATACTTTGTCATTGATTAATTTATTGTTTGCATCTTTGTTATAGTTTATAGATGCCTCGTCGCCAATTAAATTTCAGCATTGCATTTTTAGATTCTTAGGCTTTATTGTCAATTAAATTCTAGTAAAATTTAGGCATTTTCAATTTTGTTTGAAGTGAAATTGTCAATTTCCTTATGTACTTATGATACCTCATGTTTGGAGTTGTCATAAAACCTGTCTCATTTAATGAAAATCAAGAATAACTTTCAATCAAAGGTATTTCATTACTGAGTCATCTTTTTATGTTGTTAGGTCAAATTCAGAAGTTCAAGAAGGCAATCCTCGTGGTTTTCATCTTCTTGCAGTTTGTCAAAGTAAGCAATGTAATTCGTAGATGAATACTTGGGGGCCTTGGGAGCCTTGGGAGCCATTGAAGCGGTGGAGTTGAGCACAACAAAACTCCGAGGACAATGGAAGTCAGAGGAGAGTTAAGGTTCAAGGTTGAAGATGAAGAAGAAATGGAGATAAAAGTCAAATCTTGGGATGTTGTCATACCCTTCGAAAGGAAGCGACCATTCATGATGACGACGATCCGTGAAGTTACGATTCATGATGACGACAATTCGTTAATTGCGTCGATCGAAGCGACATGTCACAACACTACAAGATGGAGAAAAGTAGCTGTCAGAGCATAGAGTACGAGGCATCAGAGATATAATAATACACACGTCGTACCATTCGAAGAATAGAGACTCATACTCTTCCAAATGTTTAAAAGAATGAAAATCACTTTCATTTCTTTTTAAAAAGGAGGACAAATGCTTGCACCGAAAATTAACTAGGTCTTAAGGGTGCGTAGGCATGTGAAGTAACGATGAATGACAATTGACACTCACGTGAACTTGATGCCCATAAAATTAGTCATCGATATTGATATACATAAATAATCATGGATTAGTTATCAATACATAATAGTATCTAGTTGTCGATTATCATGACATAGTTAGTTGACATGGGTACTGATTAGAAGGGCTCAACAAATTATCGATTGAGATTCCAAATGAAAATTGAACATTCAAAGGGCATTGAACTCAATTTTGGTTTTTAAATTTGAAATCATAAGTGGATAGGACAATGTAGTCTAGAAAATCGTGGAGAAACGACTTTTGATGAAAAGTATTAGGTTGCTTAAACAAATTATGATGAAACAAGTGTAGAAGATATGATGAAATTTAGCGAGCCTTTTCATAAAGATATCTTTCATAAAGTCGAATGAGTCCATGTAACTATTTGAAAACAAAGAGATGGTGTTGTGAATTATCATTAATTTGAAAATTAGATTAAAATTGAAGGAGTTGTGTTTTAATTTTTGAAACTTCAAACAAAAGATTTTCGCCATACTTTTCTCCCTTAAGTTGCATATGCCTATTTTCAACATAGAAGAAATCGAAGTCCCATGGCCCGGGGAAAGCAGCCACAGGAAACTCTCGTTTTACATTGCTCAACTATACGGAGCTTATTTACCCTATCTTATATGGGAATTATTCAAAAAATCATAAATTTATTATATTTATACAATTCGATTATAAATTTTTTTAACCAATTTATTCTTAAACCTTTTAAAATTTTACCAACATAGTCTACTCAGTAAATTTTGACTTGAAATCGTTAATATGCTAATTGTCCTAAATGACACAACCGACAACCAACGCTGACGTTAGACCTATCAAAAGGATTATGATAGATCATAAATGATTCGACTCAAATCGATCCATTTAATCTGTTTATAACACATTTACCATAATGAAAATTTTTTGACCCATACTCAACTCATTTAACTAAATCTAAGAAAGCTATCCTATGATTTTTTTTTAAAAATGGTATCACTAAAACACTTTCATGCAATACAAAACTAATAGACAATTTGTATAATTTAAAATAATAATTAATAATAATAATAATAATAATAATAATAATAATAATAATAATAATAATAATAATAATAATAATAATAATAATAATAATAATAATAATAATAATAATAATAATAATAATAATAATAATAATAATAATAATAATAATAAGCTTCCATTTGTTCCTTGGAAAAAAATTTTGAAAAAGTTTTTTTTAGGAAAATTACAATATTTTCTGATTTTTGCTTGAAATATGACAATAAATTAGAAAATATTTTCTGTTGTTTGGTATGAAAAGAAAAATTTCTTTCATGCACTTATTATAATATTTTTTTCTTTTTCCTTAAAAGTTGAATTTATAATTAATTCTTATTTTTATTTTTTAAATAGAATTTTTAATTTTTTTTCTTTTTCTTTTTTCTTTTTTTCCTTTTCCTTCTTCTTCGGGGCTAGCGATCGGCCATGCTCACCTAAGGCTAGTGAGCTCGAGCTCGCCAAATCGGCAAGGCTCGAGCTCCACTAGCCTCTAGCAAGCTTTTCCCTCGCCTGGCTAGTTGTCGGCCACCGGTTGAGGATTTTGGAAGAAGAAAGAAAAAGAAAAGGAAAGAAATAAGAAATGGAAAATAAAAAGGAAATATAAAAAATAATTATAATTTTGATTTTTATAAAATATATACATATATATATTTTTATAAGTCTAAAGAGGGAAAGAGAGTGTGTGAGCCTTGGGTTGGAAATGGGTTCTAAGTCCAATCCATTTTAGACCCATTTATTTTTGGCTTTCAATTTTTAAACATATTTATGTAAACTCTTCAAAATTTAAGTGACTCATTTATGATTCATTTATGTTTTAAATTGATCATATATAAAACCCATTTTGATAGGTCTAGCAACAATTTTTTTTTTTGCAATTTTTAACTTTTTTTTTCCTTTTTGTTTTTTTACCTTCTTCCATCGTGGTCTTTGGCCTTCTCGATGGCCAATGAACAGCCATAGGGAAGGGCCGTTGGCAAGTGACAAGAATCACCCTCATTGGGATCTAGTGAGGACCGACTTCACCTATAGAGCAAGGCTCACCTCGCAGGGCCCACGAGGCCAACCCTCGCCAAATTCCGAAAAGGGCAAGCTTCCCTAGAGGATGACGAGGTCAGTCCTTGCCTGTGGACGATCACTGGCCGATGAACGCAGAGGAAGAAGGGATAAAAAGGAAGAAAAAGAGAACAAAAATTCATAAAAAGAAAAGAATAATAAAAGTTTATAAAATTGTTCATGTCAGCACCGATGTTGTCAAGTAGGACGTCCGACGTCTACGTCAACAATTTCCAACTAAAATTGGTTGGATGACCACATTAACAAATTTTAAAAATGTTTAGGATTAAATTAATCAAATTAAAATATTTAAGACTGAATTGGCACAAGTGCATTAAATTTAGGATTTTTTTAGTAATTACCCCATACTTTAAATATGCATTAGTTTCAATATTGGGAGCTCGAAGTATATGCTACATATGGAGAAAAAAGACCTTTGGTAACAACTAATAAGCATGTACTTACTAATTACTTCTCTATTATTTCGTATCTTTTTTGCCAAAATCCTTCCTTAGTAGACTTGGTTTGGGCATCATAAACAATGGAGGAACACAAGGTTTAACAACCCAATTGACAATAAAAAAAAATTCGTGAAAGCAAACAAATGAAGTCCGCCTCCTTCACATGGGCTGACTCGACGCTAATGCACGACCTTCTGCCATACACAAAACGTGAATTTAATGATGGAGAGATATTATGATAAGTTAGGGTTCGCGCACAGGCCCCGCGTCGTCGTTTTCTAGGAATTCATTGGACGAGATTAACGAACGCTTCGGGCGGACAATTCTTCCGTGGCCTACCTGTGATGCGTGCCAACAGGCCTACACAGCTGCTCTTTTAAATAATTGGAGAAGCTTGAGACTTGCTTGAGAGCCCCCACCGCAAAAGGACAAAATATAAGACCTTGACTGGTCAGAAATACAACGTGGTCAGCTTGGAATGTCGAATCTCTCTGTGTTCTCGACACGGTTTGGTGTTTGATTGCATCGTTTGAAGCTGATCCCATCGCTGTTCCCTAAATGTTATCCACCATCTGCTGGTGTTCTTGCTTAATGGCGTGGCCAGTGTCATTGAGTACTTGTGGCGGGATAGCCGGATCTAATCACGAAATGGGAAGCATGTAGGAATAAACTCCTCTACATGAGATCTTAGAGCGACTCGTATTTTACTTGTAATTATCTGGTCGAACAGAATGAATTTTTAGGTTATGATCCCCTTGCAGTTACCTATTGAGATCCACTAATCATCTCGCGTCCGTGCATCAAATAGTTCTCTCAATCCCGACAAATGGAGGGTTCCATAGAAAGATACGTGAATTTTTAGATATGACCCTCTAAGGTCAAGCAACAATAGATCAGATTGATCTTTCTTTTGTTTATATGATAAATTTTTCGGTAGCTCCAAAGATTTGACTAATATTTCATTTCTTGGCCCTTTTTTTTTGTATTAAAGTATATGTAATGATGAGTTGGTTAATAGTATTGTCGCATTGCTCGATTCGTGCATAAGCTCTTAATTTATGCAGCTCAAGATATTTCAATTGCCTAAAATACAGTGCTATATAGATTTTGGAATTGATTTGCATAATTCTTTTATGTTTATAATGCAAATACCAACTCACGGTTTGTTACAATCCGGGACCCTAGTACTATTAATCTTAAGGGACTTCTCAATTGCGTGAGTTCAAGATTCTGCACGATCCTAATTAATGTCAAGGGATGATGGCAAGGAATTAGGTGGGGTGAAAGTGCATGCTATCTCAGCTCTTGAACATTTCCAATACACCGCTAGGAAAACGTTAGGTGACAAATAAGGACAAAACTCCTAGCCAACCCTCTGATTTCTTCCAAAACCACGAGAGTCAGGACCACAATTTGAACAGTTAGAGCTTTTAAGACCATGACTTTCAACAGTTGGCACGCCGCCAACGCGGATGCATCCTTATCATCTCTTAGATGAGGATCATCATGTTTGACAATTGAAAAAATTATTAAAAAAATACTGAATTATTATGTTTTTGCCGACCTTTTAATTGTGTCAATTAAGTTCTAAACATTTTCATGTTTTACCAATTGAATTTATCTAATCAATTTTAATTAGAAATTACTCACGTAAACGCCGATTATTCTACGTGAGATAGCATACATTAACATTGACATTTTTTATAATATTTTAATATTTTTTTGAAATTTTTATGATTTTTATGATTTTTTTTCCTTTTCTTTACTTTTTCTTTTTTTTTTTTTTTGTTTTAGAGTGAGGGGTCAGCGACATTCGTTGGTACTAGGCGAGACTATGAGCCCTTGCCTAGTGGCCAATGAGGGCATCGTGGCCTTTGCCCAAAGCCAATGAGAGTCGCCATCCCATTTCAAAAAAAAAAAGAAAAGAAAAGAAAAGAAAAGAAAAGGTAAAGAAAAGGAAAAAAAAAATAAAAATTGAAAATGTCCCACATTAATGCCAAATTAAATGCCACGTAAGATAGTCGGCATTTACACGCGGTAATTTTCAACCAAAATTGATTGGGAGATTCAATTAACAAAACATGAAAAGCCTTAAAAATTAATTGGCATAATTAAAAAGTTTATAATTGAATTGAAAAAAATACAATATGTTTAGGATTTTTTGAGCAATTTTCTCTTTGACAAACCAAACTATCTCACAATGGAATTGGGATCATCTACGGATGAGAAAAGACTCGACTATTAGATGATAGTCATGAAATCATGAACGGGTGGATGGAGTTGATAGAGAAATTGTCCAATCAGTCTTAAATCTATCGCATGTATGTCAACTTGATACTAATCATTCTCATTTTGTCAATTTAGTCTTAGACCTTCACGTAAAATCCCAATGTAATCCTCCTATCCAATTTTCTCCGAAAATCGATAATGTGGCGGTGTGCCACGTAAAACGGCTGGCAATAATTAGACTAGCACAATAGCAAATTCTGGCAAAAATTGGCCGAGATAAGTACATTAGAATTTCACACAATGATTTAGGACTTAAGTAGTAAAGCTGAAATATTTATGACTAAAATTAGTATTCATATAATAGATTTACAACTAATTCATTTATTTTACTCAAATATAATATATTCTCGATTGCCGAAAACAAATATAAGAAATCCATAGTATCTCGAATGACCTCACATTGGAATATAATTGATGTGACTTGTTACAATATAATATTCTCTCAAGCAGGATGATAGCTCACTTATGAGGTTGTTTGGAGGCTATTTCTTATACAAGTAGTAATTAATTAAGGATTATGTCCCTCTTATACACCAAAAAGAAAAGGGAAGTTTGTGTCCCTCTCATTTGCGGATTACACAAATACGGGCATCCCCCAAAAACATCCACACTTCAAAGTCACTAATTCGTGGTATACCCTATTCGTGTAATGACGGGCCTGAATTTGTGTAAGTCATCATGCTCTCCTTAGGGTTTTTCCAAGAAAAGGAATTGAAAAACAACTTTCGGTAATTTAGGGATACGGACGTGGAGACCTATTAACATCAAAAATGGCTTAACGGGCCGGGGATATTCTTGGCGAAACAAGACCCAATTAACAATTATATATATTTCTATATCAAGGAATGAGACAAAAACCTCATGTGGGTTTTCAAAGCCTTGGTGCTCTAATCAAATGAAATATGAGGTGTCCAAGTTCCCAATTTCCCATAAAGATCGTGACATGCTGGAAAACCGTGTGATGACTTCAACTCACGCGGCTTCCATTAGATCTTACTGGAGACAAGAAATCGGAGTGCTATTGTCCAAGTTCCCAATTTCCCATAAAGATCGTGACATGCTGGAAAACCGTGTGATGACTTCAACTCACGCGGCTTGCGAATTTTGAGCATTAGATCTAACGACTACTGGAGACAAGAAATCGGAGTGCTATCTTATAACATGCACATTTATTGCACTGTCAAAGTTCATGAGTTGTAAATCAAGAAGACTGACCAGCTATCAAGTTATATAATTCACTGGTCGCCACCTAACCTTATACAGCTCCAACAAGCTCATCGCCTTCCAAGAATCGATTACGCTAAATCCATGTAGAAGGAAGGATAGAACTAGCATGCCCTATTAGGGTGTAGATTACGATTCAACTACTCGGTCATTACAAGTTTGAAGTCTTTTCAATGAATCCGATACACTACATGGGTTCTCTCCCGTATGAATGAAGGCCACCCACTTCATACATTCGGCAAAACTAGAACCTGTCTTCCTTGGGAAAATTGTCTAAAAAACCCTAAATCTATTATACAGTAGCCAATTCAGTCAGAAACTTCTCAATTTTGCTAATTTAATCTTAAATTATTTTGACAATTATTCAATGTAACATTTCTAGCCAATTTTGGTATGGAAATGTTGACAAAAACAATTTTTTGCAATTATTTTTAAAAAAATTGAATTTTTTCTTCTCTATTCCTTTCATTTTTTCTTTTCATTTCCGCATCGGTCACAGGTGAGGGCATTGCAGCCCTCGTCAAGACTAGCCACAAGCGAAAAGAAAAAAAAAGAATAAATAATAAATAATTCATAAAATTTTTATAAAAAAAAATACAAAGTCATTCACATCAACAATTTTCGCTTAAAATTAGCTTGAAGTACTACATTAGAAAAACATTAAAAAAATAGCATTAAATTAGTCAAATTAAAAAGATTAGACTAATTCAACCGTTGTACAATAAAGTTTGGACTTCTTGGAAAATTATCCTGTTGTTTTTAGTTGGACATTGCTTCCATGATGGGAAGTGTTTTATCAAGTAATTACTCAATAAAGCTTACATTATAGGGTTAGGCAACTCCAGATTAGATCAAAATTTTGGTGGTGGATCGCCAGCTTGGCGAGCCCACGTGGTGTCCCCTCTCCACTAGAAATGGAAAACCACCATCCCCTACTCCTCACATGATTTGCAAACCACCTCCAATTATTCTCGGATCTCGTCTCCCTCTCCCTCTTTCTCTCTCTACCCCCTCGTGCGTCTCCTCTCAGTCTCCCTCTCTTTCTCTCTCTACAAAACAGCCGTGCAAACCCTACGTGTGAGTTGTCCTCCCTTTATAAAGGCGTCAAACCACACCATTCCCTTCCTCACAAACCTCAACTCTCTCTCTCTCTCTCTCTCTCTCTCTCTCTCTTCTCTCTCTCTCTCTTTCACATACATCTTCAAAAGAGCATCATCAAAACCCTCAGGAAAAGAGAAAGAAAGTGAAAAAACATGGTGGGTGTGTTTGGTCGCTCCCTCTCCTTCCCAAACAAGAACCAGGCCCGCCCAAAACCGCCCATGACCCACCACAACCGTTCCGTCAGCCTCCCCAATCGGTCCCACCCTTTGCTCTCCAACCTCCGTGACCAGCTCTCCGACCTCGATGCCTGGTCTTCTTTGCCACCAGCTCGCTCCTCTGCTCAGCTTGCCGATGGCTTGAGCCGCCTCCGAAATGCCCTCGACTCTCTCGACGATGCCCTCCAACTCCCCCAAGCCCAAAACCTCCTCCGTGGACGCCCGCAGATCACCGAGAAGCTCCTCGAAGACTTCCTCCGCTTTGCTGATGCTTATGGGATCTTCCAGTCCTCAGTCCTCGCCTTCAAGGAAGCGCAGATGGCAGCTCATGTGGCCATAAGGAAGAAAGACGAGTCCAAGATCGCTTCTTATATGAAGGCCCGGAAGAGGACCCACAAGGAAATGCGAGACCTTACTTCTAGTATCAGATGCGTGGCAAAATGCGATATTCTTCGCGATCCAGATCATTCCCTGGTCCCTGACGCTGAGCTTGCAGCCGCAATATCAGGTGTCGTCAAGGCAACAGCCTCAGTATCGATGGCACTTTTTGACAGTTTCGCATCGTCATTTGCGGCAAGGAGGTCATCCTGGAGCGGCCGGCTCAGGCTGTCGAAGAAAGCAAAGGTCGACGAGCCGATCGAGGAGCTCCAGTGTACGGAAGAGAGGTTGTGGAGTTTGAGGAAGATGAAGGATGAGGAAGTGAGGAAGGTTTTGAAGAAGATGGAGGAATTGGAAGGTTGCGTTGAGTGCATAGAGAGTGTGAGTGAGAGAGTGTTCAGGAGCTTGATCAGCGCCAGGGTTTCATTGCTCAACATTCTCACACTGTAAAAATTAAAGTCACTGTTTTCATTTGTAGCTTTTGATTTTGAGTAGATCAGATCAAACAAGATCAGCTTGAGTCAAATGTAGTCATATACAAATCCAGATGTGTAATCAGACATGGCAATGAAATATTGTATAGTGGTGAATCTTGTGCAACTTAATGTATAGTATCATTCAGCAATTTTGCTCCCCATATGGGCTCCTATGATTGTGTCGCAATTTCTCCAAGGAAGCTGAATGAAGAAACTAATCTAAAGGGTGAAACATGTCATCCGGTACCAGGAGTAGTAATCGTGAACGTGTTTGGTCAATCTAGGAGAATGCGTCGTTAAGATCATCTAGGGAAGGGGACATAGTGAGATATGCTAAAACTTACCCGAATAACATAGTTCCGCTTCATCCAAAAGTGTGTTACAGATTTTGTATATTCAATTCAAGCATGAGCGACATTCAATTATCTATCGATGAATTTGAAAGCGTGGAGATAACAGAAATCGATGAAGAGAATGAGCAAATGTGTTTCACTCTTTTGATGTACAACTCAAGCAATCTATCAAGTCTTTTCACTCCAAAGATTTTCCAATGAAATTCAATGGTATAGTACCATCGAAGTCAGGCTTCTCACAAAATCATAATTTTTCGATGGCAGTAAATGAAATTATTACATGACCGTTGTATATATACTAAATTGAATTTAGACCATAATGAAATTGGAGGGTCTTATTATTCTAAATTCGATTTAGTACATGGTACTATATATTTTTTACAAACAAATGCCTATTATATATGGACAATACATCGACAGTCCAATTGTGCACCGTTAAATGTCGGAAACTTGCCCCAGCTACAGGTTGCTCCGAGGACGTCTAAGCTAGCAGCAAGCCTTGGATGTTGGAGCTTGAGATATGCGAGTTTATTGATGGAAGACATGTAATGGGGTAATTGTCTAAAAAGTCATAAATCAATTGTACGGCAATCAATTTAGTTATAAATATTTCAATTATGTCAATTTAGTCATAAATATTTCAATTATGTCAATTTAGTCTTAAACATTTTTATGATCTGTCAATATAGTCAATCTAACTAATTTTGGCCTAAAAGTTCTAACATGGACACTGGTTAGCTTACATGATACAAATGGCACTAAGGTGGATAATTTTTACGATTTTTTATAAAATGTTATGATTTTTTCTTTTTTTTCTTTCTTCCTTTTCTTTTCTTTCCTTTTGAATTTTTCTTTTTTCCTATGCCCTCTACCAGCAACGACTAATGGAGGTCGTCGGCCACAAACAAGGGAGTCACAGCCCTCATCCAAGCTCTCGCCAACCTAAGCAAAGGCTCATGAGCCCTCGCCCAAGGGCCAACAAGAACCACCGGCCCCTAATAGTAGAAAAAAGAAAAAGAAAAGAGTAAAATTCATAAAATTGCAAAAAATTGTTTACGTTAACAACAATTATGCCACATAAGATGGTCAGCCTTCATGTTAGTGAATTACGGCTAAAATTAGCAGGAAGGGTTTGGAATAAAGTGGTAAATCGTCAAAAGATTTAGGAATAAAGCGGTATAATTAAAAAGTTTAAAAATGAATTCGCTACCGTTCAATAGGGTTTGAAATTTTTTGGACAATTATCTCGCACCTAAGTCTCCCTATTACTCTTAAGGGAAAAAAGAAACAAATCGAACTTTAATCAAATACTTCTTATCTTTCACATTGCTCAACAGCCTCACACTTATCTATTTTAATTGGGCCATTTTAAAATGACCGACTTTTTAATAGCTTATCCAGGTTTACCAAAGGTTTTAGCAACTTTTAAACGATTTATTTTTACAACGAGAAGGCCCATCTCGGGTAATTCGGAGCCGATCTAAAGAACATTGGTAAGTGGCGCAAAAAGTTGGTAATCTATACTTTTTGGTAGCTCTATTGGAGAAAAGTGTTAGTTCATAACTCAATAAACGTTGGTAACTTCAAAATAAGTATTGATAAGTTATTTCAAAAGTTGTAATTTGATTTAATTGACCTTGACAGGTGGCTCAAATAAGAATTGAAACCTAAAATTAGTTAGTAATAATTTCATCACACAAGAAATCGGTAAGTGACTCAAATAAAGTTAGAAGTTTGGTACAAGAGTCGGTGACTTCAATTGGAGTTATTAGTAAAAGAAAGTGACTAGTTAACAACCAAGTGAATGCCATAAATCGCTTAAATAAGAATTGATAACCTGTGATTAGCTGATAAATTCATTAGAGAAAAGTTCGCAGCTCACTCACATCAAAGCAGGTAATTTTATATAAAAGTAGTAACTTTAACACGTCAACAAGCTACACGGATAAAAATTAATAATTAATTGGAACTGTTTGTAAAATCTCTACAAAAAAATCAAAGTTAATAATTTAAAATTTGATAACTTACTAACAATGTACTGATTATGTCTTACGATACGGTAATTTTTTTCCGGTCCTTTATCAAATGAAAATATAAGATTCTACCATCAACAAATCTTCCTTCACGTTCCAAACTTAGACCAAATTCAATCTCTACACATTATTGATTAAACATTATTGATACACGAATTATCTGGTCTGTATCATGTGGTTAGTGATAAGCATATGATCAAAATGATAGAAACCCAATTATTGGAAAGGAGGTGGCGGTCATAATAGAGAGATTTCAGGCTTGCACGTTGATGGGTATGACACATATGCGTTTAGATAACGATCCCATAATTGTGATTATGATCAATCATGTGGAAGAAGAGTAAAAAATCAGAAAGAGAATATTGTAGTTGAAGACAATGATCTCTTCTCCCTGGACGATCGATCATGAGAATCGGGAAAACTTCATATGATTTGTCTCCAAGTTGCCTCATTACGTGGTCTCTCTCCCCCCAACATTTTCGACGGATCTTAGCTCATTCTTGGCATGCTTTGCTCCTGCACATGCATGTATCACAATTTAGCAGAAACAAGAGTAACTTTTGGTTTGTCAAATATTTAAAGAATAGAAAGAAAAGGGAGTGAGATGGACGGCAAATTAGCGCCCTTAGCACGCTGCTCTGGCCATTGAAGCTCAGAATTCCCGTCTGCAGGAATTCTATAGAAAATGATCTCAGCCTTCTTTACAGCCAAAATTGCTCGTACGCAAAAAGTTAACTCTGCTTCGCTTTTTCAGCTTTGTTCAAGATGGCATAATCAATTTTAGATGCTGTCTTCAGGCTGTTGTAGTTGTTCTTCTGGTGCTGCATAGGCTTGGGCCTGTTATGGTGTCCTCTTGGCTTAGCATCTGGTTTCCTGATGTTCTTTAAGGCTTTTAAGGCTGGAATGTTGTTGACATTCATCAGTGGATCCTTCGGAACTTAAAAAAATCCATAATTTTGGAGACTTACCTTGGTTGTGCACCGTCAACGTCAATCATCTCATTTTCAGAACTTCCCAATTTTGTCAACACTTAACAATGCTACCATGGAAGTTATTGTTGTGGGGCTCTATTTCAGTAGCGAGCATCATCAACGAGCAAAGCCGCCATCAAGTAACCAAGCAGCTATGAGGGTTAGAATCAAGCACATTTTCATCAAGTAGCTAAAGTTGGGCACTATGAGATGATGCTGTCAAGTATCCGAGTGGCCATGACCACCAAAGTCGAACACACCTTCATTGAGCAACCAAGGTTGAGCACCGTGTGGTGATGCAATTTGGTTTACTGCAATTCAATTTGAGTTTACACATGGTACAATAAAGGTTGTATGAGAAAGATGTGTCAACTTTACGATCTTGTGTTTCATCAACTCTTGTCAAATCCAATGATGATGTGGATTACATTTAATTTGTCACATAACATTCAGTCTATACAATTGTCTTTATCTTGAGTCCAATTCAATATACCCACATCCTTTTTTTAGTGTAAAATGTTAAAATATATCTTGAGTTTGAGCTTAAAGTAAAAATATGAATTTTAAAAATAAATAAAAAGAGGAAAAAGGAAATATGTAGGAAATTTACTCTTCAAATGTGCAAGAGTTGGCAGCCAAGAAAAGAAGAAAAAATAAATGGAAAATCTTGATACTCTCTCCCTCTCTCTTGAAGATCCTGGAACATTTACACTAGAGGGAAAAAAGTGTGCTTATCGGTTCTAATTCCATTTTGGGAGATCATACAAGGATGATCAATCAATAGACACATTTGATATATCTAGAGCTTAGTGCAATGCATGCGTGGAGTATACGACTTCTCTGAATTAGTCTCCAGCGATTCCCAGAAATTAAGGTTACATGATTAAGAACGTCAACGAAAAGAATGGCCATTGTGTTTGCACTAGTCGGGGTCAATTGATCAAATGCAATGAAAACCGTTAAGTAACGTATGAAATTCAGCCTAATTGATAATATCGTTGAGTAATAAAAACCGTGGTGAGCCAATCACTAGCAACCCTGCGACAAGCTCTTTCCAAGATGCTCATATTGATATTAGAACCACGGTTCTCTACTGTCTACCATATAGTTATTTGGCGAAAAATCGTTAACTCATATCTAAATATCCTAGTTTTACAAAATTGTTTTGCACGTACAATTTTTTCTTCACAAAAAGCAATCAAATTTCGTGACCAAAAGAAAAACACGAGCTGGGCTTTTCTTATTCACCTCGAGATTTATTTTCAAAAAGTATATATTGATTTAACGAGCTTTCAAATTAATCCTTGGTTAATAGGCCTTGAGCAGAGATTTTCCTTGAGTCGGTATTAGCTCCTTGAGCCCAAGCCCGAAAAGGCACAAACGGACTCATGTGTAGATCACCAAATACAGCAAGGTCCCAAACAAGTAATAGCGGATTTAAGATCCAAATCCAACAACACCATATAATAGATCTCGAGACATTACCCTTCGCCCAAAGAGAAGAAAAGAGCTTCTTTTTGTGACATCTTTTGGAAAAAATAAAAGGGTGTCCGTCCAGCTTTGGCAAACTACGAAGCAACTTCAGGAGAAGGCTCGGTTTAAGGCCGCAGATTTGCCCACTCACGACTGTTGCTTAGTAGGCAAGCCCGCCGTCCCTGCCCCGGCATGACAAGAGTCGAAACCCCAAGACCGGGGACACTCCAGGGCCCAAGCACATCCTGAGCAGATTAACCGAGATTTCTCAAGAACGAGTATCGACCGGGGATATGTCCATGCTTAGGACGGTCCTCTGCAGACTAATCACGGTCTTCTGAGAACGAGGATAGACTGGGGAATCGAACCCGTGATCCTGGACTCGCAAATTAAGTCCTGGATCACTCAACCAATTGCCACGGTTGTATTTTTTGCAGACATTTATTGGACGAAGTCTAGGACAGCTTTGGGCTTATCGAGACCGGGTACCTGAAGAAGCGTAGTCCCAACATGCACTGAAGTAAAGAAAATTTGCAGACAACAGGATATGGGTCGGGAAAGTAATGCGAAGATTTTGAAGAGGGAAAACGCCGAAAGATACGCAGAAAACCATGCAGCAAGATGGAGAAGGAAAAAGCCTTCCGGCAGAGAAATCATGGAAGCTGCTCTTTGGCCAAGCTGGTCTCACCCGATCGTTGAAGTGAAATCACCAATAGGACTTTAAGCAGATAAAATAGTTAGGTACGGGTCAAATCGTCTAGTCTTAAAAAGAACAATTACTGGAATCACTCGAGAAGCTATTGCTCGAGAGATTTTATAGCCATTTGATCACAAATAAATATAGATAATACTTGCTTTTCGACAGCTTGTTAGCGTTTGTCATGCTACAATATGTACGACAGAGTATCTTCAGTTTAGGGGGAAGCCTAAAATGAGACCTTTTCTTATAAACGCCAACCCCTATACATCATCTTACGACTTTACAAAATTACAACAAAATGCACTTAGTTTACAAAAGTGGATTGATCTCGGGAGAGATCATGTATATGCTTTTCAAAAATCCTCATATGACTCATGTGGGTTTGGTTTTATATGAAGTTATATGCAGACCATAATCTCACGTTGTCCTCCAACGGTCTAATTTTGATCGATGTCTAAGGCGACTTAATAGTTAATGAGGAGGTCTCATGTGCTATTCATGGCATCCTTCTTTGTTGTCATCCAATTTTGTCTAATCACAATATGGTAACATCTACTATAACATGGTGCATGAACAACAACATTACATCTTTTTAAAAATATTATAAAAATTATCTATAGTAGCGATTTCCGGTTAAAATTGGCTGAATGAACTTAATTGGCAATATGTGAAAATGTTTAAGATTCAAGCAAAATATTTATTATTGATTTTTTCATATCAGTAAGCTACGCATTTCAATTTGACGCGTGAACGGATTAGAGCACAAAAAAGCATTCCTCGAATATCATCCAAAAAGTCCTAAACATAGTTCACTTTGGGCAAATCAGTCATAAATATTTTTATTGTGCCAATTGAATCTTAAATATCTTTACATTTTGTCAATTGAATTCATCTAGTCAATTATAACTGGAAATCACAGACATAGTTAATTTTTATGCTCTTTTTTAAGAACTTTTGAATTTTCTTTTTCTTTCTTTCCTTTCCTTTTTGAGGGTTGGGCAGCCCTTGAAGGGAAAAAGAAAACAAAAAATTTTAAAAAAAAAAATCAAAAAATTTTATTAAAAAATTGTTCACGTCAGCACTAGTCGTTTTATGTGGTACTACTGCCATCCATATCTATGATTTCCAATTAAATTAGCTAGATTGACTTAATTAAAACTAGAATGACTTAATTAAAATAATTGAAAGGTTTAAAATCAAATTAACTTAAATATAATAGATTCAGGACTTCTAGATAATTTTATAATCCTCGTCAAATTCCAAATGCTAGCTAGCGATTACTAGCCATGGCTTTATCTAAAGATAATCAATCATTGTGAGTTTGCCCAACAGGATGGACAACAGACGGAAGAAAGATGACCCCTTGACCTTTTTCCCATCGCTGAGAGGGAGCGCTTTGGATGCTCTCCTACGTTTCCTAACCTAAAGACCGAACGGATTTGGAAACTTACCCTAATGTCGCCCGATAATTCGTTGAATATTCCCCTCCCGAAAAGATAGGCGCGAATGCCAAGTAATCCCTGGACAGCTGTCGAACGACACGTGGAGAGACAGAGGCACCTAATGATTCCTCAAATCAACTCCATCTCCGAGTACGTTGTGCCCTTATTTCCTCGCCGAACGTCCAAATTTCAAGACCTATGATACCTCTCGATTTCTACGACCTCGGTTTTCGACTAACGTGCCGCAACTATTAGCGGCCGAATGCGAGATTCCGTTGCCAAAGCTTGCTGCCAACCCAACACGCTCGAGTGAGAAAAAACAGTGGTTTGTCAGTCACATCTACTCCTCTTTGGAATATGACAAGAGGGATACGGTGGAGTTAATTCGATGTTTTTGTCTAAACATTTTCATTCGTGGTGGGTGACACATATAAATTTGCTTGATATGTGACACACCGACGACTTATGATAGATGTGAAGGTTCGATTTCCTTTGAGTAAAATGATTTTCATTCAACCGTGCATTCTCAACTCCTCACCTTCTTTTGCATCCATCAAAT
Source organism: Eucalyptus cloeziana (assembly GCA_014182715.1). Classification (NCBI taxonomy): domain Eukaryota; kingdom Viridiplantae; phylum Streptophyta; class Magnoliopsida; order Myrtales; family Myrtaceae; genus Eucalyptus; species Eucalyptus cloeziana. The sequence continues at coordinate 16,705,722 of CM024639.1, read as the reverse complement.
GGAATCGAATATGAAATTGTGTCTTTTAAATGGTCATCGAGAAAGAACGTATTCGCTCAAAATAGAGTCAAAGCTGGAGATTGCTAAGAAAACTCCGAATTCAATCCTATTAAACATGCCCAGTTAGATTCTAATTTATTTGAAAACATATATCATTGAATTGTGAAGAAATTTTATATATATAGTGCTAGATTGTTTTGTGAACACCTTCATTTTTATTGTGTTGCGACAAGACATGTATTTGATCGAGGAACACAACACTATTGGCATTGCATTATACATGCTTGCACACGCTTACACACTTCACATAAAACAAGACTTTCAATCTCTGATATTCACAATCAAAGTTGGGAACCATGGAACATGTTAGAGATAAATTGAGAATTTCTCTAGGATAATTTCCTCTATTAGAGATATTTGAAGATTTTGTCGATTCTTAATAGGGGTGTGCAAAATACCTGGAAACCGCCCGGACTACCCGAAACTAGACCGAAACCGCCCGGAACCGACGGTTCTTGAGGAAACCGGTCCGGTTCCCGGTTCCATGGGTGGACCGCCCACCCGAACCGAACCAATTAATTTTTAATATTAAAATATTACTAAAACAAAACAAACCCTAACCAAACAAGATAGGAAGTAGTTCCACAGTGATTTACAGCTCAAATCTTCGATGCAAGATTTCATTTTTTCTTGTGTTGAAGGTGTGTATGGATGTGTGGCGCTTTTCAATTGCCAGTCGTGTTATAGTTTATAGTAAATTACAAGATTACATTGCAACTTCAAGAGTTCTGCAATCCTATCATGTTGTGGATGAGCAAGCAATCTTCTCTCCAATCCCTCTTTTTTTTTTTTTTTTTTTTTTTTTTTTTTTTTTTTTCGGGTCATGTTTTGGATGAGCAAGCAATCTTTTCTAGATTGTTTCACCTCATACTTCTTGCTATTAACTTATATTGGCATACAACCAGGACCGTTGTGGATCAAGGTAATCCATCACATAATTTTCGGTTTCATATGACCTTTTTGCAGTCTCCTTTTGTATATGATTTACTAGAATGCTAATTCTTGCTAAAGTGTGAGTACCTGGCTATGATGTCTTTGAACTCTTCTATGGGGCTAAAAAAATTTCGCGTCAAGATCGGTTCCATAGATCCACTCGGGAATCGGACCAGACCGGCGGTCCGGTTCCCAGTGGATCCATGCAATAAACGGGCGGATCCCGATTCCAATTTTTCGGAACCGGTCATTAGTAGACGGTTCCCAGTTCTAGGTCGGGAACCGCCCGCCTGGACCATGCACACCCCTAATTCTTAATGTCTCTCAAGACTGTAGTAAAAAAAGAAAAATTCTTAATTATCTCTTACAAAACATATCTAACTCTCAAAGATTGTTTGACTGGCTCAGAATTTCATCCAAATATGATGGATCCCATCTCAAACGACAACTTCTGATTAAAAGTAGCCTTTCGGGGGCCATGCTAACTAGTCTATTGGTGGAGATTTATCCAATGCACGTGGACGATATGATTTGAGTATATATGTCTACATTAGTGGAGGTGAAATTCAAAATATTCATGTCGTAAAAATGTAACACAAATAAAGGCCATAAACGACACTACAATGTTAGGTTTGAGAATAAATTTAGTAATTATAATTTAAGGAAAAAAGTCATAAACATTTTGATGCAAAACAAGGAAATCGATATGAATGAGGAAAATATGTGATATGATTACCCAAATGACCCAACTTACACATCGACAGGAATCATAACGTCTTGCCTATATCTTGACAACATGTATTGAGTCTCTTATTTTTAGAGCGATGCGTCTTAGTCCAATAATTCCTCTTTCACGGCACAAACCGGTGTAATTCTTAATCATCTTAAAGGTCGATGCAAAAAGTATCGAAAACTAGAGCTAGACATTCCACTTTGGACCGTTTTCATGCTGGTCCCAAAGCCTACAAAATTCCACACCGCGTTCCAATCTTTTGGTTTAGGATTTTCCCCAAAATTGACTAACCTAGCGAGGTCAATGAACTACGCCGATCATATCAACAGCCATGTCAGATGATGGAAACCCTAGCAAACTCTTTTGTCCACCCTAACGGTGGAGAATTAATTAAGGTGGTCCATCAAGACTAAATCCCTAACAAGACAACTTTTGGACCTAAATTCTTCATGTGATCACCTAAAAGATCACGGTTGTCGATCGAGTGAGTTGATTTATCCGCTTGGAGTAGCCAATTTGCCTTCGTTTCTCTATGCATCAACTTCTCCGTTCAAATCGCCTAACTGCAATCCGTTTGTATTTTAAATCAAACAAGTTTTGCGCATAATTCTATTCTTATCTCTTCTTTTCTCGGTACAAATTCAACCTATGTTGGTAGCTATTGACCAATCACACGATTCACTTTAATGTAACAATCCTTGACCTATCCATGACGTCTTCTTTTCATGGCTTCATTCGAGTCAGTCGTCATGTTCCATCAGCAATTAATGTTGATATGGTCGATCTCGTCTCCATCAAGCCTAAATTGACTTTCCATAAGAGAGCGTAGAGAAAGGGTTCACCGACCCTTGCCTACGTCTCGTATGCTAAGTTTCTAACTTTTGGAAATAGTCTCATGCTACAGTAATTTCATTTGAACTCGTGGATTTGAATTTGATGGTTGAAAAATGGATTCGTGGGCGAATTTAAAAATTTAATGGGTTGATATTTGATAAATTATACATAAAGTTTAGAGTGTTGAATAAAAAAATTTAATTAGGGACGATGTCAATAAATGGAAGTGAGGGTTATAGCTCGTAGAGATGTCAGTACCCTAGAACCTGGACAGATATATTAATGCTTTTTTTTACACGTGTGAGATCCGTCCGACCGATGTTATTGCGCAGGTGGAGGAGTTTTTGAGGCAAAGGAGTCGCGATTCGTTCATGAGATTTTTAAATGCTTTTTCTCGTCTAATTCGTTCTCCTCTCATACGAGCGCCGTGCCAATCTATCAGAGGACACGTCTATCACTCGTTTCGCTGCGAGTTTCAAATAACATGAATGAATGAACTTATCGAAAAAGATAATAACATAAATAATTTCTAAATCTTTAATTTATTTAATACGATTTTTGGACTTTATCTTAATATATAGTGTGATTCATAAATTTTTAGTGTATATTTAACTTGGTCATTAAATTATATAAAATTACTTGGTTTGTTCTTCTATTAATTCCAATTCAAAGACAAAATTAAATAATTCTATATAATATAATATAGGGATTAAATTGAATTTAGAACGACACTACACATTAAGCTGAAATTTAAGAACTATATCGAAAAAATTAAAACTTCAAGAAGCATATTACATATCGAATCAAAATTCAATAAATATTTGTATCTATGCGATTAAATTATGTCTTGATTTGAATACAATGTGTTTTGTTTGAATTGTAGGTCTCCTAGAAATACTTTGGAGGCTCTTGCTCACACGCATTGATCAAGTTGCTGCTTGCATTCACCATGATAAGTCGAGTTTGATATACCACAAAAGCAAACTTTAATTCGATAGACATGACCAATGATCGTTTGGCTTGGTAGAGCTTTCTATTTAGGTCGAAAGGGGTTATCACATGGATCGGACGCTCACATATCAGGTCCACCCATTCCGTTGGGAGTGGCAGTCCCATTTCTCACTTAGCTAGGGTAGTTGACTTAAAAAGAATTAGGATGTCTTCGTTCCACTGGAAATTTCTCCGCGAATTAATTTTCTCAATTTTTCATGTGTTTAGTTGCTAAAAATTATTAGTCAACAAGAAACCATTTACGATGATAGAAAATACACCTAAATTTAGGAGAATGGATTTCCTAATCTGAAAAAGGAGAAAAATATTTTTATAGAAAATTATTTTTTTGTGATGCATTTTTCTTTATCAAGATTTTTTTCCAAATACAAAAACACTAACCCTCAGACGGAGATAGTGCCCATGCGAGTACCCCAGTCAGAGAAATGAGTTCACATGTGAGTGACAATGATAAAAGACGATGTGGAGAGGTGCTTAGAATATTTTCCTTCGTGGGTCCTTCGATTGTAGACTTTAGTTATGATTGCGTCCCTTTGGAATGTGTTTTGCGTGATCGTAGTGGGAACACGATTCACTCCTATTGACATTTGTCGCAACCTAGTTAGTAACACTATTTCAAACCTAATTAAGTCCTTAAAAGACTTTATATAGGTATTCGTCCGGATTTCGAGATCATTAAGATGTAAAATAGAGGAATTGTCAATATATATATATAGTACCTATTGAGAGCGCGAAGTGTATAGATACTAGCACAATAAAATAAGAAATGCATCTGTAGAACCTACCGTCCTTTTATATCAAATGGACAACTCTATTATCGGGAGATTACACCTTGAGACTCCTAATTTCAATATCACAACTAAGTAATACTTGTGCTTGAGAAAGGTGTGTTGCGACTCAAGAGGACCAAATCGATGCATGCAAATGTGCTATGGCCTAAACGCAGGATGCATGATTTAAATTCACCTCGTACGAACTAAGCACATGTCGACACAAGTGACAATTGATTAAAAGATAAACATTACTTTAAATCAAACCACTTAAAGCAATGTTCAGGGGGCAAATGTTGATATCCATCGTCACCTCATGCTTTCCTAGATGCAGTCGATGTTGATGGTAGCGTCCACCTTCACATATATGCTTCCATTTTGAGGGAAAATTATCCAAAATGTTTTAAACCTATAATACGATGGCTAATTCAATTATGAACATTTTAATTGTGTCAATTTAGTTATAAATCTTTTATAAATTCTTAAATTTAGTTATAAACCTTTCGTTAGGTCAATTTAGTTCCAAACTTTTTGATGAATTGCTAATTTAGTCCTATACCTTTTAATAATTTGTCGATTGAGTCTTTCCGATCAATTTTAAAAAAATTGTTAATTTGGTTTAATTAACGCCGGCCATCTTAGGTGATATAGCTAGTGTTGACGTACACAATTTTAGCTATTTTTTTTTTTTATGAATTTTATGGATTTTTGTAAATTCATGGTCTGTAAAAGCTATCGCTCAGTCAAGGAGGAAACACACACTTCGGCAAAACTTGTCTAGCAGTGTCCTATCCTTTCGCTTTCTTTGCTTTTCATTTTCATGTGCTTTCTCTTTTCATGCATCTTTTGATTCCTATTGTGCATTTTTCAATTCGATGTATGTCAATTGCTTGTGCTTTCAAGTGCACTTAGATTTCCACGGAATTCATCACTCCATTCAAGCCCATTTGCGCGCTTTTGTGCTCGAGGGCAGAGCCGCGGAGTGATCTCGATCGCTCTCCAGCCATCTGAAGTTCAGATCGTCTTAGTGCATTATCGATTTTTTGTCAATATTTTTTTTTTTGGGCACGCCTTGCACATTAGTCTCTGAACGATAGTACAATGAGAAGAAAAGAGGAACGGGTTGGGCAATAAGAATTGCACATTGTCCCACATTCTAAAATCCCCATTTGGCCCTTCCATTATGGATTTAAATGTCAAGAAACTCCCCACAAAATTAACAATATCACGACACGTGTCTTCCTATGGATTCATTGAAGCCCTCTTTTAGAGTTAGGTGAAGATGATGAATCGAAGCTCAAGCAAAGGGTCCTTCAGACAATGGGAATAATCATGAAGGAAAAGTTATAGATCACATTCATGGAAGAACTTTTTGCATTTTCCAATTTCCATTTTATTAAAAAATTAAGCATTTCGCATTTTTGACATTGGTCTTAGTGTTGTTCTGATTGAAAATAAAGGGGTTGGAAAACATGTTATAGAAATGTCTTTTTGCTATTTTGATGGGACACTTTTATTCCTTTCATTCTTTTTGAAGAAACTTTAATATTCGTGTGCTGCTATTTCACCAAAATAAGAAAAAAAATTGACAATTAAATCCTATTTTATGCCCCTATTTTTCCGAGCTTGAAACTTTTTTTTTTTTCTTATCTTCTCCCATCTTTTCTTGACCAAATCTCTTAACCACGCCGAAACTTTCGCTCGAGAAACAAACGTACCCCTCTTTTCAAACCATAAAAAGAAAATCACCAAATTTTATCTATCACAAAATTACCCACAGTTGAGTTTTCTAATTATTGAAATTGATGTGAACATGACGTGTTAATGGCGTCGATGCGTAAGAGAAGACATATTACCTTTCAGCCAAAAGATGCCCCGGGCAAAAAGCAAAATGGCGCCGATTCTTAGAAATAATGTGCTTCAGTTATGTTTGAAGTAATTGCTATTCTCTCTTCTTTATTACCTTGCAGGCCTCTTAAAATAACTCAAAAACCAAAATTTTAACTCATATTTGATGGATTGAGTCATTATATGAATTAGTTATATTCAATAAATGGGTTATAGATGGGTTTAGAATGATAAAACTTAAAAAAAATGTAAATATTAAATGGATTCACAGTTTACCAAACTCAATCCATATTTATGATTTTCTTTTAATTCTATATAAGAAAGTAATGGATTTCTCGGACTCTTCCAAGTTTAAAGAAGTCTTGGTAGGCCTGTAAGATAGGTCTAACTTCACTCTTATTGAAAATATCAAAACTCTTTTTTCCCTACTATTTTTAATTTTATTAATCTTGTAAGTTCCATCGGTTAGCTACTAGAGTATATCTTTCCTTAGTTGTGTTTGACATTGTTATTTTCATATATTGTTCTAATCTTAATTTTTATTATTACGATTTATGGTCAATATAAATGATCTTTTCCAATATCTTATATTCCATTTAATTAAAATTATAACTCCTCCACATTATTTGTTATGGTAAATTTATAAATTTACTACAAAGTACTAACATCCTCTTCGTTATTCATTATGAACAGGAAAAAAATAAATTGAAAATCCACTGCAATGTTGAAAGTCATTTCTTTAGCATCTTATAATCAAAATAGGGATTTATGTACATAATAAATACACATGAAAATTTAAAGTGGGTTAGCTAAGTGGATACAAATTTTCAAATTAGATTCAATATGAAAGTATTTTAGTAAATGGATTGGGTAGGTTAGGATTGGGTTGAATATGTGTTACGAAATTTATATTGTATATAAATCGGTCAAGATGAGTTAAATGATTCAATTTGGGTTGAACTATTTAATTTGACTTGATTTACCCATTTGATAGCATTACTAACTTGTTTTCTTTGGAACATCATTGTTAGCCAAGTCATGTGCTGTGATTTTTATCTTTTGAGTAAATTCTCATGGTGTTATTCAATCATTCGAAAAGTCAGTGCATTTTTATCTGGGTTAATATCATGAAAGATTTCAAACTCATATATCAGTGACAAATTTATCCTCATTTAGTTTATCACAAAAAATTACATTTGTGATAAAACAGAGGATATAACTCTAAATTGATACATCCGTTAACTCTCAAGTGTCATTAAACTCAGTAATTTGACGGTAAAATTTAATGGAAATTAACGAATAATAAGTTTATTATAAGTATATTAATTTCGGATTTTTGATGATCAAAAAACAAATTCGGGATAAATTTATCATAGATTTATCAATTTGAGGTTTTTTTGTTTTGTAATATCATTTTTTTTTTATAGACTAAACTTGGGGGTGTTGGTTACTTTTATTTTCGTCGTTAGGATTTTGCCAATTTTATCGTTTTCCTCAACATAGTGGAGCATCGAAGCACAAAAGACCCAGAGTGGCAAAATTTACAGGAGGCTCGCGAGTCGAGCAGCAAAGATCGGAAGAGGGGCCGCCGAGATATCGCGTGGAGTCGGTCGAGCGAGGCGAGACGTTGCATTCACGCGCGAGAGAGAGAGGGTGGGGGGGGACAGAACAGCTCTCGTCGCTCACCGAGTCACCCCCCGTCGCGTAACAGGACAACGCAAGACGACAACGAAATAGTCGCGACCCCAACCCACCCCCGAAAAAAGAAAAACAAAAAAACCAGCAAAGACGAAAGCTTGTGTCAGTGCTCCATTGTAAGAGAGAGAGAGAGAATGAGAGGGAGTGATGAGGAGAAGCTTTCTTGATTTGCTGGTCATTGCGTTCTCATTTCCTACTCTCTCCTTTCTCTAGCACACGGGTGCTTTCTCACCGGAGATATATAAAAATCACTCCTTGTAACTTTCCCTGTAACCTCCCTCCCTTTGTCTCTCTCTCTCTCTTCTTCTTGGGGTTGTACAAGAGAGAGGAGGAGGAGGAGGAGGAGGAGGAGGAGGAGCTGGGTGCTGGGGACCAGGTGGGGAGGGTTCCATTATTCGCAGTGAGGCAACTCGGGCTTCCTTCTTTTTCCTTTCTTTTTCTTCTCTTTCCGAGTCATGGGCTGCTGCGAGTCGTCCTTCCTGAAGGACGCCGGCTCCGACGACAAGGACCATCGCCCCCACCACCAGCGCCGCGGCGGCTACCCCGGCTCCGCCAACAGCCTCCGCCACCAGCCCGCCAACGGCACCGACCACTCCGGCGGCGCCGCCGGGGCCGGGGGTGGGGTCGGGTCGGCGGGGTTCTTCTCGGAGTTCTCCCTGGCCGACCTGAGGGCCGCCACCAACAACTTCAGCTCCGATTTCATCGTGTCCGAGAGCGGCGAGAAGGCCCCCAACGTCGTCTACAAGGGCCGCCTCCAGAACCAGAACAACCGCCGCTGGATCGCCGTCAAGAAGTTCACCAAGCTGGCTTGGCCCGATCCGAAACAGTTCGCTGTACTTACCCTTTTTGGCCTCTCCCGGTTTTCTCCACCCTTCTCTTCTTGTTCTCGATTTATTTTGAAGAGTTTCGTGTTGGATGTTTGGTTCGGAACTTTTGCAGGAAGAGGCATGGGGAGTGGGGAAGTTGAGGCACAAGAGGTTGGCGAATTTGATAGGTTATTGCTGTGATGGGGACGAGAGATTGCTTGTTGCAGAGTACATGCCAAATGACACTCTTGCTAAGCATCTCTTCCACTGTATGTAGCTCTCTGCAGAATTCTTCCTTTCGAGTGTTTTCGAGTTTGATTTTGCTTATATCATGACGCCGCATCTTTGTCTCTTAATTGCGTTTGTTTAGGTTTCAGCACTTGTCCGTTTCATTTGAGCGGTGCCCACCATTTATTACTCTTTTAGCATGCGAGTAGCCACAACAAAGTCTTGATAGATTCGCCTCTTAAAATGAGTAGACAGAGCTTTTAGTTTGATAACGCACCAACCTGTTTATGGCATGTTTAGTTAACGAGTCATTTACTGGAAGCTTCTTTCTATTGCTAGACAAGACATTTGCCATTCCCGTACATTGGTTAAGTTGCTGGGTTCAATTAAATTTAACTGCTTTGATCATTTTGTTGCAGGGGAAAATCAAACTATCGAGTGGGCTATGCGTCTTAGAGTTGCTCTGTACATTGCCGAAGCCCTAGATTATTGTAGTAACGAAGGCCGTCCGCTCTACCATGACTTAAATGCATATAGGGTTCTCTTTGATGAGGTATGACATGTATTAGGTAATGACTGCTTTTAATAATCACGGTGTAATTATGGAAATAGTGCTTGATTATTACGTAACGATGTGATTTGACCGATTGGCTCAATGACAATGATAAGATCTGGATGGTCTATCAACCAAATGATTTTGCAAAATCGGTGAGCTGATATATAGGTTCTTTTCACAGAATGGTGATCCTCGACTCTCATGTTTCGGCTTGATGAAAAATAGCAGAGATGGGAAAAGTTATAGCACAAACCTTGCGTATACTCCACCTGAGTATTTAAGAAATGGTAAATCCATTCCCCTCATCTCTTTTATGAATACTCCTTGCCAAGACATCTGCAGTTTCCTGGTAATTTATACTTATAAATTATATTTATTGATGGGTTCTCTCCAATCGTTGGTGCATGAGACCTAGGATTTATTCTGCTTTTCAATTGTATTAAGTGGGCTCGTTTGTCATGAGAATGTCTCTTTGCATGGAAGATAGTGCAAGGAGGAGCTTTTGTGAGGATTTCGAAAGGGTGCATAGCAAACTTCTATCTGGTGTTTGTCTTGCAAAAGTCCCGGAATATTTATATCTTTCTGAATGAGGCCCTACTCTTATAGATTGTTTTCTAGTTTCTATCATAATCAAAAGAAGCTGTTTGGAACATCTGACACTAATTAATATTTTCACTAAAAAGGTTGTCAGCTGCTTTCCTTGGAAGATTGTTAAAATCGATTCTTTTAGGACACAATGACTATTGTCTGCTCAATGTCGCCTTGAATTAGTGAAAAGAGGGTAGACTCCGAGATTTCGGTGAACATCAAATCTCTCATTTATAGATATTCTGTTTGAGGGTTGGTCACAACCCAGCACCTCACGGATTTAATTGTGCATGCTTGTTATGGGGCTGAAAAGATCCCAGACAGTGACTTTTAGGATTTAGTCATCGCAATAGATTAAAAATGATAGAAACTGCCCATGTCAAACTTGTTGCTGCTATTAGCTATGGCTAAAGCATGGATCTATCTGGCAGATAATGATGCTTGTGTATGCATTGATAAAAGTATTCTGTTAACCCCTCTTCAAAGCATGTCTCATTCATTTTTCACCTAGGTGGATTTTGCAGGGCGACACAACATGCAATTTTTTTGGCTCACTTTTTGCAATGCATGCAGGACGTGTAACCCCAGAAAGTGTTATCTTCAGCTTTGGGACAGTTCTTTTGGATCTTCTTAGTGGGAAGCACATTCCTCCAACTCATGTAAGTAGCCTTATATATGTTATGTACTTCTAGTGCTTTGTCTGCGCAACAACCACAAAGAACTTGACATACTGTGGTACTAATAATTTTAAGGATGTTTTAAGCAGATACTAAACTTAGACAGAGCAACTAGAGTTTTGCTGCAGTCGTATTAGAAGAGTTTGAGATAGTGCTGTTGTTTAATGCTCATTGTTACAGTTATTATGAGGAAGGGCTGCCCTATCAGTGTTGAGCTTAAAAAGTATGTACCTTTAATGGATTGCCAACCTACAATTAGGCATGTATGCGTTTTCTAAATGCTACATACAATCTGAACCTTAACTTGTTCTGGGCTTATGGAACTCTGATAAATCAATGTATCTCAGTAGTTTAGCTTCTCATTCTGAAGCTGTGGGCATTGCTTTAGCGACTTATAAGGAATGAAGTTTCTCTTAATTGCTGAGTCCTGAAGTTGTTTAAGATTACTTATAAACGCTGCAGCCTACATTGTGCTGTGTGAATTTTTCCCCATTTCTTGAATGGATTCAATTGTGCAAAGCTTGAATGTGAACTCTTCCAATAAATGTTGATATGATTAGCAGTCCAATTTAATGTCTCCTTGAGGCTTGGACTGAGAAAACTTTACTCATAGGCAAAATATACCAACAGGGAAGTGTGGACTTAAAGCATTTCCTGCACCAATTGCAGCAAATGTTGGATTTTTTCACATATTCTTGTGACGTGGTTGCTCCTTTTTTTATTCTATACTAGATTAGGGAAGATGTGTTGATGTAATAAGTAATTTAATCTTTATCATTTCTTCTTTGAAGAGCCTGGTTTCTTATGGTGTGTTCTTAACGATGTTGTATACTGTCCTTAAGTGTTCTCTGTGTTGGGACAGGCTCTTGACATGATCCGTGGCAAAAACATCCTCCTCTTGATGGATTCGCATTTGGAGGGTAACTTTTCAACTGACGAAGCTACTTTGGTCTTTGATCTTGCCTCACGGTGTTTGCAGTATGAGCCTAGGGAGCGTCCAAACACTAAAGACCTAGTTGCAACCCTTTCACCACTGCAAAATAAGCCCGATGTAAGCTGCCAGCTTTGCTTTGATAAAACTCATGTTTTGCATCTGCTTGAATTCTTATTTGCAGCATCAACCTTTTCGATGCTTCTATCTTTTAATGGCCAACTCTCTGATGCCTTTTCAAAAGACATTATGTGATGCCATTGCATTCTGAATATCTTGATTTTTCCATGTTGTCTTCATTCTATCGAGTGAGGTACTGATCATAACTTTTAGCTTTCAGGTTCCATCTCATGTGATGCTGGGGATTCCGAAGCATGAGGAAGCGCCTCCTACTCCCCCACACCCGCTTTCTCCAATGGGCGATGCTTGTTCACGAATGGATCTCACAGCGATTCATCAAATTCTGGTAACGACACATTACAAAGATGATGAAGGAACCAATGAGGTAATTTGGGTGTGGCATTATGGTCTGGCGCATTTTGATTTGGAAAAGGACGTAGTAACCTCATTTCATGAAATGTTCAGTTGTCCTTCCAAGAATGGACTCAACAAATAAGGGATATGCTGGAGGCGAGAAAGCGTGGGGACTTGGCATTTCGTGATAAAGATTTTAGAACAGCAATTGACTGTTATTCTCAGGTATGCTTTCTACTTGCTGATACTGTTACCTTAGAATAGTCATTTTGTACAAGATCCTGCCATTGGTGAGTTGCTTAATTATTCAAGTGAGGGAAGACCAAGATACAAATGAAGAAACTTCGAATTAAGAAACCCTCAAGTGGATCAATTTTGTAGCTTGTAAATTCTTGGAAACTCGAAATGCAGTGGAACCTGAATTGCGATTTTGTTTGTCAGTGTTACAAGGATACCGAACAATTGAAATAGCTAGTTCATCTAAATCCACCCGGTGAATTTTCTTGCTGTCAGTGGGTTGCGAATGGTTGACCAAAATCTGTAGTGCCATCCACAACTTTTTCATCTGAACTAACAGATGAACTTATAGTAGCAATGGCATAATTAAAATTGAACAGGAGCAAACAAAAATTACATTACATGACTAAGTTCTGTTTTCACGATGTTTTCTTGCAGTTCATTGATGTAGGAACCATGGTATCACCAACTGTTTTTGCTCGCCGGAGTCTTTGCCATCTCATGTGTGATCAAAACGATGCCGCACTCCGAGATGCAATGCAGGCGCAATGTGTATACCCAGATTGGTCCACTGCATTCTACATGCAGGCAGTCGCACTTGCGAAGCTGGACATGCACAAGGATGCGGCTGACATGTTGCATGAGGCCTCTGCCCTTGAAGAAAAGCGGCAACGAGGTGGAAAAGGATCTTGAGAGATGGCCATTTTTTTTGTTTGTCATTTTTTGGTTTTTTTTTGGGCCCTTTCCTTTCTCCTTGTCCTTGAGGTGGTGGTATTGTTATTGTAACAAAAAGAAAAAACATGGAATTCTTGTATAATTGGAAATTGGATGCAATTATTCATGTGAAAAACCACTTGCCATTGAGGGTTAATCATGGTTGATCTTCACCAACCTGTGCAAATTTTGCCCCCACAGAACTTTTAAGAGCAAGTGATTACTCTTCATTCCGAGGGCCTAAGTGCAGTGCTTCAATCACAAACAGCCTACTAAGGTAGTCCTTTCTGCAGGAGAAGCGAACTAAGGTGATTTTCCTTCTGGTTTTTGTAGCGTATGCTCTTTATGCTGGGAAACTGTAGGGAAAAAAAGTATCACATCGGCTTGGTACATGTATCGGTCAATCCTATTTGTGTATGAAGCAGAACAAAAGAAGATGCATTAAGTGATTTAAGTGTTCAAATTGATATGGTTTGAATTGATCATTCTGATCAACTTTGATCGATTAACTTCGAGGATCATTGACAGGACGCATGTGGAATGGAACGATTTGCGGCTTGTCTCTGCAAAACCAGCGGAGTTTGAAAAGTTAGGATCTGTATCATAAAAAAGGACTTAATCGTGACATGCGTATGCATTTTTTCCCGTCGCCTCATCTTGTTCATGTTGTAACAGAGTCGTCATTCAACCAATGTGAGAGTTTCAGTCGTTACTTTGATGTCAAGTTCTAAACTACTGATCAGGGTGATCTGTGGCATTGTTACTCGATAGGATGGGGGAAATTGTATGTTGATTATTGTCCACACCTTTTGTAAATACCACAACATATTTATACAGACCGACCCATCCACGTTATTATTTCGGAATAGAAAATTAGCCACGCTGTCAAGATTCCAAGTTTTCTTGAGATCTGCAAGATGCCTTAAACCAGCTCCTGAACCCACAAAATATTAAATTCATGACTTGATCAGGCAAGTAGAGGGGCATGACACTCGCGGGCAACTTTAAAATGGTTTTATTGAACCCTAACTGTACTTTTGTTTTAATCATCTTTACAAGTATAGAGATCTCTAAGTCCCTGAAGTATGTAACTAAGATGGAATGAATAAAGTACAAATTGAGATCCAAATCAAATTTTAAGTGTTATGCTCTAAATTCTATAGGGATAGCGCTAATGACATTGTCATCCTTCCACCTAAAACACAAGACCTCAAACCATACCAGAAAGTACAACTTCCCCAAGGTCCCAGTCAAAAGCGCTTCGTACTATCAGTTGTTAACTGGTGGACTTAAAATAATTTGAAAGGAATGTAATGAGCAATCATAACCCAGTGAGTAGTATATTTCTTTTAAGTAGATTGAGTAACCATTATGCGTATATATAAAGCAATACCAGAAACTTTAATTTATACTCAAGGTACAAAAAACGTAACAAAATGCATGAGTTGTTTCATTTCAACCAAACTTTATACAAGTCAGGAATAGTCATTTAGATCTACTATCACAATTCAAATGTCAATGGTTAAATTCATTAATCATTCTCTATAAAAAAAACCATGGCAATGGCCATTCTATTGAATAATTTGTTACTCAATTTCAAATTATTATCATGACATATCATGACATAAAACTTGGTGAGAAGACTACCAAAATTTGCCTAGCAAATTCTCCATTTACAAAACTAGTGGCTCAGTTGAGAAAAAAATTCTAAATTAGTATGCATATCTAGAAACCCCTAATTGGCTTCATAATCATATTAAGCATCAAGCAACCATCCTCCGATACTATAAATCCAATTTAATATACATTTCACAAACCAAACCAATAACTTTTTGCAACACAACTCATTTGCTAGAAATAACTTTTGTAAATCATTTCTCATTTTAGAACTCATTTCATAAACCAATACACATATATATACATGGGAAAATCCTAAAATTTCGCTATAATGAAATTGTTACTCCAAATCGACTCTTGTCAAAACTCATGGCTTTACAATGCTATAAACCACAATTTCCATGAAATCTCATAACTCAACAATTCAAAAATCAAATTTTGCAGCTTGAATTTTTCAAAACTTTGAATAAACACCCTAATTCCGAAAACTTCTCTTAATCGATGAATGGAGGGTTTAATCACTTACCGAAGCTACGAATCGAAATTGAATTGACTTAGCGAAATTCCTGCGAAACCCACTTTTCTTTTCCCTTCGTCTTCTTTCTTCTTTCTTTTTCTTTCTTTTGTCTTCACTTTCTCCCTTTCGCTCTCGGTCCGTTTTATGATATGAGCACCTTTCTGCTTTATTGACTTTTTAAAGCTCTCTCTCTCTCTCTCTCTCTCTCTCTTTAATTGTTTGCTCTTCCCCTTTTTTGACTTAGTAAAAATCCGTATTTTACACTAAAAGAATCAATTTTCTTTTACGCCATGTCCAATATGAACCATGGAAAATAAGGGGAACAATCAGTTGCAAGAGAATGGTGTGTGGTTTAATTTCTAAGACAAGCCTCTTTTTGTTCTTGTCGTGCAGAGACTATTGCTTGCGTAGCAGAAAAGGTCTTGCCAGAGACCTGTTTAGCAGACTACTCAACTCCGGAGGGAATGAGCTGAGTATAATCAGGAATCGAAGTCTTTCCATGCGCATCTTCATTTGTCTTCATTTATAACAAATGAAGTACTGAAATCTGAAAATAGAGATGAGTACAGCTCATGTGCAGGCTTCATAAACTCATTAAATGTGCCTGGAAATGGTCTGTTTTCTGTCTGGAGGTCATCGAGGCAATGCCTAGTCTCCTTCATATCTTAATCTTCTCTTGGGTTTCATGAGGTAACGGCTAACAAGATTTAAAGAGTTCAAGCATGTGAAGATTCTTCACTCCCAAGGATCTAGTTTAGTGTCACTTGGCCCAGGAACAATGCTAATTCTACTGATGTAAAATGCAAATGATTATCTAATGGGCAACGACGGCCTTTTGAGCAGGTTTGAGTGGAGTCTTTTAACTGGAGCACATGAATTTATAATTTGTGCTCAAGGTTGGGAAGATTCTAATTGTTCCCTCCCTAGCTAAATGCCGTGAATAGGATATTCCGTGACCCACATGATCAAGTTCAGACTCAGATCAACAGAGAAAAGACAATTAATCATCCTTCTGTTTCGGAATCGGGACAGCATCACTATCCATGCGCATCAATAATTAAATTCGTTCGAGCTTTCTTATCTGCTCTAATCTCATTGTAATAATGACGCGTTTGTGGAGATGTCGGAGGATCCATGACATGCTAGCAAACAAAGACTGGAAGGATGGTCTTTTT
This sequence comes from Eucalyptus cloeziana, assembly GCA_014182715.1. Classification (NCBI taxonomy): domain Eukaryota; kingdom Viridiplantae; phylum Streptophyta; class Magnoliopsida; order Myrtales; family Myrtaceae; genus Eucalyptus; species Eucalyptus cloeziana. Next base: position 16,689,315 of record CM024639.1, on the reverse strand, counting down.
TGATAACTTTAGCCCTTCTATATATACAAGGTAAGAGGTTGTTCATGCTTCACAAGCCCATTCAATTATCAAAGCCAATTAAAATTCCAGATTAGTGAAAGACTCACCGTGTCAAAATGGCCCTAGAAACCAAAACTTTTATATCTGTTAGTCATGCCTGCCATGTTAGCTTACTTTCCAGGAGTCATCCGATTGCTATGAGTGTTAAGGAGCAATTAAACAGAATCAGATCATCCGAAGCAGCAGCATCCTCCTCAGCATCATCAGCATCTCGAAAGCTGGGAGACCTTATAGATCTCTGCTCTTGCATCGAAAATTTGCTCAAGATGTCTCTGAGCCAGCAAGGGCTTACTCATCAGTGCTGCAGAATGGGTGTTGGAGACTTGTTGGATGGATCTCTCGGGCTATTGGATGCGGAACAATGAGAGACGTTTTCTCAGATATGAAGGAATGCATCCTTCAGCTTTAATCATCATTTGGATGAAAAAAAGACTTGAGTCTGGTAAGCAAAGTCAAGGCATACGGAGTTTCTCACAATGAGAGTCCTTATGGTGGAAGTAGTAGAGAACTATAGTCTATACAGCTTCCGTCAAATCATGATTTCAGACTTCGATCCTTAATTTGTACTAGCAATTAGGAGATGGTCCTCGGACCAAGGAACTATACAGCCTTACATATGATTTGATGCTGACGTTGAATCGAACCTCAATGAAGACACTGAGCACCATGACATGATGAAAGAATTCAACTTTGAACACCATCATCTTCGAAATCATAGTTTTCACAGAGCATTTCACGTATACAGAGAACCTAACTAGCTTGCCTCTGTGTGAATTTTCTCTGGTGTCTCATCTAATAGGTGTTAAGCCCAGGCCTCACTTGCAACGATATTATCCACTCTGGGCCAAATCTCGCATGGTTTTGTTCCTCTAGGTTTCCTCTAGAAAATGCCTCGATGCAAGTTAGGACAAGTGCCATCCTATAGATGATACTCCACGTCATCATATTCAGGCAATGTGGGATTTAGTTCATTCTTGCTCCCACGTCATTTTAGAGTCGGAGCTGCATCTTGTCCGAGTTCTCTCGAGCCATAATGATCACTATTGTCCTCGTAGGATCGGATCATTACAATAAGAGAGTTCTTGTCGAACAAAAAAACTTGCTATATTATTTACCCATATGTTACAAATGAGCATTATTATTAAATACAAGAGCCGCGACAAGGTTGACCATCATTACATGTACATACGCTACCATCCCTAGATTATGAACAGTAAAAGCCAATGTTTTACAGGTCAGTGTCTGTCCAAAACATTGCGAAGCACTGAGAACTGGTTAGTATGGTCCCAGTACTACGGACGCTAGCTCAGAAAAGGATAAAGATACAATTTCGTTAGTATATGTCAGGCCGAAAATGAGAAGAGGAAAACATTAGTGTTGAAATACAATGTTTAAAATGTGCATCCCCCGCAAATAGAAAATCTACGGAAATTTAGTAGTTAGAGTTCTAGGCCCTGAAAACAATACAAGGAATTTAGCAACATGTACAGATACTAGTTGGCCAAGTTTTTCTATCGTCAATTGCAAGACCAGAGCTACTAATTTGTACAAGTCCTGAAAGGCTGAAGAAATCCTTTAACTATTCCGGTGACATGATACTTATGAACACAGGCTTCTAGGTTTCTACCTTTCTTTTCCAATTTATTGAAGAGTGTTATTACTCGTTTGTGCGGCAGGGAATAGTGTTGTCAGACCCCATTTCATATATTCAATATTCTGACACTTTAACAGGGTGATGACCGATGAGTTGGGGGGGGGGGTGGGCGCGCTTCCACGAGCCCTTTTTTTTTTTGCCTACATTACAAATATCGGGAGCAATTCAAATTTGAATGAAGATGAGTGCAGTTCATCTGACATACCCATCAATGCCCCAAGAGATTGTCACATTTCTGTATTGAGTCATGGTGGCAAGGCATGGTGTACATAAATATTTAAATTTGCTTTTGAATTTGTGGTTGATTGAAGCATCACTGGGCATTATAAAAAAAACCGAAACAAATGGTGATTATTGCTGCTGAATCAATCATAGAGATGGGTTCGAGCCCATCACTTGAGCTTGAGGATGTAAAGATTCCACTTGTTCCCTAACCATGTTGGCATTTGGCATATCTCTGTGACCCACATGATCAAGTTCAGCTAGAAAAGTTAGAAACGGCCAGTTCATGTTGTTTTGTTAGGCGACCGTTGTTGCAGAACACCCTGTAGGGCTTGATACTCATCTGTTTAAAACTTCTCTTTTATACTGTAATCTGCATGAGATCTGCTTTGATGGCGCATTCGGCAATGTTGGAGGATCTGTGACATGACAGTAATGTAGCTCTGGAATGGTGGATTTGCATTCTTAATTCTCCTCTATCTTCTATATATACAAGGGCCGAAGGTTGTTTAACTACTTGAGCCAAATTTCAATCCATCACATTGAGAACATCCTGTTTCTCAAGATGGCCTCCATTCATACTTCGAAATGTCCTAGCCATGCTCGCTCGAATAGCTTACCTTGTGGGGTTCATCCTCTTAGCATGAACATTGAGGAGCAATTAAACAGAATCAAATCGTCAGAAGCCTCATCCACATCCTCGGCCTCCCAAAAGCTGGGAATCCTAAAGGATCTCTATGACTGCATTGAAGATTTGCTTAAGTTGCCTCTTACCCAACAGGCTCTTTCAAATGCACGCCTAAGAAGTTCAGTGGAAGAGCTGTTGGATGGATCTCTGGAGCTGTTGGATGTTTGTGGGAATATGAAAGACGCTTTCTCACAGATGAAGGAATGCATTAAAGAACTCGAGTCAGTTCTCCGGAGAAGAAAAGGAGGAGATTGTTGTCTTGCCAAGGAAGTTAAAGCCTACATGAGTACTAGGAAGAGGTTGCAGAAAATCATTTTTAAGTACTTGGTGCATTTGAAGAAGATGGAGAGGAAGAACAGCCTGAACAAGGACTCTAACAAGGAAGCTACTCTCAGCATGCTAAGACAAGTTAAAGAAATCAGCCTCTCAGTATTTGCTTCCCTCCTGTGCTTTCTTTCTCAGTCAAGTGCACATCTGAAACGCAGCAGCTGGTCACTTGCTTCGAAACTACTGCCATCTAAACAGGTAGCATGTGAAGGAGAAGAGGATGCCAATGAAATGGCAATCTTGGATTCTGAATTGCTTTCCCTGAAATCAGGAAAAGCTTCCGGTCTCTCAGTGAATGACATTTTGAAGCGATTGGATGCGTTAGAGTCGAGCCTTCAGGAAGTTGAGGACGACTTGGAATGCATCTTCCGGCGCCTCGTGAAAACAAGAGTTTCCCTTCTCAACATTGTAAACCACTAAAAGATATCTGACTTACCATGGATGCCAATCTATCGTGGCACCCGTTGTGCATTTTTGTCACTTGTTCAGCACAGCATTGTACATGAAGACAACTATATATGTCAACTTTTCAACAAGAAGTTGATTGTTCCTCTCTCTCTAACTTTTCATGTAACCTATTTCATATCGAAATTGCTAAATGCCATTTTCGACTCAGTCTGAAGCATGAGGTAGTTCACAAGAATCAAGGACCTTTATCCTAAGTTCGGCTGTCATGTCCATGAATTTTTCCGGAAAAAGGCATGCGAAAGAGATTTACGTTAACATCGATGCACTTCAAAATAGCCTAGTCCAAGAGACTTGAAGCGCATCTAATGCGCACCACTAGCACAATTTTCCTTCGAATCCGTCACTCTGTTTGCAGACACTCAATTTTGGAGCTAAGGTTTTGATCAATATTGACAAAAACAATGTTACTTTGTCAAAAGTTTGATGAAAGGGTACAATTTGGCCATACTCATTAGGAGTTTTCCAATGATGCCATATTTATCTGAATTGGACAGTTGGACATCATTTAATCACGACCATCAGATTTAGACATCTAGGGGATTTCATGATTTGACCCAATTGATTAACTCGGCTCCAAGATCAAGGGTGCATTTGGTTTAGCATTTTCAATGGACTTTTAGCCCTCAAAGCTCATTGGGGAAATGCTGGACCGTTTGACAACCATTTTGAAGTAGTTTTCAAATGAAAATCAGCATTAGGAAGGTTAAAAGCCCAATGCTAGTAGGGACTAGCTTTGAGCTTTCAAAACTTTTTTTCATTTCAAAACTATCATCACTCATTCTTTAAATTTCTAATTTTGCCATCGTTATTATTTTTTTAAATGCCAAAATAATGCTAAAAAATTAAATATATATAAATGCTAAAAAATTAAATATATTTTGGTCTTTTAAAAATATTTATATTTGATTTTTTTAACATTATTGTCAAAATTCATATTTAAAAAGTTGTATACATTATTTTTTTTTCAATTTTAAACAAATAAAAAAAAAACTAATATTAATCACTAAAAGGGCTTTTCAAATTTTTTTTTCTACCAAACGGCATCTCTTAAAGTTGCTTTTCAAAGTATTGTTTACCAAACAGCTTTTGTATTTGCCTAAAGTTCTTTAGGCCAAACTGCTTTATATTTTCTTAATGAGTTTTCAAAATACTGAACCAAACGCACCCCAAGTCCTCTTATGCTTTTTGATGCTATAAAAATGTCAACTGTCGGATTTTTAATGAAAAAAATATGATAACTTTCATCATATCCATCCGATTCTTGGAAATTTGCAATTCTAACAAATATTTTGGGGAAATTAAGGTCACGAGCATTCCATGGATGCAAAAATCGAGTCAATCGGAGATTAGACAAAAAGTTAACGTTTGATCTAAATATGGTCAAATTTTAAAAAAAAATTAAAAATTGCTAACCGTCGCAATTTGGTGCGGCCAACATGTGGCAGTTATTGGGCCTACTTAGCGCCGGTGTGCTCGGCTTGCCTTGCGTAACCTGCCCCGTGCGAAGGGCAAGCCTGACTGTTCAAAAGGCCATTTCAACTTTTGGAAGGGATTTTACGAGACTTCGAAGATTTTGGGTTTCCCTTGGCTTACAAAGTTTCTCTATAATAGGGCATTCATTTTACATTTTCGACAAGGCAAATCTTTCCAAAACTTTTTTTAATTGCATTCTCACAAATCCTTGGTGCTAATTGTCTTAGTTTGATTTTGTAAGGAAATTCTAACGGGTTCAAACTTAAAGATTTTAGTGATCTTAGGAGGGTGGAAATTAAAGAAAATTTGCTGCGACAGGAAAAGTTTCTAAACCCCTTAAATAAAATTAATGCAATTGCTAGAGTTAGGTTATCATATAAAAGTTATTACTCTGCTGGGTTAAAGTGAGGTTTTGGAAAAATTACACAAATGGTTCATAAATTTTAATTCAATATATAATATTGTTTCTAAATTTTAATTTGTTTAATATGATTTCTGAACTATCAGTAAGTGTTTAGTTTAGTTTTTAGACTGTATGAAAATGTTCAATGTCATTGTTTCATTATTTTAAGTTGATGAAATCTATTAATTTGGCTTTCAATCTATTAAGTTTAAATGATGGGTAAAAAATGGTTAATACCACAAATAATCCCAAATTAATACACTTTTAATAAATCTACTCTTCGTTAGTTTCCGTAACATTTGACTGTCAAATTGCTAATTTGGATGACATATAATAATTGACGGGTGTATTAGTTTGGATTTATTCTCAATTTATCATATGTATATCAGTTTCTAGTTTTTCATGATATTAATTCACTTTCATGAAAACTAGCAAAAGATAAAATTATCACAAATGTACTAGTTTGAGATTTTTGACTGTCAAAAAATTAGTTTGGGATAAATTCGTTATAGGTATATTAGTTTGGGTTTTTGATGGTTACAAAATTAATTTAGGGTAAATTTGTTACAAATATATTAACTTGAATTTTTTTTTGGTATTAATCCTAAAAAAATGGCTACACGTGGATTATCCACGCAAGATATTCATTTTAAATACAAATGTAGTAATTTATGACATGTTTACACCGTGATTTTCTTTTCTTTTTAAGAGTAGATGAATAAAAAGATGAACATATTAACTCATCATTTTCAAAATCCAACTTAGCATATAATAATCATTGTCAACACATAACATCTAATTTGTCATTTGAGCAAAAGGAAGGACCACATTGAACTTTACCCATAATTCAAAGACTATATTGAACAAATATGACATTATACATTGGACTAAAGCTTAGGAACCATTTATACCATTTTCCATTTAAATTTCATGAATAAATAGGTTGTCAAATTGGACATATTACCCTTGAAAAGAAGATGAAAAAATGATTTCACAGTTGTTATTCCGCTGAAATAAACCTACGAAATATCGTAGTTTCTCTAGGGCATTATTTTGCTTGTTTAAATATTTGCATTAGAAAACCCATTGCACGAAGCTAACCCCCAGGCCAAAATATCGAGGGAATCGATCCGGGCATACCCAAAGGCTAGAGAGCTAAGGCCCTCATATCATGAATCGAAGTCCCATGTATGTCATGATTTTCCAAAATATTTCAAAAGAAATTTACAGTCGTTTTCTCTAAGAAAAAAGGCCATGAAAAATTCCAAAGTATGTCATTTGCAAATTTCAGGGAAAAGTCCCATGTATGTCATAAATATATTAATTGTGACATATTTACTCATAACTTTTTACAGTTGTTTTCTCTAAGGAAAAAGGCCATGAAAAATTCCTAAGTATGTCATTTGCAAATTTCAGGGAAAAGTCCCATGTATGTCATAAATATATTAATTGTGACATATTTACTCATAACTTTTTTTTTTGTGATACTCAAAATTTCAAACTTATACTAACCTGACACATTCATCCTTTATGAAGATTTTATCAATTAACATTATTAAAAATCTTGTGTGGCTGCTTACATGGATGGCAAAAGACAAACGATGCTGAAATGATGTCTTCATGTGAAAGATATGCTAAATCATTGCATGTTTTTCCTCTCTTTTTATCTTTTTTTTTTCCCACCTCCTTGTTCTTCTTTCTTTTCCTATGGATGCGTGTGCCCTTTTATTCTGAAAAAACGTTCTATGATCTTCTTTGAGCAAACGGAAGGAATACCAAGCAAATTCGAATTTCGAAGTTCCTAACTTTGTTGAGCTTTAATGATCTTTTTAGATCGAGGAGCATCGAGTTCGACCCAAGACATGGATAAGGATTTTACTCCGGTCAATGTGCATGCGAACCTGGTGAAGAGTTTGCTCGATTCATTTTCTTCCCAAGGGGGCTTCCTGGACTAGATTCGAATTTGCTTGGTCTCATGGGGTTTTGTCTCCCATAGGATGGCGATAAGGGGAACTAGTCTCCGAGTTTGCGCCTCAGATTTAGGGGTCGGCTGAGGATTCCTTCAAAGAAGCAGTCAAGTATAGCTGAAGAGAAATCAACATTGGAACGGTGACGATGAGGCCGGTGGCGGCGCACGCGCCGGCCAGGTGCAGACCAAAGAAGAAGACAAAGGACAAAAGAAAAAAACAAAAAGAAAAGAACAGACAAACATACGATGAGTTGGCATATTTTTGCCACACGAGCAGTGTCCGCACAAACGCTTTTTGCTGTCCATATAGGCAGCCACGTAGGAGTTTTAGCGATACTCATTGATGGAATCTTGACAGAAAGTAATTGTGTTACATAGGTATAAATTTTGAGTTAGTATATCACTCTTCATAGAAGATCAAGATCTGCTATACATATTTACAAAACCATACTAAAACTCGTTTAATTCAAATCTACAATATAATACACACACGCATGAGATCAAAAATGAATTTTATCTTTTTAACAAAACTTCATATGTATGAGACATAGCAAATATCAACTGTCCCTTCCATTGATTAATCTCATCAATTCACATATCAATGGTCTATTCCATTAATTAAGTTCATTAGTTCACCTATCGATGGTATATTTTATTGATCAATCTTATACCACACATCGATGGTATCCAATTGATCCATCTCATTAGATTACACTTAATGGTCTTTTCCATCGACTAATTTTTGCTAAATATCAAACTAATGTCACAACACTATGCCTAATGATAAGGTGATCAAGATTTCCCTTTAGCAAGATCTTCACCTATTATGGGCAGGTAGCTTAGTCTAGAAGGATATCCCAAAACTAGTATGCATATCAAGAAACTTCTAACTGGGTTTCATAGTGATAAAGAGCATCAACCTATCATAATCCAATACCAAAAATTAAATCTGAAATTGATCATAATCATCAAAATATATATATTCTTTCACATTTCAGTTCTTTCCATGAAACCAATCTTGAATCAGTATCATAAATCGTTTTCACAATGCCAAACATCAATCCTTTTGTAAATAGAATACCTTTCAAAAATTGGATTCACAAATCAATAGATATACCATTTTTGCAATCCCTTTCGTAAAGCATTTCTCAAACCATTTAATAACAATATACTCATAAATCGTCCCAAAAATGCTTCCCTTGTCATTTCAAATAATAAAAAATGTAATAAATCTCCTATCCAAATTTTCATGCATCAGATATGCAACAAACACCACATTTTCCTTTTAACAAAATCATACTTTACAGATAATATGCCTAATCCTTCTCATTTCAAGATATGAGTTTAAGAATTTAAAGAAGAAATAAAACACCACTCACGTGAGAATTCCCAAGACTAAAAAAAATAACTATATAAGCTGATAATCTCGTAATTATATTAATTACATAAGAATCGACGTCAAAACCAATTGAAATACTACTTTAACTAACGATTTAACAAACCACGCTGTTTCAGAGTCAAAACATTCACTAAGGGTTGACAAGAGATCTTAAGAATGGTCAGCCGTGGAAAAAAAATCACGAATGCGAAGAATTACCACTCGCCTGACCAATAGCCACCCACGCAACAAACTTTCTCGTGTTATAACTATTTTCATTGAACTACGTTTTAAATAAGCTTAAACCTAGTTCGTAATTGACGAAATTTGGCTTGAAAGCTCTGGTCTAGTACTGTTTAGCACGTGCACAAAACTTCGAAAATTTATTTCAGGCAAATCGTTAGCCAGAATTGAGTTCCGTTAAATCCTACAACTCCACGACACTCTAAATTATCAATGCCCTATAATTTCTCAACTTAACAATTTTTTAAATTGTTTCTTCATATATTCAATTTCACATGATTTCGAATTTATGCCCTAATTAAGAAAACTACCATTATTAGAAGAACAAATGGCTTAAATCCTTTTCGGGCGTTACGCATCTAAGTAAATCTAATTTGGCGGGACAGCTGTGGCATGTATCTCTTCCCTTTTTCCTTTTCCTTTATTCTTCTTTCCCTTTCTTTCTTTTCTTTTCTTCTTCGTTCTCTTTCTTTCCTATTCTTCCGTGCGCTTCTTTTTTCCATTTTTAAGGGGCAAGAACAACAAGAGTGCCATAACTTTCGTACATCAATTAACTTGTGTGCCATAATTTTTTTTTTTGCTTACTTGAGTGCTACAAATTTGAAAAACCAATCACTTGAGTGCTATGGATGATTTGCCTTGCCGAAAAATCTGACTTAACAATGGATGTCTTATATGTGATTTCTGCACTGATGTGGATAATTTTTTAATATTTTAAATTAGTTATTATTATTATTATTATTATTATTATTATTATTATTATTTTATTATTAATTTTTAACTTTTTCCTTTATTTTCCCTTTTTATAGGGCCGATGACCTAAAAAAAGTGAAAAAAAGGAAAAACAGAAAGATTCAAAAAATTTGAAAAATTCACGTAGAATGATTTGTTAGAATTGGCACTCAAATAATCAATTTTACTCCAATGTGGCACTTAATTGAGAGAAAGAAAAGTTATGACACTCTTACTATTCTTCTCTTCATAATTTAACTTAGCTAAGTACTTTTCCTTCTTTCCTTTCTTTTTAACTAGTCAAACTCCTTTTTTTTCCTTTTATCTTTTCACCTGGTCAATATCACAATAAATGTGTCAAAAAACATGGTTTAGGGTTTTTTGTGGCTCTTCATTTCCCTAAAAATATTTACTTTGGGAAAAGAATAACACAAGTGCCATACCTTTCATACGACGCTCACTTGAGTGTTATAATTTTTTTTTAAGCTTACTTAAGTGCCACATCGGAATAAAATCGATTATTTGAGTGCATTTCTGACAAATCATCATACGTGATTTTTTATTTATTAATTTCCCATCTAATGTGGATTTTTTTAATTTATAATTATTTTTTGAAATTTTTTGATTTTTTAGGGCTAGCGAGGGTCACCGGCAACCCTTGCCAATTGTGAAGCCATCGCCCAATCTAAAAAAATTTAAAAAATGAAAAAAATAAAAAAATTGCTAGATTAGTGCTAGCAAAGTCATGTAGAATGAATAGCATGCATGTTAGATTTTTCGGCAAGGTAAATTGTCGATGACACTCAAGTGATCAAATTTTCAAATTTGTGATACTCAGATGATAGAAAAAAAAATTATGACAGTTAAGTAAGTGCCGCACAAAAGTTATGGCACTTATGCCGCTCTTATCCCCTTCAACTTTCAAAACCTAACAATAATAAAAAAATACAAATTAAAAAAAACAAGTTATGACACTCATATGAATGCCATACAAAAGTTACAGCACTTGCGCTGTTCTTATTCCCTTCAACTTTCAAGACCTAACAATAATAAAAAAGAATATTGTATGTGGCTGAGAGGAAGAAAATACCCCAATCTAAGTAGACCTAATAGTAAATCGGCTCCATCAATTTTAAAAGATGATATGGATTAAGCTTGAAAGTTAATCATAATCAAACCATTAACATTTTATTCATTTAATTTTTTGAAAGCAGCCTCTCTCTCATTACTGCGTTTATACGTAAACGAATGCGGATGGGATGATAATGTTCCTTGTTGCCAGCTAAACATGATCCGCAACTCAATGCGCCAATGTTGCCAACACTGGACTTCTACGTGAAGTTCAATATTAGTGTTAGGCTGTCAAGAATCCTTCGCAAATTTTCAATGTTTAATCTGATCTTGAAGCTCTTCTTAAAAGCAGACTAATGAGTTGGACTGACAGATGACGGGGACAAACCACTCGTGCACATTAGTTAGTGTCACATAATAGCTAGTCATATAAATAGCAACTAACTACTTTTCCCTCTAGATCTCCTGCTATAAACATAAGGATATAAGTGGAAAATTCTTTGCCATGTTTTTAATTACCTTTTGAATATTTTGTGCTTCATTTACATTTGTTTTACTTTCACTGTTCATCAGGAACTCTAAGAAATGCATCCTCAGCGTTGGGACGTGACTTCAAGCACAAGGATATAGCTCTTATTAGACAGACTTGTCTAGAATATGAAGGATGAAGGATACGTTTGATTCAGCTTTTCCAAGGGGCTTTTAGCCTCCAAAGTCCCTTGGGGAAATGCTTGTCCAAGAGGCTTTCAGTCAAATGCTGGCCTTGAAAACGTTGAAATGATTGGGACTAGTTTTGGGCTTTAGCATTGAGCTTTCAGCATTTGATCAAATGTTGAAACTATTTTTTATTTTTCAAAACTATTATCATAAATTTTTTAGTTTTTCAATTTTACCTCTCACTATTCCAAAACTACCCTTGCCTTCACTAGAGTCAGCAAATGGTTTAATATTTTTTAATTAAAAAGAAAAATGAAATCCAAAAGCCCTTTAATAAAAAAAATTTGCCAAACACTCTTTTGCGCCAAAATTACTTTATAAAAGTTTTTTTTTTATCAAACATAATTTGCATTTCCCCAAAACCCTTTACGCCAAAGATATTTGTATTTCCCCAAGGCCCAATTCTAAAGCTGAACCAAACGTAGTAGAAGTAGTTGTTCAGGAGGTATTGACATTTAATTTTTAGATGACGCGTTAATAAAGGTAAGAAAATTGGGATTTGGGTTTCTAATCGTAATATGGCCCATTCTCGAATAAAAAAAATGTCTTATTTATTTATTTATTTCTTTTGGCCAATTATTTATAGATACTTTCCTGTTCATTTCTATCAAAAACTCAAAAGATCATATGGTTGATTTTCGGATTGACTTTTTAGTCAACTCTTTGACTAAAAGTTAACCTCAAGTTAAAAATTGATTTTTTTGCATGAAAAGATCTCTTTTAGCCTTAATATCATTTTGGCCACTTTTGTTTTGAAAAAAATTTAAAGATTTGATTATAAAATTAGCCCTTTTAAAAAAGTCAATTAGATGGTTGATTTTTGATCGAATCTTTGATAAAAAATTGGAAAATATAAAAATTCACGAATCACTTTATTTTTAGCTTCAATTTGACTTTCGCATAAATTTTTTCCAAAAATCACTTAAGAATTTCATTTTTCGAATTTCTCAGTTGTAGGCTCAAAATCGACAAAAATATGAAATTACTTTTGTTCTATTAATATTTTAGCTTAATTCCTCGTATGACATTTGATGTAGAGGTCATTATCCATTCACTCATTCAACTAATTTTGGGATTTGGCATGTAGGTGGGCAAATTGCCATTTTTAGCCCTAATAAGGGATTTAAATCGATTCTTCATGATTTGCATATTGACACTCCTATTCAACTCATTTTCTTGAGTTAGGTTTAAATTCGGGGTCAATTTTGGCAAATTAATTCGAGAACTCACCAATTTGACGGATATAGTTTACTTGAACTTAAGAAATCCAAACTAATGAGCTCCAATTAGTGCAATTCAAGTCGACCCATTCTAGAATAAGATTTAGTTTAATAGATTGAGGTTCAATTTTGACATTGGCCATCGCTTTATTCTGGATGTAAAAGTCACACCCTTATTCTAATATCAATTTGAATGTTATAGGCCATCGTGAATATGGGCAATTGAACTAATTGATATCTTGTTACGTCAATTAAGTTCGATTTTAACTAATTCTTATTTTGAGATAGACAATTGTGAAAATTTGTCCATTTTGATCCTGAACTGAACAAAATTTCTTTTCAAGGACTAAATTGCACCAAAAAAAAAAAAAAAAAAAAACAAAGGGTGAACCAATCGAACCAGCCAAACCTATTTGGACCGGCCTGACCGGTCATTGGTTGGCCATTTCCCAACAAGCCCCCAGCGGTCGACGACCACTATGAGGTGGCTCACCTTGTGGCCAGTGCATCCGTACCTTTATTTTTCAAATTTAAGCAATTGTCCCGGAAATTGATTGTCACCATCCATTGAAGATGCATTGTGACCATTCAAATTAACGTGTGCATAATTAGGGATTAATCAAGTTTGTTAGACTAGGGAGAACAATTCCTAATTCTTGGAAGGATTGCATCTTGTACTAGACTATATACCAACTTTTCCCTCCAAAATCGAGGAAGGGGGCCATTTTTAGATTAGATTTCTCTCTCTCTCTCTCCCCCTTCTATGCGTGCTTGGCCTCCATGCTCGCTGGCGCCCAACCAGCAATCCATTAGCACACCACTCATCCCCTGGCCGTCCCCTCCTTGGTCGCAAGTGTCGCCGCTATTGTCCCTCGCTGGAAGACCTCTAATCAGCCCTCTCTCCTAGCGCCGAAGACCTGCGTGTGTGCCAGTGAGCTTCCTTGAGCCGTTTCATAGCCTATCGGCAGTCCGGCGCTGTCCCTTAGCTCCGACAGCTCGCAATGACAATCCTCTGTTGGAAAAAGTATTAGAATACATAAAATAATAATAATAATTGGAAATACATTACACAAGATTAGAAAATAAAAAGAAATGTTTGAAGCGTGCAAACACTGTCCTTAAGGATAATTCTGCCCCTTGAAGTACAAAACTCGGTGCGTAAGGCTTCAACGGCTATCCTCCCAAGATACAACATACCTTCCTCCATACTCCACACTGAATATTAGAAGGAAACAAAACAACTTTTGTGTATAACCCAGCAAAAAGAAAAGGAAAGATATGAGAACGTATTGTATCTACGAGGATTGTGGTTTGAAGTTTAATTTATATTTAAACAAGAAAAAGAGAGAGTCGTTAGGAGATCGTCATAAATCAATTGGTAATTAAAAAGATGATAGCTATAAAATAATGAAGAGTTTATGAAGTAATAAATCAAAAGTTATAAAGCCGTTAGACGACCATTATACAACCATTAGAAAGTCGTTATATGACCATTAACAAGCCGTTACAAAAATGATGACTTTTATGACGCTCATAATTTCTAATAAATATTTCAAAACTACTGAAATATCTAACATCCTTGACATGCCTTGAAGTCTGGCGGTCCTTGATCAAGGCTTGATCAAGCTCATTCGGTTGCGGTTCGAGAAAATTGCGAAAGTAATGATCTAACACTCGAATGCAATGAAGCGAGGTCAAGTTAGTTGACTGGGGCTAGGATTCAAGGTTTAGGAGGTTTTATATGCTTGAAATCATGGATTATAAATGCTGCAATGGATAATGGATGATCAATGTGTTGATTGTGTTCATTTGCAATTTCTGGAAATTCGTGAGTCCTCTGGACTTAGTTTCTGTTATGGTAGATTCGAGGTCCTAAACCTTGAAATCTCAAGTTAATGTGTTCTGGATAATTGATCTATGTTCAACAAGGTTCGATTTGATATATTATGAGCCCCGAACGGAAGTCGTTTACTAGCTCAAATCCATTTCGAAAGTCTATGCACTGTTCCTGGAAAATTGATTTGTGTTCTGTCGTTGCTGTGATTGTTGGACGTATTTACTATTTTTCGATTTTCTACTGAATTTTGTGCTTGGATTCATAGGTCAAGGTCTTCATGAATTTGTTCAGAATGTTCTTGTCTAAAACATATAAAATTTTTAGGATTTTTGTAGTTGATTTGGTTAAGAAAATCTTCATTAAATCGTCCTTGGTATGGTCCATCTTGTCTACGACCTAACTATTGATTGTCTTGAAATGATCTATTAAACGCATCCAATTGCCTTTGATTGTTCCAGACATCTGTAGAGGAGATCCCGCAAGAAGCTCACAACACTAGATTTTCTATTCATCCTGGAAGTACTAAAATATATAGGGACTTGAGAGAACTTTAGGTGAGTCAACATGGAAAAGGATGTTGTAAAATTCATCGATCAATGTCTAGTTTGCCAGCAAGTGAAAATTGAGCATAAAAAATCAGGTGGACAATTGCAACAACTAGAGATACCTAAATGGAAGTGGGAGCATATTGCTATAAACTTTATAGTTGGTCTATCGAGGACATCAAGTGATAAGAATGTTATATGGGTGATTGTTGATTGATTGACTAAGTTTGCTCACTTTTTGTCATATCAATTCAGTCTTTCAATTGAAGACATGGCAAAGAGATATATTAATGAGATAGTGAAGCTTGATGGAGTTCCAGTAAGTATTGTTTATGATAGGGATCCTAGATTTGTATCTAACTTTTGGAAGAGTTTGCAAGGAGCGTTGGTTAAACTCTTGGATATAACTTTTCATCCATAGACAGATGAACAGTTAAAGAGAATGATCTAGACATTAGAGGATATGTTGAGATCATGCATCATTGACTTTGGTAGTTCTGGGGATGTCTATATTTGATGGATTTTTCTTATAACAACAATTATCATTACAACATTAAGGTGGCACATTTTAAAGCTTTTTATGGAAAAAAATGCAGAGTCCTATTTGTTGGGACGATGTTGGTGAGAAAAGACTAATCGGTCCCGAGTTCATTCAACAGTCTAAAGAGAAAGTTAGGTTGGTTCAAGAACATCTCAAAAAAGCTCAAGGTTGTCATAAAAGTTATGTGGATCTTGAAAGACACAAGTTATAATTTAGTGTGGGGGATCATGCATTCTTAAAAGTTTCTCCTACGAAGGGCGTAATAAGATTTGACACACGTGAGAAGTTGAGTCCAAGATACGCAGACCATTTTTGATCTTAGAAAGGATTAGTGAAGTCGCTTATAAATTGGCTTTGCCATTGGCACTATCAGGTGTTCATAATATGTTCCATGTCTCTTTTTTTGAGAAAATATGTGCCAAATGCTGACCACATATTGGATTTTTCATCGTTGAAGTTACAAGAAAACTTAACATATGAGGAGTAGCCTATTCAGATCGTCAATAAGAAGGATCAAGTGTTGTGACAACGAACTATTCCTTATGTGAAGATATAATGGCAAAACCACACCAAGAGAGAGGCCACTTGGAAATGTGAAGAGAAGATAAGATGCAAATATCCTCATTTGTTTGATAATTAAGGTAGGATCAAATTTCGAGGACAAAATTATTTGTAAGGAGGGTATAATGTAATATTTGAATTTTCAATAAGTGGTGAGACCCACTTTTGTTTTAAAGAAAAAAAAAGAAAAAGAAAATAAAGAGGGTTGAAAAGTCAAATAAAAGGGGGCCTCAACCCTTTTAAGAGAGCCCGAAGTAGTCGGGAGAGAGAAAACGGAAAAAAGAAGAAGAAGAAAAAGAAGAAGAGGAAGAGAGAGGGCGTTTGGTGTGTGTATGCCCCAGACACCTTGCCAAGCCGACTCGACTTGTAATGCAATGCCCAGTAAGTGCTCAAGTCCCCCCTTCGTCCAATCGAAGTATTTTCCAAGATTAGGGCTCAAATTCAAAATCTTGGGAAAATCAGGCGGCGAAATTAGATTTTTGAGTCGTTGAGCTGCGCATTTTTGTAGAAATGATAATTTTTTAGGGTATCGTGGAGCCATAGGATTTTATAGATTTTTGATTTGAGCTTATGGTTTGCTCGAAACAAAATTTCGAAGTTTTCCGCATGCAACAAATAGTATGTGTCCAGCAACTTCAGGCCTTTATTTTGTCGGCTTTTAGCTTGATTTTAGGATAGTTAAGTTGGGATTCTTATAATATGTTTGAAGGGTTTTCTATTGACTAAAAATATGTTTGGAACGGGATTCGGTGGAGAAAGTTATAGCGTGATCAAGTTTTACGTTCAAGCTCCGTGTTGCGAACGGCTTGATTAATTGCTTTGATTATGCGATTTATTATCGCATATGAGTTGTTTTGTTAATTTTTAGTCATAATATAGCTGTTTCGTAGTTGAAGTAGCGTGTTACCCAAATTTAATGTTGTTTCTTGCTAATTTGATGGGATCATGAGATTGATGGCTCAAGTAACGTGTGTTATTTGATTTTGGGGCATCCTCAGATGAGTAGTACTAATTTTTTCTTTGGTTTTGTGAAACTCATGTACTGAGGTAAAAGTAACTCGACATACTTGTGTATAAATGTGAGGACCCATTTGTTGTATAAAGATGGATAGAGTGCTCAGTTTTTTTGAGTTATTATGAGATGATTTGACAAACCTTTCTTGAAGGGTGACGTGTGCTGTTTTAGTACATTTGATTTATGTGATTATATGATGACTATTGAAAGATGATATGGAAATCAAGTGTGATATGAACGGGTAATAGACTAAGTGCTACATGATAACGAAACTTCATGGGAGTTACCTGTAGAGCCTCATAGTCAAGGGCTTAGTGCTACATGGCGACTCAAGTCACTTGGAAGCCACCTCTAGGGCCTTAAACTATTGACATGTATAGAAAATGGGTTAAGTGCTACACTATAACGTAATTTTGTAGAAGCCACCTCTAGAGTCTTGTATTGTTGCTATATGTGGAGTAATGACTAAGTGTTACATGATAACATAAATTCATGAGAGCCACCTCTAGGGCCTTGAGTTAGATATTAAGCATGGAATGAACTGTTGATATGAAATAGGACGAGTTTGATTATTGAACTTAACTAGTGATGCCTATTTTGATATTATGGATGAATAGGAAATTCTGCTATTTGATATAGCCAAGTTGAAGTAATATAAGACGCTTTTTATTCATACAAGTTATTATGTTTTGGTTTGGCATTAATGAGCCATGTCTTTGAGTTTTGACTGTACAATGAGAATGTTTGATATGCTTTGATGGTATGCACTACTCACTGAGCTGTAGTTGCTCATTCCACTAATCCTTCATGTTTTTAGGTCCTAGGATTAGCAACAAGTAGGATGAGAGCGCTACTTGGAAACTTTTGAGAGTTATATTTTGAGATATTTTAAGGAATTGTTTAAATAGTTGTTGTAAGTTGTTGGGTTGGCCGAGTTCTAATTGTACGTATTTTTTTTTTTGGACTATAGAAATTATGATGTTGTTACCAACATGTTAGTTTATTTGATATGTACATATATTTGGAGATATACACTTTGATATTAGGCACTTGCTTATATTTGAGATTGCGTCCTTCATGTGTAAGGACGGCCGTGTCATCCCTCTTACTTGAAGTTTCAAGGTGTGACTTAACCAATTCTTCGTTTGTCGATAGACATCGGATAATATTCAATTTCTAGGATGATTGAGGTCTGGTAACTAGCGGTCCTCAAAAGCCAAAGGAGTGCACATCAACAATTGAGAACCGCAGCTTCTTACTGACTGTCCTTCTCGGAGTCGCCTAAACTAGTCCTCATTATCACTCCTGAAGAGATGCCAACAATTAATCAGCCTCATGAATAGAGATGGTGATAAGAGACGACTTCTAGCTTGTCAAAAGCTGCGATGCTGTAATGATTCCGTTTGTCCCCAAGCTCCATTATCACATGAATAGTCGCCATCCACATGCTCAACGTCAACTTTAAAGCATGCATGATCTTCCATTGCCATCCTCTTGTCTGAGATCCTGGAAGCAAGCTGCACGTATGTGTGATTATTGAAAGCATATAAAATTTCATTTTTTTAGAGACGAACCCGAAGGAGACACTGACGAGAGGTTTTTGGATGAACTCTAACATGTGCAATGCATAGACTCCCCGATGTAAAGATTCCACTTGTCTCCAGGCTCTGCCACCAGATGAATATTTTTCGAGCCCACAGCTCAGGTTCAGCATTTAATGATGCACTATAGCATGGTCGCCCCTCTGTCTGAGAATCCTCAAGACACGCTACACGCGTGTACGAGTTTCTTTTAAACCATTAGATCGCTACTATTGATTCTCGTTTCATATAGATGGGCAAACCAGCGGAGGCATTGTTGGGAGGCTGTCGGAAGATCCATGACATGACAGGTAATGCGAGGCCGCAAGAATGGGATTGTGGACTGCGTCTTGCTCGGTATAAATATACAAGGGTGTGGGAGGCCTGCCTGGAACAACTCTCTCTCATAGAAAAAAATTACATCCAGAGAAGTTAACAAGCCTCCTTCTCTCAAAGATGGCTTCAACAATCGAGACCAGGAAAATTAGCTGCCATTTCCGATCAATCAGCTTGCCTTCTAGGAGCCACCCTCTCGCGACAACCGCAGAGGAGCATTTGTCTAGGCTCAGATCATCAGAAGCGGCGTCCTCGTTCTCATCGGCATCCCAAAGTTTGGGAGAACTCAAGAGCTTGTATGACTGCATCGATGACTTGCTTCAGTTGCCTCTCACTCAACAGGTTCTTTCCCACCTGAGAAGTCCTGCCGAAGAGTCGTTGGACCTTTCTCTCATGCACTTAGACGTTTGCGGGAACGTGAGGGAAGCTTTCTCACAGACGAAGGAATGTATCCAGGAGCTCAAATCATCTTTGAGAAGAAGGAAAAGAGGAGATTCCAGCTTCGCCGTTGACGTAGAAGCATACATCAACTCTAGAAAAAAGTTGAACAAAGTAATCAGCAAGTACTTGAGAAATTTGAAGAAGGAAGGCTCTAAGAAGGCCTCTGACAATGAAGCTACCCTCAGCATACTAACTGAAGCTGGAGAGATCAGCGTTTCCGTATTCGGGTCCCTCTTAAGTTTCCTTGCTCTGACAAGTTCAAGCACGAAGCCTAGAGGCTGGTCCCGAGTGTCGAAACTGCTGGGACCTAAACGCGTATCATGTGACGGAGGAAAGGAAACCACTAAAGTGCAAGGCTTGGATGCCGTCGTGCTCTCCCTCAGATCGAGCAAAGACATCGATAATCAAGTAGGCGATCTGTCAAAGCGATTGGAGGAAGTAGAGGCGAGCATTCAAGAAATTGAGGATGACTTGGAATGCATTTTCAGGCGCCTGGTGAAATTGAGGGTTTCCCTTCTCAACATTGTTAACCACTAGAAAACCATAGTCTCTAGGGATGCCACTTTGACAACCGCATCTATAGTACGATTTTTGTAACATGTACAGCACGGCATTGTGTCATTCGAGATCGACAATCAATATATACATCAAAACCGTCAGATTAATGATCTATCCCATGTCTCTCTCCCGGTATTCCCATAATGATTCTGTTTCTATACACGAGTTTTTGGCTTGACAAAGTTGATCTAAATTATCTATGTGACTCTGGAAAAGGAAAATGAATTACTATCGTCATCTGCGGAGTTTGAGGATAACAAAAATCTGATTGCCTCGCTACCATGTACGAGCTACAGCATGATAGACTGATGCAGCAGAACTTTCTTTTACTCTAGAGCTTAAACGTGTATTGCGGACTGGAATTAGATGCTTCCTTCCAAGCTTTTGGAATCTAAATGTTATATGTAGAGGCGAGACTTACAATCCTTAACAACGAAATGGAAACGGCAACAAAAATGAGACTTTTTGCTTTTTTTAATATTTAGCTCCGGATCTTTTCTCAAGCAGGTCATGTGCTTCGGCAAATGCTTTAATGGAAGCATAGAATGAGACTTTCTGATTGTGAGCCATGCTCATTGTGACATCCCGAAATTTGGCCCCTGTTTCGAATATATGAAGTGGTTATTTAATCGACGCGCTTATGGTTATTTTACTCGGAACTAATCACTCACGAGTTAACTAATCTATTAGGTGAGGCTGTTAAGGGATATAAACGCGACAGACTAGAGAATTCGATCATAAATCAACCGCTCGACCATAATAATCGGCAAGGGTCAATACGACACCGTTATAAATCGATTAGCGAACGGATATAAGCTGATTCGATGGAAGTACGTAGTCGAATTGCAAGCTGTTCCGCATGATTACGATATTTACGTCGAATGGCGAAAAACCAATTTTCTATCGATATTATATTCAAGATACGTAATTGAACCTTCGTGATTACATGACAACCGAGGGTCGTCTACGATTTGAAGATGAACAAACGTGGATCGAAAATTATCGACCACAGGTCAAACGCGCTAAAACCCCTAAAAGCTACTCGATAGATTAGGTCGTACTAAAGTCGCAATTGATCGATTTTAACAATGAAATTTAATTCGGTTTCGGGAATCGAACGTTTGAGCGTGTCACGATTTATTTATTGGATGTCATCTCATTTTTCATCAAGTTGTCGACGATTTCGAAATTTTGCGGAAAAATGATTTTTAGACAAAAAGGAAAAAGGAAATGAAATTCGGATGGGGATGAGAAATTGGGGAAAAGTACCAAAAAAGTCATAAACCTATTGTATTGGTACCAATTCAGCCATAAACTTTTTAATTGAACTAATTATGTCTTAAACTTTTTAATTGGACCAATTTAGTCCTAAACCTTTTAATATTGGTACCAATTCAGTCCATCCAGCCAATTTTGGCCGGGCTGACGCAACAATTTTTATGATTTTTCTAATTATTTTTTTGAATTTTTTATTATTAATTTTCAGCCTTCTTCCTAGCGGTGAGGGTCGCGAAGCCCTCACCTGCCATTGGTGAGGGTCGCGGCCCTCGCTCGGCCTTTCCTAGGGCTGCTGGTGAGGCGGCTTCACCCAAATCTGGCGAGGCCAGCCTCGCCCGTGGCCCCGTGCGAGACCGAGCAGCCCTCGCTTGGCCTCGCCCGGGCCGCGGGCGAGGCGGCTTAGCCCAGATTTGGGCGAGGCCGCCTTCGCTGCGGCCTCGCTCGGCCTCACCTAGGGCCACGGGCGAGGCTGGCCTCACCCAGATTCGGGCGAGGCTGGCCTTGTCCAAATTCTGGCAAAGACGCCTCGCCGACGGCCTTGGGAGAGGCTGGGCAAGGGCCGCGACCCTCGCCGGCGGCAGGTGAGGGCTTCGCGACCCTCGCCCAGTGGTTGGCGAGCCTCTGAGCCTCACCGAAGGCTCACTAGCCACCGTTAGGAAGAAGGCAGAAAAAAAAAGGAAAAAGAAAAAAATTAATAAAAATTAATAAAAAAATCATAAAAATTGCCACGTTAGCGTCTAGCCACCGACTGACGTCCACGTCAGCGTCGTTGGCCAAAATTGGCCAAATGAATTGAATTGGTACCAATATTAAAAGGTTTAGGACTGAATTGGTCTAATTGAAAAGTTTAGAATTGAATTGGTACCAATGCAATATATTTATGACTTTTTTGGTATTTTTCCCTGAGAAATTGGATTTTTCTACCCCAAAAAGGCTTTAATTTTGGGAAATTAGAGTTAATTTGTGATTGGGTGATCAAGATGAGCATAGGAGACTTTTGAGACATGTGTGATGATGGAAAAATTTGAGATAGTTTCCCAAGAGTTGTGATTGGCCCTTGTTTCTCTCTCTCCCTCTCTCATACATGAACAGCCCCCCCTGCTTCTGCAGACTGCTTCTTCCTTTTTGCTTTCATTTTCCCCTCATGTTTTCCCTTCCCCTGGTTCTGGTTTGTTGCGTTTTCCTTCATTGGGCTGCTGCACATCACCTCATCCCATCATAATCTTCATTCCACTATCGCTAGCATCACTCTAGCACCTCATGCCTGCCAACTCCACTGCACCTCAGTCTAGGGGTGTCAAGAACCGAACCGAAAACCGAATTGAACCGAACCGAATTGAAAATTTGATTTTTTCGGTTTAGTTCGGTTTTTGGTTCGGTTCTCATTAAAAGCCAATATTTTTTTATTGGTTCGGTTTTTATCGGTTAATTGAATCGAACTTGTTGACACCTAAATTTTGGCAGCCCATTTAGTCATTAGGGGTTAATTTTATCTTTTAAAAATATTATAATTCAATTGCATAACATATAGTTTTAGGTGCATTTGTTTTTATTTTACATATTTTGCATTTTTTATTTTTAGGACTAGTGGTGGATGGGTTCAAATTAATATTTTCTAAGCTTTAGTTCAGCAGGTCGGGCTAGGCCCATGAAAGGAGATAATTAACCCAAGCCCGTCGTTATTTTTAATTAATTATCTATTGAAAAATTAAGATTTTATGCGATATTATAATGATTTTTGAAAATTAAGGAAATCGCATTATAATCTTATCTTTATCTATAGATGAGAAAATCGGAGGAGAATATTGATGAGATTAGGATTTTCGTGATTCGGAGGTTATCGGCAATCTTTTCGACGGATGAAATTGACAAAAAGATCACATTTTGTTTTGCTATAAAAGAGGCCTACGAGTTCAAAAAGAAAGGGGGGGCTTTTTCGGTTTTGGTTCTGGAGGGGTTTCTTTTGAATCAAAAAGGAAAAAGAACAAAAAAAGTCAAAAAGGAAGAAAGGAGGTTGGATCCATCCGTGCGTGGAGAAGGAGGAAAAGCAAAAAGAAACAAAAAGTACAAAGAAGCGGCAGAGGAGAGAGAAGATAAAAAAAATTACTGTGCTTCTTCTTTGCGGTGCTCCTCCTTCGACGAGACCTTTAGCTGCGACCCCACTGACGGTGCGCCGATCTCCCTCGCCAAGCGACGCCGCGTCGAAGCCCCTGCTTCATACGCGAGCCCTTCCGCTTGCAACCCACGAAGCCACCGCGCGAGCCGCATCGCCGCTGATCCTGCACGCCACCAAATCCTGAAGCTCAGCCCTACGCCAGCAGCCGTGAGCACCAGCATCAGTCTGCCATCTCCTCCCGCGCCGTGTCCGCACCCCATCGCCTTCGCCTTGCTCGTTAGACGTCGCCGCTGCTCGTTGCCTCCGCCCGAGCAACAAACCGAAGCCCCCTGTTCACGAAGCCATCGGAGCCCCAAATCATTCGCACCGCCGCACCTCCGCTTGCCTAGAAGCCGAAGCTCACCACGATCCAGCCGGCCAGAGCCACAGTTGCCGCCCGAGTTGCTCCAAGAGCCGTCGCGCCCACCACCACCGCCTACGCCCGGTGCCCGACGCCCCTGCAGCACCTCCGTCCGCGACCGCTCGGTGTCCGACTCCCCTTTCTCCGCGATCCACCCATTACCCGACGAGCAGCCGCGCGATGCCCATCTGATCGCCCCGCGCCGGCCCACGACTCGTCCGGCCACCATCGCCGAAGTTCCGACGTCGGTGACTCCCCTTGTCGGACCAACGAACATGCTGCCCCCTATTTCCCTTAGGTTGTTTTTCTTTTCTTTTATTTTTTATTTTATTTTATGTTATTTTACTTTACTTTTAGTTAGTTTTATTATTATTGTTTAAGTTGAATATTGTGAGGTGACTTTTAGGTTATAATACTTATAGGCATTATCTGTAGGATTTGTCCCTAAAGTTATTATAATTATTTAATTTGACCTGTAAGACGTAGGGTCATTTTTTTAATTATGATGATTTTTGGGGTTTGTTTTTTTAGTATATTAATTGTTGAATCAATATATTTATTAATTTGATCTGTAAGACTTCAGATCAGATTTTTAATTATTTTGATTTCTTGTCGTGATGTTCAGGGTTAAAAATAACCATTAATTTGACCCGTGAGATAACGAGTTATTTTTTCATTTATTTTAATCCTTTATTTGTTGAATATCTTGTTTGTTTAGATTTAATGTTTGTTTTAGAAAGTCACTAAGAAAAATAAAAAAAATATTCGAATAAGAATTCAGTTTGTTTTAGGAATATTTCTTGTTATTTTGCATATCTAGAATCTAGATTTTATTTCGAATTTAGGAAAATATAAAAACAAAAAAAGTGCATTCATTTAGGTTGTTAGTTTTTTTATTTGAATTGCATGTTTAATTATGTGTTAGTTTTAATTTCAATTTTAATATAAAATATCATGCATATGTCATGTAGAATTAGGGCATGCTCCGCACGTCATTGCATATTAGATCTTTTGCATGTTAGATTAAGATAATGTCTTAGTTTAAATTAGGATTTAATATGAATTAATCCTTAATTTAAATTAGATAGAATTTTAATCTAGCTAGATCATTTTTGCATTTTTTTTTAAATTTCGAATCTCATAAAAAATACAAAATTTGTCTTTGCATAAGTTAGTTTCAATTTTTAAGATAGATTGCATATGAAAATAGAAATATCAAATGCACGTCATTTAGTTTTATTAAGTTCATCTAATTAGAACTTTCTTGTCCTTAGACTAAGTCATTTAATAAATGTCACGTGACATATAACTCGCATATTAAACTGCATGAGGCATGTCATTTTAGTTTAAATAATTTTGTATGTCATTGCATCGCATTGCATGTCATTATAATTAGATCATTTAGATTGCATTTAATTATTACATTTCTTCATGTCATATAGCTTATGTCATGTTGTCACGTCATATTAGATTATTAGCATGCATCGCATGATTTTCATTAAATAAAGTGAAAACAAAAAATTGATTGCTTGTTAATTAGGAATCATATCTAAGACTATCGATGTGAATTTTGATCTAACAACGCAGATGCTTTCGTTGCTTTAAGGTATGTTTTGCAGTATTTTAATTGCTTTCTTAAGTGTTAAATTGGTGGTATGCGCACCTGCATGATCACCTCACACGTTAGGAAGCTAAATTAAAATCAATTCAATTGCCAACATTTTTTTTTTGAAAATTAAAAAGAAGTGGTACCGAAAGGGCACTAGGATAGTCTAGTGTAACCAAGTCCCCGTACCCAAAATCTTTGGTTCATAGGAGTAAGATAATCCTCCCGTTATTTTACTTAGGTGTCTAATCGACCTACCCTAAACTGATTAGTGGCGACTCCTAGATAATAATCTTTTGCATGTCAAAACCCTAAGTTGCGATTTGGTATGGGCTTGGGAGAGCCCGAGCTGAGCTTAAAAACTTAGTAGTCCATCAACCTAGTTTTAGGTGGTACTCTCGAAAAATTGGGTCGCGACAGAATCGAACCACAAACCGATAAAATCAGATCATTAAAAATTCGTTTATGAGCTGAGAGCAAGTAGAGACCGCACGCCCGATATCGCCATAGAACCTGTTGGAGGACGCATCCAGATGCTCTAAGGCCGAGCAATCTCCGAGGGAAGGCACGCTCACGGAGATGTTGTTCTGGGATATGTCCAAGTATTGCAACTTGTTGTAGCTCGAGACATCTACATCCCCAGTCAACTTGTTCCCTCTTAGGGACAGGTGAGTCATGGCACCGCATCCGTCGGACAAAACCCAGGAAACATTGACATTAGACCCCAAAATCTTGTTGAAGGAAAGGTCAGGAACTTGCAAACTCTCGAGCCCCCTGAGGCCGGTGGCACTTTTTTGTCTAGAGTTTTTGAGGTTGTTGCCGGAAAAGTTGAGGACTTTGAGGTTCTGGCAAGGACCCAAGCTGGTGATACCCGAGATTGGGCCGGACAAGGCGTTCTTGGATATATCTAGGCTGCTCAGGATCACACTGCATTTGGATCTGGGCGGGAAGTCTAGAGCGCCAGTGATGTTGGCGACGGTCAGAGATAGAGACTCCAAGGACCCCAGAGTTAGGAGATGGGAAGAAACAGAGCGGAAGTGAGTGCTCAAGCGGAGGTTGGCAAGCTCAATGGAGGCCATGCGGGAGGGCTTGCATGAGACGCCGGCGAAGGCACAGAGGACGATGATGACGAAGCAGCAGCAGCAGCTTGATGAAGAGAGAGGAAGAGGAGAGGGAATAGCAAGAGAGAGAGGCAATCTTGTCTAACAAAATATACGCAACTCAGTTCTTGTCTAATCCAAAGATTAGGTTAAGAGGGTTTTTAATGAGCTATGAAAGAAAAAAAAAAAAAAAAAAAAAAAAAAAAGAAAAAAACCCAAAAATCAAAAGCTGAAAATCAAAAACCGAAAAACCGAACCGAACCGAACTGGACCGTTGACACCTCTGCCTCAGTCCACGTCCAGCCACCACTCCTATCGCCATCTTATCTCCTTCTCACCGCCAGCAAACACCACCAACATCCAGCTCTTTCGCGTTTAGCATTGCCCGCCAGCAGCCTCGCCATCACCACTCCACCCACCATTCACGCTTAGCAACCACTAGCAATTCCATCCCCATTGCCTGCAGCTCCACCTCCACGTCTAGCACCAGCAGCCGAGCCTTCCCTCCCGACCCCCTTTGGCTGAGAGCTTGGAAGGACCGCCACCGCTGCCGTTGAGCCCCATTCGATTCATGAGTGGCACATCCTCAGTGCCGTCGCATCGCCATCATTGTTGAAAACCCATGAGTTAACTTCCTAATATTTGATTATGCCCTTAATTGCACTTAGGGGTGATTAGATTAGCACTAATAGTGGTTAATCTTACTTAAGCTTAGTTTAGTTTAATTGAGATTAATAATGGTTTAGTTTAATTTTATTTGTGATTAGTTTAAGTAACTACGATTAAGTTAAATAATCACAGTTAGATTAATTAATTGAGTTTAGTTTAATTAATCACAATTTACTTATTTTAATGGTCATTTATTTAATTAATCACAATTAGCGTAATTAGTGATAGATTAGTTGTTACGTAGAATTTTATGCTCGTTTTCTTGGATGAAATTATTTGTGATTTTGATTGTTTGCACATTCGATATTATGTGGTTGATTGCTTAGTTGATTGCTTGATGGTAGATATCGATTATTATTATAAAACTTGGTTTCATAGGCAATTAAATGGAAAAATGTGAGGTGTCGGGTTTGGACGCCAAATCTTACGTGCTAGATAAAACCGTGGAGTTTTAAAATGAGAGTGTACTAAGTTTGACGGTTCGATTTTGAATACTTGACCACGCATGATTATTTTACCGGGATTTTTAAATATGGAGAAATTGCCAAGTATATTATTTCAAAAAGAAAGTGTTGTGTTCTCGGTTATTAAAGTGGGCTCGATTGATGATGTGCGTGAGTGGTTTACTTAATTGAATCTGTCACCCAACGGAAGCTTGGGGACGATGCCCGAGTTTATCGGATGCTCGGCGGGGGTCCGGATGTCGAGTCGCGGTTGAGGCCGGACCGAAGCTCCTTAATAGAATGCTGTTTGGGCAGGAGTCCTAGACGATGCCATGCCTGACGGGGTGGGACGACACCTGGTTGGGCCGAAAGACCGCTGACACTTGTGCTGGCCGTGGCCCAAGGGGTCGTAATAATTTTAACATGTGTGTCGACAATGCACGTGAATTTCTCGTTTGTGTTCTGATTATTAATTATGCATGTTACTTTATTATTACTGTGGGAGACCTACTAATGTGTAGGGATGCGCCGAGGATAGGTGAGTTTATGTTGGGCGTGTGCTTAGGCCGCCTTCGAGACGAATTTGCGTTCTAATTGAGGCTTAGGGATTTTAACTTGATGAGATTTTATCTCACCCCATCGTTGTCAAAATATTTTCAGGTCCGTAGAATGGAGATTCGCCCGGTCTGTTTTGGGGTCCCCTGGGAGATGGAGGTAGAGACTACTCTCTATCCTATCCCCAAGACCAATCAGTTTCACGAGTTACTAGTTAGTGCGGTGTGGGTAGATGAGGGTTTGGCGAAGGTGGTGACCATCGCTTCAAGGCGTGGTTTATTACGAAACCAAACGGCGATTGGGAGGGTCCCCTCCATGGTTTTGATGGACCACCTGCCGAGATCGTGGATGGGCAGGATAGTGACCCCATGGATATTGACATCCCTGATGGTGTCATAGTGGATCCAGATTCCGAGACCGAGACGGAGGGGCCCGAGAGCCGTGCTCACCTGGCGACGTGCCCATCTTCGCGCTTGGGTATTAGAGCGGATGTTTGGAGCTGGTGTAGTTGGAAGTTAACACCGACCTTGACCCTTTTTGCTAGTAGGTCGCGTAGGAGTCCCTTTTGTAGTAGGTTTGTACATATGAAACTCCTCGGGTTAACCTGATGGTATATAAATCGTAGTTTGTGAAAAATCGTCCTTGTGTTTTACTATCCCTACTATTATTGTTTCATTGGATGTTTAATTAAATTCATTTCTGTATGCGTTTAATCGAAAGATAGAAATAAAATGGGTCGACGACGCGTCCTGGGACATCACATTTTTAATCGACTGCTGAGGGATGTTCGCATGCTTGGGTTCGGGGCGTGACACTCATGCTGCAGGTCCTGCTTTCGAGCTGCAGCCTTCTCGACCAAGTCTCAGAAAATTGCTGGATTAGGCAATATATGCATCTCCGGCTAATTTAATTTTAGTGTCCAGGAAATATAAGCATATAACCCATTCTTTGTTTGTGGATAGTCATCGGATGATTGATGATTTCTAGGATGATTGAGGTCCGGTAACTAGCGGTCCTTAAAAGCCAAAGTAGTGCACATCAACAATTGAGAACCGCAGCTTCTTACTGACTGTCCTTCTCGGAGTCGCCTAAACCAGTCCTCATTATCACTCCTGAAGAGATGCCAACAATTAGTCAACCCCATGTATAGAGATGATGATAAGAGACGACTTCTAGCTTGTCAAAAGCTGCGATGCTGTAATGATTCCGTTTGTCCCCAAGCTCCATTATCACATGAATAGTCGCCATCCACATGCTCAACGTCAACTTTAAAGCATGCATGATCTTCCATTGCCATCCTCTTGTCTGAGATCCTGGAAGCAAGCTGCACGTATGTGTGATTATTGAAAGCATATAAAATTTCATTTTTTTAGAGACCGCGAACCCGAAGGAGACACTGACGAGAGGTTTTTGGATGAACTCTTAACATGTACAATGCATAGACTCCCCGATGTAAAGATTCCACTTGTCTCCAGGCTCTGCCACCAGATGAATATTTTTCGAGCCCACAGCTCAGGTTCAGCATTTAATGATGCACTATAGGATGGTCGCCCCTCTATCTGAGAATCCTCAAGACACGTTACACGCGTCTACGAGTTTCTTTTAAACCATTAGATCGCTACTATTGATTCTCGTTTCGTATAGATGGGCAAATCAGCGCAGGCATTGTCGGGAGGCTGTCGGAAGATCCATGACATGACAGGTAATGCGAGGCCGCAATAATGGGATTGTGGACTGCGTCTTGCTCGGTATAAATATACAAGGGTGTGGGAGGCCTGCCTGGAACGACTCTCTCTCATAGAAAAAAATTACATCCAGAGAAGTTAACAAGCCTCCTTCTCTCAAAGATGGCTTCATCAATCGAGACCTCGAAAATTAGCGGCCATTTCCGATCAATCAGCTTGCCTTCTAGGAGCCACCCTCTCGCGACAACTGCAGAGGAGCAGTTGTCTAGGCTCAGATCATCAGAAGCGGCGTCCTCGTCCTCATCGGCATCCAAAAGTTTGGGAGAACTCAAGAGCTTGTATGACTGCATCGATGACTTGCTTCAGTTGCCTCTCACTCAACAGGTTCTTTCCCACCTGAGAAGTCCCGCCGAAGAGTCGTTGGACCTTTCTCTCATGCACTTAGACGTTTGCGGGAACGTGAGGGAAGCTTTCTCACAGACGAAGGAATGTATCCAGGAGCTCAAATCATCTTTGAGAAGAAGGAAAAGAGGAGATTCCAGCTTCGCCGTTGACGTAGAAGCATACATCAACTCTAGAAAAAGTTGAACAAAGTAATCAGCAAGTACTTGAGAAATTTGAAGAAGGAAGGCTCTAAGAAGGCCTCTGACAATGAAGCTACCCTCAGCATACTAACTGAAGCTGGAGAGATCAGCGTTTCCGTATTCGGGTCCCTCTTAAGTTTCCTTGCTCTGACAAGTGCAAGCACGAAGCCTAGAGGCTGGTCCCGAGTGTCGAAACTGCTGGGACCTAAACGCGTATCCTGTGACGGAGGAAATGAAACCAATGAAGTGCAAGGCTTGGATGCCGTCGTGCTCTCCCTCAGATCTAACAAAGACATCAATAATCAAGTAGGCGATCTGTCAAAGCGATTGGAGGAACTAGAGGCGAGCATTCAAGAAATTGAGGATGACTTGGAATGCATTTTCAGGCGCCTGGTGAAATTGAGGGTTTCCCTTCTCAACATTGTTAACCATTAGAAAACCATAGTCTCTAGGGATGCCACTTTGACAGCCGCATCTATAGTACGATTTTTGTAACATGTACAGCATGGCATTGTGTCATTCGAGATCGACAATCAATATATACATCAAAACCGTCAGATTAATGATCCATGTCTCTCTCCCGGTATTCCCATAATGATTCTGTTCCTATACACGAGTTTTTGGCTTGACAGAGTTGATCTAAATTATCTATGTGACTCTGGAAAAGGAAAATGAATTACTATCATCATCTGTGGAGTTTGGAGGATAACAAAAATCTGATTGCCTCGCTACCATGTACGAGCTACAGCATGATAGACTGATGCGGCAGAACTTTCTTTTACTCTAGAGCTTAAACGTGTATTGCGGACTGAAATTAGATTCTTCCTTCCAAGCTTTTGCAATCTAAATGTTATATGTAGAGGCGAGACTTACAATCCTTAACAACGAAATGGAAACGGCAACAAAAATTAGACTTTTTGCTTTTTTTAATATTTAGCTCCGGATCTTTTCTCAAGCAGGTCATGTGCTTCGGAAAATTCTTTAATGGAAGCATAGAATGAGACTATCTAATTGTGAGCCATGCTCATTGTGACATTCCGAAATTTGGCCCATGTTTCGAATATTTGAAATGGTTATTTCATCGACGTGCTTATGGTTATTTTAGTTGGAATTGATCACTCACAAGTTAACTAATCTTTTAGGTGATGCCGTTAAGGGATATAAACGCGACAGACTAGAGAATTCGATCAGAAATCGACCGCTCAACCATAATAATCGGCAAGGGTCAATACGACATCGTTATAAATTGATTAGCGAACGGATATAAGCTGATTAAATTGAAGTACGTAGTTGAATTGCAGGTGGTTCTGCATGATTACGATATTTGTGTCGAACGATAATAAACCGATTTTCTATTGATATTATATTCAGGATATGTAATTGAACCTCGCGATTACATGACAACTGAGGGTCGTTTACAATTCAAAGATGAACAAACGTAGATCGAAAATTATCTACCACGGGTCAAACACGCTAAAACCCCTAAAAGCTACTCGATAGATTATGTCGTACTAAAGTCGCATTCGATTGATTTTAACCACGAAATTTAATTTGGTTTCGGGAATCGAATATTCGAGCGTGTCACGATTTATTTATTGGATGTCGTCTCATTTTTTGTTGAATTTTCGACGAGTCCGAAATTTTGCGGAAAAATAATTTTCGGACAAAAAGAAAAAGGAAATGAAATTCGGATGAGGACGAGAAATTGGATTTTTCTACCCAAAAAGGCTTTAATTTTGGGAAATTATATTTAATTTGTGATTGGGTGACCAAGTATGAGCATAAGAGATTTTGAGGCATGTGTGATGATGGAAAAATTTGAGATATTTTCCCAAGAGTTGTGATTGGCCATTGTTTCTCTCTCTTCCTCTCTCTTTACTCTCCCCCTCTCTCATACGTGAACAGCCCCCCTCCTTTTGCAGACTGCTTCTTCCTTTCTGCTTTCATTTTCCCCTCACGTTTTCCCTTCCCCCTGGTGCTGGTTTGTTGCGTTTTCCTCTATTAGGCTGCTGCACATCACCTCATCCCATCATCATCATCATTCCACTATCGCCAGCATCACTCTAGCACCTCATGCCCGCCAACTCCACTACACCTCAGTCCACGTCCAGCCACCACTCCCACCGCCATCTTATCTCCATCTCACCGCCAGCAAACACCACCGACGTCCAGCTCTTCCGCGTTTAGCACCGCTCGCCAGCAGCCTCGCCATCACCACTCCACCCACTGTGCACGCCCAGCAACCACTAGCAACTCCATCCCCACCGCCTGCAGCTCCACCTCCACGTCTAGCACCGGCAGCTGAGCCTTTCTCCCCCTTTGGCCGAGAGCTTGGAAGGACCGCCACCGCCGCCGTTGAGTCCCGTTCGATTCATGAGTGGCACGTCCTCA
Source organism: Eucalyptus cloeziana (assembly GCA_014182715.1). Lineage (NCBI taxonomy): Eukaryota > Viridiplantae > Streptophyta > Magnoliopsida > Myrtales > Myrtaceae > Eucalyptus > Eucalyptus cloeziana. The sequence continues at coordinate 16,656,449 of CM024639.1, read as the reverse complement.
ACGCCATCGCGTTGCTGTCACTCCGAGCCTGCCGCCATCGAAAACCCATGAGTTAACTCCCTAATCTTTGATTAGGCCGTTAATAATTTTAATTGCGATTAGTTTAAGTAACTACGATTAGGTTAATTAATCATGGTTAGATTAATTAATTGGGTTTAGTTTAATTAATCGTAATTTACTTAATTTAATCATCATTTATTTAATTAATCACAATTAGCGTAATTAGTAACGGATTAGTCGTTACATAGAATTTTACGCTCGTTTTTTTGGATGAAATTATGCGTGATTTTGATTGTTTGCACGTCCAATATTATGTGGTTGATTGCTTGATGGTAGATATCGATTATTATTATAAAACTCAGTTTCATAGGCAATTAAATGGAAATATGTGAGGTCACGGGTTTGGACGCCAATTCTTACGTGCTAGATAAAACTGTGGAGTTTTAAAATGAGAGTGTACTAAGTTTGACGGTTCGATTTTGAATATGTGACCACGCACGATTATTTTATCGGGATTTTTAAAATATGGAAAAATTGCCAAGTTTATTATTTCAAAAAGAAAGTGTTGTGTTCTCGGTTATATTGTGGCAATTAAAGTGGGCTCGGTTGATGATGTGCGTGAGTCATCACTTAATTGAACTCGTCACCCAACGGGGGTTTGGAGACCATGCCCAAGTTTATCGGATGCCCAACGGGGGTCCGAATGTCGAGTAGCGGTTGAGGCTGGACCGAAGCTCCTTAATGGAATGCTGTTTGGGCAGGAGTCCTAGATGATGCCGTGCCCGACGGGGTGGGATGACGCATGGTTAGGTCGGAAGACCGCCGACACTTGTGCTAGCTGTGGTCCTAGGGGTCGTAATAATTTTAACACGTGTGTCGACAATGCGTGTGAATTTCTCGTTTGTGTTATAATTATTAATTATGTATGTTACTCTATTATTACTGTGTGAGACGTACTAACGTGCAGGGATGTGCCGAGGCGAGGTGAGTTTATATTTGGCGTGTGCTTAGGCCGCCTTCGAGGCGAATTCACGTCCTAATCGAGGCTTAGGGATTTTAACTTGCTGAGTTTTATCTCACCCCGTCATTGTCAAAATATTTTCAGGTTCGTAGAATGGAGATTCGCCTGATCCGTTTTGGGGTCCCCTAGAGATGGAGGTAGAGACTACTCTCTATCCTATCCCCAAGACCAATCGGTTTCACGAGTTAGTAGTTACTACGGTGTGGGTAGATGAGGGTTTGGTGAACGTGGTGCCCCATCGCTTCAAGGCGTGGTTTATTATGGAACCAAAGGCGGTCGGGAAGGTTCCCTTGCATGGTTTTGATGGAGCACCCGCCGGGATCGTGGATGGGCAGGACAATGACCCCATGGATATTGACATCCCTGACGGTGTCGTAGTGGATCCAGATTTCGAGCCGGGGGGGCCCAGGGAGCCGTGCTCACCTGGCGACGTGCCCATCTTTGCACCTGGGTATTAGAGCGGATGTTTGGAGTTGGTGTAGTTGGGAGGTAACCCCGACCTTGACCCTTTTTGTTAGTAGGTCGCGTAGGAGTCCCTTTTGTAGTAGGTTTGTACATATGAAACTCCCCGCTTAACCTGATGGTATATAAATCGTAGTTTGTGAAAAATTGTCGTTGTGTTTTACTATCCCTACTATTATTGTTTGACTCGGTGTTTAATTAAATTCGTTTCCGTATGTGTTTAATCAAAAGATAAAAATAAAATGGGTTGGTGACGAGTCCTGGGACGTCACATTTTTAATCGACCGCTGAGGGATGTTCGCATACTCGGGTTCGGGGTGTGACACTCATGCTGCTGGTCCTGCTTTCGTGCTGCAGCCTTCTTGACCAAGTCTCAGAAAATTGCTGGATTAGGCAATATATGCATCTCTGGCTAATTTAATTTTAGTGTCCAGGAAATATAAGCATATAACCCATTCTTCGTTTGTCGATAGTCATCGGATGATATTAGATTTCTAGGATGATTGAGGTCCGGTAACTAGAGGTCCTCAAAAGCCAAAGGAGTGCACATCAACAATTGAGAACCACAGCTTCTTACTGACTGTCCTTCTCGGAGTCGCCTAAACCAGTCCTCATTATCAGTCCTGAAGAGATGCCAACAATTAGTTAGCCTCATGAATAGAGATGATGATAAGAGACGACTTCTAGCTTGTCCCTAAGCTCCATTATCACATGAATTGTCGCAATCCACATGCTCAACTGCAACTTTAAAGCATGCATGATCTTCCATTGCCATCCTCCTGTCTGAGATCTTGGAAGCAAGCTGCACGTATGTGTGACTATTGAAAGTGTAACGCCCTGGGTCTCAACTGTATATATATTGTCCACTTTGGACACTGGGCAGCCCATATTACCCAAGAAAACACGTATGTATAGCTAGAGGGCCCACTGTATATATATTGTCCGATTTGGACACTAAGTCTTATGGTTTTGTTCTTCTCGGGACAGCCCATACTATCCCAAGAAAACAGTTATACAGTTAGAGGGCCTATTGTCTTATAAGGTGGCTCAGAACTTCCTCCCTAGGCGATGTGGGACAAGAGAGAGGACCTCTTCCTTGCGCACGTCCGGGGACCGAGGCGCGGAAACACCGCCGACACTCCTCCCCGCGCCCCGCCGCTCGGGCTGTCACAGAAAGCATATACAATTTCATTTTTTAGAGACTGGGAATCTGAAGGAGACACTGATGAGGGGTTTTTGGAGGAACTCTAACATGTGCAATGCATAGACTCCACGATGTAAAGATTCCACTTGTCTCCAAGCTCTGCCATCAGATGAATATTTTTCGAGCCCACAGCTCAAGTTCAGGATTTAATGATGCACTATAGCATGGTCGCCCCTCTGTCTGAGGATCCTCAAGACACGCTACACGCGTGTACGAGTTTCTTTTAAACCATTAGATCGCTACTATTGATTCTCGTTTCGTATAGATGGGCAAACCAGCGCAGGCATTGTAGGGAGGCTGTCGGAAGATCCATGACATGACAGGTAATGCGAGGCCGCAAGAATGGGACTGTGGACTGCGTCTTGCTCGGTATAAATATACAAGGGTGTGGGAGGCCTGCCTAGAACAACTCTCTCTCATAGAAAAAATTACATCCAGAGAAGTTAACAAGCCTCCTTCTCTCAAAGATGGCTTCATCAATCGAGACCTCGAAAATTAGCGGCCATTTCTGATCAATCAGCTTGCCTTCTAGGAGCCACCCTCTCGCGACAACTGCAGAGGAGCATTTGTCTAGGCTCAGATCATCAGAAGCGGCGTCCTCGTCCTCATCGGCATCCCAAAGTTTGGGAGAACTCAAGAGCTTGTATGACTGCATCGATGACTTGCTTCAGTTGCCTCTCACTCAACAGGTTCTTTCCCACCTGAGAAGTCCCGCCGAAGAGTCGTTGGACCTTTCTCTCATGCACTTAGACGTTTGCGGGAACGTGAGGGAAGCTTTCTCACAGACGAAGGAATGTATCCAGGAGCTCAAATCATCTTTGAGAAGAAGGAAAATAGGAGATTCCAGCTTCGCCGTTGACGTAGAAGCATACATCAACTCTAGAAAAAAGTTGAACAAAGTAATCAACAAGTACTTGAGAAATTTGAAGAAGGAAGGCTCTAAGAAGACCTCTGACAATGAAGCTACCCTCAGCATACTAACTGAAGCTGGAGAGATCAGCGTTTCCGTATTCGGGTCCCTCTTAGGTTTCCTTGCCCTGACAAGTGCAAGCACGAAGCCTAGAGGCTGGTCCCGAGTGTCGAAACTGCTGGGACCTAAACGCGTATCATGTGACGGTGGAAAGGAAACCAATGAAGTGCAAGGCTTGGATGCCGTCGTGCTCTCCCTCAGATCGAGCAAAGACATCAATAATCAAGTAGGCGATCTGTCAAAGCGATTGGAGGAACTAGAGGCGAGCATTCAAGAAATTGAGGATGACTTGGAATGTATTTTCAGGCGCCTGGTGAAATTGAGGGTTTCCCTTCTCAACATTGTTAACCGCTAGAAAACCATAGTCTCTAGGGATGCCACTTCAACAACCGCATCTATAGTACGATTTTTGTAATAGAACAACACGGCATTGTGTCATTCATGATCGACAATCAATATATACATCAAAACCTTCAGATTAATGATGTGACAACCTGAATTTTCAGATTTCATTTTTGATTAAATAAATTGGGCATTTCGTCGACATGTTGATTCGACAGAGATATGTGATCAAAGTGTGGGTGATTCCACCTGATTGCAAAATTCTCATCGATCGGCATTAAATTGATTTTCTGTCGATTTGGGTACCTTGTGTCTGTAGTTGAAACCTTGAGATTTTCACGATAACTGAGATTCGTCAATGTGTTGAAGATGCACTATGTAACTCGAGATAAATTGATCATGGGTCAATTGCACAAAAAATTCCTAAAAACTACCCGGTATACTGGATCACGCTAAAATTGCATTGGATTGAAATTAACCACGAATTTGAACTCGATTTCAGAAATTGAAAGTTTTGTCATGTCACGATTTATTTTAGGAATGTCGACTCATCCTCCGAAGATTTTTCGGAGATTCTGAGATTTTTACAGAAAATCGTTCGAACGTTGCGGAAAATTTAACGGAAATTCGGATGGGCTCAATTGAAGGGAATTCCGACTTCCCGACTGAGCTACTTGACGACAGGAAAGTGTGGAAATTTTTGAGGACTTTTCTTCATCAATTTTGGACTTTGAATTTGGAGATTCGGCGATGAAATTGAAGTTTAATTTGAGGAAATGGGAGCTTGGACTAAGGGCTGTATTTTTGGACTTTAATTTGGACTAATTATGGATTTGATTTACAAGAAAGAAATGAGGACAAAGAAGATAAGATTATGGACTTTAAGGGGGACATGAAATTAATGGAGGGGATTAAGCTTGTTGACTACTTGTCTTGGCTTCTCAAGCACGCTCGGCTGCCCTCCTTCTTCGAACTTCTTCTATTCTCTTTTGTTTCTTCGTTGCTGCCTCTGTTTTGCTCTCTCATTCTCAAACCAGCGAAATCTCAAGCCGTCCAGCCCATCTCACCTTGGCACATGGAGTCAACAAATTCAGAAAAGCTCCCCCAAAGTTGACCTTGTTTCCACCGAGGCACCACTCTCCTTCTCCACCATCGGCTGTGGCCATTTGTCGAGGATTCTGCCCCCACCATCATCAGTCAACAACCAAGCTCCCTCTCTCCTTAATCGACCACCGAGTGAAGCCCAGCCCGTTCGCTCCATCATCTTCGAAGTTGCCACGTTTCCTCGCTGCATCGACGTCCCTGCAAGAGCAGCTTCTTTGTGCGATCCCATCTCCACCGCTTGGGTTTTTGTTCAGTCAACTCCATGCCAAGGAAGCCCCACCGTTGACATTCCGCATCCTCGCAGCTTAACCGAAGCCAATTCCTCTTCGTGCAGCTCCATCCATTGCGTGTCTTCGGCCCAACGTCAAGTCCAGCGAAGCTGCTTCTTTCGAAGCCTGTCTTCAGCCCATCTTCACTACTGCAGTCCACACGAGTTTCGTTTAGGCCCAGCAACTCCCATAAGCCATGCAGCAGCCTAGTAATTTGAGGCCTAAGAGACCAGCGAAGCCCATCTTCAGTAGCCTTTTTGAAGCCCAGTGAATTCTTGAAGCCCAAGCCTGCGATTTTGAGGCCCAAACCCAACTTTTGCCGCAAGCCCAGTCCAACGCAATAACAAATCTTAGTTTGGGCTGAGATTTGTTTGGCCAAGTTTAGGCCCGGTCCGAGTATCCGCCGATGCCGCCAAAAATTTGGATTTCAGCCGCGTCGCGCTGTTGTCGCGGTGAACCGGTTTTCGCGATACACCGATGAGTTTATTCACTAAACTCTTCTTAGTAGGCTAATGACGTCTAAGGGGTGTTTAGATTTATTTAAGTGCAATTAGTTTAATTATTATTTTATTAAATTAGGATAGTTAGAATTAGTTAAATAGGTGGTTAGAGACTATAATTAGTTAAGTTAGTATTTTGTTATTTAGTTAGAATGGTTAGGATAATTTATTTAGTTCAATAGGTGGTTAGATTAAATTTATTTAGCCTAAGTTAGCATTTTTTGTACCTAATTTATTTATTTAATTAATTTCAGTAATTATTTAATTATTAATTATTTTTCCGGAAATTAGGCTGGGATAATCGGAGACTAGAATTTTGTGCTTATTGCAATGATGTGGTTAAATTCTACTATTGAGTGTTAAATTACATAGATTGAGTGCTGGTTGAATTTTTGGACATTTATTCCAAAAATTTATAAAATTCGTTATTTATTCAGAAAATCCTGGGTGTCGGGTTTTAACACCGAAATCGGTTTTATATACTATATAAACCAGTGGGATTTGGAAGAAAATGTAATGAATCTTTCGGGTTCAATTTGACCGTATACCCACACACGACTATGTTTCGAGATATTTTTAATACGAAGAAAATAGGCCAGGACTACTATTTTAATCGAGGCATTTGTGTGCAATGCACAGTGTCCTGGGCTAAGATTGAGTGGTCGTGTGTTGGTTAATGTGAACCCATTCGAGCGTTTAAGCCAGACGTTACTAAATCCCACTTTCGGGTTACCCATGCATTAGGGTAGTGGGTCGCAGTAGATTCTGGACCTAAGCTCCTTCAGGATAGCTGTCTTTGTGACGTAGCCGTTGTCACGCCCCCAACCCCGAGCGCGTGCCCATCCCTCTCTAGTTGATAAAATTTGCGACTTCCCAGGACTAGTCGCTGACCCTTTTTATTTTATTGCACAAGAGGAAGCGAATTATAAATCCCCTGACAGAAACCATCTCAGGATAGAAAAGCAGGACAACAATTTCACAAACAAACATGCCTTTCTAAACATATGCTAAGTCATGCATAAGAGTCTATGATCAAAAGATTACGAAGGACTGTTTTCCAAAAGAAGCGATTCTATTCGACCTATACTTCAAATCACCTTCTCTCTGGTCTAGGTCTTCCACTTGATGACCCTAAAAATGGTTATACAATAACCAGTGAGACAATGTCTCAGCAAGTCCATGCTCTAAACCCCAATTAGGAGGGAAATACGCTAAGAAGCATCATAAGCACACAATCACACAATCAACGAGACTTACCTCGTCTCAGTTCCACCCTACAAGTCAGTATAGTTCATATCACAAACCAGAGCAATATTCAAGCTCAATTAGATGGGAACGCAACACTCAATTCTCAATTCAGTACAGGGGTCCTGATTATAGGGTCAAATCATGATAATACGTCCCATACCGTGTCACACAATTTTGTCTCATAATCCGACACATTCAACTCAACTCATCATGTGTTCCTAGTTTTAATCTTGGCATATAGCACGGCCTACTCTCTGTTCGGCGGTCTTTTGGCATTGCCGGACATTATCTCACCCCATTGAGCACGACACGTCTCTTTATCAGACGGCTTTCTCGAAGGAGCATAGGGTCCAGAATCAACTGCGATCGACTTCTTGTTATCTAGGGGGCATCCCAAATAGGGGTAACGTCCAGCTCAACAGCCTGGGACGATTTCTCTTAACCAAAACACGATCACTCAATTATGGCCCAGGGCACCATGCATTACACTCAAATGCCTTAATTAAAATGTTGGATCTGGCCTTTTTCTTCTTATTAGAAATATCCAGTAAAATAGTCGTGTGTGTGGGTACATGATTAATTTGATCCAGAGAAGGTGATATCCTCCAATTTATAATCCCACCGTTTTATATCGTATATGAAATCATTTTTGGTGTTAAAATCTAATACCCGGGATTTTCTGAATAAATATTGGAAATTCACAATTTTTGGAATTAAATACCAAAAATCCAATCAACACTCAATTTGCATAAATTAACACTCAATTGCATAAAGTAACCACACCATTGCAATCAGAACGAAATTTTGGTCACCAACTATCCCGGCCTAATTTCCTAAAAAATAATTAATAATTAATTAATTTAGAAAATTAATAAAATAATTCAATTTAATTTCTAAAAATACTAACCTAGGCCAAAATTATTAAATTAAATACCAATACGGACCCGGAGGAACACGCGGACGTTGCTGCTGGGCGAAGACACTAAGGAATGAAGCAGGAATTTTCAGTGGAGATGCAAGGCCGTTTGGTGGGTTGAGCTGCAGTGAAATGTGGCCTAAAGCAGAGAATTCAACCTCGGTGGTTGCATGGGTTGGCTTGTTGACCGAGAGAAAGCAAATCGTGGACGTGTGGGTGATTTGGTGAGTGGAGAGGTGGAGCGGATGATGGATGATGAAGATGAGACGATGGGGATGGGTTGCTCCACTTCGGTGGGTGGCTGTCTCGAAGGAACCGGAAAGAAGGCAGGGGTCAAAGGAAATAAAAAGAAATGGAGAAGCAACAGCCTTCGGTGGTTGAAAAATGAAGAAGAAAGTGAAAACAAAACAGGAATTGGTGGAGATGAAGTCGGCGAGAAGACGGAGGGCAGCTCGATGGTGTGTTGGAGAAGTCACGGTGGGGCCAAAAAATCAAGAACTTAGCCATTCAATTTAATGCTTGTCCCCTCATTAAGTTCTAATAAGAATATCCCACAATTAAGCCAATTTAAATGTCAAAATTTCAGCCCCTTGCCAAAATTCCGAATTTCACTTAATTTAGCTTCAATTTCTCACTCAAATCTCCAAATCGAGGTCCAATTTCATCGAAGAAAAAGCCTGTACAAATTTCTACAAGTACCCAATACTCAAAGGCTCGGCTAAGAAGTCGAAATTTCATTTAATTTGGCCCATCCGAATTTTCATTACTTTTTCGCGACGTCCGAATCGATTTTCCGTAAAAATTCCGGAATCTTTGAAAATTTTTTGGAGGCTGAGTCGACGTTCCTAAAAGCTCGTGATACCACAGAACTTTCAATTTCTAAAATTGGGTTCAAATTCGTGGTTAATTTCAATCAGGCATGCTTGTCGCGACCCAATTTTTCAGGTTTACCACCTAAAACTAGGTTGATGGACTACTAAGCCTTTAAGCTTAGCTCGGGCTCTCCTAAGCCCATACCAAATCGTGACTTAGGGATATTGACATGCAAAAGATCATTATCTAGGAGTCGCCACTAATCGGTTTAGAGTAGGTTGATTAGACACCTAAGTAAAATAACGAGAGGATTATCTTACTCCTACGAACCAGAGATTTTGGGTACGGGGACTTGGTTACACTAGATTATCCTAGTGCCCTTTCCGTACCATTTCTTTTTAATTTTCAAAAAAAAATGTTTGGCAATTGAATTAATTTTAATTTAATTTCCTAACGTGTGAGGTGATCATACATATGCGCATACCAACCAATTTAACATATCAAGAAAGCAATTAAATAATGCAAAAACATATCTTAAAGTAACGAAAACATTTGCAATGTTAAATCAGAATTCACATCAACAATCCTAGATATGATTCCTAATTAACAAGCAATCAATTTTTTTGTTTTCACTTTATTTAATAACAAAAATCATGCAATGCATGCTAATAATCTAATATGACATGACGACATGACCTAAACTATATGACATAAAGAAATGCAATAATTAAATGCAATCTAAATGATCTAATTATAATGACATGCAATGTGATGCAATGACATGTCAAATTATTTAAACTAAAATGACATGCTTCATGCAATTTAATATGCAAGCTATATGTCACGTGACATTTATTAAATGACTTAGTCTAATGACAAGAAAGCTCTAATTAAATGAACTTAATAAAAACTAAATGACGTGCATTTGATGTTTCTACTTTTAAAAATGCAATCTATCTTAAAAATTGAAATTAACTTATGCAAAGACAAATTTTGTATTTTCTTTCATGAAATTCGAATGTAAAAATGATCTAGCTAGATTGAAATTTCTAAATTAGGATTAGGTCATATTAAATCCTAATTTAAATTAAGACATTATCTCAACCTAACATGCAATCTATTTAATATGCAATGACGTGCGGAGCATGCTCCAATTCTACATGACATATGCATGATATTTTTCATTTTTAACAATGTTCGAAATTTAAAAATGCCACGTAATTAAACATGCAACTTGAATTAAACAAAAACTAAAATCCTAAATGAATGCATTTTTTGTTTTATATTTTTTAAAAAAATCTAAAATAAGATCTATATTCTAGATATGCAAAATAACAAGAAATATTCTAAAACCAATTGAAATCCTAATTCAAACATCTTTTTGATTTTTCTTAGTGATTCTCTAAAACAAGCATTAAATCTAAATCTTAAATCTAAATAAACAAGATATTCAACAAATAAAGGATTAAAATAAACGAAAAAATAACCCGTTATCTCACGGGTCAAATTAACGATTATTTTTTAACCCTGAACATCACGACAAGAAGTCAAAATAGTTAAAAATCTGATCCGAAATCTTACGGATCAAATTAATAAATATATTGATTCAACAATTAATATGTCATAAACAAACCCCAAAAATCATCACAATTAAAAAAATGACCCGACGTCTCACGGGTCAAATTAAATAATTATAATAACTTTAGGGACAATTCCTATGAATAATGCCTATAATAAACAAATACCAATATTCCAAATGGCACAACAATAGCAAAACTTAAAAAGGTAAATAAAATAAATGAAAGATAAAAGTAAAAGTAAAAAAAAAACAAATAAACAACCTAAGGAAAAAAGGGCCTTGGATTGTCGGTCCGGCGAGGGGATTGATGGCGGCGGAGCTCCGGTGATGGCGTGGCGAGCAGCACGCCGGACGAGGGAGGAACTCCGGCGATGACACGGCGATGACTGGCAGAGGCCGGCAAAGGGCGATCGGTTGGGCGTCACTTGGCTGCTTGTCAGGTGGTGGGTGGATCACGGTTCATTGGGTCCAGGCGGGACGGAGACACGGCAATCGGCGTTCGGACGACTCCGGACCTGCTTATGTCGAGCATGAGCAGAAACGAGATGCTGCAGGCTGGGTCGTGGAGGTGAATGGCGGAGCGGGGCTCAGGCTGAGCTGGGCGTCGCTCGGGTGTGGGGTTGAGCTGGCGGATCGCGGGCGAAGCTAGGCGTCACTCGGGCGCGGCGATGGGTCGCGGGCGAAGTGGGCTCATCCGGGGTGGGTCTCCGCTTGTCGGTGAAGGGGCGGCGTTCGGAGCTTGCGGAACGGAGCGATCGGCACGGCGGTCACATCGGCTTTGGGTCTTCAGTCGGGAGGTGATTGGAGGCTATGGCGGGGTGGGCTGAACGTCGGGGCAGATCGCGGCGGAGTAGGCAGCGTCGGCGCGGAGCTGGGGCTCGTTCGGGGATGACTTGCAGGCGAGCGATCGACACGGGTCGCGGGCTGCGCGTCGGGACGGATCTCGGGGCGTCAGCAGAGGCGAAGGCGCGGCGGCGCGAGCACAGACACGGTGGGCAGCAGCAGCAGACGTCCGGCACGGGGGGGGGGGAGTCCGGCGAGGCGACGGTGGCGGGCCAAACTCACACACCGCCGACGAAGGCTTCCCCCTCTCGTGGGGAAGATGAACGCTTGCGCAACAAGGGGGAATTCTTTTTTTTTTTTTACCTTTTCTCTCTCTTACCTCACTCTCTCACCCTGTTCGCACGTCTCTTCCTCCCTGCCCCACTTCTGTAATCACAGCTTTTCCTTTTTGACTTTCACTTTTCACCTTTTTTTATTTTTTTTATTTTCTCTTTGATGTCCAAAACACCTCCAAAAAAACCGAACAAAGCCTCCCTTGCCAATTGATTGAACGTGACTCTTTTATACACCAAAAAAATGCATCCTTGTGATATATTTCATTGCTAATTTTGCTCGTGTAAAATTCTATTGAATATATCATTTCGTCCTGCGCAATATTTTTTTCTTCGATCAAAAACAAATTCCCTTTTTGCGCAAAATATGCATCCCTCAATGTATATTACCTAAATCTATAAAAAAAACTTTCCTAAACTACATGCCATGTGATTTTTGTTTTGTTTTGTTTTTTTTTTTTTTTTTTATTTAGCAAAATCAACTCCAAAAATTTAGGTGTCAATAGCTGCCTCTCTTTAAAGGTGAGCTCACAGAGGTTGCCTTTAAAGATAAATTGAGACCTAAATTTTGGTCATGCTCATGCAATGAATGATTTTTTGTTGGAACATGAATTCCATTTTTTTAATGCAATTAATATGATGCATGGAAATACTAATGCAAATGATAGATGAACTTACCTGGAATAACTTACATTTGAGGATGATAGAGTAATTCGAGGTAGTGGGTGTTACCTATCTAGGACCCGTACCATTCTACGGTCGCCTAGAATAGTAACATGACTTTGTGACGATGCTGCTTTCCTAGGACTCGTACCATTCTACGGTCGCCTAGTATGGCCGAAAGGAGCTGCTTTCTCAGGACCCGTACCATTCTACGGTTGCCCAATACGGCAGAAAGGTTTTGTAAGGAACTACTTTCCTAGGACCCGTACCATTCTACGGTTGCCCAGTGTGGCAGAAATGAGCTGCTTTCTCAGGACCCGTACCATTTACGGTCGCCCAATACGGCAGAGAGGTTTTGTAAGGAACTGTTTTCCCAGGACCCGTACCATTCTACGGTTGCCTAGTAGGGCATAAAGGTTTTGTCTAGGACCCGTACCATTCTACGGTCGCCTAAACGGGGATTCATTTTCCAGGACCCGTACCATTCTACGGTCGCCTGAATAAGGAATAGGTGTTGTCGAGGACCTGTACCATTCTACGGTCGCCTTGACGGAAAATTGATTTTTCAGGACCCGTACCATTCTACGGTCGCATGAATGGGGAAATTGTTTTTCAGGATCCGTACCATTCTACGGTCGCCTAAACGGAGGTTTACCTTCCAAGACCCGTACCATTCTACGGTCGCCTGAATAGGGAAATAAGTTTTGTCTAGGACCCGTAGCATTCTACGGTCGCCTGAATAGGGAAATAAGTTTTGGGGACGACTCCAACGAGTGTCGGTGTACTCAAAAGGGGAAATACCTGTATAACGACAAGTATTTAAGGTGTAGATAGAGATATACTTACCTGATGACATTTCTGTTCATTGTTAGGGATATGTCTCTTGTAAAGATGGGCCTTGGGCTACGAAAACATGCCAGGATAATATAAAAGGACAACTTGACCGAGTCAAGTGTCAAGAATGGGTAGAGATATACTTACCTGATGATATCTTTGATTCTTTGGAATATGTCTTCTGGAACTTAGATATCCTGTGGAGGCCTCTCACCTCCTGGTAGAAATAAATTTTGGAACATCAATGATGCACCTTGAATGTTCATGATGGTTTCTCATCTCCTCATATCATGAGGCATTTTGAAAGGAACCTGAATGTTAAGACCACTTGGGTCTTTGAGAAAAATTATCTGTCAAACATGATTAGAGCAAAAATGCATTCACCAAAGAAATAAGCAATTAAGGCTATTCTGGAATGCATACTTCAAAATCTACTGAAGCTTTTATCAATTCAATCAAGATTCATGCATAATGACTTTTGCATCCAAATTTCCACTAGAGAGAATTATCATTCAAGACAATTTTCACTCATGACATGGATTTCTTAAGAATACTAAATGAGAGACTTTCGGTTAGAAAGGACTTTCAACTCACTCTCATTTAGAATGACTATTTTATGAGAATCACTCAATTTTATCATATCGACATGGGTCCGAGTATTCTCGCAAGCGGTACGATCTTACCAATCTGAGAGGTCTTTAACAAAGATCATAATGTGGGTTTGGTCAACGGCTTAACAAAGGGGACTCTTTGAGTAAAGGCAATTGAAAGAACAGTTCTGTAATCATCTCCAGGTTTACAAGTCAAGAACCTTGCAAAATGAGAAAGAAATAGTCTTGCTCGCACTTTTTCGAGCGATACTCATAAACATATGAATTACCATGTTAATTCAAGTGCCATAATTAGAAGAGACTTTGCAAGGGACGTAACATAGACCGGGTTAATGGGTTGAGAAACGAAAGGATCACTAGGCTCAAAATATGTGTGAAGGGTGAGAGTTGATGATCATCTTGGCATTGCCACCAGTTTTCTTTTTCACCATCGAGGATTGTCTTCATGAAGTGCCCCATTGTTTGTAAAAACTCAGCATTTGAGTTCTTTGAGTATTGCTCCATTGGGATTCAACTCTTACAATTGACAGTCACCTACCTTGACTTTCTTTTTTCATTTATGGGCATTGGCCTTGCTTTTACTAGGCACACTGCTTTTTATGCCCCTAGTTCTCATGCATTTTTTCTTCACTTCTTTTTTCATGGGCATCGGCCTTGCTTTTACCAGGCACACTGCTTTTTCATGCCCTTAGTTCTATTTTGAATTCAATTCTTGCGCATAATGTATGCGTCAAACAATTACACTTTAAATGACACTAGAACTTTTCAAGAGCCTTCATCTGCCTTTTGCCTTGCCCCAGTGTGAGGGTTGATCATCAACTGGGTTTAAAAGAAATGAAACTGCAGGCTCAAGTGGGCTATGCAAAGGATATAGGTGTATAGGATAGAGAAAGAAATGCTCTTTGTCATCCTAAGGCACTTAAATTAACACATGAATTCAATGTAATAGCATGACTTGAAGATTGATGCAAGTGAGAGCAAGAAAATTTCAATTCATTGTCCTCACCTCATGATGCCATTTGATCTCTTAGTTGCCTCGATGTGGGGTGATTCTTGACAGGTGTGATTTGAAAATAATATCCATAAGTGTATGGGCTCAAAAGGGTTAAGCAATGGATCACTTGTAGTGTTTGTGATAAAGAAATGAATTGCCTCTCATCATTTCAGTTGCCGTACCTTTTGCGAGAGAACTCTTTACCTTATGGATATGAACTTCCTACACTCATCTCACGAGTGTATGAATATGGGACTGTGTATAGGATAAGGTTTGCCTTTCATCATCCCAACTCGTCTCATTTAATAGGCTCAATCAATTTCCGCATCATTCATTAAATTAATCCATCTTGATGCTCTTTAGTGGAATTGGTGGATAAAACATGTAAGAGTCATCATGCAAAATCCTTTTTTTTTTTTTTAAAACTCAACAACTTTAAGCATGTCAACTTCAAACAGTTTTCTATACTGCAAAATGATTTTAAGCATTCATTCAAAGATTCCTCTACAATAGGAATTGCCTCAGCAGTTGATGTCTTTGGATTGTCGCTATCATTCAAGGCTGAAAATCCACTTTTGCCCCTGCACAAGAGAACGTGCATCAGTATGATACTATGCAACATCAATTCAAATTGCACATCCATTTTGGCTCGGGTCGAGATTTTATCCTGGTTGGGTCACTACCAAAATCTGTCATGCCCACAATCTTGTCAGATCAATTCCTTATAAATGTATCCTTGATAGTTGGGCCGATTGCAACCTAGTATACTTTTTCAAATGCCTTCTCATCAGACCGAAAAAGTAATGCTCTGAAACATGAAGTAAATGAGTTAGAAAATTAAACAGAGCTAACCTAATGCATGCTTTTGGAAATGGCTTGAAAAATGATTTTAAAAAAAAACAATGAAATGTTTTTTTTTTGTTTTTGAAAATAATTTTAGGAGGAAGCATGAGAAAGTCCAGCCCTTAGGATTTCTTCGTGGATGATATTTTTTCATGGTTGGACATCGTCATTGGACTGGTTTGGTATACCCCATCATGTCCTCAAAATTGAAAATAAAATTGTAATTTCATTGAATAGAATCAAATGAATTACATTATTGGAATGGAAATTGTGATTCCTAACCCCTAAAAAGAGGAAAAAAAAATCGAAAATGATTCCTAAAAAGCAATAAAAAATTCTCATGCAGGAGAATGTGCTAGGTCACTCTTCATGGTCCACGTCTTCCAGAGGTTCTTCATCAATGTCTCCCATGACAAAATCGTCTAATAGGCTTGTGATTCCTCCTAGGGCGTCATCAGAGTTCTCTATCTTTGGAGGCGTTAGATCGTCCATGTCATCCCATCCACTTGGAACTATGTTGCGGGAGTCAAAGTAAAAGCTGGGAGGAGTCGAATACTTCACCAGGTAATCAAACTTGCCACTAGGCTGCCCCAGAGTGTCCATCACTTCCACTTCATCTTGCCTCATCTTAGAGACATTGTCAGGCTTGGTTTTTTCGATAGTGACCAACAATGGGTCATCTTCCAGGTCAGGCATATCGCCATTACTCATTTGGGTCTTGCCTGATTGCTTCAGAACTACTGTCTCAGGGAGAGCAGGTGCAGGAGTCAAATCCGCTCGGAGGGATTGGATTTGAGCTGTCATGAATTGCATAGAGGCGAGCAACTGTCGGAGTTGGTCTTCCATAGTGAAGATACGATCACGCATTTCAGTTTGGTCGGCCATTCTAGCTCTTGATCACCTAAGGAAAAAAGGGAAATATGTAAGAACAAGGTATAATGAGAAAACCAATCCATGACAACAATCTATTTTTTTAGTCAAGAAAAGTCCACATATAAAAAGGATTTTCTAAAAATGGACTAGAAAAACAAAGACATGGGATGCCCCAGTAGGGACGGAATTTTTTTAAAACATGAACTAGGAAGAGCCAAGACATGAATTGAAAACAAATTTCCAGTTTTTTTATTTTCCAAATGATTCGTTGCATGGCAATTTCCTCATTTCATTTTTAATTGACAAATGAATTAAATTAATGATTGACCTAGATTGTCATGGATCGAACAAAATAAATTGCATGGTATAGGGATAGAAGACTTACTTTACCAAATAAAATCAATGGCAATCACATAGACATGCACATGAAACGTGAGGCTCGATTTCTATCTAAAAAGCTTAACAAAGTGGAGCTAACAGGGTGATCTGATCGTTGCAGTTTCGCATTAACTTTAGGTCCCCTTAACTCCGGGCTCAGTCGAATGGAATGTCCAATAATCACGGAGTCTCGCGGATATGGACAAAACACATTTCGACACAATGAAAAACTTTCGGGGAAGAGAAGGTCAACCTCTACATAGCAGTCTCGCTTTGGAGGAAGAATACTTCTCAACACCATCCTAGAAATCCTATCGTAGCCCAGGTTGGACCGTAGGTTGTGTGTGCAAATAGTGTGGTGCTAAAGTAATAAAGCATGCACAACAGTTTAAATGCAAATGGCACTTCTAATTGGAAAAATAAATCATTCATCCCACACTCCAACCTGCAAGACAAAGGTTAGCAAAAACTACTCACCTTATACCTCCCATCCGCAAGAACATTTAACACCTTAGAAATGTTAGGAACATACCTGGGATCCTTGCTGCCGAACAAAAACATTTTTCAAAAGAAAAGAAAAATTGGCCTAAGTCCACTAAGTGTTTTAACACAAGTCCCTAGCGGAGTCGCCAAGCTGTCGCGACCCAATTTTTCAGGTTTACCACCTAAAACTAGGTTGATGGACTACTAAGCCTTTAAGCTTAGCTCGGGCTCTCCCAAGCCCATACCAAATCGTGACTTAGGGATATTGACATGCAAAAGATCATTATCTAGGAGTCGCCACTAATCAGTTTAGAGTAGGTCGATTAATAACGGGAGGATTATCTTACTCCTACAAACCAGAGATTTTGGGTACGGGGACTTGGTCACACTAGATTATCCTAGTGCCCTTTCCGTACCATTTCTTTTTAATTTTCAAAAAAAAAATGTTTGGCAATTGAATTAATTTTAATTTAACTTCCTAACGTGTGAGGTGATCATACATGTGCGCATACCAACCAATTTGACATATCAAGAAAGCAATTAAATAATGCAAAAACATATCTTAAAGCAACGAAAACATTTGCAATGTTAAATCAGAATTCACATCAACAATCCTAGATATGATTCCTAATTAACAAGCAATCAATTTTTTTGTTTTCACTTTATTTAATAAAAAAAATCATGCAATGCATGCTAATAATCTAATATGACATGACGACATGACCTAAACTATATGACATAAAGAAATGCAATAATTAAATGCAATCTAAATGATCTAATTATAATGACATGCAATGTGATGCAATGACATGCCAAATTATTTAAACTAAAATGACATGCTTCATGCAATTTAATATGCAAGCTATATGTCACGTGACATTTATTAAATGACTTAGTCTAATGACAAGAAAGCTCTAATTAAATGAACTTAATAAAAACTAAATGACGTGCATTTGATGTTTCTACTTTTAAAAATGCAATCTATCTTAAAAATTGAAATTAACTTATGCAAAGACAAATTTTGTATTTTCTTTCATGAAATTCGAATGTAAAAATGATCTAGCTAGATTGAAATTTCTAAATTAGGATTAGGTCATATTAAATCCTAATTTAAATTAAGACATTATCTCAACCTAACATGCAATCTATTTAATATGCAATGACGTGCGGAGCATGCTCCAATTCTACATGACATATGCATGATATTTTTCATTTTTAACAATGTTCGAAATTTAAAAATGCCACGTAATTAAACATGCAACTTGAATTAAACAAAAACTAAAATCCTAAATGAATGCATTTTTTGTTTTATATATTTTTTTAAAAATCTAAAATAAGATCTATATTCTAGATATGCAAAATAACAAGAAATATTCTAAAACCAATTGAAATCCTAATTCAAACATCTTTTTGATTTTTCTTAGTGATTCTCTAAAACAAGCATTAAATCTAAATCTTAAATCTAAATAAACAAGATATTCAACAAATAAAGGATTAAAATAAACGAAAAAATAACCCGTTATCTCACGGGTCAAATTAACGATTATTTTTTAACCCCGAACATCACGACAAGAAGTCAAAATAGTTAAAAATCTGATCCGAAATCTTACGGATCAAATTAATAAATATATTGATTCAACAATTAATATGTCATAAACAAACCCCAAAAATCATCACAATTAAAAAAAATGACCCGACGTCTCACGGGTCAAATTAAATAATTATAATAACTTTAGGGACAATTCCTATGAATAATGCCTATAATAAACAAATACCAATATTCCAAATGGCACAACAATAGCAAAACTTAAAAAGGTAAATAAAATAAATGAAAGATAAAAGTAAAAGTAAAAAAAAAAAAATAAACAACCTAAGGAAAAAGGGCCTTGGATCGTCGGTCCGGCGAGGGGATCGATGGCGGTGGAGCTCCGGTGATGGCACGGCGAGCAGCACGCCGGACGAGGGAGGAACTCCGGCAATGAAGGAGGAACTCCGGTGATGACACGGCGATGACTGGCAGAGGCCGGCAGAGGGGGATCGGCTGGGCGTCACTCGGCTGCTTGTCGGGTGGTGGGTGGATCACGGTTCAGTGGGTCCAGGCGGGACAGAGACGCGGCAATCGGCGTTCGGACGACTCCGGACCTGCTTATGTCGAGCACGGGCAGAAACGAGCTGCTGCAGGCTGGGTCGTGGAGGTGACTGGCGGAGCGGGGCTCAAGGCTGAGCTGGGCGTTGCTCGGGCGCGGGGTTGAGCTGGCGGATCACGGGCGAAGCTAGGCGTCACTCGGGCGCGGCGATGGGTTGCGGGCGAAGCGGGCTCGTCCCGGGTAGGTCTCCGCTTGTCGGTGAAGGGGCGGCGTTCGGAGCTTGCGGAACGGCCCGATCGGCACGGCGGTCGCAGCGGCTTTGGGTCTTCAGGTCGGGAGGCGATCGGAGGCTGAGGCGCGATGGGCTGAACGTCGGGGCAGATCGCAGGCGGAGCAGGCAGCATCGGCGCGGAGCTGGGGTTCGTCCGGGGATGACTTGTAGGCGAGCGATCGGCACGGGTTGCGGGCTGCGCGTCGGGATGGATCTCAGGGCGTCGGCAGAGGCGAAGGCGCGGTGGCGCGAGCACAGACACGGCGGGCAGCAGTAGTAGACGTTCGTCACCGGGGGCGAGTCCGGCGAGGCGACGGTGGCGGGCCGAACTCACACACTACCGGCGAAGGCTTCCCCCCCTCTGCGGGGAAGATGAACAGTTGCGCAACAAGGGGGGAATTCTTTTTTTTTTTTTTTTACCTTTTCTCTCTCTTACCTCACTCTCTCACCCTGTTCGCACGTCTCTTCCTCCCTGCCCCACTATTGTAATCACAGCTTTTCCTTTTTGACTTTCACTTTTCACCCTTTTTTTGTTATTTTCTCTTTGATGTCCAAAACACCTCCAAAAAAACCGAACAAAGCCTCCCCTGCCAATTGATTGAACGTGACTCTTTTATACACCAAAAAAATGCATCCTTGTGATATATTTCATTGCCAATTTTGCTTGTGTAAAATTCCATTGAATATATCATTTCATCCTGCGCAATATTTTTTTATTTGATCAAAAACAAATTCCATTTTTGCGCAAAATATGCATCCCTCAATGTATATTACCTAAATCTATAAAAAAAACTTTCCTAAACTACATGCCATGTGATTTTTGTTTTGTTTTGTTTTTTTTTTTTTTAGCAAAATCAACTCCAAAAATTTAGGTGTCGACAGTGCTTTTAGCGTGACCTAATCTACCGGGTAACTTTTAGGAATTTTTGGTGCAATTGACCCGTGATCAATTTATCTCGAGTCACATAGTGCATCTTCGACATATTGGCGACCTTCGGTTGTCGTGAAAATCTTGAGGTTTCAAATACGGACACCGGGTATAGAAATGACAGAATAATTGGTTTAATGCCGTTCGATGAGAATTTTGCAATTAGGTAGAATCACCCACACACTAATCACATATCTCAAGCGAATCGACCTATTTCTGGTCTCTGATCGATTTTTGACGGTGCCATAATGACCCTTGCAGATCGACTCGGTCGAGCAGTCGATTCTTGGTCGAATTCTCTAGTCCATTACATTTAGATTCCTTAATTGCTTTCCTAGATAAACCAGTTATCTTGTAAGTGATCAACTCAGAGAACAGTATTATCGGCACGTCAACGAAAGGCCCGATTTATTTAATCGAAAACGAAATTTGAAAATTTAGGCTGTCACAGCTGTGCTCTATGGGGAAGAGACAATGCCTGGCTATATGAGTAGACTGCCGAAGATGGATGTCGACAGTGCCTTGAGTGGCTTGATTAACAATTGGAACGCATGATTATCTGAGTTTGAAGCGCCTGATTATGAGTCAAAACTGTGTGGCATGGTATGAGATGTGTCATAACGGTTTGGTCTTATAATCGAGACTCCTGTGATTGATTGGGCCGAGACCCCTATAGTTGATTGAGAAAAGCAATGTGTTTCAATTGACGTATGCATTAATTATATGCATTGTGATATGAATTGTGCTGACGTGCAGGAAGGGACTGAGGCAAGGTAAGTTTCCTGTTCTAATTGTGTGGTTGTGTGGCTAGAGCGGTCTTAAGCGTATTTCCCTCTTAATCGGGGTTTAGTGGGTGGATTTGCTGAGACATCGTCTCACTAGTTATTGTATAACCATTTTCAGGGTCAACGAGTGAAGGACCTGGAGCCGAGAGAAGGTGATCTAAAGTGTAGGTCAGTTAGGACTGCTTCTTTTTGGGAAAGGCAGACCTTGTAGTCTTTTGGGTCATAGATCTTGTACATGACTCCATGTGAATTTAAAAGCATGATTGTTTTGAATTTGTGTCTTGCTTTTCTATCCCGAGATGATTACTGTTAGGGAATTTATTTTAGCTTCCGCATATGTAATAAAATAAAAGGGTCAGCGACTCGTCCTGGGAAGTCGCAAAATTTTATCGACCAAAGAGGGATGGGCACACACTTGGGGTTTGGGGCATGACAAATGATCTATCCCATGTCTCTCTTCTGGTATTCGCATAACGATTCTGTTTCTATACACTAGTTTTCATTTTGACAGAGTTGATCTAAATTATCTATGTGACTCGGGAAAAGGAAAATGAATTACTATCGTCATATGTGGAGTTTGGAGGATAACAAAAATCTGATTGCCTTGCCACCATGTACGAGCTACCGCATAACATATTGACATGGCAGAACTTTCTTTTATTCTGCAGCTTAAACGTGTATTGTGGATTGGAATTAGATTCTCCCTTCCAAGCTTTTGCAATCTAAATGTTATATGTGGAGGCGAGACTTACCATCCTTAACAACGAAATGGAAACGGGAAAAAAAATTAGACTTTTTGCTTTTTTTATATATTTGGCTCCGGATCTTTTCAAGCAGGTCATGTGCTTTGGAAAATGCTTTAATGGAAGCATAGAATGCGACTACCTGATTGTGAGCCATGCTCATGCTGCAGGTCCTGCTTTCGTGCTGCAGCCTTCTCGACCAAGTCTCAGAAAATTGCTGGATTAGGCAATATATGAATCTCTGGCTAATTTAATTTTAGTGTCCAGGAAATATAAGCATATAACCCATTCTTCGTTGATCAATAGTCATCGGATGATATTTGATTTCTAGGATGATTGAGGTCCGGTAACGAGCGGTCCTCAAAAGCCAAAGGAGTGCACCTCAACAATTGAGAACCACAGCTTCTTACTGACTGTCCTTCTCGGAGTCGCCTAAACTAGTCCTCATTATCACTCAAGAGATACCAACGATTAGTTAGCCTCATGAATAGAGATGATGATAAGAGACGACTTCTAGCTTGTCAGAAGCTGCGATGCTGTAAAGATTCCGTTTGTCCCCAAGGTTCACTATTACATTAATAGTCGCCATCCACATGCTCAACTTCAACATTAAAGAATGCACGACCTTCCATTACCATCCTCCTGTCTGAGATCCTGGAAGCAAGCTGCACGTATGTGTGATTATAGAAAGCATATAAAATTTCATTTTTTAGAGATCGGGAATCCGAAGGAGACACTGATGAGGGGTTTTTGGATGAACTCTAACATGTGCAATGCATAGACTCCACGATGTAAAGATTCCACTTGTCTCCAAGCTCTGCCATCATTTGAATATATTTCGAGCCCACAGCTCAAGTTCAGCATTTAATGATGCACTATAGCATGGTCGCCCCTCTGTCTGAGGATCCTCAAGACGCGCTTCACGCGTGTACGAGTTTCTTTTAAACCTTTAGATCGCTACTATTGATTCTCGTTTCGTATAGATTGGAAAACCAGCGGAGGCATTGTCGGGAGGCTGTCGGAAGATCCATGACATGACAGGAAATGCGAGGCCGCAAGAATGGGACTGTGGACTGCGTCTTGCTCGGTATAAATATACAAGGGTGTGGGAGGCCTGCCTAGAACAACTCTCTCTCATAGAAAAAATTACATCCAGAGAAGTTAACAACCCTACTTCTCTCAAAGATGGCTTCATCAATCGAGACCTCAAAAATTAGCGGCCATTTCCGATCAATCAGCTTGCCTTCTAGGAGCCACCCTCTCGCGACAACCGCAGAGGAGCATTTGTCTAGGCTCAGATCATCAGAAGCGGCGTCCTCGTCCTCATCGGCATCCCAAAGTTTGGGAGAACTCAAGAGCTTGTATGACTGCATCGATGACTTGCTTCAGTTGCCTCTTACTCAACAGGTTCTTTCCCACCTGAGAAGTCCCGCCGAAGAGTCGTTGGACCTTTCTCTCATCCTCTTAGACGTTTGCGGGAACGTGAGGGAAGCATTCTCACAGACGAAGGAATGTATCCAGGAGCTCAAATCATCTTTGCGAAAAAGGAAACGAGGAGATTCCAGCTTCGCCGTTGACATAGAAGCATACATCAACTCTAGAAAAAAGTTGAACAAAGTAATCAGCAAGTACTTGAGAAATTTGAAGAAGGAGGGCTCTAAGAAGGCCTCTCACAATGAAGCTACCCTCAGCATACTAACTGAAGCTGGAGAGATCAGCGTTTCCGTATTCGGGTCCCTCTTAGGTTTCCTTGCTCTGGCAAGTGCAAGCACGAAGCCTAGAGGCTGGACCCGAGTGTCGAAATTGCTGGGACCTAAACGCATATCATGTGACAGAGGAAAGGAAACCAATGAAGTGCAAGGCTTGGATGCCGTCGTGCTCTCCCTCAGATCGAGCAAGGACATCAATAATCAAGTAGGCGATCGGTCGAAGAGATTGGAGGAACTAGAGGCGAGCATTCAAGAAATTGAGGATGACTTGGAATGCATTTTCAGGCGCCTGGTGAAATTGAGGGTTTCCCTTCTCAACATTGTTAACCACTAGAAAACCATAGTCTCTAGGGATGCCACTTTGACAACCGCATCTATAGTACGATTTTTGTAACATGTACAGCATGGCATTGTGTCATTCAAGATCGACAATCAATATATACATCAAAACCTTCAGATTAATGATCTATCCCATGTCTCTCTCCTGGTATTCCCATAATGATTCTGTTTCTATACACAAGTTTTCGGCTTGACAGAGTTGATCTAAATTATCTATGTGACTCAGGAAAAGGAAAATGAATAACTATCGTCATCTGTGGAGTTTGGAGGATAACAAAGATCTGATTGCCTCGCTACCATGTACGAGCTACGGCATGACAGACTGATGTGGCAGAACTTTCTTTTACTCTGGAGCTTAAACGTGTATTGTGGGCTCGAATTAGATTCTTCCTTCCAAGCTTTTGCAATCTAAATGTTATATGTGGAGGCGAGACTTACAATCCTTAACAACGAAATGGAAACGGCAACAAAAATTAGACTTCTTGCTTCTTTTAATATTTGGCTCCGGATCATTTTTCAAGCAGGTCATGTGCTTTGGAAAATGCTTTAATGGAAGCATAGAATTCGACTATTTGATTGTGAGCCATGCTCATGCTGTAGGTCCTGCTTTCGTGCTGCAGCCTTCTCGACCAAGTCTCAGAAAATTGCTTGATTAGGCAATATTGTTAGGACTAGAATTAGCACCTAGAGGGGGGTGAATAGGTGATTAAAGCAATTTTAACAATTTAATCCGAATGAGAGATTAATGAATTAAAAACAATAATTGCTGCAAATGAAAGTAATTAAAGATAAAAGGATTAGGGATAGAGAATCAAGACTCCAGATTTATAGTGGTTCGGCTTAGATCAAGCCTACGTCAACTTTCCCGCACGGACAGCCCTTCTGGCTGGATTTTACTAAGAATCAAAAAGAGTGATTACAGTTTCACGCTTTTGAGTCCACAGTGTAGACACTCTACTACACTTCCTCAAGATCTCACCACAATATGATCTCTCTTTTGATTACATATAACGCTCAAAGAATATGATCGCAAAATAGAAAATGAGATACAGACTTTGGAATTCTTCTATTCGACACCCTTTAACAACTGGAGCATCTCTCTTATATACTTTTTCATGCATTCTATACCGTTGGCACCTTCCAAAGAAGTTCTTCCAATCAACCCGTTGGACAGAATCAATTAGAGAGATCTCGAGCTCTTTTAGGTAAGTGTTTGATAGCCCATCAATCCTGCTCGCCCATACAATTAGGATCTTGGTTTCCATAAGTAGATCATTCCAAATATAAGTTGCGAAATCTTTAGAGAATCTATACAAATTTGAATACAAAAGTAAGATCTTCTAGTGCTGAATCCAGTAGAAAGATATTCTCTAGCCATTAGAATAAATCCATATAATATCGGAATAAAAGTTGGTCTGGAGACTGTCCATGAGAGTAGACTTTGAAACATGAGTCTTGCTAGCTTCAGACTTTGATCTTCAGACTTTGCCAGTAGAGTCTGTAAGTCTTCAGACTAGACTGAGGAAAATGTTTTGTCAGCTTCAAAATACCTGAAGAGAATTTATCCAACAAATATATGCATCTCTGGCTAATTTAATTTTAGTGTCCAGGAAATATAAACATATAACCCATTCTTTGTTTGTCAATAGTCATCAGATGATATTTGATTTCTAGGATGATTGAGGTCCGGTAACTAGCGGTCCTCAAAAGCCAAAGGAGTGCACATCAACAATTGAGAACCGCAACTTCTTACTGACTGTCCTTCTCGAAGTCGCCTAAACTAGTCCTTATTATCGCTCCTGAAGAGATGCCAACAATTAGTCAGCCTCATGAATAGAGATGATTTTTTAGAGACGACTTCTAGCTTGTCAGAAGCTGCGATGCTGTAGAGATTCTGTTTGTCCCCAAGCTCCATTATTACATTAATAGTCGCCATCCACATGCTCAACTTCAACTTTAAAGCATGCATGATCTTCCATTGCCATCCTCCTGTCTGAGATCCTGGAAGCAAGCTGCACGTATGTGTGATTATTGAAAGCATATAAAATTTCTCGTTTTTAGAGACTGGGAACCCGATGGAGACACTGAGGAGAGGTTTTTGGATGAACTCTAATGTGTGCAATGCATAGACTCCACGATGTAAAGATTCCACTTGTCTCCAAGCTCTGCCATCAGATGAATATTTTTCGAGCCCACAGCTCAAGTTCAGCATTTAATGATGCACTATAGCATGGTCACCCCTCTGTCTGAGAATCCTCAAGACACGCTACACGCATGTACGAGTTTATTTTAAACCTTTAGATCGCTACTATTGATTCTCATTTCATATAGATTGGAAAACCAGCGGAGGCATTGTCGGGAGGCTGTTGGAAGATCCATGACATGACAGGTAATGCGAGGCCACAAGAACGGGATTCTGGACTGTGTCTTGCTCTGTATAAGAAAACGAGTTTGGTTGGCCTGCCTTGAACGACTGTCTCTAACAGAAAAAAATACATCCAGAGAAGTTAACAGGATACCTTTTCTCAAAGATGGCTTCAAGAATTGAGACCTCAAAAATTAGTGGCCAGTTCCGATCAATCAGCTTGCCTTCTAGGAGCCAACATCTCATGACAACCGCAGAGGATCATTTGTCTAGGCTCAGATCATTGGAACCAGCATCCTCATCCTCCTTGGCATCCCAAAGTTTGGGAGAACACAAGAGCTTGTATGACTGCATTGATGACTTGCTACAGTTGCCTCACATTTAACAGGTTCTTTCCCACCTGAGAAGTCCTGCCGAAGAGTTGTTGGATGTTTCTCTCATGCTGTTAGAAGGTTGCGGGAATGTGAGGGAAGCTTTCTCATAGATGAAGGAATGTGTCCAGTAGCTAAAGTCTTCTCTGTGAAGAAGGAAAAGAGGAGATTCCAGCTTCGCCTTTGAAGTAGAAGCATACATCAGCTCTAGGAAAAAGTTGAACAAAGTAATCTGCAAGTACTTGAGAAATTTGAAGAAGAAAGTGTCACACCCCGAACCCCGAGCGCGTGCCCATCCCTCTCTGGTCGATAATATTTTGCGACTTTCCAGGACGAGTTGCTGACCCTTTTATTTTATTGCACATGCGGAAGCGAAAATAAATCCCCTCACAGTAATCATCTTGGGATAGAAAAACAGGGCAACAAATCCATAACAAAACACACTTTCATATATACACAGAGTCATGTACAAAAGTCTATGGTCAAAAGATTACAAAAGACTAGCCTTCCAAAAAGAAGCGGTCTTAATTGACCTACACTTCAGATCACCTTCTCTCGGCTCCAGGTCCTCTACTCGACAATCCTAAAAATTGAGCCCACAATGGAGTGAGAAATAAATTTCAGTGAGTTCACGCTCTAAACCCCGATTAGGAGGGAAATACGCCAAAAAGCATTCTAATCACACAATCATAGGGACTTACCTCGCCTCAGGTCCACTCTGCAGGTCAGTATAATCAAATACTCGACCAAACAATTCAATTCAATTCAACCATCAATCAGTCGACTCATTTGACTACATACCACTGATGCCATTTATAAATTTGATCTATTCAAACACTGCTTGCCTAAGTGAAATAGATATAATCATATATCATTGCTCCCCAAAGCTGATGTCTAAAATTTGTTCACCGAAGCTACTAGATAACTATAATGCTCACCGAAGCTGATGTTTATAGTGCTCACCGAAGCTGCTAAAGTAATATTGCTCACCGAAGCTGCTATAGATCTATACTAGTGTTAATGCTCTCCGAAGCTATTATAGATCTATATTGCTCACCTAAGCTGAACCACAATAAATTACTCTTGGCCAAGGATCTTGTGCTTTGCACATCAATTCCTCAATTAAATACTCCACTTAGCCTAATTTCATCGTATTAAAATGTACCCGGTAAAAATAATTGTGTGTGGGTACACGGTCGGCCTGAGAAAAAAAATATAATATCTTTATTTTAAAAAATCCCACTATTTATACAGTGTCTGAAAACATTTTTGGCATTATAAACCGACGCCCCAGTAATTTATAATTAATTATTGAAATTACACAATTTTGGGATAATTACCCAAAATTACAACTTAAATTCAATTGGCACAATATAGTATTCAATTAAATAAATCAATCACACCATTGTAATCAGCATAAATTTTGGTCACCAACTATCCTGACCTAATTTCTGGAAAATAATAATTAATTAAATAATTATTAAAATTAATTAAATAATTCAATTTAAATTCTAAAAATTTTAACTTAGGCCAAAATCACTAAATTAAATATCGATACGGGCCCGAAAAATTCCCGAACTCTTCTAGATAAATAGCACATCCTATCTAGGCCTCACTTAATCTATTCTAACCACATAATATGCATAATTAAATAATTAAATTTCTAATTTAATCTAACTAACCATATAATTTCTAATTAAATTAAACTAAACACCTCTTAGCGTCATTAGCTTGCTAAGAAGAGTTTAGTGCATAAACTCACTGGTTTATTGTGGAAACCGGTTCACTGCAACGGCAGCCGAAATTTGAATTTTTGGTGGCGTTGACGGACACTTAGACTGGCCCAAAGGCCTTGCAAGCCCACAGAAAATTACTGGGCTTGGCTTCGGGCTTAGGTTGCTTCGCGGGCCTCAAGTGGACTGAACTGCTGAACAATTGTGAGCTGGGCTTCTGCACTTTAAGTGGGCCGAATTGGGAAATCTTTGGGCCGAATTGCTGGCTTCGCTGGGCTCGTGGACTTCAATTGGCGGGCTGAAGAAAAACTTGGGCTGCAGCCGTCTCCTTTGGTCGACTCCATGCGGCAAGAGGTCTCCGTTACTGGCGCACGAAGGGAGAAGCACACGGTTGGGGGACTTCGCTGGGTGAAGAATTCGGTGGAGGAGCAGAACCGAGGAGGGGCGGTCTTCGTTTGCTGAGTGCTGACCGAAGGAGGGCAGACTGTGGACATGGCTGACGGCAGTTTCGGTGGGCGCTGGAACAAATGATGGTGGAGAATGGGGGCCTTGGGTCTTCGGTGGGCTGGACTCACATGTTGCTGGACGCGTGGGAAAGAAATGGGGTCAACACTTTGCTTCTGTGAGTGGCGTTGTTGACCAAGGAAGGCCAGCTCGTGGACAAATGGCGTGGGGGAGTGATCAAGCAGAAGGAAAAAAATGAAAGTGACGAAGTTGCAGGGGAAGAAGACCAAAGCTTGGGACTTCGGTGAAGGAAGACAATTGCGCGAAGAAGATGGGGAGAGAGAGAGACGTGCCGAGTAAGATTTAAGGGAAAAGAAAAAACAAAGTCAACCAAGCATAGCTATAAAATTAATTGCTTGGTCCCCAAATAGTGCTCAATCTTATCTCACTTGTCCAATAATACTTTATTGTATTATCTTCACAATTAACCCATTTTGATGCCCAAAAATGCTGCCATTTTCCAATTCCGAATTTCACATTTTGGTCTTCAAATTCTTCAACAAATTCCCAATTTGATGTCCAATTTTGATGTAGAAAAAGCCCACATAATTTCTACAATTTCCTTTTGCCAAGTAGCTCGGTTTGCAAGTCGAAAATCTCTTCAATTCGGCTGATCCGAATTTCCGCTCGTTTTCCAAATCGTTCGTATCGATTTTCCATAAAAATCCCATAATCTCATAAAATTCTTCGGAGGATGAGTCGACGTTCCTAAAATAGATCGTGACACGATAGAACTTTCAGTTTCTGAAATCGGGTTTAAATTCGTGGTTAATTTCAATCTGATGTGTCTTTAGCGTGACTTGGCCTACCGGGTAGTTTTTAGGAATTTTTTGGTGCAATTGACCCGTGATCGATTTATCTCGAGTCACAATGTACATCTTCGACTCATTGGCGACTTTCGGTTGTCGTGAAAATCTCAAGATTTCAAATACGGACACCACGTACCAAAACGACAGAAAAATTGGTCTAGTGTTGATCGACGAGGATTTTGCAATCAGGTGGAATCACCACACTTTGATCACATATCTCAGTGGAATCAACCCATCCGGTCTCTAATCGATTTCGACAGTGCCGTAATGACTCTTGTAAATTAGCACGGTCGAGCAGTCGATTCATGGTCAAATTCTCAAGTCTATTGCATTTAGATTCCTTAACGACTTCACCTGATAGGCTAGTTATCCTGTGAGTGGCCAACTCAGGGAATAGAACTATCGGCGCATGGATGAAAGACCCGATTTATTTAATCGAAAACAAAATCTAAAAATTCAGGATGTCACATAAAGGCTCCAAGAAGGGCTCTCACAATGAAGCTACCCTTAGCATACTAACTGAAGCTGGAGAGATCAGCTTTTCTATAATCGGGTCCCTCTTAGGTTTCCTTGCTTTGACAAGTGCCAGCAAGAAGCGTAGAGGCTGGTCTCCAGTGTCAAAACTGCTGGAAACTAAACGCGTATCATGTGACGAAGGAAAGGCAACCCCCAAAGTGCAAGGCTTGGATGCCATCGCACTCTCCCTCAGATCGAGCAAAGACATCAAGAATCAAGTAGGTGATCTCTTAAGGCGATTGGAGGAACTAGAGCTGAGCATTCAAGAAATTGAGGATGACTTAGAATGCATTTTCCGGTGCCTGGTGAAATTGAGGGTTTCCCTTCTCAACATTGTTAGCCACTAGAAAACCATAGTGTCTAGGGATGCCAATTTGACAATGGCATCCATAGTACAATTGCTGTAACATGTACAATACGGCATTTTGTCATTCAAGATCGACAATTACATATACATGAACACCTTCAGATTAAAGATCTATCCCATTTCTCTCTCCCAGTACTCCCATAATGATTCTATTTCTTGACACGAGTTTTTGGCTTGGTTGCATTGATCTGAATTATGTATATGACTGAAGAAAAAGAAAATGAATTACTATCATCATCTGTGGAGTTTTGAGAGCACAAGTTTTTGGCTTGACATAAGATCATGCAATTCATGTCTCCAGCACCCTTAAGTGTCTCGTATGATATGGAGAATGACATCACAAGTGCTATAAATTTTGTATAGCGCTTCAATTTAAGGTTGTTGTATTTTATAAAGACGTCCATGATGGGGTGCAATTAGAACGCACCATTTCTCTTGATATGTTATGATGGAAAAACACCATTTGAAAGGGTATGAGGGAGTCATATAAGAAAACTTCTGAAGATAACCATTAAAAAGGTTGACAGATAGAACGTTTAGAAAATAAATTGTTCTCTTTTCTCTCCCCTTTCCATCAAAGAAAAAAGAAGGCGTTCCATTTTCTCCTTTACGAAAACAATTGGCATTTACGCTATGGAAATTGGATATTTTCCTTGTGACTGCATTTAGACCAATAATGTAAATATTGTTTGTCATTCATCCGCAATTCAACACTCGTTCCAGGGTAAATTGTTCATTGTGCATAAGAAATAGGTAAGTTGTCTTCCGCCCACTTTCTTCCTATATTGTTATTAGAGTCTGGTTATGATTTATACCTTATTTTTCTATCGAATTTTCTCGTTTACCATTTGATATCGAGATCAAGAGAATGAAATTTATATTGTCTAGATGTTTATTGCTCGGAATTGCAATCTGAATCGTTGAAAACAAACCGAAGGGAAGAACGGGTTTGGGGGCAGCATATATTGTACGATTTTGGCTATTTTTCGGAATATTTTTTTGGTCAAATCAATTTTCAAATATACATGGTGAAAAAGTACTCGTCAAGATGAGTCGAACGGTGGGTCAAGCGTCGTCGGAGGACGCTGGATGCACCTAGATGCGCGGCCAGAAGTCGCAGCGCGTGGGCGCCACGCGCTAGACGCGCTAGTCATGCCTAGCGAGTGAGAGCCACGTGCGCGTCGACAAACCGATGCGTGCTGACGTTATTGATGACATCACTGTTGACGGCAGTTGGCTGGCCGGTGACTTGACCTGACCCGAGAACCGACCTGGCCGGGGACTCGACCCGTTGATTGGTCAACCAGTCCAATCAATGAACCTATCTGGCGCTCCAACCAGTCAAATTGGAGTCCGGTCGGACCGGTCAAACCGACCAGGAATCTTTACTGCTCGCTGGCATGTGCACCTCACGCACCGCACACTCAGGCGGCATGTGGGCGGTTCAATTAGCGCGTGGTTGGTGGCATTTGGTTCGTATGGATGTGCTCTACACTGTAATATAGTTATTTTACATATTTAAGTTTTTTAAAGGCAAAAAAATGTGTACGAAACCCTAATTACATGTATTTTTGGGGTATAAATGCATTGTTTATTCTTTTTTAGCTTGTATTTTCATGTGGTTTTGGAAATACAGAAGCTAGCCTACATGAAAATGGTAACATTTATGTTGTGTAGAGTTTGGTTCAATGATAGCATGTATATAGTTTAATATGCTTGCAATTTCCTGATTCCAAGTAAATTCGAACAATGGTTGGAAGTCCTTGATTTTTTCATTACATGTTGAATTACGGTTTTGGTTATACTTGTTGCATGATTGTTTTTTGTACCTTAGTTCACATCATGTTGTACCTTTTTGTGTTAATGGAAAAATGTAGAAATTACATTAGGTCATGTAATTATTTTTTCTAGTTATAGTTCGTAGGTTGTGTTGACACCTGATTTTTAGTCGATGCATCATTAAAAGGTAAAAAATTGAGAGTTAAGTTTTTGATCGCGACGGAACCCTATTTCTTGACCAAAAAGTGTCATTTTTCATTTCTTTCTTTTGCATTGTCGTTTTTAAGCAATTTTTAGCTCATTTTCAAGAAAAACTCGAAAAGTCAAATGGTTGACTTTTGGGTAGAATTTTTGGTAAACCCTTTGACCAAAAGACAACCCTAGGTCAAAAATTGACTTTTTACCTCAAAAATTGACTTTTTACCCAAAAAATTTCACTTAGCTTTAATTTCACTTTTGTCGAATCAATTCTTGAAAATTCAAATATTTGACCAAAAATTGACCTTTTTTAGGAAAAGTAAACTATTTAGTTGACTTTTAGTAAAAAAAATAAATAAAAAATGTACAAATACATTTCTTTTAATCCCAATTTGACTTTTGTGTCAAAAATTTCACAAAATTCGATTAAGAACCTTGATTTATGAATTTTCCAGGTTTAGATTCTAAATCAACAAAAAATAAAATTACTTTTATTCTAGTCATAATTAGCTATAGTTTCCTTGTTGATATTTGGTTGAGGAACTGTTTGAAATTTGTCTGCGCATCCAATTTCACGATTTATCAAGTTAAAATGTGAATTGCTGTTTTAAGCCCTAATTAGGGGACCAAAATCAATTCTTCATGACTTATGAACAGACGATTGCTTTTCACTCATTTTCTTGAGATAAGTCCAAATCCGTGGTCAATTTTGGGAGATTCAGTTGGGTACATTCTAGTTTGGTTGATTTGACTTATTTAAAGGTTAGAAAACCCAACTAAGATGCTTTAATTGATATAATTTGACTTGGCCCATTCTAGACTAGAATGTAATTGAAATAATTGAGCTTCAATTTGGCCAATTGAGGTTCAATTAAAAAAATGAGTTTAGCTTGTGGCCTCCCTTCAATAGGAATTCATTGGATTTAAACATTTTATGCACAATTAGTCGACTTAAGATAGCTCACTTGCATCTCATTTGATATGATTCATGTAGAAATGTTCGATTTTGTTTAAGTTGGGTAAAAGAAAATAAAATCATAATAAAATTCGGACAAAAATTCAACCTAGCATTGACTGGTGTTTACCAGCGTTGACCATATTTGATCGGTGTTGATCGGTGAATTTTTCCGATCATTTTTTTGGCTAGAAACCACCCTCACTTGACCCACTTCATGGCAAATGCATTTATGTTCTTAATTTTCAAATTTCGAAATTTTCCTCGGATTTTATGAAATTCATAAATTTGCCCCCCAAGTTTGATGAAATTACAAAAGGACCCAAACTAATCCCTTACCTCAAGATTAGATCATCACCGTCCATTGAGAATGCATCGTGACCATTCATTTTAAACATGTGATGGATTTGGGTGTTATCTTAGGATTATTAAGCTTGTTAAGAAGAAAGATGACATCCTAACCCTTGGATTAATCCAAGGGCTAGGATGGCCTCTCTCATGCACATAGAAATATCATTTTCCTTTGAAAAAAGAAAAGGGAGGGCCATTTTTTCATATTTTTTTTCTCCGACTAAAAACTCTCTCTCTATATCTCTCTCTCCCCACCAACTTTCTCCCTCTCATCTTTGCGCGCATTTTTTTTTTCCTTTGGCGACACCACCCCTTGCTGGCGTTCAGCCTCTCGTCAGCGAGCTCTCTAGCACTACCAACCACCACAACATTCCTCGCCAATGGTTTTTCGGTGCTCGATCTGATAGTTGTTCTATCCAGTAGAGAACCGGATCAAATTTGGCATCGTCTTCAGCATCTCCAGCGATCTCAGTCCCTTTGGGGCAGTCTTTGATGTTCCTAGGTGTTGTGGTGGCTCGGTGATAGTTCACGAGAGTTCGTTTCATGCGAAAACATTAAGAGGTGAGCTCTTTGGCCTCATGCTCGATGAAGCGAGGTCTCAATAGGAGATCGGAGCTAGAGCTCATCTTAGGGATTGATTTGTGAGGTCTATGATGACTTGATGATGTTTAGGATGTATTGGGAATGAATATTTTTGATTGCTTAGATGATCATTGTTCTGCAATTTCGGATCCATGACAGATCTCTATGTGCATACGCTTGGAAACGAGCTAGTAAATGTGCTTTTTTGTGCTTGATGCCTTTGTGAGAGTCAAAGATGACTTGATTAACTTTCCAATGAGCTATAGAATGTCCTGATCTGATGTCGTTTACTATCTAAAATCTGCTTCAAAAGTGAGGAAATGATTCTAAAAAACATACATGTTTTAGTTCAATGTTATGTATTAATTGATCTTGGCTTTTTGTCGATTTTCTCTGGATTTTTGTGCATTGAATACTAAATCAATACTTTCATGAAAATTGTTCAAAATATGTTTTTCTACAACATACATTTTTTCTATAATTTGTGAAAATCATTTGGATAGGTCGATCCTAAAAAAATCTTTCTTATTTATGCACGTATTTGACACCAGAAGTAACTTTCTGTTTAGACCAAAATGAGATTTGAAACGACCTCATTTTAGCTTGAGTTTTGGTAGGATTAGATAGCAGACATCACGAGCTTCAAAATGGTAGGTCGTACGCCCCAATCGAGTATCGTTTGACTCTAAAAAAACACCTTTGAAGATTAATGATTCTACAATAGTTTAGGTCTTTTTCAATTCTAATTTTGTTCTGCCTTTTGGCTTTGGTTTTTTTGTGCCGACTTTCGTGATTTTTTGACAAAATTTTGTCCATGAGTTTTGTTCCAAATTGTCTCGTACATCTTCTATAATTTTTTCATGATTTTTGGATCTGTTCGACTAAGTCAAATCTACTTAGATCTAAGCTTAGGTCAATCTGTTCCATATCGATATCTGATTTTGCTATTTTTGTGCTGATTTTTGTGTTGAGTTCTGAAATTATTTTCTTTCATGAAAGTTTCTCCTACATGTGTTATGCATGTCATGTATTTTTTTTAAAGAATTTTTAGACATGTTTAGCTAGGTCAAAATTGCTTATATTTGAACTTAGGTCAGTCCTACATTAGTCCGAGATTTGTTTTGATGAAATTGAGTCCATAAATGCCACTTATTTTGTCTCAAATCCTTCATGAGTTGAAATACATGATATATATGTCGCGACCAAATTTTCCGTGAACCATCTAGAATTAGGCTAATGAATTGCTAAGCCTAGATTTAGCTCGGGCTCTTCCAAGCCCATACCAACTCACGATTTAAATTCAAATATCTAGCATGCAAAAGGGAGTCGCCACTAATTAATTTGTGATAGGTCGATTAGACACCTAAGTAAAATAATGTAAGAATCATTTTACTCCTACGAACCAGAGACTTTGGGTATGGGGATTTGGTTACACTAGACTATCCTAGTGCCCTTTCGGTACCTTTCTCTTTTGTTTTTGAAAAATGTTTGGCAAGTAGCTTGAATTGATTTTAATTTATTTCCCTAACATGTGATGTCATCACGTGAGTGCACAAACCACCAACTAAACACCCAAGTAAAGTAATGAATAAATTGCAAAACTTACCTCAAAGCAACGAAATCGTCTGCAATGTTAAATCAAAATTTACATCAACAGTTTTAGATATGATTACTAATAACATGCAATCACTCAATTTTTGTTGTTTTCATTTATTTAATGAGAACATGCTTTATGCAATGCTACTAATCTAACATGAAATGGTATGACAATATGAACTAAGCTATATGACCTAAGTAAAGGTAATTTCTAAAGAAATGCAATAATTAAATGTGCAATCTAAATTAATCAAATGACCTAACTCTAATGACAAGGAAGTTCTAATTAAATGAATCTAGTAATCACTAAATGACGTGCATTTCATGAACATAATTCTATATGATGTGCACATGATCATTTATCCTAAAAAATTCAATCTATTCTAGAGAATGAAATGAATTTATTCTAAGACAATTTTTTTTTTTGTATTTTTCATGAAATTCGAAATTAAGAAAAATGCAAAAATTATCTATCTAGATTAAAATTTTATCCAGCTTATATTAAGGATCATGTTAGACTAAATCCTGATTTAAACTAAGATATTATCTTAACCTAACAATCTCTAACTTAAGATGCAATCTATCCTAATCTACATGGATGCAAATGCAATTTTTTTTTTTGTATTTTCGGGTAAACATAAAAATTATGAGATACACATCAAACCATCCATGATCATCAAAAATATTATCCATCACTCAATTTGAAATTCAAACTTGACTATCTCGCTAATAAAATCAATAAATTGATCTTAAGCCTTAAAGATCAAAATATCAATTTTACTCTCGCGTGAATAATTATTCATTTAAAGCCTTATAGATAGAATAAAAATTCGTGCCGTTGCGATTTGGATGCTATATTAGAGAATTTCAATCATGCATTGGAAAATACTTCAAACAAAGAGATAAAATATCAAAACTAAAATAAGATAAAACAAATCTACCTAAGACATTAAATCAACTAAATCTTCCTAATAAAATAGATCTATACCTGAATTGAATTTTTTTTCAAAAATCTGAACGGTGAGGTGGACCACAATGGAAGCTCGGCGCGGCTAAGGACGGGGCTCAGCGAGGCCGCGAGGAACACCAAGGGAACCTGCAAAAGCAAAGAATCCACGGCTAGTGTGGTTCAGTGATCAATGAATTCACGGCCTACGATGGCTCAGCCATGATGAGTGTTGCTCGGTGGGACTCCTTGATTGAACCACAAAGTCACGATCTTCTCTTCAATTCCACATGGTCTCTCTTGGCGAACTTAGTCAACTTTTCAGCTTTCACACAACAAGAAGAGATAAATTCCACAGCTTCTCTTCCCCTTCTTATTATTACTTCTCCATAGCCTACGATTGTCTTCTTCCCTAGCCCCACCAAGCTCCAGTTTTTATTTGCTTTCAAAACCAACGGGGGCAAGATTGAGGGACAGTCGGGGCAGTGAGAGATGCAGCTCGGACTTCAAGCTGGTAAGCGGTGGCCACAAAAATCTTGCGTGATTTTCACGTATGTGGAGAGAGGATGGCCTTGTTGGATGTCGGTGAATCCTTGAGTTGTGCTGGTTTGCTGCGTGAGGAACGTCGGTGTTGGTCGAGGAGGTGGTGAACAAAGGTTGATGGACATTCGGTGGCTACGGATCATAAAGTGAACGTGAGGACATTCTTTGCTTTGGCTCCCACAATGCTTTTGCTTTTTCTTTTGTGTCTTGCAAGACGTACAGATGAGGCGTCCATGAACGTAAATCTTCAGTGGTCAAGAAAAGCTCATCATGACTCTTGAATGTGTTGGGCTTCTTAGTTGTGAAATCCCGCTTGTGATTGACCTTGATCCTTCAAGTGAAAAAAGAAATCCCTTTTTTCATAAACAACGAAGAACCTCCCCTTTACGAAGTGATAAAAAAACCTCGTGTGGCTGTATATTCAATGTGTGGCCCCCACAAAACCCTATACGAACAAACCTATTTATAGGCCACCGATTAGGGTTTCAATTTTTTCAAATCGATATCCCGGAAAATTTCAAATTCAAGATGATCTTGGATCATTAAAATAAACGGCCTTGGGCCAATTTGCTCGCTTCGTGGGCTTAGTCTGGCCTATCAAGTTAAAGCTTAGAACCACTAATTCGAACCCATCCGTCACTGGTCCAATGCAAAAAATGCAAATTAAAAATCAATGCACCTAAATCTATATGTTATGCAATTAATTTTTTTCTAGGGATAAAATTAACCCCTAATTTTTAATGCGATAAATGACTAAACAGATCACCAAAATTTAGGTGTTAACAATATATATGTTCAATTGAGGTATGATTTGCAAGGTTTTTACATTGGTAATGTGAATCAATTGCATGCATTAGGGTAAAAGGAACTGCAGCAACATGTGCTGGACATATAATCTATATAGTTTCCATTTTTGCCACGACTCATGATCATAATTGAGTTTCGACCTCTTAACAAGAAATCTTCATCATCGTATGCTCTGTATGTGAGATTTTTGGTAGAATTTATGCTTGTCTTGAGGATGGTTGAAATGATGCTTGTTCTGTAAACTCAATACTGAAATGAAATATTGTCATATGTGCACCTTTCCATGCTTGTTTGAGTCATCTAGGAATCAAAATCTTACGATCATGCTTTCTTGTTGATTGAACCACATGTTGTGAGGTTTGCATATATGTTTAGGTTATGTTCATTGAGTATCACCTTATGCATTAAATTTGTCTCAATAAAAGTGTTCATCACACTTAGGATTCCTGAGCATACCATTAGGAATCATGAATCATTTCATAATGTCATTTAAATTCTATGACATTTTGCATGCCGACTTAGGGTTAAATGACTATCCAAACTTTCCGTCACATCCAATCCTAAGTCCCATGTGATTTCTTTATGTCGTTTGTGCATTCTTTGAGTGATTTTAAGGTTTTTGTAATGAATGTTTATGTTTCGTTTTCTTAATTAATGATGCGCACACTTTTAGAAATCTCGATTTTAGGATACCAAATTGACCTAGTTTGGACTCGAGCTCTTCTAGGAATACGTAAAACACATTTAGAAGTTTCTAATGCCACAATTTCATGCCAATCTCTCATCGTTTGAACTAATTTTCATTTTTCATAGTTAGATCACAATCTAGACAAAAGATCAAATTCGGACCCCTGCTCTAACCCCTGTTTGGATAGACCTTTGATATTTTTGTTTCATTTTTTTTATTTGGAATTTGAACTTAGCCTCTTAATAAAA
The DNA here is from genome assembly GCA_014182715.1 of Eucalyptus cloeziana. Lineage (NCBI taxonomy): Eukaryota > Viridiplantae > Streptophyta > Magnoliopsida > Myrtales > Myrtaceae > Eucalyptus > Eucalyptus cloeziana. The sequence goes on along the minus strand of CM024639.1, from coordinate 16,617,007 downwards.
CTTTCTTTTTATCATGTTGGCTATGTTGTGTGTAAATTTGATGATTTTTAGACATGTTTTGATAGGAAAAATCCTCATGACATTAATTGAATGTCCTGTTGTTTTGACAAATTTCTGATGTGTTCTTGCTTGTTGTTTGATTTTGGTAAAATCATGTGTACATTGTTTGAGAAAATTCTTCACAAAAGTTGTTCGTCATCATGTTATGCATGTTAGGAAATTTTTTTTATTGCCCAATTTTGTTGTCCTTACACGCTTGTTCTGAAATTTCCTGATATAAACATGATTGTGATTATTTAGTTATATCTTTTAGGTTAGTTTGTGTATGAAATTAGGATATGCCATCTCCATGAAAATTGTTCTAAATGCTTTGATATTTGTTGTTAAACAATCGGCCTTTTTCAAATGGCATCTTTCAAAAAATGCTTTGGTACATGTGATATTTCCCCAAAAATAATGATTTCTAAAAAAGGTTTTTCTCTAAAACTCGATTTAGCTAAAGGAAAAATCGTGGTTTGGACTATGTTCAAAATGCCTGCGACGCTTGTGAGTGCATTTATGTGAGCCTTGAGTTAGCTTTGACAATTGAATGTATTTCGTAACCTAGATATTCCTTAATCCTAAATATTTTCAAACATTTTTAAAATCCTATTTTGACATTGTGAAAGTCACCATTTGAATTGTATTCAAAATGCCTGCGATGCTTGTAAGTGCATTTATAAGAGCCTCAGGCTAGCCTTGGCAATTGAATGCCTTTCATAGCTAAGACATCACATTGTCTAAAAAATTTTCATGAATGATTTTGAGATATGTTTTTGAAATATCACATGTACCCTTTATACATATATAATCCCATCATGCACTAGAAATTACCTATGTTTGTGATTGGCATATACCCTTGGTAATAAGTGACCGCCAATGATTCACTTTCTTGCTTGATTGGTTGAGAAACATGATTCAAAAGATCTGCATGCATGATTAAATTTTTGTAATGCATGTGACTTTTAGATGAATGGTAGGGTCGATGCATGATATCGAGGGAAAACCTTGGGATCACATAGATCGCTTGATTAAGGGACTTATTAGCGTTATTGACCATGAGAGAATACAATTGGTCAACAATTGCTATAAGTCACAAAAAAGAAGAAGAAGAAGGATTGGGTAGGTGTTTTAGTGGGACCTTTGTATGAAAGACAAAAGCCGACCCCGAGGCCCCAAAATTTGACTTTCATATTGCACTTCCTTTAAATGATTGATCTCGACATGATGTTTTTATTTATTTATTTATTTATTGTTTTGATGTGTATGCTTGTTTCTTTTCATTGTATGCACCTAGATATAAGTTTCTTAGATTATGTTTAAATTAGGACCCCGAAGACAGTGGAGGTTGATGTCCATTCCGACCATTATAATGTACTATTCATTTCCCCGACCATTATCTCGGGTTCTTAATTAGGCTTTCTAGCCAACCCCCAAAATGAGGCTAGTGGCGACTCTCGTCTTATTTTTAGGATGTCATAAACAACTTGACTGTATAAATAAACCCGTTGCGCGAGGTACGAGTTTCAGTGAAACTCACCATGGTTTAGCATACTCGATATGAGAATACTCCAAAGGATGAAGTGATGTCATCCCTATGGGCGAGGCGTACTGTCAAGAGGGCTACCATGGTGAAGATACCCTTAAATCCAATATTCACACCCGACCATTTCTTCTAAGGTGTGTCGCTTGTGTGGGTATGGATCGCGACACTTCGCTGTCATGCGGGGTACGAGCTTCGGAGAGCTTGCGATCTAGTGTAGGGAACTCACAAGAGGCTTGATCCGAAAGGTAAGGTGATGACATCTGTTTGAATGCGAGCCATGAGGGAACTCTTGTGATCAAGTACCTCTAAACTCGACCTTTCCCCCTTTTTTCTCCTCGTGATGATGAGGGATTCGAGGGCGGCGAGATCGGGTCGCGATAGGCTAGTAGAATTCGAAGGAGTTCTCACCTAGAATTTAAAATTTGTGCAAAGTAAACTAATTAATGATAATAGAACAATTGTACATAGAAGTTGATTGAGAAAATAATGAACTTTCATTTCTGTGTCCTTTGTTGAATTATTATTAATTTAGTTTGTCTTTACTGCAAATTAAATGTGTGTTACTTTGAAAAATGTGCTAGTATTGATTATGCGTTTATTATGTCAATGCGTTATAACAATTGATTATGGTTTCGACATCCAAGACCATTAGAGGATTAGCATCTAGAGGTTGCGAGATCCTTTACCCTTGCTTATGTTGCTGAATCAAGTTCGCGCAAAGCTTTGGGTTTCAAGGATAAAAGGAATCATCAATTCAACAATAAAGGGAAGAAGACTGATCATGCACTTAAGAGGGCTAAGACCTTCCAACGTAAGAAGCGTGGTGGGAAGAAGGACAAGGCCAAGATAAAGTGCTACAATTGTGGCAAGATGGATCACTTTGCTCGTGAATACACTGAATTGAAAGAGGTACTCTATTACTCCATTACTTTAGGTAATGCTTTTGTTTCTAGCTTTGTAATGCTTGCTGATTTTTAACTAATGTGGACTATAAACTCAGGAGCAACAGACCATGTAGCTAGAGACCGAGAAACATTTGTGGAGTATCATCGGATACAGCCTGGAAGAAGGTGGATATATGTTGATAATAACATAAGAGTTGAAGTAAAGGATATCGGCACATGTAAATTAATTTTATTTGGTGGTTGAAGCTTATTCCTACATGATATCCTCTATGCTCCAAATATTCGACGGAACTTGGTCTTCGTAGTTGTTCTCCTTAGCCTAGGTTATGTATTGAATTTCCATAGTGATTGTGTTGACATTTTGTTTGGAACAATTTATTATGGTTTAGGTCATGTATTGAATGGTTTTATGATGTTAGACATTGACTATGATCAGTACAATGTTAATGTCGATGGTTGTTTTTCTTTAATTTCATCTTCTGGTAATGTTGAGATTAATGCAAGTACTTGGTATGCTAGATTATGTCACATTGGGTTACAAAGAATGCAAATGTTAGCTAGAGAAGGCATTTTAAGGTCATTCACTAATGTTAATCTACCCGTATGTGAACATTGTCTAGCGGAAAAAGCAACTAGAAAACCATTCGGTAAAGGAACTAGAGTCGAATTTCCATTGCAACTCATACATTCTAACATTCGTGGTCGTTTGAACGTGAGGGTAAGGCATGTAATCTCATATTTCATCACTTTTATAAATGACTTTACGCGTTTTGGTTATGTTTTTTTGATCTTCCATAAGTCAGAAGCAGTAGACTGCTTTAGACGATATATAGCGATGGTAGAGAATCAGTTGAACAAAACAATAAAGGCATTGAGAACCTTATCTATCTGAGCAATTCAAGACTCTTTGTGATGAAAAGGGAATTGCACGACAATTGATTATTTCCGGTACTTCACAACAAAATGAGGTTGCTGAGAAAAGGAATAGAATCCTATTGGAAATGGTTAGGTCTATGATGGCACAAACAAATTAACACATCTCCTATTTGGGAGATGCATTATTGACTGTTGCCTATATATTTAACTGAGTGCCCTCAAAATCAGTCACTTCCACCCCTTATGAATTGTGGACTAGTAAGAAACCAGACTTAAATAATCTACGTCTATGGGAGTGTGCAGCTTATGTTCATGACTCTTTCCATAAATATGGCAAATTAGGTCCTAGAGGGAAGAAATATACTTTTATAAAATATTCTGAATACTCCAAAGGGTACGTATTCATAGATGAACAGGCTGATGGAAGTATGACCGAAATTGAGTCATGAGATGTCACATTCTTGGAGAATGATTTTCTTAGTAGAGGTGAGATTGATAAAGACTTCCAATTATATGAGATGGAAGATTCTAGTAACACACCCACTAATGTTGTAGAGGAAAATGCAGATTTATCTCAACATATAAGACCTAGTGGGAGTGTTGCATCACTTGGCGAATTAAATTCAAGAGAAATTAAGTTATGTAAAAGTAATCGTAAAAGTATTTTAGGGGAAGCATTTATGATTACTCAACAAGATGATGCCGAGCTTAAGACTATTCAAGAGGCTCTCTCATCCTTTGATAAGGAAGAATAGAGAAAAGTTTTGAAAGATGAGATGGAGTCAATGTGGGCAAATGACGTTTAGGACTTGGTTGATCTACCACCCAATCACAAGGCTATTGGAAACAAATGGATTTTTAAAATTAAGCGAAGGGCGGATGGATCCATTGAAAAGTATAAGGCTCGTCTTGTGGCGAAAGGTTATACTCAATAAGAAGGTATAGACTATGAGGAAACATTTTCATTAGTTGTAAGGTTTGCATCAATACGCCTTATCATAGCCATCATTACACATTTGGACATTAAATTATATCAAATGGATGTAAAAACGACATTTCTCAATGGAGAACTAAATGAGGAAATCTATATAAAGCAGCCTATAGGTTTCATAGATAAAGGTCAAAAGCATAAAGTTTGCAAGTTTCATCGCTCAATATATGGCTTTAAGCAATCATCTAGACAATAGTATCTTTGTTTTCATCGAGCCATAACGACTTTTGGTTTCACGATGATCGAAGAAGATCACTGTGTATATGTCAAGCGGTCCAAAGATAAATTTGTGATTTTATCACTTTATGTGTACGATATTCTATTGGCTGGAAATGACAAGGTTTTGGTTATCACCATAACAAATAGTTCTCTTCCCATTTTGAAATGAAGGACATGGGAGAAGCTGCTTATATATTAGGAGTTAAGATCGAAAGAGATCAATCAAGGAAACTCCTTAATTTATCACAAGAGTCTTATATAATGAAGATTCTTGAACGTTTCAATATGCAGCATTGTAATCCCATTGATACCCTATCATGCAAGGTGAAGGCCTAAGTACTAAGATGTATCCTAAGACTCCAAAAGAAAGTAAAGAAATGGAAACCATTCCTTACGCTAGTGCAGTCGGAAATTTGATGTATGCTATGATGTGTACTCAACTCGACATATGTTATAACGTGGGATTGGTGAGCTGATATCAATCAAATCCTAGTAAAGCACACTGGAAAGTAGTGAAGAGGATCCTGAAATACTTAAAAGGCACCATGAACTATCGACTTTGTTACTAAGGGAATGATTTACGCCTATTAGGCTATTTAAATGCTGATTGGGGTGGAGACCTAGATGAGCGTAAATCGACTTTTGGATATGCGTTCTTGCTCAATGAATTTGCAATTTCTTGGAATAGTAAGAAACAGACATACACGGCCTTACCTACGATGGAGGCAAAATTTATTGCATGCTTTGTCGCAATGCAAGAAGCAATATGGCCAAAACGCTTTTTGGAAAATTTAACCATTGTCACTAAGGTTCCAAGACCGGTAATAGTTTATTGCGATTGTTAAACAACCATTGCCTATGTGAAAGATCCCAAGTATCATGGAAGGATGAAGCACATTGACATAAAAAACAATTTCATCTGAGATATAATAGCCTAGAAAGAAGTTATCCTACAATCCTTTTCAACTAATAGAATGGTTGCTGATCCATTTATGAAGGCTGTTCCTAGAAACGTTTTCTTGACTCAAATGATGTCACTAGGATTACATATAATGTGATATGTGATATTGTAGATGATCATTGATTTATGTATATGTGAACATATGTATTGTACTTGTTTGTATATTACTAACTTGATGTTTTATCAATAAGTACAAATCCATTATGAGACTAGCACATACATACATATATTATTGAAAAGTATGTCAGCAGGTAATGATTAGCTCACTCACATGAGCAATCACCGTAAGTATTATAGTTAGCACGTTGAGATGAGACGTTATGTACAAATAAATGTTGAAGAGCAAGTTTAGTACATAAAATAATATGTCACCTTCATTAGAGTCAAGATGAGGTATGTGATTTGTTTATATAATAAAATCGAACATAATAGTTCCACAATCATGTATGCTTGAAAGATGTCAGATGCGAGTACTTAATTGGGCGTTATAGAAAGTGAGCCGATATAGCACTCGAGCTAAACTTGAGAACGTGAGAAGCACGTGACTCTGTTTAGGCTAAGATCTGTATAGTTGATATATTTAGTAAATGATATACGCTCTTATAAAAAGAGAAATCTACTATAGCATGTAATTCATATTACATGTGCATTGTACGACTAATAAGGGAAGGTGAGTGAAATTATCCTTATTTACTCATCGTGTGAGCCCTTGAGGTAATTTATAATTTACCTCACATTGTGCCCTATGTTACTTCTGACTATGTTCTCGAAGTGAAAGATCAATGTTGCTACTTTAACATGTTACTGGCGGTCATGAATAGATATGGCTTTATGGGACATGTTTAGAAAAGTCGTCGTTCTGAAATGGAGAGAGACATGAGTGCGAAGGAAAACTATTGTTGTTTTACATCTATCACATTATTTACTAGTCGACCAATTATATCACCTTCTGTGGTTGTGGATATAATTGTAAATACATGGTGTTATGAGAATAGTCAAATATAGTCTTTAAGGGATAGGTATATTTGGATTGATGTAGCAAAATATGTCTGGGGCACTGTAAGACATCAATTGTTTAATTTTTTTTTTTTTTTAAGGATTGTAGCCATTATGTTATCCCTAACATGTGCAAAATTTGAGCTCCCAAGTGTAGGTGTACTCATTGGTCGCACGGCTTTCTTGCCGGTATCAATTGTTTCTAAAGTTGATGAATGTTGAATGCCTTATATTCTTGATAGAGTGCTATCAAGCCCATCATGTCCAAGTGGGAGATTTTGTACTTTATTAATACATCCATGATGGGGTGCAATTAGAATGCATCATTTCGTCTTGATAAGTTATGATGGAAAGACATTCTTTGAAAGGGTATGAGGGAGTTATATAAAAAACTTATGAAGATAACCATTAAAAAGGTTGGCATATAGAACGTTCAGAAAAGAAATTGTTATCTTTTCTCTCCCCTTTCTATCAAAGAAAAAGAAGGCGTTCCATTTTCTCCTTTAGGAAAACAATTGGCATTTATGCCGTGGAAATTGGATGTTTTCCTCGTGACTGCATTCAGACCAACGTGAAGTAATATTGTTCGTCATTCATCCGCATTTCAACATTCGTTCTTGGGTAAATTGTTCATTGTGCATCAAAAATAGGTAAGTGGTCTTCCACCGACTTTCTTCCTACAAAGGTCATGACTTTTGTTTTAATTACTTGCAACAGTGATTGAAAAACATTCACTTGAGTGCCATCGGAGATTCATGGAGCCAAAAAGCAACATGAAATTCATTTTACATAAATATGATGATGTGGCTCACCAGAGAGATGAAGTCATGAAAAAAAGTGAAGTCGTTTTGGCCATTTTGTTGTTCCAAATCAATTTGAAGATGAAATCCTAACTTAACCGAAAGGATTTCAATTTCGTTCAAGAGTAATGATGTCTAAGTATCATTCTCGTTGTTTGATTCCATGGGGAAGAAAAGAAAACTACAATGTATTGTTGATTTTTGGTACAAATTCGTCCATAAGAAAAGGAAAAGGAAAAGACTCAATCAGAAACAGAAAGAACAAATCATTGAAGTAGAAGAAGAAAGTGAAGCGAAACAGAACGACCTCATCTTGAAGGAGGAAGAAGGATAGGAGAGCCAAATATCCTCAAACCAATGTTCTTGCCTTGCTTTGTGCAATCGAAGCCAAAATGAATGTCCTTTACGGGGATGAGGTCCGCGGCAGCGTCGAAGATGAGCACATGAAGAGCATGATCCTTCACTATATGTGGTAGCTCAACCTAATTGGCGTCAGCCATGAGGAGGCCGAGTCGTGAATGAGAAAGAGAGGATACATGAGACACAGAACAAAGAGAAGGAGAGAGACAGAGGACGTGTCACCATTTGTGAGGAAATGGAATGAGTTGGAATGTGGGCGTAGTCCACTATGGACTTAATTGTTAAAAAGAAAAGCCACGTCAGATTTCAACCTTTTCAAAAAAAGTCACGTAGAATGAATTGCTGGATAGGCATTCAAATGAATGATTTTACACCAATATGGTATTCAAATGATTTAAAAAAAAAAGTTGTGGCATTTAAGGGCGTGCATGACAAAATTTATGTTTCTCTATTTCTTTGTTTTCTATTCCCCGGAATAGGTTTGGAACAGAAATCCATTTGGTAACGCAATTTCATTTCTCTATTTCTGGAATATATTTCTACTCTAAAAATTTATTTGGAGCAGAAATCAAAAGTCAAAATTTTTAGTTTTTCTATTTCTGGAATAGAAGTGAGAAATCAAAATTTTCCTCATCGTTCACTCTCATCACCACTCGTTGCCCACTTGCCACCCGTGGGATGCTGGATGCCCGTTGCCAGTTGCTGGCCGCTTGCCACCGGCCCCGGCCACTAGCTGCCGACCACCGGCCACCGAACGTCGGCCGTCGGCCATCGAACTCCGACCGCACGTCGCCAATCATTGGTCACCAGATGCCGGACGTCCACGGGTCGTTGGCCACTCATCGCCAATCGTTGGATGCCATAGGCTCACCACTAACCACCGGATGTTCGCCGCCGATCGTCCGCTGCTTGCCATCGGCCGCCAGATGTCCGTTGCCCGCCTCCAGACTCCAACCACTAGCCACCAGCCTCTGGTCGCCGGACTTCGGATGTTGAATGTTGGATGTCGAACTCCAGACATTGGATGTTGGTTGTTGGTTGCCGGACTTCGGACTTCGGCCTCCCACCGCCGGTCATCGGACTTCGGCGCCGGATGCCGTACGTCAGATGCCGAACGTTGGACTCTGGACTTCGGCCGCTCACCCCTGGTCACCGAACGGCAGTTGTTGCTGCTCCTAGAAATAGAAATTTTATTCTATTATCAAACAAATTTTTATTTCAGAAATAGAAATTTTGAATCGTTATCAAATGCATTTCTTTTATTAGAAACTTGTCCATGATATAGAAATTGAGAAATCAATTTCTGGCCTAAAATTGATTTCTATACAAAAGTTATGGATTTGTAGTATTTTTATACCTTATTATCACTTGACTGGGCCTAAACCCTTCGTAAAAGAAATGCAGATTGATTACTTGTTACTTGTTTATGTCTATAGAATTGTCAAGTAACCTCCCCATGTATATCCCTCTAGTATTTCGCACATGAACTTCAAACATCAAAAGTGTGATGATCAATGAATAAGTGGCGGATGTGGAAACCCAGTTTGGAGGAGGCGCTGTGAAACAAATTGCATAAATAATAAACTTTCATGAACAAAATTATGAATTACGGTTCACACTAGCCATGACAACGTTACTCCAACGAGGAGCAATCCGTGTTTCTTCCACCTACTTGTCATGAGATGAAGTATGAATGTGAGTCAATTTTTAGAGCGAGTGAATTGCTGAACAATAGTAATGCTTTACTCTGCATAGGATGACATAACTGTCGTTGGGAAAGGGAGGATTGATAACTGAACAGAAAGAGAAACGAGAAAATAGAGGATTTGGTATCATCCCATGTTTTGCTTCAAGACACTGACTCAGTGGCTCTACTGGAGCGTTTCGCTGACGTTGTAGAATTCAAAGTCTTCTTGTAATTTGGGTCATAAATTAGATTACTTGATTGGAAATGTTTGGGGTGCCAATTTCTCATGCTATAGAGTTTTTGTTCCTTGGCTCAACACACAAGAGACACTAGAGTTGTCTTTAAGGCATCGATGTAAAATGGTCGCTGGCAGGCTGATCTAATAATTTGGATTTTACCGGTGAATATCTTCCATTATCACTCAATCATACCACATAATACATGGCAAGGAAGTCTTTGTTCGCTGTTCTTGAAGGTATGTTAATCAGGTCCATGGTAGCATCATTTATCTAGGATACGATCTATGGGTAGAATGTGACCGTTAATAAAAACTTGCTAGGCTATGGGCATGACCATGTGGTACACATGACTTCGTATTTGGATAGTTAATTATTGGGAAGGGCACTCTTTTCTTTCTATCTATATTACTGAACATTGTTCAATTCCACGTTGACATATGTTTTCTATGAAAAAAAATGGATAATAGCTTACGATCCGCAGTCTACTATTGACCAGCAACTTCAAAGGTTTCATTGTTGATCCTTCAGGACGTATTACCTTGCTGATTAATTTACTAACAACGTTGGCTGAATGGGTTAAGGCCAATCTTCACTTCTTATTCATCATGAATAAATAAAGGCAATGCACACGAGAAGATAGATAAGATATCTGTAGAGGTTGATAGCACTTGTTTCATGCTTTTTGTTTTTTGCTTCTTTTTTAAGCTGGAGGCTTGAAAGATCTTATTTCAATTCAAGTAATATATAGTTGCACCAACAAACATGAAGAGAAACAATAGAACCAAGCCTTCATAAAGGAAATGACATTTCAAGTTGGTTTGGTGACATCCTTATTCATTGTGTCTACATTACACAGTTTAAAGAGACAACTCCTCAAACAATTTCACTATCCATGAAGTTGGTTGGCCATCCACTTTGGCTTCTCCTTCCACTCGGCTGCTCTTCTCTCCAGCATTCTCACACCTTGCGCAAGCCATTTGGGCCTTCCCATTTCAAATGCAATGTATGCTGTGGAAATCCCAATTACAACTCCAGAAGCATAACCTATCCACACTACTTTCTGTTTGAGCCAACTCTCATGCACTTCATGGTTGAAAGATGGTGAGGTTGATGGTGGAGGAGGTTGAGCATCCCGAGGGCATGCTATCGGCAATGGAGTTCCACATAAGCCTGGATTTTCTCTAAATGAGTTGCTTGAAAATGTGCTCAATTGCTTGTCTTGTGGAATTTGACCGATGAGTTGGTTCTTTGAGAGGTTTAAGTACCCAAGGAATGTCAAATCTCCCAATTTTCTAGGAATTACCCCACTAAGGTTATTCGAAGAAAGGTCAAGCCATTCAAGATTAGTCAAGTCCCCTAGAGTCAAAGGGATGGAACCTGTGAGGTGATTATGAGAAAGGTTAAGGCCTATGAGAGATTGAAGATGTCCAATAACTCTCGGGATATCCCCTTGGAAAAAATTGTTTGACAAGTCAATGGTTGTGAAGATGGTCAAGATCTTCACTAGCTCAATCTCTAGCCCTTTTAGGGTCACGGTCACGGAATTTTCATATGATGCCCACTGGAATGGTCGTGCCATATATAATGATTTTTCTTGCGCACTTTCAACATTCACCATCGCTTCCAAGTTCATTATCAAGTTAGCTGGCAAAGGACCGCTAAAATTGTTGTTGGAGAGATCCAAAATGCGTAACTTGGGAAAGAGGTGAGCTCCTTTTGGAATATTCAAAAGATCCTTAAAATTGTTGGACCTTAAAATGAGAACTTTTAATTCTGGGAGTGTCCCCAACCATCTTGGAAACGTGTCCTCTATCTGATTGTTGCTAAGATCTAGAACTTCCAGATATTTACATTTGACTAGGGATCGAGGCAATGTGCCTTCAAACTGATTTTGACTCAAGTCAAGAGTCGTCAAGCTACTTCTTGAAGAAACTAATTGAGGAATTGTGCCTTCAAGGTGATTCATTCTCAAGTCCAAAACTGATAGATTGATGCTAAAATTTGTTAAGCACCGGGGCAAGCTACCTGTTAAGCCATTATTAGACAAGTCGATCACTAGGAGCTTGGTGGCATTGCATAACAGAGAAGTGACCTTTCCTATCATATTATTACTCGCAACGGAATAATAAGTTGTGGTGGGAGATGGAAGTGGAATTGGCCCCACAAACTTATTCTTGGACAAATCTATTACATCCAATGAGGTATTTAAGAAAACCTCTATGGGCCACTGTCCAATAAAACTGTTGTTGGAAATAGATAAAAAATAAAGAGCAGGAAATGAGAGTCCAAAGGCAGTGAGGTTGATCCTACCATGAAATTTGTTGGATTGCAAATCAAGGTACGTCAAATCCGATGCTTCCAACCAATGTGGGAAGATATCATTGAACTCATTGTGACTGAGAAGTAGTGATGATAACTTCGAGCATTTGACTAGGGAGCGTGGTAATGGTCCTTCTAATTTATTGTTTTCCAAGACTAGATTCAAGAGATCGGTTATATTTCCTAAACATGGTGGCATATTTCCAGAGAGATTATTGTAAGACAAATCTAATGATCGAAGTGAACTCAACCGACAAATTGAAGAGGGGATCTCACCGACGAAACCATTGTTGGAGGCAAGAAAGTACAAAGTAGAAGGTGGAGGGATCAGGAGTGGTCCTTGGAGTAAGTTGCTATGAAGGTTAAAATATCTCAATCTCTTCCAGTGCATTTGTTGTATACCTCCCTCCAGAAGATTAAGAGAGAGAAGTAATGTTTCCAATGTATCATGGCTTATTCCCCAAAACCACATTGGGATCTCCCCACTAATCCTATTGGAAGAGAGGTCTAAGTGTGTTAACCTTTTTGACGAACTCAGGAAGTATGGAATTTGGGTCAAATTGCAAGAAGGCAACTGCAACACTTCAAGGTTTGGAAATGTATAGTTGATTTTCTCAGAGATTAGATTTAGTTCATGGGAAATATAGAGAGACTTGAGATTTTTAAGCTTTGCAAAGATTTCAAATTCTATAATGCCGCTAAAACTATTCACCCCTAGACTCAAAGACATGAGTTGGTTGAGATTCCCTAGTGATGAGGGGAGAAATCCTATGAATTTGCAACCACTAAGATCTAAAACTGTCAAAGTTGTCATATTACCAATTGAATCGGGTATTTCTCCTGAAAAGCTTGTATCCTTGAGAGACAAGGATACAAGAGGACCAGTCCAATTGGATTTGGGAAGAATCCCAGATAAGTCATTGTAACTTACATCAAGAATAGCAAGATTCGGTAATCGAAAAATAGTATCCGGAAATATCCCTCCTAAGGAACAAGCAGAAACACTTAAATGTGTCAAAGAAGAAGACAAATTCACAAAGGACATTGATGAAATCATGGACATGTCTACTTCATCAAGAACAAGCTTTCTTATTGTTGTAAGGTTTTGAATAAGCATTGTGAAGGTAGAATTTTCCAACATAAGAAAAGAGACTGAGCTTGATTCAATAGAATTGTAGGAAAGATCAAGTGACACAAGCTTGGAGAGGTGAGAAATTTCATTAGGAACGGTGCCCGAAAAGTGTGAACGAGAGAGATTCAAATGAGTCATTTTTGTAAACACACTCAGGTTAGGTGAAATGGATGAACTAACAAAGTTATTACCGAAAAGATTGAGATTTCGAAGATGGCGAAGGAGAAAGAGGGAGCTGTTGGAATGGAGAGCACCACGAAGACAGCTGCAAGTGAGATCAAGCCCGATGACATTACCGGTGACTCCATCGCAAGTAACACCTTCCCACATGCAACAGTCCACACCCTCGTTCCATGAGTTTGTCTTTGGATAAGATGTGACATGGTAATACAAATAACATGAGTAAGATGCCTCAGTATCAAGCACAAAGGAATTCTTAAAATGAAGCAACGCATCACGCTGTTCAGGAGGGCAAAGGGGCGAGGAAAAGGAAAGAGAAGTATGTGAGAAAAAGAGGAAACCAAGGAGGCCAAGGATTTGATGCCAATCCATTTCGCAGTTAAAAATGTGGATGAGTTAAGTGGTGGGGAAGCCTGCTTCAACTTATATAACCCTTCGTGCGAAACGATCGACACAAGTCCTTTGTCGAAGGTTAAAGTCCTCCTGACATTACAATACTGGAGCCAAATTTGGTTTTCTTTATTGTCTCGGTTGAGTTAGTTCGGGGTAGAAAATTCTAAGTGGCATGGTGTTTCCATGGAAAAGTCTTCCAGAATCGTCCTTCTGGGGTGATGTCTTGCCACATGTACATCATCCCATATCACGGCACTAACAATTCTATTTGACAATCAACGAATTTGACTTTCCTAGACTCTTTAATAGTATTTTCTATTTGTATTTGTAAATGAGCTAAACAATATGACGGCCGATGCCTCGAGAAAGGATTACCTGATGACTGCTCCATTTTGCACGTTCACTTTCATTTATAAAGACTGAGCGTGGTTCTAATGTTGATTCGTCTACTAAAAGCACAGATAATATTCAAAAGTATGCAACTTATATAGCCCTTCTTAGTCTTCTCTAGAAGGTCTGTTGAGGGACTCACATTGTAGCAATGTGAAGCCTCCAGTAATTTCATCAAATATAAGAGCAAATAAAAGCCCAGAAAAGTTATTCGACACTTCGATCAAAAAACAATTATACATATATATATGTATATGTATATATATGGATCCGTTATTTTAATCACTTCTAAACATGACATATAAGAGTAATTTGGGATTAATATTTCTCAAAGTTAAAGAGCATGGTGTTAAAATATTTCGCATTGCTTACCTACAGGGTTCGTATATGTTAAATATACATGTGGTCTCCCTATTTTTTAAGTTTACAATTTTGCATTGGATATTCTACATGTAAAAGACAAGCTAAAGTGCTAAAATATAGTCAAATTCAATAAAATGTTTGCCAAATATTTCATGGTTGCGATATTTTATGGCAGAATTCTGTCTTTCGCTCGAGCACAATGGCTATAGGACAGCGGTGTATTTAATTATTAATGCTTAGAAGTCAAAAGACGTCTTGAAATGACTTAATTGTCTTGGTGGGTGGGTGTGGATAATGTTGAGAAGTCAAGGTTCGGTGCACTTAATTGTCTTGGTGGGTGGGTGTGGAAAATGATGAGAAGTCAAGGTTCGGTGGGTGGGTGGGTGTGGAAAATGTTGAGAAGTCAAGGTTCGGTGAACTTAATTGTCTTGGTGGGGTTGCCTGGGTGTGGAAATTCTTGGTGCCATATGCCACATGTACATCATCCCATATCACGGCACTAACAATTCTATTTGACAATCAACGAATTTGACTTTCCTAGACTCTTTAATAGTATTTTCTATTTGTATTTGTAAATGAGCTAAACAATATGACGGCCGATGCCTCGAGAAAGGATTACCTGATGACTGCTCCATTTTGCATGTTCACTTTCATTTATAAAGACTGAGCGTGGTTCTAATGTTGAGTCGTCTACTAAAAGCACAGATAATATTCATAAGTATGCAACTTATATAGCCCTTCTTAGTATTCTCTAGAAGGTCTGTTGGGGGACTCACATTGTAGCAATGTGAAGCCTCCAGTAATTTCGTCAAATATAAGAGCAAATAAAAGGCCAAAAAAGTTATTTGACACTTCGATCAAAAAACAATTATACATATATATATATATGTATATGTATATATATGGATCCGTTATTTTAATCACTTCTAAACATGACATATAAGAGTAATTTGGGATTAATATTTCTCAAAGTTAAAGAGCATGGTGTTAAAATATTTCGCATTGCTTACCTACAGGGTTCGTATATGTTAAATATACATGTGGTCTCCCTATTTTTTAAGTTTACAATTTTGCATTGGATATTCTACATGTAAAAGACAAGCTAAAGTGCTAAAATATAGTCAAATTCAATAAAATGTTTGCCAAATATTTCATGGTTGCGATATTTTATGGCAGAATTCTGTCTTTCGCTCGAGCACAATGGCTATAGGACAGCGGTGTATTTAATTATTAATGCTTAGAAGTCAAAAGACGTCTTGAAATGACTTAATTGTCTTGGTGGGTGGGTGTGGATAATGTTAAGAAGTCAAGGTTCGGTGCACTTAATTGTCTTGGTGGGTGGGTGTGGAAAATGATGAGAAGTCAAGGTTCGGTGGGTGGGTGGGTGTGGAAAATGTTGAGAAGTCAAGGTTCGGTGAACTTAATTGTCTTGGTGGGGTTGCCTGGGTGTGGAAATTCTTGGTGCCATATGCCACATGTACATCATCCCATATCACGGCACTAACAATTCTATTTGACAATCAACGAATTTGACTTTCCTAGACTCTTTAATAGTATTTTCTATTTGTATTTGTAAATGAGCTAAACAATATGACGGCCGATGCCTCGAGAAAGGATTACCTGATGACTGCTCCATTTTGCATGTTCACTTTCATTTATAAAGACTGAGCGTGGTTCTAATGTTGATTCGTCTACTAAAAGCACAGATAATATTCATAAGTATGCAACTTATATAGCCCTTCTTAGTATTCTCTAGAAGGTCTGTTGGGGGACTCACATTGTAGCAATGTGAAGCCTCCAGTAATTTCACAAATATAAGAGCAAATAAAAGGCCAAAAAGTTATTTGACACTTCGATCAAAAAACAATTATATATATATATATATATATGTATATGTATGGATCCATTACTTTAATCACTTCTAAACATGACATATAAGAGTAATTTGAGATTAATATTTCTCAAAGTTAAATAGCACGGTGTTAAAATATTCTGCATTGTTTATCTACAGGGTTCGTATATGTTAAATATACATGTGGTCTCCCTATTTTTTAAGTTTACGATTTTGCATTGGATTTCTACATGTAAAGGACAAGATAAAGTGCTAAAATATAGTCAAATTCAATAAAATGTTTGCCAGATATTTCATGGTTGCGAATTTTATGGCAGAATTCTGTCTTTTGCTCGAGCACAATGGCTATAGGACAGCGGTGTATTTAATTATTAATGCTTAGAAGTCAAAAGACGTCTTGAAATGACTTAATTGTCTTGGTGAGTGGGTGTGGAAAATGTTGAGAAGTCAAGGTTCGGTGCACTTAATTGTCTTGGTGGGATTGCCTGGGTGTGGAAATTCTTGGTGCCACACATCACGCCCCGAACCCCAGGATGCGCACATCCCTCAACGGTTGACTTAAATTTTTACAACGTTCCCAGGACGCGTCACTGACCCATTCTTTTTATGTACATGCGGAAGCGAACTAATAAATCCCATACAATAATCAAACAAGGGATAGAAAAACAAGACAACTGATTTTTCACAAAACACACTTTATAAACACACCAGGTCAACCCAGCAAGTTTATATACAAAAGGTCCATCTCGAAAAGAGACCACTAAGCCACCTACTCTTTGGACGCTTCAGCCTTAGGTTCTGGGTTCTCCACGACTCCATTTGGTATCTCCAAACTAAGGACCTGAAAAAGGGTTAATTATGACGAGGTGAGATAAAACCTCAGTGAGTTAACACCCTAAACCCCGATTAGGATGAGAATTCACCTAGAGGCAGCCTAAACAGACGTTACACACAAACTTACCTCGCCTCAGCACATCCCTGCAGATTAGTGCGCCACATATACATATCAATACAACAAGCGTATCTCATAACTGGAACACATCAATTCATCCTTCAAACAATCACAGGGGTCCTGATTATAAGGCCAAACCGTTATAACACGTCCCATTTCTTGCCACAGATATCTCAATCACTCAGGTGTGTCCTAGTTATTTATGACTCATAGGCCACGGCACCCCACTGAGGAGCTTCGTTTCGAAATCTATTCGCGAACGACATCATCTAGCATCCTCTACCTAGACGGTACCCCATTGAGGAGCTTCGTTCCGAAATCTATTTGCGAACAGCTACGTCTAGCACCCTTCGCCTAGACGGTACCCCACTGAGGAGCTTCGTTTCAAATCTATTCACGAACGGTAATGTCTAGCATCCTTTGCCTAGATAGTACCTCACTAAGGAGTTTTGTTCCGAAATCTATTTGCGAACGGCAACGTCTAGCATCCTCCGCCTAGACGGCACCCCACTGAGGAGCTTCGTCCCGCGTAAATGCATCAAGATGGATTCCACTTAGTGATCACACGCACATCCATACTTGGCCAAGAACACCGTGCTTTGCACTCAAATACCTCAATTTCAAATAATAGACTTGGTCAAATTTCTTCGTATTGAAATTTTCAATAAAATAATTGTGCATGGTCACACTTTTAAATTGAACCTTCAAACGTGGTAATCCCCCATTTCAAAATCCCATGATTTTATATAGTACATAAAATCTTTTTGGCGTAAAAAACCGACACCTGGTATTTTTCTAATTAAAAGCCCATAAGGTCATCTTTTGCATTACCAATAAACACTCACCATAGCACAACCATTCACATATTATCACGCATATGTCCTCAACATGCCAAAAGTCAACCACACCACCAAATATACATTATCCAGCAACACAACATCAAGAACAACCACAAAATTACAACCAGCCCTAATAGGTAAAAACTAGGCCACTCGCGCGCCTCCAAGTTTAATTCCAGAAATAATCAATCAAACTCTGAAAATTCTCAAATTTGAATATGTTCTAAAAGAAACTTGAACGAACATTTTTCATGAAGACAACTTGACACAAATCCTTCTATAGTGAGAGTAGTAAATTGCCCAAGCTATTACAAAAATTGTGTCCGTGTCCAGAAATTTTGTTTTTCAAAATCAGTTTGGTTCGAGGTCCAACACTTATCCATTTGATCTGAAATTTGACTATGCAAAACTAAAAGATGTGATGAACAACTTTTGTGAAAAAACTCTTTCAAAAATCAAGCCCTAAGAGTTGATAAAAATCCTTCAAACACCAAAAGGTCACTGTTTCCAAAACAATCCGAGATTCTGTTTTGCAAATAACGAAGCCAAAATCTCATTCTTTTAAATCCCTAAAATCTTGAGTAAAATATATGTAATATCTAAAGATGTCTAGAACATTTTTCAAGAGGAAGCAACCTCAAAATCGTAGCACATTTTTCTCCATAAAAATTGCAAGCGACAAGCATCTAGTAACCAAATCCGAAGGAAATCCACTAAACCAAGTTAAATCACCCTTATTAGTACTAATCCAGCCAACTAGATCAATACTAATCCATCTTAAGGCTAATCTAACCAAACTAGATTAACATTAATTCATCTTAAGGCTAATCTCACTTAATACTAATTTAACTAAGCTAATTAGCACTAATCTAACCCCCTAAGCGCAATTAACAATCTAATCAAGGATTAAAGAGTTCACTCACCGAATTAGGGAGGCGACAAGTCCACAGTGATGGCAGTGCGAAGACAATGAAGGCTTGAGCTTACGGCGTCTTTAACGGAGGATCGAAAGAGGTTGAAAATAGCCTTGCAAGGCTCACAGCCAAGTTGGAAGTCGGTTTTGGTGGTGGATGGATCGAGTTGGTCGGAGCAGGCTGGTGGTTCGGTGGCCTCTCGGGAAGGCCCTAGTGGCAGGGCTGGCGGCTAGGCGGGGCTGGTGGCTGAACGGGGCCTGAGGTGGCAAAGTAGGCGGCCTAGTCGCGAGCTACAGGTTGTTGTGGTCAGGGGACGGCGTGGGGCGGTCTAGTGTCGGGGCTAGCGGAAAGTGAGGCGGTTGGCAGCTGAGTGTGGTTGCTGCTGGCCTTAAGCGGCTGGTCGGTCCTACTGAAGCTGGGATGCGGTGGAGGTTTTGCAGGGAGTGGGCTGGCTGTGTAACAAGGGAAATGGAGAAGAAGAAGTGAGGAAGAAGAAGAAAGCATAAGAGTTATGTTGGTGGAAGGGACTGCACACGCATGGAAGGGGGACAAGAGGGAGAGAAAGTCCAACTTGTAGACTATAAGAGCCAAGCTTAAATATCTATGCACTCAAGTTGGGGAGCCTCAAAGTCTTCAGCCCTCAAATGTCTAGGCATGCACCAATGGCAAATTTTCTCTTCCAAAACTTCACAAAACAATGCATTTTGGTGTCCAAAAATATAGCTAGAGCTGCCCATACGAATTTCCCTCAATTTTCCTTCAATTCCTCACCAAATCAAGTCATTTTGGTGGCCAAAACTCACACCAAGTCAGCCCATACGAATTTCTCTTCATTTCTTGTTGTCGAATTTGATTTTTTGTAAAAATTCCTGGCTCGACGGAATTTCTTCAAAAGATGAGACAAGGTCCTAAAAATAAATCGTGACACGCTCGAACGTTCGATTCTCGAAATCAAATTCAATTTTGTGGTTAAAATTGACCGGATGCGATTTTAGCACGACCCAACCTACTAGGTAGCTTTTAGGGATTTTATCACGTTTGACTCGTGGTCCATAATTTTCGATCCATGTTTGTGCATCTTCGACTCGTTGGCGATGTTTGGTTGTCGTAAAAATCTCAAGATTTCAATTATGAGTTCCGAGTACAAAATGGATAGAAAATTGAGTTAGTGTCGTTCAACGCGAATTTTGCGATCATGCGGAATCACCCACAATTCAATTATGTCATTCCATCGAATCGACCTATATCCGATCACTAATTGATTATAACGATGTCGTATTGACCCTTGCTGATTATCACGGTCGAGCAATCGATTTTTGATCGAATTCTCAAATCTGTCGCGTTTATATCCCTTAATGGCTTCACCTGATAGATCAATTAACTCGTGAGTGGCCAACTCAGAGAAAAAAGACCATAGGTGCATTGACGGAATGCACATTTCATATTATCGAGACGAGGTCGAAATTTTTTAGGATGTCACACCATAGAATTTTTACCTTGGCTGAATGTATTAAAAGACTATGGAGGAGTTTTCAAGGCATCCATCATGAATGGGCATTGACAAATTGTTGTTGTTGTTGTTTTTTTTTTTTTTTTTTTTTTCCGGTCGAGGTTCGGCGCACTTAATTGTCTTGGTGGGGTT
This sequence comes from Eucalyptus cloeziana, assembly GCA_014182715.1. Classification (NCBI taxonomy): domain Eukaryota; kingdom Viridiplantae; phylum Streptophyta; class Magnoliopsida; order Myrtales; family Myrtaceae; genus Eucalyptus; species Eucalyptus cloeziana. Next base: position 16,596,412 of record CM024639.1, on the reverse strand, counting down.
ACTTGGATGTGAAAATTTTAAGTACCATAGAATTTCTACCTTCCTTGGCTGAATGAATTAAAGACAATGGAAGAGTTTTCAAGGCATCCATTATGAATGGGCATTGATAAATTGGTTCTCTTTTCTTTTTTTTTTGTCGATCATATTCTACTCCTACTCTAACTCTTACTCTTAGACCTTTGTCATACCCTTTTTGCGGGCATGGGAGTCGAAACCCACACATGATACTAAACCGTAATTTGGTATTAATATTTCTCAATATTAAATAGTGTGGTATTAAAATATTTCGCATCGCTTATCTATGGGGTCCATATATGTTTAATATACATGTGGTCCCCCTATTTTTTAAGTTTACGTTTTTGCTCAGATATTCTACATGTAAAAGTCAAGATAAAGTGATAAATTATCGTCAAATTCAGTAAAATGTTTGCTAAATATTTCATGGTTACGATATTTTATGGTAGAATTCTCTATCTTTTGCTCGAGCACATTGGCTATAGGACAGCGGTGTATTTAATTATTATTGCTTAGAAGTCAATAGTCTTTTTTAAATGACTTAATTGTCTTGGTCGGTGGGTGTGGATAATGCTAAGAAGTCGAGGTTGGGTGCACTTAATTTTCTTGGTGGGGTTACTTGGGTATTCTTAGTATTATAGAATTTCTACCTCATGCATTAAAGACAGTGGAGGAGTTTTGAGGGCATCCATTATGAATGGGCATTGACAAATTGTTTATTATTATTATTATTATTATTATTATTATTATTATTATTATTATTAGTCTTACTATACTATTACTTTAATTATTATTATTATTATTATTATTATTATTATTATTATTATTATTATTATTATTATTATTATTATTATTATTATTATTATTATTATTATTATTATTATTATTATTATTATTATTATTATTATTATTATTATTATTATTATTATTGGGTTAGTCTTACTTTTAGACTTTTGTTTTACTTCCTTATACAGCGTGGGAGTCGAAACCCACACGTGATACTAAATTGTAAGTTCAGATTAATATTTCTCAAAGTTAAATAGCGTGGTGTTAAAATATCTCGCATCGCTTATCTACAGAGTTCATATATGTTTAATATATATGTGTTCTCCCTATTTTTTAATTTCACGGTTTTAAGTTGGATATTCTACATGTAAAAGTCAAGATAAAGTGATAAAATATCGTCAAATTCAATAAAATGTTAACCAAATATTTCATGGTTACGATATTTTATGGTAGAATTCTGTCTTTTGCTCGAGCACAAGGGCTATAGGACAGCGGTGTATTTAATTATTAATGCTTAGAAGTCAAAATTCTTTCTTAAACTAACTTAATTGTCTTGGTGGGTGGGTGTGGAAAATGCTAAGAAGTTGAGGTTAGGTACACTTACTTGTCTTGGTGGGGTTACTTGGGTGTGGAAATTCTTAGTGTCATAGAGTTTCTACCTTGCCTGAATGCATTAAAGACAGTGGAGGAGTTTTGAGGGCATCCATTATGAATGGGCATTGACAAATTAGTGCTTTTTTTTTTAGTCGGTACTACTCTACTCTTATTTTAATTCTTACTCTCAGACTTTTGTCATACCTACTTACAAGGCGTGACTATCAAAACCCATATGTGATACTAAATTATAATTTCGGATTAATATTTCTCAAAGTTAAATAGTCTAGTGTTAAAATATTTCGTGTCACTTATCTATTAGGTTCATATATGTTTAATATACATGTAGTCTCCCTATTTTTTAAGTTTACGGTTTTGCATTGGATATTCTACACGTAAAAGTCAAGATCAAGTGATAAAATATTGTCAAATTCAAAAAAAAATGTTTGCTGATATTTCTTGGTTACAATATTTCATGGCAGAATTCTCTGTTATTGCTACGAAGTTGAGGTTTGATGCACTTAGCTCTATTTGGCAACGTTTTTGTTTCTCCCAATTTCTGTTCTTTTATTCTTCGAAAAAGAAAAAACAGAAATCCGTTTAGTAACATTAACTAATTTTTCTATTCCTCGGAATAAAAAGTGGCCGGGAAATAGATTTGGAATAGAAATATGAAGTAAAAAAAGTAGTTTCTTGTACCCGAAAACAATTTCTATAAATAAGTTATTTTTTCTTTTCTTTTTTCTTTGCTTCTTCCTTGTTGCCTCTCACCCCTTGTTGCTGCCCCTGCTGTCTAGCCATCGTCGTCGACCAACCGTCGATCGCAGCCAACGCTGACGACTGCTTGATTGCTGACAGCTGCTCGATTGTCGATCGTCGGGTGACTGTCGCCACTGCCACCACCGCCATTGCCCCCAACCGACTACCTTCGTGCCCTCTACCATTGGCCGATCGCCATCATCGCCAACTGCTGGTCGCTAGCCAATAGTCGATTGCCGCCCACTGCCCACCAATCAGTGGTGGCCGGCAAGGAATAATAAGAAAAGAAAAAAAGAAAAAATCTTAACAAATTAAAAGAAATATAATTTTTTTGGATCGTGCCAAACATATTCCTATTCTTTTTTCCATTCTGAGAATAAAAATTCTGTATAGTTACAAAATATGTTCTTTTATTCAGAAATTATTCTAGGGAATAGAGATAGAAAAATGCTATTTATGAAAATAAATTGTTCCCCGGTGCAAAAGATGTGATTTAATATTTAAATATTATATCACATAAGACTCATTAAGAAATTAGTCTTTGAGTTTTAAAGTCCCTCATGTGCTTCCTATGTCGGCCAATGGGTAGACCAAAACCTAAAGGCAGGTCTTGGGTATCAAGATTACTATTATCTAGGGCTGTATTTGGTCATCTGGATTTCTAATTAGGATAAGACTATATAAGTTATGATATAAAATTTAGAGATTTTATTATATATTATCTACTATTTGGTAAATTATAGTAATAAAGCTAAATATTTTCACATCCTATTATTTCCATTGTTTGGTATGAATGTCATACTAGTGTAATTAAACCAAAACTTTTCATGAATGGAGATAGTAGGAATCTCTCACAACGCTCTTGCCTACTTCGTTTTTATTTGCTTATTTACTATTATTTTTCTCTCTCTATTTTTATTTCTTTTTCCCCCATCTATCATTCTCTAATAAAATTTTATGAAATAGTAAACTATATTAAAATACCTAAACTACATAATAAATATAAATATATTATTATATATTGAATGTATATTATAAAATCAAAAGGAAATTGAATATGAAAATATAGGAATAAGGAAAAATTAAACTAATGTTTTTTTGTTAGTTTGAATTTTTATATCAGAATTCGAATATTATTTATATTAAAATAGTATTTTAATTTTATTAATTGTAAATTTTGTTATTAAAAAAAACAACTTTCATATTATGGATATGAAAAATTTTATCCACCTTTATCCCACTTCTCTCATAAGATAATTTTATCAAGGTTATATTCTTCTTATATCCGACTCTATCTTGTCTAGGAAGAAGACATGGATACCAACGAAGTGGAAGAGTTGGATATTGAACTGCTAGTCTTGAGATCTACCAAAGACATCAATGTTGGATTGCTCGTTGTATTGAAAACTAGAGGCAATAGAGTTGAACATTGGGGAACTAGAGGAAGATTTTTTAGTATCTTTAGGCACCTAATCTTAACCCCTAAACGAGATTCCTAGAATTCATTAATTGACACAATGTATGTCCATTTTACAGTTTGGAATTTACAACATTCCAGTGTCTAATCTCTCTCTCTCTCTCTCTTTTTCAACATTCCAGTGTCTAATCTCTCTCTCTCTCTCTCTCTCTCTCTCTCTCTCTCTCTCTCTCTCTCTCTCTCTCTCTCTCTCTCCCTCATGCTTGTGTTTCAATTACTTGCATTGACATCAAAGTTAGCATTTCTTAGGCTTTATTTTGAACCTCAATGAAAACACTACACGCCATGAAATGATATAGGAGTTTGAGAAATAAGAAAGATATGCGGAAGAGAGTAATTATGTATATGTCGTTATATAAGATTACATCAGCCTATTAATAGGCTTTATGAAATGACACAATATTGAGAGATACAAAAAACTATTAGAATTTTCCTAATTATATCTAGCATCCCTCTCAAACTCAAGAATGCAAGTCTTATTAACAATGCCCAACAGCTAAGTTGTGGCTAATGAGGCGTCATCCTGCAACTATTCATGGGAAAACTTCTAGATCTAGTCGGTCTGAGAGCGGCAAATCTGGTAATGGTTTGGCTTCTTGAAACATCACGCTAAATGTCGAAAATCATAGTGGAAATAGCAAGTGGCTTATGCAGCTGGCTTGCAAAACAGTAGCTGAGTGATGTGGCCTATATAGTTGGCTTGTAACATCAAGCAACCTATATTGCTAGATTAGGAAAATAGTTATTGAGCGATGCAGCCTATGCGGCTAGCATCGAAAGAAACACCACCTTTGTGAAAGGCTCAAATGGGTGATGCAACCATTGCAATTGGCATCAAGACATGAACATCATGGAATCTACTCAACTAAGTGCTTCCTCCTATGAGAGGGATTGCAGACTATGTGACAAAAGTGTGTTGGCTATTGGACGAGATGAATATTATTGAAAACAACTTGATTGTAGGACATTAAGACTTATTGGAAAAAAAAAAAAGACAAGAAACAATATTAACTCTAGGAATGCACCTGGGTGTGCATCGGATGCGAGTGCACCCGATGCACTTGAGGATCGACTAGCTCTGAAACCAACTTGAGAAATAAGAAAGATTTGCGGAAGAGAGTTATTATGTATATATCCTTATATTATAACAAAGATTATATCAGTCCATTTATAGGCTTTATGAAATGACCAAATAAGATAACATATCAATCAAGATAAGTACAATCATAGAGGATATTCATACAACATTGAGAGATATAGAAAACCATCGGAATTTTCCTAAATAACTCTAACAATAAGAATTCAAAGTTGGACGCCAACATCTTCGTAATTATAGTTTCCACAGAGCATTTCACAGGTACAAAATACAGAACCTTACTAGTTATTTTCTGTATTCTCTCATCTCATAAGAGAGTTCTTGTCCAACGAAGAACTTCCTTTTAATATTTTACGGATACATTGAAAATGAGGATCAGGTTGCCCTGTGGCCTACCTGTAGATGAAAAGACGTATATCACCAGTTCTCGTCTCTGATTGGCGCAGCATGATAATCAGACATAAGATCCGCGACAAGGTTGATCATCATTACATAAACATACATTAGATCTACCGGCGCTTGTTATGAAGAGGAAAAGCCAATGTTTTGTTGTAGATGGAGCCAAATCTTTTTTAGGGACTTCTTTGTCTTTTCTATTAGATTTGCTTTTAGGTTAAAAACTACACATTTATATTGGCGATAGCAAGACACTAGCCATGAAGACGCTAAGAAAGAAAATAGAGAGGCAAGAAAAAAATATAAGAAAAAAAGGGAGTTTTTTTCTTTGTGAGGGTTCTCAATTTCTTTGTGCCTTGATCTTGAGAGAAGATCACCATTATATTCCAACTTTCTTTAAAGTCTAGTGGATTTGCAAAGTGCCTCTGCGTGGAGACATAGCTTAGGTTTGGGTGAACTTCGATAATAATTTTTTTGACATATTCTTCTGATTCTGCTCTTTTGTTATTATATTCTGCTTGGTGAATTGTTTACGAGCATTATTTTTCTAAAATCGGCATGCGATTTTATAACAACTGATATTAGAGCTTGGGTTGGCTGATCAATAACATCAAGGGTTTTTTGGTGATGTTTGGTTGAAAGCAAACAGTATGGTAGAACATAAAATCATAATCGATAAATTCAATGGGCGGGATTTCAGATGGTGGAAACTCCAAATTGAGGATTATCTTTATAAAAAAGATCTCTATACTTCACTTGAGGGTTGGAAACCTGAGATGACAGAAGTGGATCCGACAGCAAAAGCCAAATGGAAAATTCTTGATCAAAAGGCATTAGGTGCGATTCGTCTAGAGTTGAAGAAAAAGACATGATACCACATCATGAAAGGAAAAACTGCAAAAGAAGCCATGGATATTCTAATTAATATTTATGAGAAGCCATCCACATCAAATTAGGTATTTTTGCTGAAGAAACTGGTTAATATGAAGTTATCTAACAAAAGTTATGTGGTAAAGCATATTAATAATTTCACGCAGGTCATGGGCTAGTTGGAATCCATAGACATATAGGTAGATATGAAGCTCCAAGCTTTATTATTTTTATATTCCCTTACAAAAAGCTACAATACCGTAGTGCAGGGAATTTTGAGCACTGTGAAGGATGATTTGACTTTGGATGATGCTATGAGGAGCATCATTTGGATAAAGAGATGCAAAGGAAAGTCGTAGGTGGAGATAATTTTTTGGCATCTACATCTTCAATGGCACTAGCAGTGGAGAACCGTGGAAGAAGTAAAAGCAGAAGAAAATTCAACGGCTGTGACAAGTCACAATCAAGGGGTAAAAGACAAGTTGTTAAAGATGAGTGTTGGTTTTGTCATTAAACTGGACACCAGAGGTTTCAATATGAAGCCTACAAAAAGAAGCAACAATATGAGAATCAAGGAGCTACTGTGGTTAATGATGAACCTTTGCTAGAGAACTTATGTTTGTTTGCAAGGTTTGACTAGATGACAAACAAGTGGTTTATTGATTCCGATTTTTCTTTCCATTGCACCTTGCAAAGAGACATATTTGATGATTATACTAGTAGAGATTTCGGGCAAGTAGTTGCGGGAAATGACCACATGTGTCCAATAATTGGAAGAGGAATTGTGACTACGGACATTTCAGGTGGAGGACGTTTAGTTTCACGTGAAACTAGGCATATTCTAGAATTAAAGAAAAATTGGATCTCAACTAGTAAACTTGACCAATAAGGTTTGATAACAATATTTGGATGCAGAGAGTGGAAGATAACCTCAAGGGTAAGAGTAGGAGCAAATGGAAAGTGTACGGTTACACTTTACCTTCTCCAAGAAGACAATACCAGTGATATGGTTGCAACTATAGTAGCTACAGGTAATTTGTCTACTTTTTAGCATTATCGTTTGGGACATCTTGGTGAAAATGGTGTAAAGTAGTAATACTCGAAGAAATTACTTTCGGGTTAACAAAAAGTTGAGTTAGATTTCTATTAGAGTTGCATTTATGGAAAACAAAAGGCTATTAGTCTTCAATTGAATGAGTGACATAATAAAGGCTGGAAGCTAGAGTTGATTCATACTAATATACGGGGAGTAGCTCAGGAACTCTCTTATGGTGGTAAGAGATATTTTGACACATTCATTAATGATGCGACAAGGAAGACTTGGGTCTATGCTCTCAAAGAAAAATCAAAAGTATTCGGGATGTTCAAAATGTGGAAGACCATATTAGAAAAAGAGACAGGTTATCATATTAAAACTCTGAAGTTCAATAATGGTGGTGAATACACGAGTAAGGAATTTGCAAAATACTTGAGCCAAAAAGACATACAAGGGTTGAAGACTGTTCCTAGAACTCCTCAATAGAATGGTATAGCTGAGAGGATGAACAAGATCATTTTAAAACATGCGAGATGCATGAGGCTACACGAGGGTCTCCTGTTACACATATGGGTTGCCATAGTAGATGCCGCTGTTTATCTTATCAACAAGAATCCATCTAGTGCGTTGGATGGAGAAATACCACAAAAACAAAGATGTATAAGGACCATCAAACACAGCATTAACAGGCAGTAGAATCAGAATATATTAAGCTGGACACAATGCCCATGAAGATGGTTCCAATGATCAAAGTGCACTTGAAGGAAAGGTTCAAGATGAGTCTATTATCAGTGAGAGGGCAGTTCAAGAGGAACGCAGTGATTCGAAGCAAACTAACAACCCTAAAGTACCTGTCTTGAGGAGGTCTAGATGTATGAGAAAGCCAAAGATAATTTTTTTTTTTTATCTAAAAGCTAATACTGTTCTCAATCATGTCTTATATATAGATTCGGGGGAACGGAGATTTATGATGAGGCAAAGAAAGACATATCTCAATTATAGTGGGAGTGTACTATGAAAAACGAGATGAGCTCGTTATTTCAAAATAAAACTTGGGAGTTAACCAAGTTGCCCACAGCTAAAAAAGCTTTGTTAAACAAGTGGGTGTACAGGATTAAGAATGAAATAGATGGTAGTATCATATATAAGGTGAGACTTATGGTCAAGGGCTTTCAAAAAGAATGGATTGACTACTTCGAGATATTTTCACATATAATGAAAATGACATCAGTTAGAGTTCTATTGAGTTTAGTTGCAGTAGGGGATCTTCATCTTAAGCAGTTAGATGTGAAAACAACATTTTTACATGGTGACTTAGATGAATAGTTATACATGGCGCAAAAGGGTTTTGAAGTCAAAAGGTAAAGAGCACATGGTATGTCACTTGAAGAAAGGCTTGTGTGGTTTGAAATAAGCTTCGTGGCAATGGTACATAAAGTTTGAAGATTTCGTGGAAGAAAAAGGATTTACACATTGTGAGTGTGCTCATTGTGTTTATTTTCACAAGTATGACGATGGTGATATCGTGTATCTCCCTTTATATGTGGATAACATGCCGATGGCTAGTTCCAATATGAAGAGAATTGTAGAAGTGAAAAAAATGTTATCATTGCATTTGATATGAAAGACTTGGGAGATGCCAAGAATATTTTAGGTATGAAAATCATTAGAGACAAGAGCAATAAGAAATTGTGGCTACCATAGGAAGACTATGTGAATAAAGTGTTAAAGAGATTTAACATAGACAAGGCAAAACCGATTACAACTTCTCTAGCGAGTCACTTCAAACTTTCCAAGGATATGTGTCCGAGCACTCAGGCTTTAAAAGATGAGATGGCGGTAGTTTCATATGCATTAGCAATGGGGAGTTTAATGTATTCCGTGTTAAGCGCGAGACTAGACATTGCACAAGTAGTGGGAAGTTGTGAGTTGATATATGTAGAACCTAGGTAGAGAGTATTAGAATGCATCGAAATGGATATTGAGATATATAGCAACTACATCAAATTACTCTCTTTGCTATGATGGTACGTCTCTAGAGTTATAGGGTTATGTGGATGCAGATCACTCAAATGATCGAGATAGTGGTAAGAGTACCATTGCATATGTCTTTATAGTTGCAGGTACAATAGTGAGTTAGGTACCTCAACTACAAAAAATAATGGCTCTATCGACAATAGAAGCGAAGTACATGACGGTCATAGAAACCTCCAAGGAAATCATGTGATTACAAGATTATATTGAGGAGTTACATCGAAAATAGGCAATTAGTATACTGTGGAGTGATAGTTAAAGTATAGTGCACTTAGCAAAGAATGCAACTCATCACTCAAGGACTAGACATATCAAGAAATGTTATCACTTTATTATTTCAGTATTGAAGATAATGAGTTAAAGTTATAGAAAATTGATGGCTCAAAAATACAGCTGACATGTTGACCAAGTTAGTAGATAGAGAGAAGCATATTTTTTGCACCATTACGATTGGTATTACTCCATGTTGATTGATGAGGAGTATCGCAAAGGCATAAGTTTTTCAGTCACTAGTTTTTGAAGAAGATGGATGCAAAATTACTTGGTGCATCGGATATATTTGTCTTCAAGTGGGAGATTGTCATAGATGAAACCAAATCTTTTTTAGGGATTCTTTTGTCTTTTCTATTATATTTGCTTTTAGGTTAAAAGTTACACCTTCATATTAGCGATAGCAAGATGCTAACTGTGAACACGCTAAGAAAGAAAATAGAGAGGCAAGATAAATAAAGAAGAAAAAAGTAAGTTTTTTCTTTGTAAGAGTTCTTAATCTCTGTGTTTTGAGAAAAAATTATCGTTGTATTCCAACTTTCTTTGAAGTCTAATGAATTCGTAGAGTGTCTCTGCATGGAGACATAACTCAATTTTGGGTGAACTCCGATAACAAATTTTCTAGCGTGTTTTTTCGATTCCGTTATTTTATTATTATATTATTTTTAGTGAATTGTTTGTGAGCATTATTTTTTTGGAATCGGCGTCCGATTTTGTGACGTGTTTTACACGTAACTCTTGGTCCAAGACATTGAGAAGCATTGAAAACAGGTTAGTATGGTCCTAATACAACAGACACTAGCTCAGAAAATAATGCAGACAGTTTTGTTAGTACACTTCAGGTCAAAAAATAAAAGAGAAAGAAATCTACGGAACTTTAGTAATTAAAGTTCTAGGCACTGAAAACGGTATAAGGAAAATTAGCAACACATACATATTTTAATGGGCCACACTTTTCTGTTTAAATTAAAGGACCGGGGCTTCTAATTTGTACAAGTACCGCTGGACCTTTTAACTATTCCTGTGACATGACGTTGAACACCAGTTTCTTTCGTTTCTCTCTATCTTTATTTTTTCTTTTCTTGAAGAGAGTTATTACTTGTTTATGTGGCAGGGAACAGTGTTGTCAGACCCCACTTGATGCATTCATCATTCTGACATTTTAACACCGTCATGGTTGATGGGTTTTGGAGGCTGCCACAAGCCCATTTTTCGCATACATCAGAAATGACATGAGCAATTCAAATGCAAACAGAGATGAGTGTAGTTCAGGTGGTAATCTTCGTAACTCATCAATGCCCCTAGAGATGGTCACGTTTCTGTCTGGGGTCATGAAGGCAAGGCCTGGTGCGTGTAGATGTTTTAATTTGCTTTTAAATTTAAGCGCGATTAAAGTATCAAGTGGCATTGTCGAAAAACCGAAACAAATGGTCTTCTGAATCACACAGAGATGGGTTCGAGCCCATTACTTGAGCTGGAGGATATAAAGATTCCTCTGGCTCCCTAGCCACATTGGCATTTTAGGATATCTTTGTGACCCACATATCGAGTTCAGTCTAAAAATTTAGAACGGCCATTTCTTGATGCTTTGTTAGCCGACCATTGTTGCAAGACACCCTATGTGATATGATATTTAATCTCTTTATGCTATGTTTGGTCTTATGAATTTCTAATCAGGATAAGACTGAATAGGATATGATATGAAATTCAAAGATTTTGCTATATCTTATCTATTATTCGATGAATTCCAATAATAAAATCGGATATATCCATATTATATCACGTGTGTGTGTATATATTGTATAAATGGTATATCAGTGTAAATGGACATAAAAGTTTACAAATAAAGATAGCAAAAATGTTTCACGACACTCTTGCCTATTTTTATTTTTATTTTTATTTTTATTTTTCCTCTCTTTTTGATTATTTTCTTTTTCATTTCTTTTTCCTCCTTCCATCATTCTCTAATAAAATTTTATTAATAAGTAAGATGTACTAATTTACCTAAAATATGTATTAAATATAAATATATACTTATATTTATATATTGAATTTATATTATAATATAGAATTAAATTCAAATATATAAAAAATAAGATTAAATTAAAAAAAAAATTGTCATTGTCTGTTGTTTTGAATTTCTTATATTAGAATTCAAATTTTTTTTATATATAAATATACTATAATTTTTTAAATTTAAAATGTTATTTGAGAACAATAACTTTTATATTATGGATATTAAAAATCCTATTTACCTCTATCTCACTTTTTTCACGAGATAATTTTATTTGGCCTATATTTTCCTTTATATTTGATTTTATTTTGTCTGAATAGGTATCAAATCCATTTAATCGTATCCTAAATTTTACTCGACTGCCGAATATAATCTGCATAAGATCTGCTTTGATGGCGCATTCGGCACTGTTGGGGGATCTGTGACATGACGGTAAAGTAGCATCGGAAGGATGGATTTGGATTCTTAATACTTCTTCTATCTTCTATATATACAAGGGTCGAAGGGTTTTTGGCTTCACAACCCCTTGAGCCAAATTCCAATCCTTAATATTGAAAGCATCCTTTTTCTCAAGATGGCCTCCATTGATATTTCGAAATGTCCTAGCCATGCTCGCTCGAAGAGCTTACCTTGCGGGTTCATCCCCTTAGCATGAACATTGAGGAGCAATTAAACAGAATCAAATCCTCAGCAGCGACATCCACATCCTTGGCCTCCCAAAAGCTGGGAATCCTAAAGGATCTCTTCGACTTTGTCGACGATTTGCTTCAGTTGCCTCTTACCCAACAGGCTCTTTTCCATGAACACCATAGAAGTTCTGTGGAAAAGCTGTTGGATGGATCTCTGGAGCTGTTGGATGTTTGTGGGAATGCGAAAGACGCTTTCTCACAGACAAAGGAATGCATTAAAGAACTCGAGTCAGTTCTCCAGAGAAGAAAAGGAGGTGACTGTGATCTTGCCAGGGAAGTTGAGGCATACATATGTACTAGAAAAAAGTTGCAGAAAATCATTTCTAAGTACTTAGTGAATTTGAAGAAGATGGAGAGGAAGAACAGCCTGAACAAGGACTCCAACAAGGAAGCTACTCTTAGCATGCTAAGACAAGTCGAAGAAAGCAGCCTCTCAGTATTTACTTTCTTACTGTGTTTTCTTTCTCAGTCGAGTGCTTACAAGACTAACGTCATCTAAAAGGGTAGCATGTGAAGAAGAAAAAGATGCCAATGAAATGGCAACCTTGGATTCTGAATTGCTTTCTTTCAAAACAGGAAAAGCTTCCTGAGAGCGACACTTTAAAGCGATCAGATGCGTCAGGGTCGAACCTTCAGGAAGTCGAGGACTTGGAATGTGTCTTCCGGCGCCTCATGAAAATGAGAGTTTGCCTTCTCAACATTGTAAACCACTAATTCATATCTTAGTTACCATGGATGCCAATCTATACTGGCGTTCGTTGAACATTTTTGTTTCGGCACAACGTTGTACATGAAAGGCAAGAGTTGATATATGTCAAACATTCACAACAAAAAGTTGATCCCTTCTCTCTTTCTCTGACCTTTCATTTATCCTATTTCATGTCGAACTTACTAATTTGCTATTTTTAATTCTTAACTATCGGGTTTAAGTGCTCTACAGCATGAGGTAGCTCACAAGAAACAAGGGAAAGTTCCTTTAACTTTCAGATCGGCTATCCTGTCCTATTTTCCTGGAAAATGTGACAGCCCAAGCGACGGTGTGCGGGGAGGAGGGATGGCGGTGCGTTTGCACCTCGGTTCCTGGATGTGCGCAAGGAAGGGGAATGGATCCCTCTCTAGTCCCACATCGCTTAGGGGGAGTCCTGGCCTTGTTTATAAAGGTTTAGGTCCCTTTAATCTGTATAACGCGTTTTAAGGCGGTGACAATCAGTGTCCAAAGCGGACAATATTATACAATGAGGCCCGGTCGTTACAAATGGTATCAGAGCCGACTCCTGACCGCATGTGGGACGTGCGCAAGGAAGGGGATTGGATCCTCTCTAGCCTTGTAACACTCAGTGTCCAAAGTGGACAATATTATACAGTGAAGCTCGGTCATTACAGAAAAAGTGTGCGATGGCCTTTCACATTAAACATACTTCAAAGTCCTAGAGACTTGAAGCGCATCTTATGTGCAACATTAACACAATCGTTCTTAAATCGGCTGTGCTATTTGTAGACACCTAATTATTGACCTAAGGTTTGACCTAGATTGACAAAAATAAAAATTAAAAAAATGGAACATTACAATTTCAATCAAAGTTCAAGGCTCGGACGCGGCGTTCCTCTCCCTTAGATCGAGCAGAGACATCAATAATCAAGTACGCGATCTGTCAAAGCGATTGGAGGCACAAGACTTGGAATGCATTTTCAGGCGCCTAGCATAATTGAGGGTTTCCCTTTTCAGCATTGTTAACCATAGACTCCAGAGATGCCAATTTACAATTTTTGTAACTTGTATAATACAGCATTGTGTTCATACGAGCACCTCCTAGATCTAAGATATAATCCTCATTCTCCCCCATTACTTTGCATAATGATATTATTTCTTGATACAAGTTTGCGATTTGATAGTATTGACTAGAATTATCAACATGACTCAGGTTCAGATAACGAAGTTAAAGAATCCATGCACAAAACATCTTAAATTGACTATCAACTAACATTATGAGTTCTTTCTTTTTTCATGAAAAAACTACCTATGCACTTGAGGAGACCTAGACCCCCGGAGTGTCAAAATTTGGTACGGGGGACACATAAGTGCTAAAATCGAAACAAGATAGATCAGTTAAGTGCTAATAATGAGAAAATCCAGCCAAAATGCTGACGTGGTGATTTTCCAGTGAGACAAGTACAAAACGACATCATTTTGCACGCTGACGTGATTAGACAAGTGCAAAAATGATATCATTTTATTGCTGACGTGAATTATAATATAAATATTAATTAAATTAAATTTAAAACCAAATTTAAAAAACAAAAATAGTTGCAGAAGGGCGAGGGTTGAGCCCTTACCGCCTACAATCTCCATCTTTTTTTTTTTTTTCTTTTAAGTAAATTTAAATTTTAGTTTTAAATTTAGTTTAATTATTTATATATATATTTTTTTTTTTTTTTTTTTTTAAAGGAGGAGGAGGAGGCGGAAGGCAAGGGTTCAACCTTCACCACCACCTCCTTGCCGTCACCCGAAAGGCCGTGACGGTGGGGGAAAGGACCAAGGGTCGACAACCCCAAAGATGAGGACCAGCGAGCCCTCGCCCAAATCTAGGGCGAGGGTCACAGACCTTGCCCTAGTCTAGCCAAGGGCCGCCACCCGCTAGGGGTGGCCCCGCTAGCGGGGGCCATTGGCCCGACTGAGTGAGGGCTGACGACCCTCGCCGGATTTGGGGGAGGGCCACAACCCTCACCGCTAATTTGGGCAAGGGCTCGCAGGCCCCTAGCAAGTGATGGCCCTTAACCTGGTTGGGTAAGGGCTAGCAACTCTCATCGGATCTGGGGGAGGGTCGCGACCCTCATTGCCGGTCGGCTGGGGTCGCTGACCCCTAGCTAGGGCTTGGCAACCCTAGCCAACCCTTCCCCCACCATTGCTAGCCCTTCTCGGCGATGGCAAGGAGGCAACGAGCCATCATTGTTTTGCAACTTTTTTTTTTTTTTTTTAATTTGGTTTTAAATTAAATTAAATTAATATTTATATTATAATCCATGTCAGTAGCAAAACGACGTCGTTTGGTCATTTCTTTACTAAGTTAGCTCTCCGGCAAACCATGTAGGTGAGCAATGTTAAAAAAAAACATTGCCATACAAGATTTCCAACAAGGTTCGCCGGACTTGGCACTCAGATGTCCCCTTTTTTTTGAAAAAAAAATTGCAATTAAATGTCATTTTTTTAACTTTTGGTAGTTATGTATCTCATCATGCCAAGTTTTGGCACTTAGGCTATTCGTTTGCCCGCACTTGAGATCAACATAACAATGTACCAAATTCAGGCTACATTGACATGGTCAGGGAGATGAAAGGCATCTCATACATGTGCTCTTACAACAAATAGTTATTGGGTGAGTAATTTTGTTCCTCTCAATAATGCTTCTTCAGCTCAAAGGAAATAGAAAGTGAATAGGTGTCATCGTCTGTGGAATTTGAAAAATAATGAAAACCTGATTCCTCCTCCAGCATCTGTGAGCTATAGCATGACAGACCGATGTGGCGGGACATTCTTTTCCTCTGGAGTTTAAACACATAATCTTTAGTGAAATTAGAGTCTTCCTTCTTAAGATTATGTCCTCTGAATGTTAAGTTTAGATGTGAAACTGACAATCCCTAACAACAAAATGGAAACAGCTACAAAGATCAGATCTCTTTATTATGCTACAGGTCTGTTTTTAAGGAGTTACATGCTCAAGAAAATACTTTTATGGATGCATAGTATGCGTCGATCTCATTCTCAGCCATACATAATGCTATTGGTCTTGCTTTTAAGTCTGCATTCTAGAACAGAAAATTGCTGGATTAGACAGTATATGCATCATTGGCCAGTTATATTTCAATGTCCAGGAAATATAAGCGTCGAACAACCACTCTTAGTTTGTCGATAGTCATCAGACTATATTTGATTTCTGCGGTTATCAAGTTTCTTTAATTTTGTTGCCTCAATATTCTTTCAATTGAAACCTAAAGGGCTACACATTAACCTTCGAAAACCCCAGCTTCTTAATAAAAGTTCCTCTCAAAGTCGCTTAAATTAGTCTTATATCACATCCGAAGGGATACCAATAATCAGTCAACCTCATGAATATATGGCAGTAGACAACTATGAGTCATTCAGAAGCTCCAGCGCTGTAAAGATTCCATTTTTCCCCAAGCCACATTCTCATATGAAATTTTGCCGTCTTGTAAAATATGAATTATATCCGTTGCCATCCTTATGTCTGAGGTCATGGTAGCAAGTTATCACGCCCCAAATCCTATGTGGTTGAGGGAGTAACATATGGCCATCATTTATTCAAAGGACGCAGCCTTAAACTATACCCTAAAAATCCAGTTCTCAATAGTTCCCGTAATAATGCTCTCTCTCTATTGGTCACTAATTGAGGGACCTGAAAAACATGATAAGAAGAAATGAATGAGCTACCACATCCCAGTGAGTGGCTGCGCATGGTAACCTTCCCCAGCCCAAGAATTTCTATTCTTTTGTTCCCCGGAACAAAAAAAGAATAAAAACCCGTTTGATAATGGCAAGTTAGTTTTTTGTTCCCGGGAACAAAAAGTTAGCCCAGAATGGTTTTGGAATAGAAATGAGAAGTAAAAAAGTTGCTTCTTGTTCCCGGAATAAGTTTCAGAAAAAAGTGAATTTTTTTTTCTTTTATTCATCTCTTGTTGTCGCCGCCGACCACCCCCTCGCCGGTCGCCGCCGCCGGTCGCCGGTCGTCGGCGGCCGATGGGCCGGGCGACGGCGGCGGTGGCGGCCAGCGGACGTGCAACAACGGCGGTGGCAGCGGACAGCGGCGGCGGTGGCCGACGGCGATCCGGCGGCAAGAGTAAAAATTGAATAAAAACAAAAGAGAAATTGTTGCGTTACCAAACGCATTTCTATTCTTTTTCTATTCCAAGAGTAGAAATTTTGTGTAGTTACCAAACGGGTTCTTTTGCTCAAAAATTGTTCCTCGGAATAGAAATAGAAAAGAACTATTTCTGAAAAAAAACTCTTCCCCAGCCGAGAAGTGTTATCATGCGCAGCCTAATACATTTCTTCTAAGCAAATCGAGCAATCACTATGCATAGTTAAAACACAAACATAATTCATTTCACCAAATCTAGAAATTTAACAAACCTTCAAGGCCAAAATGCAATATTTCTTAAATTAATATAATATGTTCAAAGCAAAAATATTCAATATAATAAGTAAACACCAATGGTCCAGCCCATTCGTCAATCTTATAAAAATACATGTTAATGGTCTACTACATCGACTAATCTTACGACACACATCAATGGTTTATTTTATTAATCCACCTTATATAAAACCACACGTTGATGGTCCATCCATCGATCAATTTTTTGCTTAATATCAAACAAAGGTCACAACGCAACGTCTGGTGATAAGGCAATCAAGATTCTCCCCTTGGTTAAGTCTTCACCTATTATTAGCAAGTGGCTCGGCCCATAAGGATATCCTAGACTATTATGTGCATACCCACAAGCTCCTTGCTAGGCTTAGAGCAATATTGAGCATCAACACCGATCCACAACAACCTCACAATTCACAAAGCCAAACCAAAATATATATTATAAATCGATTTCACAAATCAAAACACGTAATCTTTATGCAACCCGACTCATTCACCAGGAATACTTTTCGCAAAGCATTTCTCATTTCATTTCAGAACTCATTTCTTAAACCAAAATAAAGTCGGCATACCTTTTCACAACACATTTCATAAACCAAGTTCACAAATCAATATATATATATATACATATATATATCTAACATTTTGCAACAACTTTCCAAACATATTTGGCAAAGCCATTCACAAATACCAAATTGTAGTAAATGCTTAATCCAAATTTTATGCAACAAAACATGCCATCAAATCTCCATGACTTCCAAGACATGAGTTTACAAACTCATACAAGAAATAATATCACTCACCTAGGAAAGCCAAAAACCAACTTATGATGGTTACTCAAGCCCATGCACTCGAATTCCTAACAAATAGCCGAAAATTAATATCAAAAGACCAAGTAACAAAATATTCTAATGAACGACTCGATTACACTATGCCTTTAAGTCAATAAAACGATACCTACGCACCAACAAAAAGCTCGCTCATAGCGGAAATATATTGTTATCCTCTATGCGCAACTTGTGCACTGAACTTATTTGGGTCATAACTTCCTCCACATAAGTCTGTTGCAAACAAATATATAGTTCATAGAAAGCCATTTCAATATACTACAACAACCCCAACTTAGCCACCCCAAAACCTCACCAAAAACGGCTGAAATTCAGGCCCGAAAGTTACTGTTCGGAGTTGACCAGCACGCATGACGAATTTCAAAATTTCGTTCTGGGCAAACCGTAAACTCAAATTGAGATCCATAAAATCCCACAACTTCACAACACCCTAAACTATCATTTCTATATAAATACACAGCTCAACGACTCAAGAATCGGACTTTGCCGCACGAATATCCAATAATTTCGAATTTCAAGCCTTAAATTTGAAATTACTCTGATTGAACGAAGGAGGGGCGCAAACACTTACCAAGCATTGCAAATTGGAGATGACTTGACAAGGCATCCATAATGAAAATGTGAGAGCCCCTCCTCTTTCCCCTTTCTTCTTTTTCTTCCCTCTTCTCTCTTTTTCTTTCTTTTCCCACGAGTGAGCTCTCGGGCCCTTTATGAGTTGAAGCACCCACTTCCTTTTTTCTTTTGACTTTTCAGCAGTTCTTTTTCTTTTACTTTTGCCCTTTGACTGGGTCAAAATTCATATATTACAATCTACCCTCCTTAAAATAAATTTTGTCCTTGAAATTTAAACACATCTCAACTTTCAACCAATTGAAGATACTCCTGCCTTACCTCTTCTTTGAGCTCGCAAGCGGCCTTAATCAATCTATTGATAACCGCACATATCTCATTCTTTTCACGTTGCATTCTCGGTGAACAAATAATAATTTTCATTACGATATGCTTCCACTTCCATTTAGACAATTCAAGAGGCTGCAACTGCCTCCATTGATGCTTGATGAGTAGCCAGTGATCGAGAGTTGGTAGTCTAGCAACAATTACACCACCTTGGGGTCTAGCCAATGCACTGAGAACCTGCACAGAAAATAATCAACACACCATGTTGACTGGATGTTGGCTGAAACGTGTTGGAGGCTTCACTGGGGATGCAATTGCTGCTGGAATTTCTCCTGGAGTTGTCCTTTAATACTGGACTTGTTGGACAGATTCGGATGAAAGATGGCGATGCTTGACCAGGAACTCGTCGGGAAGCAGCAAGTGTCTTGGAGGAAAACTGCTGGCATCAATTGGATCAGCTCATTCCAAGGAGAAGCAAACTTTGTCGTCGGGACTCCAAAAGGGATTGTCTTGTTCGTCATGATGTTGATATTGTAGGAGTTCGCTGGAGGACTGAAACTAAATAGTGACAAGGGACGTCGAGCGCTAGTATCCCACCACGTGGGAAGCGGTTTCGGAACATGCATACGGTAGCAACACATTGAATGCTAAGATTACCAATTGAATTGATTGAATTTCTGGTGGTAGATCCATAATCAAAAAAGTGTTTGTGATTATTCCCAAAGAAATGAAATAAAAGATATGATAAAACTAGGACAGTTATTGTATGAGGTCTATCCAATGCTAGATGCAGAGGCCCATAATAAATCGATATGAACATCATGAGCTGTCCGGCAATAAAACCCGTTGTTGCTAATACTTCTTCTCGGTTCCTTCTTCTCCTTCTTCCAGAACCCGAGCTCGGAGAAGGGTGAGAGGTGAAAAAGAGGGTAAACGATACAAACGATACTGGAAAACGTAAGTCCACGGAAGGACGAACCTTCCATGACATATAAGAAACGGCAACCCCACGCTCGAAATTGCTAGTTGAAGAGGGAAAGAAAGATGTCGCTAGCGAAAGAAATTTCAGATTTTAGTGAACAAATTTTGATGCGTCTGGTTTGCTGTGACTCTGTTCCTTCTTGGTTGTACTGTTTTCTCATTAGGAGCCTCCTTACGTATGTCCTAGAATTGCCCAAAAAGAGACCCAATATTTAGAATTAACTTACGTATCATCACAAACTCGATCACAAAAATCAGATCTGCCCAACAAAAATTCCCCAAAAGCTTCTTTGAAGCGAGGGGACTGGAGAGTTGGTCCAAAAGACTGGACAAGCCACTCGTGCAAATCCAATACTCCATCAAAGGATTGCTTCCTAGAATAATCTGACTAGTTAATTGTCATCAATAAATAGACTCAACCGATGGTCAACACGATTTAGCAAATGAGACAAAGAGATAACTTCAAGGAAGCATAAGCTCAGTAGTCTCATAGCTGGGGGCCATTTGGAGCATAGTGACAATAGGAATAGAAGTCCGCTTCTTCAAGCCGAAATAATATTCCACTACAGGGTGGGACTCACAGTACAGAAACTATAGAATGTGGGGACCAGCCGACTCTCGGTTTGATGAAGGACAGCAAAAGTAACAATGAAGAGGCAATCCCCTACGCATACGCCAGTGCATTCAGAAGTCTACACAAAACACATCTGACAAAACCATTGTCCATAAGAGAATTACTATTCAGTAACCACGACAAGGGATGATTATGTGTGGGAGCTGCAATGCAGCAGCAAAGTAGGCAATAGATAAGACGGTCATAAAAAGGAACAAAGGTACTGTATGCTGTTGTGTAACTTGTGTTCAACATTGTACAAAATCTAAATGGTAATTTCAACCACAACTCTTGCATGAAACCAAGAACGCCTAACCAGTCAAGTAACATCAGTTTCACTTGTGAAAGCAATATTCAGCCATATTTTACCTTTGTATGCTTGTAAAGGTAGATAAAGCAAACACTGACCATTTTACAGAAGAAAATAAAAAGGCAAACACAGACCATGGAAAAATCAATATATCATTAACATCTTTGCTCGGTAGCTCCTTCAAGTTTGAGTGCTGACACAGCGACCATCTCATGTCAACTCCTAAAGCAAACCCACACAGGCATAATTTGATGGGGCTGCCCGTATATAGCCAACAAGGAGCATGAGCAGAACTATTCCTAAAACCAATTCACCTAACTCAACCCAAAAAACCAGCATTTCTCCCTTAAGTGACAGAAGCACTTCACTTACAATCCGTTTGCGCCAATGTATACATCTTGTATGATCCTTGCCAACATATTTGACTAGCCAAGAAGATAATGGATGAGGGCACAGCCCAGGATTTTCATCTTTATACAACTAAGTGAGCATGCATATTTTTCCATTACCTGTCTACATGGACAAAGGAAGAAGCATCCTTCGCTTCTTTTTCCTAGCTGATCTTATTTTCTTCACAATTTTCATGCATAAGAGCAGTAGCACTGTGAGGCATACCAAGATAAAAGCAAATCGGATATGTCTGAAGTATAAAGAAACTGCTGAAAAAACTAAAAAAGCTAAAATGACGAGCTCCCATATGACAAAGACCACAACATCCACCCTGCATCCATAGAGGAAGTAAGAGAGGGCATTAGTAAAGTCTTCCTAACAGTTACCATAAAAAGTGCAAAAGCAAAACAAAAAACCGAGAAGTGCACAAAAGTTAACTTAACTATATAAGAATACTTGCAAAAGAAAAGCTATAAATCAGGGCATAGACAACAGAACTACCAACACTCCAGGTGCAATCAATCAGTCTTTTCAAGGATTAATAAGAACACCTATGTTCCTTTGTAAGCAATTGAATCATCTTAAGGTTGCATTCTCCATACAGCAACTCCAAACAGCTCAATCCAAACTACTATACAAGGCAAAACTCAGCCAAACAGCGGCATTATGGTGTATATAAAAGGATATGCATCATTATAGAGACCAGAAAACCCTCCTCTCCCAGTCCTACATATTTAAATGTCAGCATTGTCAACATACGTTTGGTTCTGTCCAAGATTTAATTGTTCTATCAATCTGGTGTCATACAGTAGAACGGCTTGCACAATATTCGAACGTTTTGGAGAGTTCTAAGGTGATGAGCTCACCGTAAGGCTTACAAGAGCAACACATCATTTCCATAATTTTTCTAGTGGGTATAACACAGGAGCATCTATCATTTACGACACACGGCATCTTACCATCTGTTTTGTTTTCCTCCTTATAGACTACCCTACAGCATCACCTTATCGTGTGGCGGTGACCAATACAGTCCCTAGCCATAATAAACAACTCGCATTATTCATTCAAGCAATAATGATTCTGTGCAGTCGACCAAGAACCACTAACAGTGCATAATTGGCTGCAATGGCCCTTCTTTCAACGAGTTGCATTAGTGTTCATCGCCTGCTATCACAATCCAGGCCTCCCCAGTACGCTCGTACTACCCGCCCTCCACTCCTCATCCTTATCCCAGGTACTTTCCCTCAACAATACTAACTCTCCCCTAAAAGCAATCCCCGCAACTCCTCTACACGAATTAGCAAATATCACGAACGCACTCTCGGCCGTATAGAAGCACAAGGAAACATGATTCGTCTCGGACTTTCGCCAGCGACACAAGATCTTCCCACTTCTTGCCGAGAACAAGGACCGATCGGAGCATCCAACGACCCAACCGATTACGGTGTAACTTCAAACGGGAAAAACAGGAACTACCCTAAACATCCCCACCACCGCCACAACAACCGGTGGATTCCGCAAATCAAACGCTACGAATTCGGAATCGCGAGCGTCAAAAAACGAAAGCCTGGGGGGAATTCGCGAATCGAGGCGGCGACCGCGCGCCATTACCTGGACGGGGAGGCGGCGGAAGTGGAGGAGAAGAAGGAGACGGTGGCCCAATTGTGCTTCGATCGAATCTGGTACTCCCTCAGTTGCTCCGCCAGATTCGATCGCGTGATCATGGCGGCCCTCTTGCCCTGGTTCATGCGATCGGGACGGCCGGGAGCGGGGGAGGGGGTGGGGGGATCGTCGCCGGTGACCTCTTCAACCTTCTCGAGCTCGGGGACTCGGCAATGGCGGGGACCTCGCGGTTTGCATAGCGGAGCGAAGGAGCCGAGCGACGAAGCGGAGCGAAGGACAGAGCATCGCCGATCGCGACAGGTTCGCGTGGGTTCTTCCGCGTGGACGGTGGACTCTCCCTCATTCTATTTCGCTCTCTTCTTTTTATTTTAGGGCAAAAGCCATAAAATACAAAATTACCCTAAACTTCTTTTTACGTCTTATCAAAAATTCCAAATTCGAGCTTGAATGACACAATTGTCTTCCCTCAGAATTCGGTTAAAATCTATATACATTGACACTAGAGAATAAATAGCGTTGTGCATGATTTGTTTTGGCTGAAAAATCATTTAATAAAATATTAATGGAAACCATTGGGGGTTCGCCCCAGTGGCCACCCTTCTATCTTAGAAGGGGGAGGTTGGGGGTTCAAATCCCCATCTTCTTAGGGGGATTGGGGTGGAGACGATTTCATTTTAGGAGTGGGTTTTGACTCTCACGCCCTGTAAGGAGGCAGGAAAAAAGTCTGAGAGTGAGTGTTAGAGTAAGATTAGCGTAGGACCGACAAAAAAAAAAATATTAATGGAGTTAATGTGTCACATAATTACAAATTTAAGATTTTTTATGTTACAATAAAAAATGTAGGGTAAATACGTGATTATGGCATAATTGAAGATTTTTTATGTTATAAAAAATAATTCAAAGTAAATACGTGACATAATTTGAGTTTTTTGTCATTTTTTCTTTTTATTTTATTCCATTCTTTTTTCTTAAGAAGATTTTTAATGAAAATTTAAAGTGGAACCAATTTTGAGAAAATGCTAGGAAGATAAAGAATAACCAATTTCATCTCAAATAAGAACCCCATCCCTCTGGCTGGTCAAATCTTCACCCTAGCTTTTTCCTTTTTCCCAATTGTTAGAGTAAGGGCAATTTTATCCTTTTTTTTTTTAAACTCAAATTAAATCTATGATAGGGCTAACCACTAGGAAAAAAATGGCCCCATCCCTAAATATAAAAATAGAAAGTCTCAAATTGAGTTCACTTATTCGTGTTTTCTCTTTCTCTAACAATCACAATACACATAATTTCGAACGATAGACCAATTGAGTCTTTCTTTTTGTTGGAGAATATCAAGGGGAAAAAAACAAAATTAAAGTGGGCTAAAACCAGTTGAGAGCATCGATTCCATCAAGAAAGTTTGCTTGAGCCTATCAACCGAGGGTATAATGTAAGCAGCCGATAAATAGGCCTGAGCAAGGCTCTACTCACCTTACAATGATTTTGAAGTCATCCTATCTCACCTTAGGTGTGGAGAGTGATTATACTCCCCTACTCGGCTATAGCCATTATCAATGTACCAATGTGATGTCTATCTTCATCACCGATAGGCTCCTCGATTCCCACCCAATCTTTTCTTCTCATGTAAGTGGGAAAACGGAAGGTGACATTACGGGTCCTCCCAACCTAAGGCAAATCTCCCAACTGTTTCTTCTCCCTTAAGCCTTTTTAAGGACTTGCTAAGGTCCACTTTGTTGGAGAATATCAAGGGGAAAACATAACAAAATTAAAGTGAACAAAGCCAATTGAGAGCGACAATTCCATCTAAAAAATTTAATGAGGCTGGGGCTCTTTGATTCTATCTCAAGTCGGTCACCCATCGGCAAGTCACTCCCACCCATTCAAGTTCCTTGTCACAAGTTCCATCCTCGACTGATGGAGTGTTGGCTCTATCTAAATTTCAGCGTCCTCTAATTTCCTCCATTTCGACTAAGGTCAATCTAGTGAATTCGTGCAGTTGATCATTCTTTCATTCATGCGAAGGCAATTGAACTTGTTGGAGTAACGTGTTAACAAGGTGTGCTCATATTGTGGAGTGCCCCACCGCTCGCATCGATGATAGCAATAGTAAGAGGAATGTTTCCTTTTCAGTGTTGCTTCGGTTTGTTTGGTATATTTATGGTGCGTTGTGTTTTTTTTTTGTGCGAATCGATTGCCTTTTTTGGTGGCTTGTGTCATTCACTATGCATTTTCTAATTGGATTCACTATCTTCGTAATCCCTAAGTGCTGGCCACGGTCCATATTTTTACAATTTTTTTTTTTTTTTTTTTTGTGCAGATCAATGCAATTTCTTTTACTATTTTCGTTTTGTTTTGCCTGATATCATTAACGACCAATCCATTGATTCGTGTTTTGTCGTATATTACATGAACCCTTGCCATTACTGGAAGGAGCTTTTCTTAATTTTTCGGAAGTAGACTACATTTTCATCATCATATATTTTACGTACATAGCAATTCCCAAAAGCCACCACAAGCACCGCGATTTCACCTCGGTTCAAAAGAGCTCACCAAGTCTCAGGCTTGGAAGATAAATTGCATCAAGCATTACAGTTCAAGAGCCACAATTGACAGCGAGAGAGAGAGAGAGAGTCATAGAACTCAGCCGGTTCATCACAAGCAAAACGATCGAAATCTGATGAATGGACTAACACTTCGGCTAATTGGCGAATTGATTGTCGTCGCAGATTTTGAACATACGACCAAGACACGAGAGTAGTAAGGTCGAAACTAGGTGGCTCTCTTAGCAACAATTCATTCTGCACTGAGCATGTCTCCGGTGCACAAGCCGACCTTGTGATGAGTTTGATCGACTATGTTATGTGCACCTCTCTCTTAGGAACAGATCAATTTAAATGAAAAGAACACACACACACAAATTTTAAAGAAAGAGGGAGAGGGATGGCGCGACCGCTGTGGTGACGGCGGTGATGGGCTGCCTAAGGACCGGCGAGGTTTAACGTTTCACGACCAACACCTCTATAATGGCTAACAATATCCGCAGGGCTTCCACTTGTCCCCCATCTACATTACCCTGCAAATGTTTTCACAACCCGCATCCTAAATTTCGACCATCGAATGATGCATGGAGCCACTGTCATCCTTTTGTCCTAGAATCACAGTGGCGCCCTACACCGGTATGACTATTTAAAAGTCAAAACCTGTTAAAGATGATTTTGTATTGGTTACAGTTTTACGGATCAAAGCCTTGATGGAAGCTCAAGAGAACAGTTTGTTGACGTTGTCCCACATTGATTTTAAAATGGCTAGTGGTCGATATGTAAGTGTGAGGGAAAACCTTATCTCTTGAGCTAGATTTTGGAGTAAGTGAGGTCCATGATCACCCAACAAAGTGGTATCAAAGCTTTGGTTATTACTTGATTTTTCTGCCTTGTGTTAAACAATGGAAACAAATACAGGTAGAATGGTTATATTGAATGGTTCAAATGATCATATTTAGAAATGAAAGATGGAAGACCTTTTATATATGAGATTATTATCTGCCCGTATTTGCTGAAGAGAAACCACATAATAAAATTGATGCTAATGGTATATATTTTCATCGTCAAGTGTGTGGTTATATTAGATAATGGATGAATGATAATATTTTCAACCATATCATTAAGGAAACGCATGCACACAGTTTGTGGAATAAGCACAAATAGTTATATACTCAAAAGACCGGGAATAGCAAATTAATTTTGATAAAACAGATAATGGTTCTGAGATATCAAGATGGTACTCACTTGACTGATCATTTAAATTCCTTTCAAGGAATTATAAATCAGTTAGCTGCGATAAGATACAAGCACTATGATTGCTAGGTACTTTGTCGGATTCGTGGGAGACATGTCGAGCATCTTTGTCTAATTCTGCCCCTGATGGTACGATCATTATGGATTTGGCTAAGAGTAGTGTTTTGAATAAAGAGATGAGAAGAAAGACATAGGGATCATCCTCTTTACATTTCGATGCCTTGGTCGTTGAGAAAATAGGAATAAGTGAGTCTCGAGGTCCGAGAAATAGAGATAAAAACAGAGATACAAGCAAAGGCAAATACGATAAATTTGCAATGTTGAGTGCCATTATTGTCATCAAAAGAGACGTATTCAGAGATTTTTCCAGTAGTTCAAAAATGAGAAATAGAAAGAGAAAGGTAAAAAGAAGAAAAGTGATTATGGTAGCAATCGTGTTGCTACACTTGCATAAGGCTTTCTTATTGTCTATGATGATTATGCGGTGAATCTTGTATGTCATGAAACTAGCAGGGTGATTGATAATAGTGCATCTATTCATACTACATTTCGTAGGGATTTCTTTACATCATACAGATTAGGTAACTTTGGATATGTGAAGATGGAAAACGATAGGCTAGCTGAAGTGGTAGGGGTTGATGATGTGTGCCTAGAGACCAACAATGGTGCAATGTTAATATTAAATAATGTTAAGCATATACTTGATATCTATTGGAATTTGATTTCCACAAGCAAACTAGATTATGAGAGGTATTGCAGCACCTTTAGTGATGATTGTTGAAAGCTCACCAAACGTTCTCTGGCTATGGCTAAACATGAAAAATATTCTTCATTGTATATTATATAGGTAAAGTTGTCCACATGCAAAATTAATGTAGCACATAGCAAAGAGACAGCTGAGTTATGGCACAAGAGGCTCAATCACATCAATGAGAAGGGTTTGTCAATATTAACTAAGAAGAAGCTTCTTTTAGATATAAAAAGCTCAACGCTAAAGAAGTGCTCACTATTTAGCAGGAAAATAAAATAGAGTTGAATTCAGAAGCTTCCCTCCTTCAAGAAAGTCAAGTATACTTGATTTAGTGCATTTTGATATTTGTGATCCTACAAAGACAAAATCACTTAGTGACTCTCTTTATTTTGTTACTTTCATAAATGATTATTCAAGGAAAATATTGGTTTATACCTTGGAAACTAAAGATCAAGTTTTAAATGCTTTTAAGTAGTTTCGAGTTTCAATTGAGAGACAGATTGGAAAAAAGATGAAATGTATTAGCATTGATAATAGGAGAGAGTAAATTAGGCTTTTTATTCAACAACAGAGTATTCAACATTATTATAAAATAAAATAAAATAAAAGCCTCTCAAGATGCCTTAGTTAAATGGCTTAGTTGAGAAAAATGAATAGGATACTAGTTGAAAGGATAAGATATTTACTTTCATAGTCAAGGCTATCAGGATTGTTTTGGGATGAGACTTTAAATATAGTTGCACATATATTAAGTCTTACTCTTTGCATTCTTCAAGAGTTTGATATTCCTAATAGAGTTTGGATAGGCAAAGATATTTCTTATGATTACTTGCGTGTCTTTGGGTGCAAGGCATTTGTATATATTCCCAAAGATGAGAGGTCTAAACTTGATGTAAAAACACGACAATGCATATTCATTGGCTATAGAAAGAATATGTTTGGTTACAAATTTTATGATCCAATTGAGAAGAAAGTTATAAGAAGTAGAGATGTTGTGTTTATGGAAGATCAGATAATACAAAATATTGAGAAATTAGAGATGATTTCAATGCCGTAGGTTAGTGATGATTTGATTGACTTGGATCCAATTCCTCTCACACATATTCCTACATTGGTTGATGAGGAACAATAGGAAGTGAGTGTCCCAGATGATGCACAAGTCCTAGACTATGGTGAAATTAATAATACCATTTGAACCAAAAGCTCCATTAGATGCTCCACCGAATGTTCTAGTCCAAAGATTCGTTAGAGACCGATGACCTTCCATTAGATATTCTGAAGATGAGTATGTATTATTGACTGATGCAAGTGAACTAGAGTGCTATGCAAAAGCAATTGAAGTTGAGTGCAAAAGCAAATGAATTGATGCTATGTAGGATAAAATATAGTCCCTTTATGATAATCAAACTTTTGAACTGGTGGAGTTGCCTAAAAGCAAAAGAGCTTTGAAGAATAAGTGGTTTACAGGTTAGAACAAAATGAATAGACTTCACAACCACAATACAAAGCTAGTTTGGTTGTTAAGGGATTTAGTTAAAGAAAGGGTATTGATTTTGATGATATGTTTTCCCCTATGGTGAAAATGTCTTCTATTCATGTGGTACTATGCTTGACAGCTAGTCTAGACTTGGAAATTGAGCAGATGAATGTTAAAACAACCTTCCTACATAGTGACTTGGAGGAAGAGATATATATGGAACAACTAAAGGATCTCAAGGGGAAAGGGATAGAGGATTATGTTAGCAAGCTGAAGAAGAGTCACTTCGACCTAAAGCAAGCATTGAGACAATGATATAAAAATTTTATGTCAATTATGATGAAACAAGGCTATAAGAATACTTTGTTGGATAACCATGTGTTTGTCCAAAAAAACTTCTGACAATGATTTTATTATTCTCTTGCTTTATGTTGATGATATGTTAATTGTTGGTAGGAATACTTCACAAATTGAATCGTTGAAGAAACAATTGAGCAAGTTTTTTGCCATGAAAGACTTGGGCTCGATGAAGCAATTCTTGGCATTAGAATTACTCGAGATAGAGATGTTAAAAAGTTGTTCTTGTCGCAAGAGAAGTACATCGAGAGATTCTTTAGAAATTTTAAATGGACAAGGCTAAAATGTTAGTACTCCTTTTACTACCCACTTTAAGTTAAATGCAAAGCAAAGTCCTATAACTGATGAAGAGAAGAAAGGCATGGAAAATGTTCCATGTACTTCAACTTTAGGAAGTTTGATACATGTGATGGTATGTACATGTCCATACTGAGCACATGTAATTGGCATTATTAGTCATTATTTGTCAAATCCGGATAAAGAGCACTGGAATACAGCAAAGTGAATCATGAAGTATCTCTAGAGAACTTCTAGTTTGAAACTCAGTTTTGAATCGGGAAACTTGAGTTAGTTGGGTACACAGATTTTAACTTAGCAGGAGATATTGATTTTTGTAAATGTACTTCTAGTTATTTTATTATTTTTTTGTCAGTGGGGCTATGTCATAGAGGTCAAGATTGTAGAAGTGTGTTGCATTTCTACAACAGAAGTTGAATTTTCTGCAGCAACCGAAGCTAGTAAAGAGATGCTATAACTAAAGAAGTTCTCGGAAGAACTCATGTTTAAGCAAAAGAGATATGCATTATATTGTGATAATTAAAGTGCAATTTATCTTAGTAAGAATTCATCTTTTTATTCTAAATCAAAACACGGTGATGTTAGATATCATTAGCTAAGAGATGTTCTAGATGAGAAGCTATTGGAATTTGAGAAAATTCATACCAACCGTGATGGTTCCAATACGATGATGAAGACCCTACCAAGTGAGAAGCTTGAACATTGCCAATTGATAATAGAGATGATGAATCCCTCCACATCGTCGTGAGTGAGAGATTTGTTGGCTGAATTCACTCATGTGAAGGAAGCCCAACGAATAGCAAGCCCAAAAGGGCTTAAGCCCATATAATAAGTCATATGAAAAAATAAGGTTTCTTACTATCTTTTAAGTAGTAGCCGTCAATGTAACATCCTCGATTCCAAGCCATGAGAATAAGGTATGAGCTTGATCATAGGAATTAATGACATAAACCTTGGATAGACCAAGGCATGGCATGTTCGGCCATGGACCCGATTCACCTAATCAAGACTCGATTCGATTAGGGCAAATAACCAAGACCAATCACGAAATTTATTTTAAGACATCCAATGGACCAATTATAATTGAAAATGGTCATGGACAAGTTTAAGAAAACTACCGACTTAGTTGTACTCATTTGGTTAAAGTTTAGTAAATTTTGGCATGAACCTCAGTTCTCATAGAACCGTCAATCGTGTACAAATATGAATGACTTCTCCAATTAGGCAACAATCTACATTAGTCTCATGATTGCCTTGGATGAGATTTTGACACAAATCAATTAATGCGGGGATAAATCATTGGACATTATCAAGAGGTAATTGGGGGTTCTAGAATCTTCCATAACCTTTTACCATAGTCTACCCATCCATTATATACCACATGTCAATTGCAAGGGGGAGAGAAAACTTGCTTCTCAAGTAGCTTGGTAAAAATATCTAGGCACTTATTTAAGGGCTTTGGACATCGGTTCATTAATGACTTTGATGAATCATCAACTTGGTGTTCTTTAAAATCTTAGGTGAATCTCAGGTTATGACGGCCCTAGATTATAGCTTTGGTGAACAAGACAAGGACCAACTAATTAAAAGAAGACATTAGGCATTAAAGGGGCTCATGTGTTCCTTAGGTGCCATAGGCAATAATGAGCCTAGAGTGAGCTTTGGAGGATAAGCAAATAGGTGGACTAATCAAAATTAAACACAAATAAGCATAGGCGCCAACTACAGAGGCTAGATAAGCCAACTCGTATCTTAGGCTTAATTATGAGTTTGCATAAAAATTTAAGAGGAAGAGGCCCATAAATAGGAGAAGGCATCCTCACATTTTAAGGGTTAGCCATTCTCTCCTTTCCTCTCCCTTTCTCTCATCTCTTTCACACCTTCCTCACCAAGTCACTCTAGGAACTGTTTGGTCACCAAATGAGCATCTTGAAGTTACGTCCAAAAAGTTGTAAGTAGACTTTCCTAACTCTTCGATAGGGCGATGTACTACACATATCGATTTAGGATCTTGTCATCGCTTGCTTGTGTTTGCTTGTATGTTGTGTTTGTTGCATGCTTTCAATTACCTATCTCTGCATCAAGTAAATCATGGTCTCACATGAGTGTCGAGCACACCTGAATGTCGAGGAAAGGTCTCGGCGATTATAGACGTGTGTCAAGGTGGAAGCACATCCCACACTTGATCTTGGGACAATAGTGAGGCGTGTTGTTACTTGGGATAAGTCACAAGTCGATGCCGAACTCAGAGGAAACAGTTCTAAGTCAATACCATGAGCCTAAATCACATCCGACATAAACTTAGTTAGTAAGGCATAAGAGTCATTTATTGATTCACCTTGCTTGGCACGCCTTCAGGCCCTTCGTCCAGCTAATGAATCAAGATAAAAATTGATTGATTGATGCTTGAATGCATAGACACACAATTGACTTTTACTGTTGATGTTGGGGTATGTCGGGTCATTACCTGGGGTAAAGCCCCGGATGCCGTCTCAATATTGAGATCATGGACAATGCTGGCCCGAGTGAGGCTGATGCCTGTGGGTCGCCCTGAATGCCGTCCTAATAGTGAGATCGGGATGATGCTGGTTGTCAAGGGGGGGATCGATGCCTAGTTGATACCGGAAGAGTCGATGGATTTTGATTAACTGCACTGATTGAAATAAATTGGAAGTCCACATGTGATCCATGACTGATGCATGTGTGATGCTTGAATTGATGCTTGCACCGATATTGGAATTGAGGTTTGCAAAAACCAGGTTTGTTTGATATGTATGTTGAGTCCTTGCATCAATTTGAGCATATGTTTGCATCGGGTCACTTAGTGCTTGAATGAGTTTTATGTGATGCACACATCTCTCTCAGTGACTAAAATGATCGTAAGTCACGGATCTTTAGAAAGCTTGTTCTTATGCACTAACTCCTTATCTTTGATGCTTGAAAGCACATAGATGATTGAGACTCTTTCATATGCATAAACAAGACAAGGCACGAACCTTACTATTGATTTGTCATTGATAAGTGGGTGGTGATTTTGTATCCGAGGACCGATGGCAAGACGTCCTCTTATAGGAGAATTACAGATTTCTACTTACTAAGTCATCGACTCATTTTTGTTGTTCTCACTATTTCAAATGTGTGATGGCTAAACCAATCCCGCCACCTATCCATACCGGTCTTCCAATCAATATGGTTACCACCATGACGAATATAGTAAATTTAGAAGGAGACGTTACCTACTAGAAATATACTACTACCGTATGAGCCCAATAAGGTGTAGACACTTTAGTTCTCCATGTGTATGAGGCTTGGTGCGTCATTTTTTATGGGAACATTTTAGGTCCCATCCGAGGCCTCATCCCTCCGATGGATCCCACGGGAGCATCGTAGAAGAAAAGGCCTAGGATGGGGGTCATTTTTGGAGGATGCTCGATAGAGGAGCTAGGCTACCCTAGCCTTTTTATCATCGATGTGTAGTAATGAACATAAGTAGCCCAAGACTAGAATGGGCATGTAATCATAACAACTTTTGATATGTATATATATGTATGAATACATGTTGCTTTCGTTTGCTTGAATTTTATACATGTTGCCCGACTTCCATGTTTCTTTGTGTACATAGATTGTTTTTAATTCGCTTCCACATTTGTTTAATCAAGATAAAATATTTTTGGAACGATTGATGTGCCTAGGACGTCACCTGCGAGGTCACGCTCTCGTACCAAAGGTGAGGCGGGGGCATGACAGTAAAGAAGTTAGTAAAAATGTAATAATAAGAGAAAAAGAGAAAGCAAAAAATCTAGGGTCGGAGGATCAGTCTAATCTACGTCAATCTGGCATCGGAAGTTGATTGGTGATCCGATTGAGTTGAATTTTTGTCAACGTGTTCATGGCACACTCTTCTCAAATTTGAATGGTTTGAGTTTCGTTTGAAGCTCCTGAATTTTTCATGGATTGATCAAAACTCGCTTTTTTGGTTAGATTTTTCCTTGATTTCTTATAAAATTTTTGCATATTGCCAAAACTGATGTTCCTGAGGTCTTTGTTGTTACGCACCTCTAGTATTTACTAGATATAAGAACTCTGTTCACCCGATTTTGTTGATAGTGAAGATTTTGGGTAGACTTTGGTTCCATGGTTTTTGATGTCCTCACGTCGAGTAGGTTTTCCACATAAAAAAAAAAAAAAAAAAATCGTCTTGTGTTTGCGTGCTTGATATTTGTTTTGCTTTATTATATCGATTCCTACCAAATTTACACAAGATGAGAGATTATTTTATTATGTTGCGTTAATCCGAATCGGATTGTTACTATTCTCCCAACACACTGGTATCAAAGCCTGGGTTTGCTAATAAGTGTGGATCCAAAAAAGTCACAAGGGAGAGTTACGAATTGTTGCGCCTTTGACCTAAGGCATGATGTGTGAGGGGGAGATAGTTGAGGTTGTCCTATATCGGTTGTGGAAGGGATTGGTGGTTAGTTTATAAGTGTGAGAGAAAGCCTCATCTCTTGAACTAGTTTTTGGGTTGAGAGAGACCGAAGATCACACAACACAGCTAAAGGAAGTTCAAATAATGTCAATTGATCCATGACATGATAGCTAATGGAAGCTCGGAAGGACTTGACTCTTAAACCGTTATGTTATTGTATAAACATCTTGACAACCCGCAGGTTCCATTTCAAGTTCAACAATGGCTGACCCGATGACGATCCCTTCCTTTTAATAATTGTCTGCAGCCCGACAGATGGATCTTGAATGCTCTCTCCCAGACATCAACAACGCAGTTGATGAGTATGCCAAGTTGGGTTCGCTAGGAGTATCTGGACAGTACTCTGAGCTTTCATGGCTATCGTTGATGCAGATCATATATTTGCTGGATATACATAAAGTGGCCTAAAGGTTGATTTATTTCTCTATGGCGGCATTTGTTAGCTGGTCTCAAAGTTAGCTGACAAACCACTCGTGTACATCTGCAAACAAACTCATTTTCCATTAGATGTGGTAATTACTCGATAGAAGAATTTATATAATATAAGCTCGGAGCTGTCAGGATTCATCCTGTCCCTTGCGGCATTAGCACACTGAGAGTTGAATAATTTCCACATGCTCAAGTCCAAACCTATAACATATCACCACCTAATCTTGATCCGCTTGTCTGGGAGTTGTGGTGGCATACCAGCTGTTTGTATTGATCCATTAAGCTGGTTGACTTATATTGAAGATTCCAGTTTTCCTTTAGATCAGAAACCACGAGAGACAATTTCTTCTTTGTTGAACAATTTATACAGCAAAAATGAGCTTGGAAGAATACTGATTTGGCAATGTCCTCTTATCATTGTATATATATACAAGGTTGAAGTGCTTGATTTGAACATCTTCTCTGCAGCATAGTTTGCATAAGCAACAGAGAAAAGCTTTTTTCTATCAAACAGAGCCTTGAAAAAAAGGGAAATGGCTGATTCACTTGAGATTTCTAAAACCACAGGCCACTCGCGCTCAATCAGCTTACCTTCCGCAAGTCACCCTTTAGTAACAGCTGTCGAACAGCAGTTGCAGAGGCTGAGATCATCAGATGTAACTTCTTCATCTGCGGCCCTGTCAGCACCCCAAAAGTTAGGAGGCCTCGTAGATCTGTATGACTGCATTGATGATTGGCTTCAGGTGCCTCTAACCCAGCAGGTTCTTTCCCATCAACCCCATAGGAGTTCTACGGAAGAGTTGTTGGATGGATCTGTGAAGCTATTGGATGTATGTGGGAACGTGAAAGATGTTTTTTCACAGACAAAGGAATGCATCCAGGAACTCGAGTCATCATTCCGGAGAAGGAGAGTAGGAGATCCAGAAAAAGCAACTGAAGTTGAGACATACATCAAATCTAGGAAAAAACTGCAGAAAACGGTTGCAAAACTGTTGCATCATTTGAAGAAGATGGAGAAGAAAAACCACCTGAGAAGACACTCGAAAGGTGAGGCTACTCTCAGCATATTAAGAGAAGCTGAAGAAATCAGTTTTTCAGTATTTGAGTCCCTGTTGCATGTCCTTTTGGGGCCAAGGAAAAGATCAAAGCCCATCAGTTGGTCATTGGTCTCAAATATGATGTCACCTAAACGCGTGTCATGTGATGAGAAAGTGGGATATGACAAAATCGAAGGGCCGGATGTTGAGTTGACCGATCTGAAATCTGCTAAAGATTGAAATCCTCAAGTATACAAAGTATCCAAGAGAATGGAGGCATTGGAATCAAGCATTCACGAAATTGAGGAGGACCTGGAATGCACTTTCAGAAGACTTGTCAAAACAAGAGCTGCTCTTCTGAATATAATCAACTGATAGCGTCATATTTTCCCTTGGTGCCAATCCATGTGTGGCATCCTAAAAATTTTTGCTAGTCTGTATATTGTATCTTCACCGAATACATTATAAATGGACAGATACATTGGGAATCAAAATTGTTCACCGATACTACTCTCTCTCTCTCTCTCTCTCTCAATTTTCTGCTTATTGCTTTACTAATCAACTATATTTAGGAGACCAAAAGGGTGAAAAATCCTTTATGAATCAATGAATCTTTAACATTTCTGCAATTAGCTCAATGAACAAATGGTCCTTATTGACTCGGCTTTTCCAACAGATTATCTGAGTTGCGTTTCTTTGCATTCTTGATCTCAACAACAGCCTCTAATCAGCTTCAGGGCAACTAGTCTGTCCTTATTGAGCCAATCAGTATCTACTTTTCTGCGGTCCAACAATCTTTCCAGAATAACCATCATCTTTTCCCTCTATATAGCAGCTAAAAGTTGATAGTTTCACTATAGTATCAATCTGTCAAGTTATCACAAAAGCTCTCAGCCATAGACATCAGCTAGGAAATAATTATTTGCCACTCTTCTGCTCAACTCTTACGCCATTTCATAACCACGAATTGCAAGATGAAGGCAGTGGTTGATATATCAAGCCCCTGTCATCTGCAAACATCAGTGATATGAAAATGGTTAGTAAAAAACACCTCAGAATTGATGTAGGCTGTCTTCTTCCAGCTTTGCTTGTCCAAACCGTGGAGATCTTCATAATTTTAACTTTGGTCCGTCCAGTTCTTTCTCTTCCTTTTTGCTTGCTCATTTCCTGCTATGTTTTAGCAGCATAATATGACCATGATCTTTTAGATTCTTTGCATGAACAGATCCATTAGACAATGGAAGTTATCATGTTAATTTAATCGGTGCCTTCACCTTATTATCCATTTAAATTATTTTAGGCTTCTCAACTAGTGAAGCAAATCAAAAAAATTTCTCAAATTTCCCACAATGGCAGTATCAATGCAGCAGATTTTGAGAAAGTTCGGATAAGGATAGTCATACGGGAAAGAGTAGATAAACAAATGTGGTGACAATTACTTGATTTTATGGTTGGCTGAAGCAAAGAAACATTGAAAGAGGCGAAAAATCAAAAAAGAAACTGTCCACACTATATACAAATCTAAGTCAAGAGTTGCAGGAGTTCAAACTTCAGTGAATATGAACAATCAGGTCATAATCGCAGTGCCTCTTATTTCTTCCAGATTGATCTTGTTCACTGCAGGAACTTTGCAAGGTGTTGCTAGGCATGTACCTAGATAGAGAACACTAGTTGTTAAGTGAACGTTCTGTCTTTTAGGGATGACATGTTATATCAGATCTGCCTTTGGATCAGATCAATCATACAGAAACATGCACAATAGTTATTTAGACATTAGTCTAGCAGTTTTCTGCTCCCAAATCCTCTTTTTATCTTGGACATGGACAATATCTTAACCTGATCGCACGAGGGAGAAGAAGAGGATGTCAGCAAACTGCAAAAATTAGATATCGACCAGCTCTCACTGAGCTCAGGGAAAGAGGTCAATCATAGATCGAGCTATATATTAAAGCATGTGGAGGTAGTAAAGTCGAACGCACAGGAAATTTAGGACTGGGGAGCATCTTCAGGCATTTACTCAAAAAGAGAATTTTCCATCATTAGCATGTGTTAACCTCCAGGCTAAACTCATGGAGGCAAATGCATCCATGGAGGCCATATGTACAGGTTTGTGAGTACTTGATTATGAAGTTCTATCACATATGTGGTTAGAGAAGAGTTCATCCATCAAAATACAGTTGGAGCTAATGGTTTCTTGAAGTTATTTCTCTCCTGGGATATTTTGTTTCATTCTTCTTCTGAACCCTTTGATTCGACTTACTGATTAATTCCTGCTGAGCATAGGTCGGGGAAATGCCAAGAGCATCTTAGCTAAGAAAGGTAATCACCAAAATACCCATTGAAAAAAAGAAGCAGGCAATCGGGAAAGTAGTTAAGCTAGCTTAGGAGTATCAAGGGGCATGTTAAAATTCATTGTTGGACCATTACAAAGTAAAGAATTCAGAAACTAAGGATAAAATGATCTTGCTTCTAGTATCCATCTTACTTCTAGTATGTGTAGGAATGTTAAATGGTATATATGTGACCTAATAACTCCTTTTCCGCAAGAATAATTTCCACGTAGCTGAGTAATGATAGCAACAGAAGATATTATCAATAATACAATGAGAAATTAATAAGGATCGACAACTTCAAGTCAAGATTATGCCTTCAAAAAAAGGTCACATGCCTATTAAAAATCCCCGAGGAAATTTACTTTTGACAGCTCTGCAAAGATTACTGGTGCAAGTGTTGATCTATCTCCTAGTAGTATCGGGTTACTTGTTTGGAAGTCTCTCAGACAAACCACTCGTGCACATGCATGAATTAACTTAATATACCTCTGCTGTTCACTTAAAATGCAGTGATTGTACTATAAAACAAGTTAAATACTATAAGGTCAGAGCTGTCAAGATTCCACATGTCTCCAGCCGCATCAGCATGCTGATCCTAGAGTGTTCCACACATGCTCATGTTCAAACACAAACAGTATCTCCTTTTCATCCTCTTGTCTGGGATTCTTGGTGGCATAACACCTGTATGTATCAATATTTAAAGCCTTGTTGATGTTTATTCACACATGCCACATCCTCATAAACTCAGGCTTAAATGATATGACCATTTAATAGTCACCCTTTTGTCTGGGAATCATGGTAGCGCACTGCCCAAGTACACATGATTGATTTTGTTTAATATTCTAAATTTGCTTGAGATCTGAAACAGATAACATTTTTGAGGGAAGTGGGAGGACCAATCATATGACAGCAAAATTCGAGCCTGGAAGAAGTGACTGTCAAATGTCTCCAGCAGTTGTGTGTATATATATATCCCTGTGTAAGAGGTGTGGCATGAACACACTTCTCTCAGAGCACAATACACATCTTAGACAGTGAAAGGCTTCTATTTTTTGAGAGTCAAAGGAAAATGGCATCTTCAGTTGAGATTTCTAAATTCACTGGGCATTCCCGATCTATCAGCCTGCCTTCGGGGAGCCACCCTCTCACTACATCAGTCGAGAATCAATTGGATAGGCTGAGATCATCAGAAGCAACATCCTCATCTGGGTGCCAAGATTTAGGAGGTCTCAAAAACTTGTACGAAAGCATAAATGATTTGCTTCAGTTACCCCTTACTCAACAGGGCATCTCCCATGATTATCACAGCAAATGCATCGAGCAGATGTTGGATGGATCAATTAGGCTGTTGGATTTTTGTGGAACTATCAGAGACATGTTCTCGCAAATGAAGGAATGTGTTCAGGAGCTAGAGTCGTCACTTAGGAGAAACAGAGGAGGTGATTCTGGCCTTGCAAGTGAAGTGGAGTCGTACATCAAATCAAAGAAGAGACTGCAGAAAGTCATCTCCAAGATTTCAAAGAATTTGAAGATAGTGGAGAAGAAAAAGAAAGACTCCGACAAAGAAGCAGCTCTTCGCATGATAGGAGAAGCTGAAGATATCTGCCTTTCAGTATTTGAATCCTTGTTACGTCTCTTATCTGGGCCAAAGGCGAAATCAAAGATCAATGGTTGGTCTTTGGTTTCCAAGCTCGTCTTGTCCAAACGCATTTCCTGTGAAGAGAATGTAGATGACAACAATATGGAAGGCTTGTATGTTGACCTCTCTGTTCTAAAGTCTGTTGAAGACATGAACCCTCGAGTACTAAAGCGACTGGAGGCATCTGAGTCGACAATTCAGGACATCGAGGAGGATTTGGAATGCCTATTTAGGCATTTAGTGAGAACGAGAGCTTCTCTTCTCAATATTCTCAATCATTAGGATCTTTCTCTACTTGGTGCCTATCCAATTAGGAAAAAGATTTTGTAGTATGTATAGTGCAACAATGTATCATTACAAGATGTAAATCAACAGAAACCCTTGCTTACCAAATAACTTTGCCCTTCTCTCGCTCATCAGATTTCAAAATAGATTATCGAAAATTTACATAAATCCACGGCATTCAAATTAAAGCATTTTAGCCCAATGAAAGATAGAGCTACTTCTATTTCTCTTAGGAAGATTTCTCTAATCAGCTTTTTGATCTGATATCTGATATTTTAACAATTCCACAACACAAACTTTCTGTTCCAGGTGTTCCCTCATGATGCATTTACCTTAGTATTAATTAGTATTTCTGTTTTGACAAGATATATATCCTGAATCTCAATCATTTTCTTTCACATTCCAAACATCAGCCACCTCGAATCTTGATCTCAGACTACAGCTATCAGGTTCCTCCCTGGCAAGTGTTGCCTCAAGTACGATTACTAGATTCATCAGCTGAATCATTCCATTCCACAGTCACAAATGCAAGACAAGGACAAGTTTAGATCACTCATACATATCCTAGGCCTATCAAATGACATGATTACATCATGCCCCCTAGGTTTTTGGGATTGTGTCAATTTGCCCTTTGATAGCTCAGTTTTTGCAATATCCATCCTGATATTTTGATAAACATTTCAATATACACCTGACATTGACTCCAGCCAAATTCTCACAGGAAAGTCACCCTCATGCTCTCATCTTCTTTTGCAAATGATATCCTTTTCCCCCTAATTCAAATCAAATTCAATATCCATAATAAAAGGATATCATTTGCAAAAGAATCTCAGATTTTAATCAAGTAGTTCTGTATGGATTCTTGCACTCTGTTTCTCACAGTTTAGGAACCTTCCAAAATTGAAGCACCCAAAAAGAGAACCACTTTCGACATAAACTTATCATGCTTTGGATTGTATTTTACCAATCTTACAGAAATGTGAACATTATTTTATTTCTTTGGCTACAATTTCTTGTCTGCTTTTAGCCAATTAGGCCCCTTTGGCAGATCTGATCAATCCTTCCCCTAACCTCAGTTTTCAAATTGCATATTGACAAGTCAACTGTGAAGCATCTCTCTCTCTCTCTCTCTCTCTCTCCATGGCAGTTCCTAAGGATCATTTGGTTAGATCTGTAAAACTAGATGTCTTAAAAGCTTCTGTTGACTAAGTTTTTCATTACAGTGGACTGGGCTGTCGGTTCGAAAGACAGAACAAGCCACTCGTGCAAACCCACAACTCCATCATATGCATGCCTTTTAAAGTAGTCTGGCTATTTCATGTCATTAATTAGAAGAATCTAAACCAATAGTCAAAGGGATTTAATATCTGAGGCAAAGGCTTCAAGATAGTCACACAAACTTAAGCTGTAACTGTGAAGATTCCACTTGTCCCATTGGTACATTAGTCTATAGATGTTGTCGCAACCCACATGCTCAATTTAAACATTAACTGATGCATGAAGTAATTGTCATCCTCTTCTCTGAGAATTGCCATGGCACTGCATGCACAATGTCAAAAACTTTATAGAAACATTTCATCTGATCAATCTAAAACCTAATGGAAACATTGTCAGGAGGTTGTCCACTGATCCATGACATGACAGCTAATGGAAGTTCAGAAGCACTTGACTCTTAGAAGGCTATATCATTTTCCTAACCCATGGTCCAGATCTGCATTGAGATATGCGTGATCTAATGGGTATCCATTTTTTTCAATAACTACAGTGGCACACCACCTGTGCACGCTGTTTACTACATTTCTTATCATTTCAT
This sequence comes from Eucalyptus cloeziana, assembly GCA_014182715.1. Lineage (NCBI taxonomy): Eukaryota > Viridiplantae > Streptophyta > Magnoliopsida > Myrtales > Myrtaceae > Eucalyptus > Eucalyptus cloeziana. The sequence goes on along the minus strand of CM024639.1, from coordinate 16,554,851 downwards.
ATTGATCCGCAGCCCAACAGACGGATCTTGATTGATCTCTCCCAAACATCACTTCCACATTTGATGAGTCTGCCAGGTAGGGTTTGCTAAGAATAGCTGAACAATACTCTGAGCTGTCATGGCTATTCCTGATGCAGATCATATGACTTCTGGATCTAAATGTTAATTTATTTCTCTATAGCAGCATTGGTTAGCTGGTCTGGAAGTCAGCCCACAAACCACTCGTGCACAACAGCAAACTAACTTATTATTCATAAAATGTGGTCATTACTTGATAAAAAGGACTTGAATGATGGTCAGAGCTGTCAAGATTCCTCATGTCCCTAGCAGCATTAGCACACCAGGGGTTAAATAATTTCCGCGTGCTCAAGTTTAGACCTATAAGTTACAACCAGCTAATCTTGATCCTCTTGCCTGGCAGTTATGGTGGCATACTACCTGTTTTTATCAGTACATTAAGCTGGTTCACTTTTGTTAAAGATTCCAGTTGACTGGGAAAATGTTCTTACATCAGGTCTCCTTCGTTAATTACCCCTCAAAGATGGCAAAAAGTACTGGAGCTCCTTTTTCCATTTTCACAATGCCACTGCTAAGGGAATCAAGGTTGACTGGTTGTCCATCTAGGTGAGTATTGAAAGTCGCTCTTATATAGCATTAACGCCTTGAAAGCACAACAATTGAAATGGGTAGTCCGTATTGGTATCAGATCTATTCCAATTTTCCGATCTTTCCATTTTTTTAAACTTTTTCTTGGGTAAAGTCTCCCAGGCGGTTGCCGCCTAATGGAGCCAAAAGCCGGGGCCACCGGAGCTATCTGCGTCAAGTGTGAGTAGGGGAGACAACTCAAATGCCACCGCAAAAATAGAAAGAGTCGTGCCAAAGAGCGCATCACTGGGGCAGGGTGAAAATGAAGATAGGATCATCATCATGGCCCTTTTCTTCTTTCTTTTTTTGTGTCCGGTCCACCGCCGGAGAGTGAGTAGAAAGCACGGGAGGCAATTTCTGCTTAGTTGGACGATTCGTCACATGACAATGAAAATGAGCTTGGAACAATACGGATTTGTCAATGTCCTCTTGCCCTTGAATATATACTAGGTTGAAGGGTTTGGTTTGACCAGCTTCTACAGCAGAGTCTGATAACAGAGAAAAGCTTCCTTCTATCAAACAGAACCTCAGAAAAAAAAAAAAAAAAAATGGCCGATTCACTTGAGATTTCTAAAACCACAGGCCCCTAACGTTCAATCAGCTTGCCCTCCACAAGTCACCCTCTAGCAACAGCTGTCGAAGAGCAGTTGCAAAAGCTGAGATCATTGGATGCAACTTCCTCATCTCTGGCCTCATCAGCACCTCGAAAGTTAGGAGGCCTCAAAGATCTGTATGACTGCATTGATGATTGGCTTCAGATGCCTCTAACCCAGAAGGCTCTTCCCCATGAAAACCATAGGAGTTCAATGGAAGAGATATTGGATGGATCTCTGAAGCTATTGGATGTTTGTGGGAACGTGAAAGATGTTTTTTCACAGATGAAGGAATGCATCCAGGAACTCGAGTCATCATTCCGGAGAAAGAGAGGAAGAGATCCTGAACAGGCCAGTGAAGTCGAGACATACATCAAATCTAGGAAAAGATTGCGGAAAATGGTCACAAAGCTTTTGGATCATGTGAGGAAGATGGAGAGGAAAAACAACCTGAGAAAACACTCGAAACCTGAGGCTACTCTCAGCATATTAAGAGAAGCTGAAGAAATCAGTTTTTCAGTATTTGAGTCCCCGTTGCATGTGCTATCAGGGCCAAGGGAAAGATCGAAGCCAATCAGTTGGTCTTTAGTCTCAAATATGTTGTCAATTAAACGCTTATTATGTGATGAGAAAGTGGAACACGAAAACATCCAAGGCTTCGATGTCGAATTGACCATTCTGAAATCTGCTAAAGATGCTAATCCTCAAGTTTACAAGGTATCAAAGAGAATGGAGGCGTTGGAATCGAGCATTAGTGAAATTGAGGAGGGCGTGGAATGCGTATTCAGGAGACTTGTCAAAACAAGAGCAGCGCTTCTCAATATAATCAACTGCTAGTTTCATATTTTTCCTCGGTGCCAACCCATGCATGGCATCTTAAACGATTTTGCTAGTCTGTAAATTGTACCTTCACCGTAAACACTGTAAATTGTATAAATACATAGTGAATCAAAATAGTTCGCTGAATTTACGCTCTCTCTCACAATTTTCTGCTTATTGCTTTACTAATAAAATTAATCTTTAGTAGATCAAAAAGGTTCAGAAAAACCATTTATGTATTAATGAATCTTTAACATCTGTGCAATTAGCTCAATGAATAAATGGTGTTTATCGACTAGCCTTTCCAACCAATAATCCGAATTACAACTCTTTGCATTATTGATAACAAAGATGGGCTCTAATTAGCTTCAACTTCAAGACAACTGGTCTTTCCTTATTGTACTGATCAGTATTTACTTTTCACAGTCCAACAATATCTTTAGCATAGCCATCATCTTTTCTCTATATGGAGCAGCTAACAGTTAATAGTTTCAGGACAGTATCAATCTGTCAAGTTATCACAGAAGCCCCCTGGCATATACATCATCTAGGAAATATTTCCGGATCTTCCTCCCAATAACTTTTAAGCCATCGCAGAACTTTGAAATGCAAGATGAAGGGAGTGGTTGATATGACTGCACCGCAGCAGTGATATGAACACGGTTAGCAAGAAATGGCTTATGCACATGCATGAAGTAACTTAAAAGAAAGTTCTGCCACGTCAGTCTGTCATGCTGTAGCCCGTACATGGTAGCGAGGCAATCAGATTTTTGTTATCCTCCAAACTCCACAGATGACGATAGTAATTCATTTTCCTTTTCCTGAGTCACATAGATAATTTAGATCAACTCCGTCAAGCCAAAAACTCGTGTATAGAAACAGAATCATTATGCGAATACCGGGAGAGAGACATGGGATAGATCATTAACCTCAAGGTTTTGATGTATATAATGATTGTCAATCTCAAATGACACAATGCCGTGCTGTACATGTTACAAAAATCGTACTATAGATGCGGTTGTCAAAGTGGCATCCCTAGAGACTATGGTTTTCTAGTGGTTAACAATGTTGAGAAGGGAAACCCTCAATTTCACCAGGCGCCTGAAAATGCATTCCAAGTCATCCTCAATTTCTTGAATGCTCGCCTCTAGTTCCTCCAATCGCTTTGACAGATCGCCTGCTTGATTATTGATGTCTTTGCTCGATCTGAGGGAGAGCACGATGGCATCCAAGCCTTGCACTTCATTGGTTTCCTTTCCTCTGTCACATGATACGCGTTTAGGTCCCAGCAGTTTCGACACTCGGGACCAGCCTCTAGGATTCGTGCTTGCACTTGTCAGAGCAAGGAAACTTAAGAGGGACCCGAATACAGAAACGCTGATCTCTCCAGCTTCAGTTAGTATGCTGAGGGTAGCTTCATTGTGAGAGGCCTTCTTAGAGCCTTCCTTCTTCAAATTTCTCAAGTACTTGCTGATTACTTTGTTCAACTTTTTTCTAGAGTTGATGTATGCTTCTATGTCAACGGCGAAGCTGGAATCTCCTCTTTTCCTTCTTCTCAAAGATGATTTGAGCTCCTGGATACATTCCTTCGTATGTGAGAAAGCTTCTCTCACGTTCCCACAAACGTCTAAGTGCATGAGAGAAAGGTCCAACGACTCTTCGGCGGGACTTCTCAGGTGGGAAAGAACCTGTTGAGTGAGAGGCAACTGAAGCAAGTCATCGATGCAGTCATACAAGCTCTTGAGTTCTCCCAAACTTTGGGATGCCGATGAGGACGAGGACGCCACTTCTGATGATCTGAGCCTAGACAAATGCTCCTCTGCGGTTGTTGCGAGAGGGTGGCTCCTAGAAGGCAAGCTGATTGATCGGAAATGGCCACTAATTTTCGAGGTCTCGATTGATGAAGCCATCTTTGAGAGAAGGAGGCTTGTTAACTTCTCTGGATGTAATTTTTTCTATGAGAGAGAGTTGTTCTAGGCAGGCCTCCCACGCCCTTGTATATTTATACCAAGCAAGACGCAGTCCACAATCCCATTCTTGCGGCCTCGCATTACCTGTCATGTCATGGATCTTCCGACAGCCTCCCGACAATGCCTCTGCTGGTTTTCCAATCTATACGAAACGAGAATCAATAGTAGTGATCTAAAGGTTTAAAAGAAACTCGTACACGCGTGTAGCGTGTCTTGAGGATCCTCAGACAGAGGGGCGACCATGCTATAGTGCATCATTAAATGCTGAACTTGAGCTGTGGTCTCGAAAAATATTCATCTGATGGCAGAGCTTGTAGACAAGTGGAATCTTTACATCGTGGAGTCTATGCATTGTACATGTTAGAGTTCATCCGAAAACCCCTCATCAGTGTCTCCTTCGGATTCCCGGTCTCTAAAAAATGAAATTTTATATGCTTTCAATAATCACACATACGTGCAGCGTGCTTCCAGGATCTCAGACAGGAGGATGGCAATGGAAAATCATGCATGCTTTAAAGTTGAAGTTGAGCATGTGGATGGCGACAATTCATGTGATAATGGAGCTTGGGGACAAACGGAATCTTTACGGCATCGCAGCTTCTGACAAGCTAGAAGTCGTCTCTTGTCATCATCTCTATTCATGAGGCTAACTAATTGTTGGCATCTCTTCAGGATTGATAATGAGGACTAGTTTAGGCGACTCCGAGAAGGACGGTCAGTAAGAAGCTGCGGTTCTCAATTGTTGATGTGCACTCCTTTGGCTTTTGAGGACCGCTAGTTACCGGAACTCAATCATCCTAGAAATCAAATATCATCCGATGACTATTGACGAACGAAGAATGGGTTATATGCTTATATTTCCTGGACACTAGAATTAAATTAGCCAGAGATGCATATATTCCCTAATCCAGCAATTTTCTGAGACTTGATCGAGAAGGCTGCAGCATGAAAGCAGGACCTGCAGCATGAGCATGGCTCACGATCAGATAGTCGCATTCTATGCTTCCATTAAAACATTTTCCAAAGCACATGACCTGCTTGAAAAGATCCGGAACCAAATATTAAAAAAAGCAAAAGTCTCATTTTTGTTGCTGTTTCCATTTCGTTGTTAAGGATGGTAAGTCTCGCCTCTACATATAACATTTAGATTGCAAAAGCTTGGAAGGAAGAATCTAATTCCAATCCACAATGCACGTTTAAGCTCCAGAGTAAATATATCTCCTGTTCACGTAAAATGCAGAGATTGCACAAATAATACAACTTAAATACTATAAGCTCAGTGCTGTCAAGATTCCACATGTCTCCAACAGCATCAGCACCCTGATCTTATAGTGTTCTACACATGCTCAAGTTCAAACACAAACGATAGAACCATTTCATCCCCTTGTCTGGGATTCTTGGTGGCATACCACTTTGTGTGTATCAATATTTAAAGCCTTGTTGATGTTTATTCACATATCCCGCATGCTCATAGACTCAGGCTTAAATTATATAATAATCATCCTTTTGTCTGGGAATCATGGTAGCATACTGCCCATCTACACATGATTGATCTTTGTTTAATATTCTAACTTCGCTTGAGATCGGAAACAGATAACATTGTTGGGGAAGTGGGAGGGCCAATCTAATGACAGCGAATTCAAGCCTGGAAGAGCTGAACTGTCAAATGTCTCCAGCAATTGTATATATACCGGTGTGACATGAACACACTTCTCTCAGAGCCAAATCCACATCTAAGACAGTGAAAGGCTTCCATCTTTTGCGATTCAAAAGAAAATGGCTTCCTCTGTTGAGATTTCTAAATTTATTGGGCATTCCCGGTCTATCAGCCTGCCTTCCAGGAGCCACCCTTTCACTACATCAGTCAAAGATCAGTTGGAGAGGCTGAGGTCATCAGAAGCAACATCTTCATCTGTGTGCAAAAATTTAGGGGGCCTCAAAGACTTGTACGAAAGCATCAATGATTTGCTTCAGTTGCCCCTTGCACAACAGGCCATCTCCCATGTTTATCACAGCAAATGCATTGAGCCATTGTTGGATGGATCGATTAGGCTGTTGGATTTTTGCGGAACTATCAGAGAAGTGTTCTCACAAATGAAGGAATGCGTTCAGGAGCTAGAGTCCTCACTTAGGAGAAAGAGAGGAGTTGATTGTGGCCCAGCAAGTGAAGTGGAGTCATACACCAAATCAAAGAAGAGACTGCAGAAAGTCATCTCCAAGATTTCAGAAAATTTGAAGAGGGTGGAGAAGAAAAAGAAAAACTCCAACAAAGAAACTGCTCCTAGCATGATAGAAGAAGCTGAAGATATCAGCCTCTCGGTGTTTGAGTCTTTATTATGTCTCTTATCTGGGCCAAAGGCGAAATCAAAGATCAATGGTTGGTCTTTGGTTTCCAAGCTTGTCTCATCCAAACGCATTTCCTGCGAAGAGAATGTAAATGACAACAATATCGAAGGCTTGTATGTTGACCTCTCTGTTCTGAAGTCTGTTGAAGACATGACCCCTCAAGTACTAAAGCGACTGGAGGCATCCGAGTCAACAATTCAGGACATCGAGGAGGATTTGGAATGCCTATATAGGCATTTAGTGAAGACAAGAGCTTCTCTTCTCAATAATCTCAATCATTAGGATCTTTCTCTACTTTGTGCCTATCCAGTCAAGGAAAAAGATTTTGTAGAATGTACAGTGTAACAATGTATCATTACAAGATGTAAATAGACAGAAAAACTTGCATACCAAATGACTTTGCCCATCTCTGGCTCATTGGGTTTCAAAATTAGAGTGTCAACACTAATTACATATATCCACTGTATTCGAATTCAAGCATTTGAACCCGATGAATGATAGAGCCACTTCTATTTCTCAAAGGAAGATTCCTCTAATCAGCTTTTTAATCTGACATTTGACAATTTAACATCTCCACAACACACTTTCTGTTCCAGGTGTTTGCGAATGATATCCTTTTCCCCCCTCATTTTTCAAATTGAATTCTATATCCATTTCAATAGGATATCATTTGCAAAAGAAATCTCAGATTTTAATTAAGTAGTAGTTCTGTTTGGATTTTTGCACCCTGTTCATGGTTGAGGAACCTTTCAAAATGGAAGCACCCAAAAAGCGACCCACTCTTTAGAATAAAATTACCATGCTTTGCAGTTGTATTATATGAATTTTACAGAAATGTGAACATGATTTTATCACTCTGGCTTCCGTTTCTTGTCTGCTCTTAGCCAATTAAGCAACTTTTGCAGATCTGACCGATCTTTCCTTCCTACCCTTATGTCTAACGTTGGTTTTATAATCACGTACTGACAAGTCAACTGTGAAGCATCTCTCCCCCCAACCAACTGCAGTTGCAATGGATCGTTTGGTTAGATCTGTAAAACTAAAGTTCTCTCTCTCTCTCTCTCTCTCTGCATGGCAGTTCCTATGGATCATTTGGTTAGATTTGTAAAACTAAATGTCTTAAAAGCTTCTGTTGACCAAGTTTTTATTTACAGTGGATTGCGTTGTTGGTCCAAAAGATAGGGCAAGCCACCCGTGCGAATGCTTGACTCCATTATATGCATGTGTCACAGGCCAAGAGTTTCCTTGGCCTTGGAACGACCCGTAAGGCGCCTGGCGAGCGGAATTCGCCAGGCCATCATTCCTTCTATAATTGTTCCAACGAATAATAGAATGAATGCTTATGTACGAGATCTTACCACGCCCCGCTTCGCTTGGGCATCTAGTCCATCAAATGAGACAGCAGATCCATTTAGGTTCAACAACTAGTTTTGGCCTGCCATGGCCTTGTTAGGAGAGCAGCATTAGCTCCCTTTTTCGACTCAGTGTGTTCGCCACGGAGTTGGCCTTCCCTGGCTTGTACTCTATTGTGTAATCGAACTTCGAAAGGAAATCCTACCATCGAGCTTGCTTCGGACTTAGCTTCTTTTGGGTCTGGAAGTAGATCGTGGCCACGTTGTCCGTCCTCACGACGAACTTAGATCCTAGGAGATAGTGCCTCCACGTCCGAAGGTAGTGGACCACTGCGGTCATCTCCTTCTCTTGAATGGTATACCATTGCTCGGTATCGTTGAACTTTCGAAACTCGTACGCCACTGGATAACCATCCTGCATAAGAACACCACCGATAACATAATCCAATGCGTCAGTCTCTACCTTGTAAGGCTTGGTGTGGTCAAGCAGTGCTAACGCCGGCTCCTCGGTCATGGCCTTCTTTAGTCAATTGAATGCTCTTTGGCATCGATCTGTCCACTCCCACGACTTCTCCTTCTTCAGCATGTCTGTGAGCGGTGTAGTGATGCTTGAGTAGCTCTGGATGAAGAGCGCCGATAGTAGTTGGTGAGGCCTAAGAACGATCTTAACCCCGTCACCTTCGTCGGCGGCTCCCATTCGACGATCGACTATATCTTTGCCTTGTTCATTCGCACACGTCCACCCCCGACAATGTGCACCAGGAATGGAACTTCCTCTTGGGCAAACGCACACTTCTCGCGTTTAACATACAATTCGTTTTCACGCAAGACTTAGACGACTTACCTTAGATGTTTGACATGCTCCTCTAGCATCCGAATGTAGACTACATTATAATCTAGGTAAACCACAACAAACCAATCTAGGAAAGGGTGGAGTACCTTGTTCATGAGTGTACAAAATGTAGCTAGAGCGTTGGTCAGGCTGAACGGCATCATGAGGAACTCATAGGATCCATATCGTGTCACACAGGCTGTCTTCGGCTTGTCCCCTTTAGCAATCCAAACTTGATAGTAGTCCGATCGGAGATCCAACTTGGTAAACCACTGAGCTCCACCAAGTTGATCGAAGAGATCCGCGATGAGTGGGATTGGGTACTTGTTCTTCATGGTCAGCTTGTTCAGCGCTTGGTAGTTGATGCACATCGAGAGTGACCGATTGTGCTTCTTCTAAAATAGGACCGGCGCACCGAACGAGGCTTTGGACGGCCGAATGTACCCTGCGTCGAGCAACTCCTTGAGTTGTCTCCTCAACTCTTTCAATTCGGGGGGCGCCATGCGATATGGCGCAATGGCAGACGGTCGAGCATCAGGCACCAGCTCGATCCAATGATCCACCTCTCTCTTGGGTGGCAATTTCTTCGGCATCAAAGGCATCACATCCTTGAACAATCCGAGGATTTGGCTACCTCCGTCGGGACTTCCTTCCCTTTGCCCTTGTCGTCCTTGATCTTCAAGGTAGCAAGGATGGTTACCTCACCCTTCCTTGCTCCTTTGGTGAGTCACATGGCCGAGATTACCCTTCGATCACGGTTCGATTCATGGTGGATGGAATCACGCGTTGACAATTCTTGTCCAACACACATATATATTCGGAAAATGGTACTTCAATCGCATGGATTCAATCTAGGAATTTGATTCCAATGACAATATCATAATCGTCAAGGGGAATTACCTCTAGAGTCTCCTTACTCTTCCATGGCCCGAGTTGTAGTTGCATGTCCCTCACGACATCGATTGCAGGGACTTCTTTGGAGTTTACCGTTTTGAGCCACCTGGCTCCCTTCTCAACCCGTAGGTTAAGTTTCTTCACGGTCTCCTTTGAGATGAAGATGTCGGATCCTCTCGTGTCCATGAGTGCACTCATCGTGGTTGCTCCGATCTTCACATCCGTGAACATCAAGCCTTTAGGCTCCTTCGCCTTCTTGGACTTGATCATGCTAAGGGGGCATAGCAAACCCAACCGCGATTCCTGCCTTGGCTCATCTTCTTTGCATAGGGCGGCCAACTTGGCCTTGTTCGGGTAATCCTGCGCTATGTGCGGACCATCACAAAAGAAATATTTGTACGAGCGTACCTTCCTTTGTCCTTCACCACTCGACTCTACATGAGCCTTGTGAGGATTAGCTGGTGGTCTACCTCTGGTCGGGCGGTTGTATCTCCCCCGATCTCCCCCACCAATGGCTTTGTCTCTCGACCAAGAATCCAATTAGGATGTGGATGGCGCCTTGTACTCCACGAGCAATTCGGCTACGGTCATGGCTGTCGTGAGATCCCCCACATTGCACTGTTTTAGCTCTTGTTTGGTCTATGGCATGAGACCACTCACGAACTCGTGATACGCTTCAATCTCGTTCATCGAAGGGATTTAGAGTAGCAACTCCAAAAACCGCTTGATATAGTCGCACACACCACCCTTCTGCTCAAGACGCTTCAGCTCGTCACGAGCTTCCTCTTCCGCATAAGCAGGAAAGTAGTTCCATCGGAACTCTTCGACGATTTTACCCCAAGTCATGATAGGATTCCCACACCTATCATCCGACCGACGACGCCACCACAACAGTGCATAATCGACTAAGTACACCTATCATGCGTTAGTCTCTACCTCTGTTGGCTTGCTGAGATCAGGAGGAGCTTAGTAGGTGAAAGAATGTGCTGCCATAAGAGTACAGTTGGCCAGGGGTGCCACACTTGTCGAGAAGTACAAGTGACTGGAGATTCGTGAACAACTTTGATAAGAGGAAGCAAGCAGTGGAGTGGTGAGTCTGTTCTGTTGGGCAAGCGTTGCCATCTATGTAAGTCCCAAGAAGTGGCCTTGATGGTTAGTGTAATGCGCAGGGAGGCGACAGAATAGCCCGCAACGAGGGCGTTGCGAAATTGAGTGGGTGAGAATTTCACGGTTCGTGAATCCTTTCGTACTCGTGACCTTATGAGTAGTGTTTGGGGTTATCAAGTGAAGAGTGAGGAAGTAGAGGGGATGAACACAACTGATCTGTAGGAGTGGTGTTAGGACAGTTGGTGCTAGGAGTTTTAGGATAGAAAGATAATATCACTTAGGAGCTCTGAATGCGGGGTTGGCCTCCCGTGCACAAACTAGTCGGGAGCTGATGCCGCTCTCCTACGAGGCCATGGCAGGCCGAAACCAGTTGTTGAACTTAAATGGATCTGCTGTCTCACTCGATGGACTAGCGCCCGAGCGAAGCTGGGCGTGATAAGATCTCGTACAAAGAAGCATTCACCGTATTGTTCGCTAGAATAATTATAGAATGAAGGCTGGCTTGGCGAATTCCACTCGCCAAATGCCTCACGGGTCGTTCCGAGGCCAAGGAAACTCTCAGCCCGTGACACATGCCTTTTAGAGTTGTCTGGCTATTTCATGTCATTGATAAGAAGAATCTCAACCACTAGTCAACCTCTTTTATTTTACTAAGGCAAAGGGATACCTTCAAGATAGTCACACAAGCTTCAGCTGTAACTGGAAAGATTCCACCAGTCACCTTGCTACATTAGTCATGTTGTTAAAGCCCACGCACTCAATTTTAGCATTAAATGATGCATGAAATAATTGTCGTCCTCTTCTCTGAGAATCGTCGTGGCATTGCATGCCTGCACATTGTCAAAAACTTTTTAGATACATTTCATATGGACTAGGTTTTCTTGATCGATATAAAACCTAAAGGAAACATTGTCCGGAGGTTGTCAACTATCTGTGACATGACAGCTAATGGAAGCTCAGAAGGACTCGACTCTTATATGGCTATTTTATTACATAAACATTTTCCTAACCCTCGGGTTCCACATCAGTATTGAGCAATGCGTGATCTAATTGGCATCCATTTTTTTTTAGTAACGGTGGCATACCAACCGTGCGCATTGTTTACTAAATTTCTGATCATTTCATATTGATTCACAGCCCGACAGACTGATCGTGATTGATCTCTCCCTAACATCAATGCCACATTTGATGAGTGTGCCAGGTAGGGTTCACTACGAATAGCTGAACAATACTCTGAGCTGTCATGCCTATTCCTGATGCAGATCGTATGACTTCTGGAACTAAATGTTAATTTATTTTTCTATAGCAGCATTGGTTAGCTGGTCTGGAAGTCAGCTAACAAACCACTCGTGCACAATGGCAAACAAACTTATTTTTCATAAATTATGGTCATTACTTGATAAAAAGGACTTGAATGATATAAGGTTGGAGCTGTCAAGATTCCTCATGTCCCTAGCAGGATTAGCACACCAAGAGTTAAATAATTTCAGCATGCTCAAGTTCAGACCTAGAAGTTACAACCACCTAATCTTGATCCGCTTGCCTGGGAGTTATGTTGGCATACCACCTGTTTGTATCAATACATTAAGCTGGTTCACTTTTGTTAAAGATTCCAGATTTCCTATAGTTCGGAAAACACAGGAGGCAATTTCTGCTTAGTTGGACGATCCATCACATGACAACAAAAATGAGCTTGGAACAATACAGATTTGTCAATGTCCTCGCCCTTGTATTTATAATTGGTTGAAGGGTTTGGTTTGACCAGCTTCTGCAGCAGAGTCTGACAACAGAGAAAAGCTTCCTTCTATCAAACAGAACCTCAGAAACAAAAAATGGCTGATTCACTTTAGATTTCTAAAACCACAGGCCACTCACGCTCAATCAGCTTGCCCTCCACAAGTCACCCTATAGCAACAGCTGTCGAAGAGCGGTTGCAGATGCTGAGATCATCGAATGCAACTTCCTCATCTCGGGCCTTATCAGCACCTCGAAAGTTAAGAGGCCTCAAAGATCTGTACGACTGCATTGATGATTGACTTCAGATGCCTCTAATCCAGCAGGGTCTGTCCCATGAACACCATTGGAGTACTATGGATGAGTTATTGGATGGATCTCTGAAGCTATTGGATGTTTGTGGGAACATGAAAGACGTTTTTTCACAGATGAAGGAATGCATCCAGGAACTCAAGTCATCATCCCAGAGAAGGAGAGGAAGAGATCCTGAACAGGCGAGTGAAGTTGAGACATACATCAAATTTAGGAAAAGATTGAGGAAAATGGTCACAAAGCTTTTGGATCACGTGAGGAAGATGGAGAGGAAAAACAACCTGAGAAAACACTCGAAACCTGAGGCTACTCTCAGCATATTAAGAGAAGCTGAAGAAATCAGTTTTTCAGTATTTGAGTCCCCGTTGCATGTGCTATCAGGGCCAAGGGAAAGATCGAAGCCAATCAGTTGGTCTTTAGTCTCAAATATGTTGTCAATTAAACGTGTATGATGTGATGAGAAAGCGGAATATGAAAACATCCAAGGCATCAATGTCGAATTGACCATTCTGAAATCTGCTAAAGATGCTAATCCTCAAGTTTACAATGTATCCAAGAGACTAGAGGCATCGGAATCGAGCATTCGGGAAATTGAGGAGGACATGGACTGCATATGTAGAAGACTAGTCAAAACCAGAGCAGCTCTTCTCAATATAATCATCTGCTAGTGTCATATTTTCGTTGGTGCCAACCCATGCATGGCATCCTAAAAAACTTTGCCAGTCTGTATATTGTATCTTCACCGTATACACTGCAAATTGTATAGATGCATTGTGAATTGAAAAGATCACCAAAATTAGTCTCTCTCTCTCTCTCTCTCACACACACACACACACACACACACACACACACACACACAAAATTTTCTGCTTGTTGCTTTACTGATAAAATTAATTTTTAGGAGATCAAAAGGGATAAGAAAAATTATTTATGAATTAATGAATCTTTAACATATGTACAATTAGCTCAATGAATAGATGGTCTTTATCAACTCAACTTTTCCAACAAATTATCTGAATTACAACTCTTTGCATTACTATCTAAAATTATTTATGTATTAATGAATCTTTAACATCTGTACAATTAGCTCAATGAATAAATGGTCTTTATTGACTCAACTTTTCCAACATATTATCTGAATTACAACTCTTTGCATTATTGATAATGAAGACTGGCTCTAATTAGCTTCAAGGCGACTAGTCTGTACTTATTGTACCAACCAGTACTTACTTTTCACAGTTCAACAATATTTCCAGAATAACCATCATCTTTTAGCAGCTAACAGTTAATAACTTACTACTTTCAAGAGAGTATCAATCTGTCAAGTTATCACAAACGCTCTCTGCCATATACATCATCTAGTAGATATTTCCGAATCTTCCTCCACTTAAGTTGTAATCCATTGCATAACTTTGAAATGCAATATGAAGGCACTGGTTGATATGACCGATCTCAGTCATCAGCACACGTTAGTGATATGAACATGGTTAGCAAGAAATCGCTCATGCACATGCATGAAGTAACTTAATATACATCACCTGTTCACATAAAATTTGGGGATTGTACAAATAATACAAGTTAAAAACTATAAGCTCAGTGCTGTCAAGATTCCACATGTCTCCAGCTGCATCAGCACACTGATCTTAGAGCGTTCTACACATGCGCAATTTTGAACACAAACGATAGAACCATTTCATCCTTTTGTCTGGATTCTTGGTGGCATACCACCTGTGTGTATCAATATTTAAAGCCGTATTGATGTTTATTCACATATTCTGCGTGCTCAAACTCAGGCTCAAATTATATGACTGCCTAATAATTGTCCTTTTGTCTGGGAATCATGGTAGCGCACTGCCCGAATACACATGATTGATCTTTATTTAATATTCTAACTTTCCTTAAGATCTGAAACAGATAACATTGTCGGGGAAGTGGAGGACCGATCAAATGACAGCGAATTCGAGCCTCAGAGTTGGACAGTCAAATGCATCCAGCAGTTATATATATACCAGGGTAAGAGGTGTGGCATGAACACACTTCTCTCGGAGCCAAATCCACATCTAAACGGTGAAAGGCTTCTGTCTTTTGAGATTAAGAAGAAAATGGCTTCCTCTGTTGAGATTTCTAAATTTATTGGGCATTCCCGATCTATCAGCCTGCCTTCCAGGGGCCACCCTCTCACTACATCAGTCGAGGATCAGTTGGATAGGCTGAGATCATCAGAAGCAACATCCTCATCTGGGTGCCAAAATTTGGGCGACCTCAAAGACTTGTACGAAAGCATCAATGATTTGCTTCAGTTGCCCCTCACTCAACAGGCCATCTTCTGTGATTATCACAGCAAATGCATCGAGCCATTATTGGATGGATCGATTAGGCTGTTGGATTTTTGCGGAACTACCAGAGAAGTGTTCTCGCAAATGAAGGAATCCATTGAGGAGCTAGAGTCGTCACTTAGGAGAAAGAGAGGAGGTGATCGTGGCCTGGCAAGTGAAATGGAGTCGTACATCAAATCTAAGAAGAGACTGCAGAAAGTCATCTCCAGGATTCTGGAGAATTTGAAGAGAGCGGAGAAGAAAAAGAAAGACTCCAACAAAGAAACTGCTCTTAGCGTGATAAGAGAAGCTGAAGATGTCAGCCTTTCGGTGTTTGAGTCCTTGTTGTGTCTCTTATCTGGGCCAAAGGCAAAATCAAAGATCAACGGCTGGTCTTTGGTTTCCAAGCTTGTCTCGTCCAAACACATTTCCTGCGAAGAGAATGTAAATGACAACAATATCGAAGGCTTGTATGTTGACCTCTCTGTTCTAAAGTCTGTTGAAGACATGAACCCTCGAGTACTAAAGCAACTGGAGGCATTCGAGTCAACAATTCGGGACATCAACGAGGATTTAGGATGCCTATATAGGCATTTAGTGAAGACAAGAGCTTCTCTTCTCAATATTCACAATCATTAGGATCTTTCTCTACTTGGTGCCTAACCAATCAAGAAAAAGATTTTGTAAAATGTACGATGCATCAGCCCTGTGGAAGACTCCACAGATGTGCCACTTACCCCAAAATTGGGCCGCTACAGAGAGGGGGAAGAACCCTATTTCTCTGGATAAAAGAAACAGGGTTCTTCCCCTCCCGTTCCACCCCAGGAACCCGCACCCACCTCGGTTGAGGTGCCGGTTAAGGCAGACTGCTATACTGACGCCAACTTGGCTTGGAAACAAGTCAAGGGAAAGAAGAATAAGTCTCTCCCTTCTAAGGAGATAAGCTCAAGCTCACATTCTTTCTCCATTGATGAGGGGCGCACCAACAAGTTGAAGCCTACCGCTATTAAGTGGAGTTTGCCTTCTACTTCAACTCGGAAGGCCTAGAGAGAGTTGCAGATCCTCACAAAATTGGATGCTGCATCTCCTGCCACTAAGGATGACTCCATCAGCCCTATGGAAAACTCCACAGATGTGCCGCCTACCCCGGATGATGACCTTAGTGACTCCATCAATCCTGTGGAAGACTCAATAAATGTGCTGCCTAGCCCGGATGAGACCCTATTGAGTTGAGCAACCTTTCAGGTGGTGCAAATAAGGACCAACTCTTTCCTTGCTTGTCACCGAAAGTCACTCCGACTAGTGGGAAAGTTGAGACCATTCAGGACAAGCTGATGGCTCTAGCCCCAGCCACATCTCCGCTATCAAACGCGGAATCGCCTCGCTCTCGGCGTAAGCCCACGAAATTTAGGTAACCCTTGGTCCTTGATCTTTTTATTATTATTATTATTATTATTATTATTATTATTATTATTATTATTATTATTATTATTATTATTATTATTATTATTATTATTATTATTTGTTTATGTATATATGATGTTGGAATGTTAGGGATCTTGTGGACCCCATTAGGCAGGTGGAGATCCGTAGACTTGTTTGTTCAAATCATTTGTAATTGGTTGGTTTATTAGAAACAAATGTCCCGCAAACCTTCTTCAATTCCATTTATGGGAGTCTGTTGAGGGACTGGTGCTGACTTGCCAACTATGAATTCACCCTTAAGGATAGGATTTGGGTAGGGTGAGACCCCTTGCGGGTTAACTTTGAAATGATAGCGATTTCTACTCAGACAGTTCATGGGATTCTTAAGGTATTGGACTCGGGAATGTCCTCCGCTGTTTCAATTGCTTATGGGAGGCATTCTTTTACTCTTTGGCGACAGTTTTGGGGGGATATTATATATAGAAGTAGCACATTTCAAAATTCACCCTGGATAGTAATGGGAGATTTCAATGCTATAAAGGATCCCTCTAACAAGGTTGGGGGTTTTGAAGCTTGGATCTCATGCTTAGATGATTTTGGTCAGTGCTTGGTGCAATCGAAACTGGAGGACCTTAGATATGTTAGGTTCAGGCATACTTGGACAACTTCCTCGAGACCATCCAAGAAGGCTAGGAAGATTGATAGAGTCCTTGTGAACTCTAGGTGGTGCATGGAATTTTCTTACTTTAAAGCCTTCTTTCTACCACTAGCTATATCATATCATACACCTATGGTAGTCAAAGTGTTGAGCCCGATTTTCCAGAGGAAACCGTTCCAGTTCTTTGACTTATGGATGAAGCATCCACAGTTCAATGCAATTGTTACTCGAATATGGGAGGAACCAAAGGAAGGGGTTCCCATGTTTAGGCTTGTGCGCAAGCTTAAGGCGCTTAAGTATCACCTCAAGCAGCTTAATAAGGATTTATTCTCTAATATTTCTGTCAAGACTTCAGAAGTAAGGGTAGCCTTAGAGAGCACGCAAGACAACCTTTAGAGGGACCCTTTCTCAACAAGTCTCACGGAATTGGAAATGGTCCAGCGAAATATCTTGGCTAACTTTCGAGCTAGTGAAAAGTCATTCTTCAGACATAAATCTAGAATTAGGTGGCTAAAGGAAGGTGACCGCAACACAAAATTCTTCCATCAATTTGTAAAAAATAGACAACTTTGGAATGGAATTATGTCTATATTGGATTCATCTGATAACCAAATTACTGAATCGCACCTAGTTCAGCAACGCTTAGTGGAGCATTTCCAAGATCTCCTGGTGCCGCGAACAGAGCAACAAGGGTCGTCCATTGAGGAGATTCGGGAGACTATTCAGCATCCCCTAACGAACGACCAGGGCAACTTCCTTGCCGCCCGGTCACTGAGATGGAGATCAGGGATACACTTTTCTCTCTACTTAGAGGCAAATCCCCTGATCCAGATGGCTCCACAGTTGAATTATTCAAGGAGAACTGAGAGACGGTAGGACAATTGGCCATAACAGTAGTGAGGGATTTCTTTGTAACGGGGAAACTGTTGAAGGAGATAAATGCTACCATTCTGATACTTGTACCCAAAGTCCCCAATGCGACCTTTATTGATGACTACAAGTATACGAGTGCATTACAAAAGTGCCAGCTAACCGAATTGCGGCTATTCTAGAAAATGTTGTTAGTTCGACTTAGAGCGCGTTTGTGAAGGGCAGAAGGATTGGAGACAATATTTTAATAGCTCAGGAACTATTTTCTAGTTTCCACCTGCAACCATATCTTCCTAAGTGTGCAATTAAGGTTGACTTCAGGAAAGCTCATGACACAGTTGATTGGGATTTCCTCAAGAAAGTTCTATTGGCGTTTTGGATTTCCTGACTCCGTGACTACGATTATTATGACATGTGTGTGTACACCCATGTTTTCCATTGCTCTGAATGGGGAACTTCATGGCTACTTTGCAAGTGGGCGCGGCCTACGCCAAGGCGATCCTATTTCCCCATACCTCTTTACCTTGGTTATGGATGTCCTATCTGGAATTCTGAGGAGATCCTCCTTCAGGCTGGAATTTAAATTCTTCTGATGATGCAAGGTGACGAATCCCTCACATATTTTCTTTGCAGATGACGTTTTTTTATTTAGTGAGGCGGACCTAACATCGGTAAGTCTCCTCAAAGAAGGCATCCAACTCTTCTCGGCATGAAGTGGCTTGTGCCTAAACCGCTCCAAGAGCGAAATTTTTTTGGCTACTGGATCGCCTGCTTTAAGAACTAAAATCCTCACCCAACTTGATTTCCAGGAAGGCAACCTATTGGTAAAATACCTGGGGGTTCCTATCATCACCGCTAGGCTTAGCAAGGCGAACTGTTGTGTTCTTATTAACTGCATTACTGCGAGAGTACAATTTTGGATTCACCACTTTCTCTCCTTTGCTAACCAGCTTCAACTTATCAGGTCAGTCATTCATGCTATCCAAGCCTACTAGGTGAGAGTTTTTATGATACCTATAGCCGTGTTGGAGCAGATAGAGAAAGTATTTAAGCAATTCCTATGGAAAGGCTCGAAATTAGGGAAAGGGGATTGTGGCACCTCGAAGCGCCCAAGGTCACCACATCTTACCAAACGTTCTACCTAGTGCAAAATTAGTTACTAGTCTTTGCAAAAAGGGAAGTTGTAAAGAAGGACTGACGTTCATAGGCATTTTTTTTTTTTTTGAAAACGGTCCTAGTGCGACTCATTAGCGGAAGCATAATCGAGTCTCACTAATTTTCCCTTTCAACAACCATGATACAATTGCACACCACTAACATCATAAGAAAAGATAAAGCCAAGACACTTTTATTTACATTTTTCAGGATGGACATCTTGGATCGGTATAACCAAAAAGGAAACCAAGACTTTTGACTATGCTTGGCTACATCTCAAAAGAGATCGTCGACCCCTTATGTCAAACATGTATAACCTTCCATCTACAAGTGTTGGCTATTCTCCAAAAAGTATCAGCTCCCTCTCCTCACGTGGGCTATCACACCCAACCTGGTGCATCGGGTGGTGGCGGTGACAGCATCCCCATCATCACTCCGTCACGACGCACATGGACGGACAAAAACTCCTGGATGACTGGGCCCCCAGCCAGGCCCACGTCATACATCACCAGCACCCTAACCCGAATGAACACCAACCCAGGGATGGTGATGCAGATGTGCTCCATGTACTCGACCTCCACATCCGAGGGAAGGCCGTAAAAAGTACCACGCGAGACTGGAGGGAGAGGCATCTTTCTAATCTGAAATGTTAGTCCTCGAAGGGGTGAGTACAACCACCCAGCAAGTAAAGGACCAATAAACCACTCAATGCATCATACAATACAATCATCGCAATCATAGCATAACACATGTCATTCAAGTATCCATGCACAATTTACCTTGATATCATGCACATGTCATCATATCTCACGTACATACATCATCATATACTCATCACCATCATCATGCATCCATGCACTCATCATCTTCATATCACATGTGCCATCATGCCATAGGTTCACATACATCCATGCACTCACCATCATCATGCATCCATGCACTCATCATCATCATGTCACATGCCCTCATCATCATCATGTCACATGCACTCATCATCATCATGTCACATGTGCCATCATGCCATAGGTGCACATACATCCATGCACTCATCATCATCATGTCACATGCACTCATCATCATCATATCACATGTGCCATCATGCCATAGGTGCACATACATCCATGCACTCATCATCATCATGCATCCATGCACTCATCATCATAATGCATCCATGCACTCATCATCATCATTCACATGTCATATGTATACCATCATGCATAATTCAATTCCAATTTCCCAATTTCATTCTTTCATTTTGGACCGTCACATTTCTCTTTCCCGGGACCAATGTTTGCATCCCACATTTATCACTTGCACCCCACCTGGCATTGCGCGAGAACCATCCGGCACAATACCTGCCGGGCATTCGGCACAATACCTGCCAGGCATCTCGTAACCCAACTGGCATCACGAGGCATCCCTCGGCACAATACCTGCTGAGCTTCCGGCTCCCCCCACTCTCCGGGCATCTTGAAACTCCTGAGGACCCTCCGGCATCCGGCCATTTAAGGCCACCGGGCAACCGGCCATACCCTTCTAGCCAGGCATCCCGACACTCCCGGGGCATCGTTGGCTCACACCTCTGACGGCCTTCTCACTTATCTTAATTCACATCTTCAATTATAATTCAATTTTAACATGGCATGTGATGTGATGGCAATCAAGATCATTATCATCCTTTTATTCATATATGCATTTCCAATCATCATCATACATGCAGCAAGACACCATTATTCATAACAGTACAATACATGGAGTCCATACAATTTAGAATAGTCCATATATCAATGCCTTTTTGAAGTTTACTAAATTCCAGCTTGTACCATTTTAGAAAACATTTAAATTAAAAATCCATATGATTCTCAAAAATCATAAAATCAGGACATGTGATAGACAAGACAACAAGGTAACAATTTCATGAAGAACACATGCCCAAAAGAGTTTCACACAAGAAGATATAATTCACACAAATACAGCATGTAATTTCGGTTAAGATCAGATTGCGCAGTTCTTGAAATATTTCGATTAAAATACCCGGATGACCTCCGAAAATTATGAAATTTTACCAGGTTATAGTCAAGACCCTAAAGTATATTTTTTATGAAGACATCAAGGCCAGATTCGTTCTAGATAATTTTATATAGACGTCCGAAGCTCCTGGCTCTAGCACCGAAACGTCCAGTATACCTATCTCCGAAATATCGAGTTTTTACCTACTTATCCTTCTTCGTTCCTCTGAATTTTTGATATGTTTTGCCTCAAGAGGTCCCCTACAACTTTAATTAAGGGATATAAGTGAAATTTCCAAAGAATAGTCACCATATGGGTCCAAGAAGTCTCGGGTGTCCAGTACCGTATTTCCAGATTTACCGTCTTCAAGAGAAAGTCGATTCACTAGGCTAAACTTGCTCATTTAACCTCAAATTTGAGTATGTTAGTATTTAGGATGTTCTCTACAAGTTTCATGAAGAAGTAGAAGAGGAATTCTCGGTAAAAAGCAACATGCAACCCACAAAACTACCGAAAGGTCAGCAAAGCAGTTCCAGATCTAGTGTATTCGTAGGAGGAGGGTTTTGCCCCTTAAAACTCAACCTTTTTGTCCCAAATTTTAGTATGTTATACTTTGAGATGTTTGCTACAACTTTCATGAAGGATTCAAATTTGAAATCCAACTCGAAACATGCATGCATGCCTCTACAAGTTTCTGGGTCAGGCGGTATACACGAAATCAGCAAGCCTTTTCAAGAACAAGCCACACTAGCTTTGGTTCCTTACCTCTAAACACCCAAGATTCAACACCATTTCAACCACACATGCAAGACACACATGCAAGAGTAGAAATTGGATCCTAACTTGCCTCTAAGATCAAGTGAACGACGGCACACGGACGGCACACGGGCATGCGAACGGATGGCGACGGGCGTGCGGGCGAGCGGCTCCTTCTTCTCCTCTCTCTCTCGGTTCCTCTCTCTCACAACCCTCTCTCTCTCTCACTCTCTTGGACGACAGCCCCTCCATCAGCCAGCCTCTCTCCCTTTGTTTCCCCTAAATCCCATCATTAGCCATGATTATTTGCCTCCCTCAATGGCCAATGCATGGGGTTTTCTTTTGCCACTTGGCAAGGTATGCAAGATGGGCTTGGGATTGGGCTTGGAAGAAGTGGGCCGACCACTCCTCCCCTCCTTGGTCGACGACAACCTCCCCATGGGCTTCAATGGGCCGGCCATTTCGCCCACCAAGAGTCCATGCTATTGGGCCTAAGGCCCAAACCTAATTAAACCCTAAATTTTACCTTTAAACACTTTTAATTCTTTCTTTTATAGGTTTCAAGTTTTCAATTTCACATGGCCAAAATCTTGTAACATTTTATCTATAGGAATTTAGTCTATGAGGTGCATAGCCAAGAATAGATTTGTTGACACCTAAATTTTTGGGCTTGATTTTGCTAAATAAAAAAAAAAAAAAAATCACATAGCATATAGTTTAGGAAAATTTTATTTTTGTTATATTCTGTTAAGATTTCTCACACATTTAGGTAATATACACTAGGAGATGCGCTTTTGCACAAAAGGGGAATTTTCTTGATGGAATATGCAAAAAAATATTTCAGTGATATATTTAGGGGTATCGTGCTCAAACAAAATTAGAAATGAAATATACCCTGAAGATATAATTTTTTTGCTTATAAAAAGGGTCACGTACAATTCATTTAAAGGGGGGGGGGATTCGAAAAAGAAATTTGGTGGAAAAGAGAACCGTACAAGAAAAAAGAGAACTTCCGCTGGTTTTTCTCGTGAAACCCGGTAAAAGGAGGTGACTTTTGGGGGTTCTCGACAAGCGACCAAGGAAGAGAAAAAGCAAGGCAAAAGAGAAAAGTAAAAAAAAAAGTAAAGAAAGGAGATTGAAGCCATCGTGCGTGAAGAAGGAGCAAAAAGCAAACGTAAAAGGAGAAATAGTAGGGGTGATTTGGCCCCTCACTGTTCATCTTCTCCAAAGGGGCTCTTTGCTGCGACTCTCCGCCTGAACTCCTGCTGCCGCCCAAGCTCCTCCTTGCTACGCCCTTGCGCGCGACCACCGCCACTGTTCCGATCACCGCCCAGCAGCCCAAATTGGTCGCCGTGCCTCCCCCCACTCGCCCGAGCCGCTCTTCGCCGCCGCCAACGCGACCCAAAGCCCGCTGCAGCCGAGCCTGACGCCCCCATTCGCCTGAGTCCGTCCCGCACCAGCAACCAAACGTTGCTCCCCAGCCTTGCTTGAATCGCGACATCTGCTACTCAAAGCTAAAGATCCGTGATCCACCTGCTGTTCAGAGCCGAAGACCTGTTCGTTTGCCCACGAGCTCCGCGATCCAGCCGCCCACCATCCTCCATCGCACCCGAGCGACGAATCCGACGGACAACCGGAGCCCCGAGCGACGCCCAGCTCCACCTGAGAAGCCCGACGTGCAGCACCGCACGACCCAGGCGCCAATCGCCGCCCTGAAGCCGTCCGCGAGCCTTTCCGCCTGCGATCCACTCCAATAGGCGCCTGTAGCCAACGCCTGCAAGCCCGAGTTCGCGCCTCCGCCCGAGACCCAAGCCGGATCTACAGCCATTCACCACCGAGCGAAGCCCCACACCGGTCCGCACCGCCCCGAGCAATCCGAAGCCCGAGCTCGCGCCTTCACTCGTGCCCCCCGTCTGCACCGTGCCGAGTCCAAGCTTCCCCGATGATCGCCTCTGTGCCGAACGAAGCCAATCCAGGTTTGCTCGCCTCCTCCCGACGCTAGGAGACCCCTCGCCCGTGATCCGAACGCCGATCGTTGCCGCCGCACCACCTTCGCCGGAGCCTTGCCGGTGACCCTCCGGCTGGATCAACCAACGAACGTGCCATCCTCTTTTTTTTTTTTTTCCTTAGGTTGTTTTTTTTCTTTTACTTTTATTTTATGTCATTTTATTTTTAGTTAGTTTGTTGTTTAAGTTGAATATTGTGAAGTTTTTTTAGGTTATGGTTATCATAGGCATTTTCCATAAGAATTGTCCCTAATGTTATTGTAATTATTTAATTTGACCCGTAAGACTTTGGGTCATCTTTTTAATTATGATAATTTTTGGGGTTTGTTTGTGATATCTTAATTGTTGAATCAATATACTTATTAATTTGATCCGTAAGATTTCGGATCAGATTTTTAATTATTTTGATTTATTTTCGTAATGTTCAGGGTTAAAAATAATCGTTAATTTGACCCGTTGAGATAACAGGTTATTTTTTTCGTTTATTTTGATCCTTTATTTGTTGAAAATCTTGTTTGTTTAGATTTAGTATTTGTTTTAGAAAATCACTAAGAAAAATCAAAAAGATATTTGAATTAGGATTTCAATTGATTCTAGAATATTTCTTGTTATTTTGCATATCTAGAATATAGGTTTTATTTTAGATTTTTTTTTAAAAAAATATAAAAAAAAGGTGCAGTCATTTAGGTTGTTAGTTTTTTATTTATTTATTTAAGTTGCATGTTTAAGTACGTGGCATTTTTTAAATTTCGAACATTGTTAAAAATAAAAAATATCATGCATATGTCATGTAAAATTAGGGCATGCTCCGCACGTCATTGCATATCAAATAGATTGCATGTTAGGTTGAGATAATGTCTCAATTTAAATTAGGATTTAATATGACTTAATCCTTATTTTAAATTAGATAGAATTTCAATCTAGCTAGGTCATTTTTGCATTCGAATTTCATGAAAGAAAATACAAAATTTGTCTTTGCATAAGTTAATTTCAATTTTTAGGATAGATTGCATTTTTAAAAATTGAAACATCAAATGCACGTCATTTAGTTTTCATTAAGTTCATTTAATTAGAATTTTCATGTCATTAGACTAAGTCATTTAATAAATGTCACGTGACATATATCTTGCATATTAAATTGCATGAGGCATGTCATTTTAGTTTAAATAATGTGGTATGTCATTGCATCGCATTGCATGTCATTATAATTAGATCATTTGAATTGCATTTAATTATTGCATTTCTTCATGTCATATAGTTTAAGTCATGTTGTCATGTCATTTTAGATTATTTGCATAAGTCATGATTTTCATTAAATAAAGTGAAAACAAAAAAAAAATTAATTGCTTGTTAATTAGGAATCATATCTAGGATTGTTGATGTGAATTCTGATTTAATATTGCAGATGTTTTCGTTGCTTTAAGGTATTTTTTGCATTATTTAATTGTTTTTTGATGTGTTAAATTGGTGGTATGTGCGCATATATGATCACCTCACATGTTAGGAAGCTAAATTAAAATCAATTCAATTGCCAAACATTTTTTTTTTAAAATTAAAAAGAAATGGTACCGAAATGGCATTAAGATAGTCTAGTGTAACCAAGTCCCCGTACCCAAAATCTTTGGTTCGTAGGAGTAAGATAATCCTCCCGTTATTTTACTTAGGTGTCTAATTGACCTACCCTAAACCGATTAGTGGCGACTCCTAGATAATAATTTTTTGCATGTTAAAACCCTAAGTCGCGATTTGGTATGGGCTTGGGAGAGCCCGAGCTAAGCTTAAAGGCTTAGTAGTCCATCAACCTAGTTTTAGGTGGCAAATCTTGAAAAAATTGGGTCGTGACAGCTTGGCGACTCCGCTGGGGACTTGTGTTAAAACACTTAGTGGACTTAGGCCAATTTTTCTTTTGAAAAATATTTTCGTTTGGCAGCAAGGATCCCAGGTACGTTCCTAACATTTTTAAGGTGTTAAATGTTCTTGCAAATGGGAGGTGTAAGGGGAGTAGTCTTTGCTAACATTTGTCTTGCAGGTTGGAGTGTGGGATGAATGATTTATTTTTCCCAATTAGAAGTATTGTTTGCATTTAAATTGTTGTGCATGCTTTATTGCTTTAGCACCACACTATTTGCACACACAACCTGCGGTCCGACCTGGGCTGCGATAGGATTTCTAGGATAGTGTTGAGAAGTATACTTCCTCCAAAGCGAGACTGCTATGTAGAGGTTGACCTTCTCTTCCCCGAAAGTCTTTCATGGTGTCGAAATGTGTTTTGTCCATATCCGCGAGACTGCGTGACTATTGGATATTCCATTCGACTGAGCCCGGAGTTAAGGGGACCTGACGTTAATGCGAGACTGCAACGGTCAGATCACCCTCTTAGCTCCACTTTGTTAAGCCATTTAGATAGAAATCGAGCCTCACGTTTCATGCGCGTGTCTATGTGATTGCCATTGATTTTCTGTGGTAAAGTAAGTCTCCTATTCGTGTACCATGCAATTTATTTTGTTATACTTTTGGGTCGGTTCATGACAATTTAGGTCAATCATTGATTTAATTCCTTTGTCAATTAAAAATGAAATGAGGAAATTGCCATGCAATGAATCATTTGGAAAATAAAAAAACTGGAAATTTGTTTTCAATTCATGTTTTGGCTCTTCCTAGTTCATGTTTAAGAAATTTCGTCCCTACTGGGGCATCCCATGTCTTTGTTTTCCTAGTCTATTTTTAGGAAATCATTTTCATATGTGAACTTTTCTTGACTAAAAAATAGATTGTTGTCATGGATCGGTTTTCCCATTGCACCTCGTACTTACATATTTTCACCCATTTTCTTTTAGTTGATCAAGGGCTAGAATGGCCGACCAAACTGAAATGCGTGATCATATCTCCGCTATGGAAGTCCAACTCCGACAGTTGCTCACCTCTATGCAATTCATGACAGCTCAAATTCAACCTCTCCGATTTGACTCCCACATTTGCTCTCCCGAGACAAGTAGTCTCAAGGGGGCGATCGAGCAAGACCCAAATGAGCTCGATGACATGCCCGACTGGAAGATGACCCGCTGTTGGTCACCGCCGAAAAACTAAGCTTGACAATGTCCCTAAGATGAGGCAAGATGAAGTGGAAGTGATGGACACTGGGGCAACCTAGTGCAAGTTTGATTACCTGGTGAAGTATTTGGCTCCTCCCAGCTTTTACTTTGACTCCCGCAACATAGTTCCAAGTGGATGGGATGACATGGACGATCTGACGCCTCCAGAGACAGAGAACTCTGATGATGCCCTAGGAGGAATCGCAAGTCTATTCGACGATCTTGTCATGGGAGACATTGATGAAGAACCTCTGCAAGAAATGGACCATGAAGAGTGACCTAGCACATTCTCCTGCATGAGAATTTTCTATCGCTTTTTAGAAATCGTTTTCACTTTCTAGGAATCATTTTCGATTTTTTCTCTTTCTAGGGGTTTAGGAATCATCATTTTCATTCCAATAATGTAATTCATTTGATTCTATTCAATGAAATTACAATTTTATTTCCAATTTTGAGGACATGATGGGGTATACCAAATTAGTCCAATGACGATATCCAACCATGAAAAAATATCATCCACGGAGAAACCCTGAGGGCTGGACTTTCTCATGCTTCCTCCTAAAAAAAATTTCAAAAACAAAAAAACATTTCATTGTTTTTAAAAAAAAAAATCATTTTTCAAGCCATTTCCAAAAGCATGCATTAGGTTAGCTCCGTTTAATTTTCTGACTCATTTACTTCATGTTTCAGAGCATTACTTTTTCAGTCTGATGAGAAGGCATTTGAAAAAATGTACACCAAGTTGCAATTGGCCCAACTATCAAGGATACATTTCTAAAAGAATTGATATGACAAGATTGTGGGCATGACAGATTTTGGTAGTGACCTGACTGGGATAAAGTCTCGACCCGAGCCAAAATGGTTGTGCAATTTCAATTTACTCTGATGTTGCATAGTATCCTATTCATGCACGTTCTCTTGTGCAAGGGCAAAAGCGGGTCTCCACTTTTGATGGATAGAGACAATCCAAGGACATCCATTGTTGAGGCAATTCTTTTGTGGAGCAATTCCCCTACATGAGTGCTTAAAACCATGTTTTGAGTGCAATAAATTGTTTGTTTTGAAGTAACAAACTCTTTTCATGCTTAAAGTTGCTAGACTCTTTTGAAAATGGAATTTTCATACTGATTTAGCTCATATGGAGATTTGTCAAGAGAGACAATTCAATAGAGTGACATCAATGCTTAAGAATGCGAAATGAGACGTGTCAGGATGATGAAAGGCAAGCCCTATTCTATACACAATCCCATACTTATACACTTGTGAGATGAGTGTAGGAAATTCCATATCTACAAGGTAAAGAGTTCTTTCGCAAAAGGTACGATGACCGAAATGATGAGGGGCAATTCATTTTTCTATCCCAAACACTACAGGTGATCCATTGCTTAACCTTTTTGAGCCTATACACTTATAGATA
Organism: Eucalyptus cloeziana; assembly: GCA_014182715.1. NCBI lineage: Eukaryota > Viridiplantae > Streptophyta > Magnoliopsida > Myrtales > Myrtaceae > Eucalyptus > Eucalyptus cloeziana. Next base: position 16,526,543 of record CM024639.1, on the reverse strand, counting down.
TTCTTTCAAATTATCCCTATCAAGAACCACCCCACATTGCGACAAATTGGAGGGTAAGACAGCACCATAAGGGGAGGAAAATGAACTGAAATTTTCTTGCTCGCACTTGCATCAATCTTAAAGTTATGCTATTACATTGAATTCATGTGTTAATTTAAGTGCCTTAGGATGACGGAAAGCATTTCTTTCTTTATCCTATACACTTATATCCTTTGCATAGCCCATTTTAGCCTGCGATTTCATTTCTTTAAACCCGGTTGATGATCATCCCCCACACTGGGGCAAGGCAAAAGGCAGATGAATACTCTTGAAAAGTTCAAGTGTCATTTAAAATGTAATTGCTTGACGCATACATTATGCGCAAGAATTAAATTCAAAATAGAACTAAGGGGTATAAAAAAAGCAGTGTGCCTAGTAAAAGCAAGGCCGATGCCCATGAAAAAAGAAGTGAAGGAAAAAAAATGCATGAGAACTAGGGGCATAAAAAGCAGGGTGCCTGGTAAAAGCAAGGCCAATGCCCATAGATAAAAAGAAAAAGAAAGTCAAGATAGGTGACTGTCAATTGTAAGAGTTGAATCCCAATGGAGCAATATTCAAAGAACTCAAATGTTGAGTTTTTACAATCAATGGAGCACTTCATGAAGACAATCCCCAATGGTGAAAAAGAAAACTGGTGGCAATGCCAAGATGATCATCAACTCTCACCCTTTACACACTTTTTGAGCCTAATGATCCTTTCATTTCTCAATCCATGAACCCAACCTACGTTACGTCTCTTATAAAGTCTCTTCAGATTAGGGCACTTGAATTAACGTAGGAGTTCATATGTTTATAAGCATCGCTCGAAGAAGTGCGAGCAAGATTATTTCTTTCTCATTTTTGCAGGGTTCTTGACTTATAAACCCGGGAATGATTATAAGACTGTTCATTCAATAGCCTTGACTCAAAGAGTCCATTTGTTAAGCCATTGACTAAGCCCACATTACGGTCCTTGTTAAAGATCTCTCAGATTGGTAAGATCGTACCGCTTGCGAGAATACTCGGACCTACGTCAATATGATGAAATTGAGTGATTCTCATAAAATAGCCATTCTAAATGAGAGTGAGTGAAAATCCTTTCTGACCAAAAGTCTCTCATTTGGTATTCTTAAGAAATCCATGTCATGAGTGAAAATTGTCTTGAATGATAATTCTCTCTAGTGGAAATTCGGATGATGCAAAAGTCATTATGCATGAATCTTGATTGAATTGATAAAAGTTTCAGTAGATTTTGAAGTTTGCATTCCAAAATAGCCTTAATTGCTTATTTCTTTGGTGAATGCATTTTTGCTCTAATCATGTTTCATAGATAATGTTTTCTTAAAGACTCAAGAGCTCCTAACATTCAGGTCCTTTCCAAGATGCCTCATGATATGAGGAGATGAGAAACCATCATGAGCATTCAAGGTGCGTCCTTAATGTTCCAAAATTTATTTCTACCAGGAGGTGAGAGGCCTCCATAGGATATCTAAGTTCCAGAAGACACATTCCAAAGAATCAGAGATATCATCAGGTAAGTATATCTCTACCCATTCTCGACACTTGACTCGGTCAAGCTGTCCTTTTATATTATCCTGGCATGCTTTCGTAGCCCAATGCCCATCTTTACAGGAGACATATTCCTAATGAGTAGAGATGTCACCAGGTAAGTATATCTCTATCTATACCTTAGATACTTGTCGTTGTACAGGTATTTTCACTCTTGAGTACTTTGACACTCGATGAAGTTGTCCCTAAAATTTTTTCCCCAGATTGCGACGCTGGGCAACCGAAGAATGGTTCGGGTCCTAGCCAAGCAAAACCTCATTTAGGCGACTATAAAATAGTATGGGTCCTAGACAAAACACTTATTTCCCTATTCAGGTGATCGTAGAATGGTACGGGTCCTAGAAGGTAAATCCCCGTTTAGGCGACCGTAGAATGGTACGGGTCCTAAGAAAAAACTTGATACGGTCCTAAACTACATTTATTGCTCTAACAGGCGATCGTAGAATGGTACGGGTCCTGAAAAAGCAAACCCCCATTCAGGCGACCGTAGAATGGTACGGGTCCTAAATATCAATTTTTGCTCAAAGCGACGTAGAATGGTACGGGTCCTGGAAAATGAATTTCCCCATTTAGGCGACCGTAGAATGGTACGAGTCCTAGACAAAACCTTTTCATCATATACCGGGCGACCGTAGAATGGTACGGGTCTTGGGAAAGCAGTTCCTTACAAAATATTTCTGTCGTATTGGGCGACCGTAGAATGGTACGGGTCCTGAGAAAGCAGCTCCTTTCTGCCATACTGGGCGACCGTAGAATGGTATGGGTCCTGGGAAAGCAGCATCGTCACAAAGTCATGTTACTATTCTAGGCGACCGTAGAATGGTACGGGTCCTGGATAGGTAACACCCACTACCTCAAATTACTCTATCATCCTCAAAGGTAGGTTATTCCAGGTAGGTTTATCTATCATTTGCATTAGTATTTCCATGCATTATATAAATTGCATTAAAAAAAAATGGAATTCATGTTCCAACAAAAAATCATTCATTGCATGAGCATGACCAAAATTTAAGTCTCAATTTGTCTTTAAAGGCAACCTCTGCGAGCTCACCTTTAAAGAGGGGCAGCTGTTGACACCTAAATTTTTGGGGTTGATTTTGCTAAATAAAAAAAAAATCACATAGCATATAGTTTAGGAAAATTTTATTTTTGTTATATTCTGTTAAGATTTCTCACACATTTAGGTAATATACACTAGGAGATGCACTTTTGCACAAAAGGGGAATTTTCTTGATGGAATATGCAAAAAAATATTTCAGTGATATATTTAGGAGTATCGTGCTCAAACAAAATTAGAAATGAAATATACCCTGAATATACAATTTTTTTGCTTATAAAAAGGGTCACGTACAATTCATTTAAAGGGGGGGTTATTCGAAAAAGAAATTTGGTGGAAAAGAGAACCGTACAAGAAAAAAAGAGAACTTCCGCTGGTTTTTCTCGTGAAACCCAGGTAAAAGGAGGTGACTTTTGGGGGTTCTCTGACAAGCGACCAAGGAAGAGAAAAAGCAAGGCAAAAGAGAAAAGTAAAAAAAAAGAAGTAAAGAAAGGAGATTGAAGCCATCGTGCGTGAAGAAGGAGCAAAAAAGCAAACGTAAAAGGAGAAATAGTAGGGGTGATTTGGCCCCTACTGTTCATCTTCTCCAAATGGGCTCTTTTTTGCTGTGACTCTCCACCCAAACCCCGCTGCCGCCCAAGCTCCTCCTTGCTACGCCCCGCGCGCGACCACCGTCGCTGTTCCGATCACCGCCCAGCAGCCCAAATCGGTCGCCGTGCCTCCCCCCACTCGCCCGAGCCGCTCTTCGCCGCTGCCAACGCGACCCAAAGCCCGCTGCAGCCGAGTCTGATGCCCCCGTTTGCCTGAGTCCGTCCCACACCAGCAACCGAACGTTACTCCCCAGCATCGCTTGAATCGCGACACTTGCTACTCGAAGCTAAAGATCCGTGATCCACCTGCTGTTCGGAGCCGAAGACCTGTTCGTTTGCCCACGAGCTCCGCGATCCAGCAGCCCACCATCCTCCATCGCACTCGAGCGACGAATCCGACGGACAACCGGAGCCCCGAGCGACGCCCAGCTCCGCCTGAGAAGCCCGACGTGCAGCACCGCACGACCCAGGCGCCAATCGCCGCCCCGAAGCCGTCCGCGAGCCCTTCCGCTTGCGATCCACTCCAACCGGCGCCTGTAGCCAGCGTCTGCAAGCCCGAGTGCGCGCCTCCGCCCGAGACCCAAGCCGAATCTGCAGCCATTCACCACCGAGCGAAGCCCCACACCGGTCCGTGCCGCCCCGAGCAATCCGAAGCCCGAGCTCGCGCCTTCACCCGTGCCCCTCGTCTACACCGTGCCGAGTCCAAGCTTCCCCGACGATCGCCCCTGTGCCGAATGAAGCCGATCCAGGTTTGCTCGCCTCGTCCCGACGCCAGGAGACCCCTCGCCCGTGATTCGAACGCCGATCGTTGCCGCCGCACCACCTTCGCCGGAGCCTTGCCGGTGACCCTCCGGCCGGATCAACCAATGAACGTGCCATCCTCTTTTTTTTTTTCCTTAGGTTGTTTTTTTTCTCTTACTTTTATTTTATGTCATTTTATTTTTAGTTAGTTTATTGTTTAAGTTGAATATTGTGAAGTTTTTTTAGGTTATGGTTATAATAGGCATTTTCCATAAGAATTGTCCCTAACGTTATTGTAATTATTTAATTTGACCCGTAAGACTTCGGGTCATTTTTTTAATTATGATAATTTTTGGGGTTTGTTTGTGATATCTTAACTGTTGAATCAATATACTTATTAATTTGATCCGTAAGATTTCATATCAGATTTTTAATTATTTTGATTTCTTGTCGTAATGTTCAAGGTTAAAAATAATCGTTAATTTGACCCGTTGAGATAACAGGTTATTTTTTCGTTTATTTTGATCCTTTATTTGTTGAAAATCTTGTTTGTTTAGATTTAGTATTTGTTTTAGAAAATCACTAAGAAAAATCAAAAAGATATTTGAATTAGGATTTCAATTGATTCTAGAATATTTCTTGTTATTTTGCATATCTAGAATATAGGTTTTATTTTAGATTTTTTTTAAAAAAATATAAAAACAAAAAAAGGTGCAGTCATTTAGGTTGTTAGTTTTTTTTATTTATTTAAGTTGCATGTTTAAGTACGTGGCATTTTTAAATTCCGAACATTGTTAAAAATAAAAAATATCATGCATATGTCATGTAGAATTAGGGCATGCTCTGCACGTCATTGCATATCAAATAGATTGCATGTTAGGTTGAGATAATGTCTCAATTTAAATTAGGATTGAATATGACTTAATCCTTATTTTAAATTAGATAGAATTTCAATCTAGCTAGGTCATTTTTGCATCCGAATTTCATGAAAGAAAATACAAAATTTGTCTTTGCATAAGTTAATTTCAATTTTTAGGATAGATTGCATTTTTAAAAATTGAAACATCAAATGCACGTCATTTAGTTTTCATTAAGTTCATTTAATTAGAATTTTCATGTCATTAGACTAATTCATTTAATAAATGTCATGTGACATATAGCTTGCATATTAAATTGCATGAGGCATGTCATTTTAGTTTAAATAATTTGGTATGTCATTGCATCGCATTGCATGTCATTATAATTAGATCATTTGAATTGCATTTAATTATTGCATTTCTTCATGTCATATAGTTTAAGTCATGTTGTCATGTCATTTTAGATTATTTGCATAAGTCATGATTTTTATTAAATAAAGTGAAAACAAAAAAAATTGATTGCTTGTTAATTAGGAATCATATCTAGGATTGTTGATGTGAATTCTGATTTAACAATGCAGATGTTTTCGTTGCTTTAAGGTATTTTTTGCATTATTTAATTGCTTTTTTGATGTGTTAAATTGGTGGTATGTGCGCGTGTATGATCACCTCACATGTTAGGAAGCTAAATTAAAATCAATTCAATTGTCAAACATTTTTTTTGAAAATTAAAAAGAAATGGTACCAAAAGGGCACTAGGATAGTCTAGTGTAACCAAGTCCCCGTACCCAAAATCTCTGGTTCGTAGGAGTAAGATAATCCTCCCGTTATTTTACTTAGGTATCTAACCGACCTACCCTAAACCGATAAGTGGCGACTCCTAGATAATAATTTTTTGCATGTTAAAACCCTAAGTCGCGATTTGGTATGGGCTTGGGAGAGCTCGAGTTAAGCTTAAAGACTTAGTAGTCCATCAACCTAGTTTTAGGTGGCAAATCCCGAAAAAATTGGGTCGCAACTAGATTCTTCTTATTAATTTATCCTATAATACTAATTTAAAAACTCATGAACACAAGCATATAACACTTAGTCTTAAGAGAAAACTAATGGCTAAAACATAAACCATAGGTAATTTTATTACCTAATTATGGGCTCTAATACGCCTTAGAGCTTGTCTTGAATTTTTGGAATGCCAAGGTTGCCTGGAGCAAAACGTGCCTACCAAAAGAGGAATGAGGCATTGGCATCCGGAGGCTTAGGGATTGCAACAAAGCCACTATGTTGAAGCATATCTGGCTCCTATTTTCATATAAGGAGGCTTTGTGGTGCAAGTGGATCCATTCCACATTCTTAAAATTAATGAATTTTTGGGTTGCTAAGAAACCCACCTACTATTCTTGGGCTTGGAAAAAAATCCTATCCCTTAGAAGTGAGATATGCAATGCCTTCTATTGGAGGATTGGAAACGGCCTCTCTACCTCCTTATGGTTTGATAACTGGCACCCTAAGGGCCCTTTGAACTTAATTTTTTTCGAACTCGTTCATATACAGTTCAGGGCTTTCTAGGCAAGCAACAGTGGCTAATCTCTTCTTTGATGCTGGGCAATCTCTTAAGTTGTTGCTTCAGTCTTGGGTTCATTCCCTCCCGAGTCTCTCTCAGAATTCGGATTGTTTTGGCTAGAGGGAGAATTCGTTAGGACGCTTCACTATTACGATGGCTTGGGAAACCTTAAGGCGGAAAAGGACTCAAGTTTTTTGGCATATGTTTGTTTGGAACAATGAAATTACACCATAGTATCAAGTAAACATTTGGCTTATAACTTAACACAAGCTACCCACCCAGAGACGCTTATTGTCACATGGTAGAATAAATAGTGATGCTTGTGCCTTCTGCAACAAGGTACCGGATTCTATTGACTATTTGATTTTTGGGTGTCGGGTCATAACCGAAGTTGCCTTCTTCTGGGCGACCAAATGCAATTTGCCTTGGTGTAATAGGGCATGTGAGGATAATCTTCGTTGGGCCATCACCATGCTTATGGGAAATGAGTTTTATAAGTGCATAGCACACTTCTCCTTTGGAGCACTATGTCATATTATTTGGAACAACAGGAATAGTATATTATTCCGAGAACAAGCTCTTTATGTCCCGACTCTGAAGAATCATCTCTTTAAAATGATCAGAGATAGGACGATCACTGTTAGGAATGTTGAAGATAACTTCGGGAATAGAAGGTTGCAACTAAGATGGGGCATTGACCCTATCGTCTTTTTCTGAGGAGCGTTAATTACCCCCCCGGGGTTTTTTTTTTTTTTTTTTTTTTTCAGATGGTGCAGTTTGATTAAGGTGGTTGGTGCCGTTGGTACAGTTGGTGTTGGTGTAGCTGGTGCAGCTATTCTCATTGAATCCGGAGGATGGTTCATGCCCTACTTGTAAACGTTTTGTTTTTGTTGCCAATTGTTCATGCCATGCTTTCCTTTTTTAGTTGGTAGTGGGCTGCCACGTCTATGGCTTTCCGGCATCCCTCCACTCATTATGATCCGTTGTTTTGAGGGTGGGTTCCGATGCCGTGTTCTTTTTCTTTTTTTCTTCTTCTTCTTTCCTTTCGTTTGTTCACTCGTTCCTTTTCAATATATTAATTACCTTTCACAAAAAAAATAAAAAAAAAAAATCAATGTATCATCACAAGATGTAAATAGACAAACACTTGCGTACCAAATGACTTTGCCCATCTCTCGCTCATCTCATTTCAAAATTAGAGTGTCAACATTAATTACATATATCCATGGTAATCGAACTCAAGCACTTAAGCCCGATGAATGATAGATCTACTTCTATTTCATGTAGGAAGACTCCTCTAATCAGCTTTTTGATATGATATTTGACAATTTAACATATCCTCAACGCAAACTCTCTGTTCCAGGTGTTCACTCTTGATGCATTTACCTTAGTACATTTATTAGTATTTCTGTTTTGACAAGATATGCTCCTTGAATTTCAGTCATTTTCTTTTACATTCCATACATCTGCCATATTTTTCCCTTGAATCACAATCTGAGACTCTCAAGCTATCAGATTCCTCCTCGGCAAGCGTGACCTCAAGTTCGATTACTAGATTCATCAGCTGAATCATTCCATTCCACAGTCAAAGTAAAAGAGAAGGCCAAGTTTTGATGGCTCATTCATATCCTAGGCCAAGCAGATGGGATAATTACATAATTCCCCCTCGGTGTTTGGGATTGTGACAATTTGCCCCCTTATCTTACAGTCTTCGCAACATCCGTCCTGATAATTTGATAAACATTTCACTATTCCTCACATTGACTCCAGCCAAATTCTCGCCGGATAGTCAAACACATGCTCTCATCTTATTTTGCGAATGATATCCTTTCCCCCCTCATATTTTCAGATCAAATTCAATATCCATTTCAAAAGGATATCATTTGCAAAAGAAATCTCAGATTTTAATTTAGTAGTGTTGTATGCATTGCAATTGTATTCTATTAATCTTACAGATGTGTGAACATAATTTTATCACTTTGGTTTCCATTTCTTGTTGGCTCTTAGTCAATTAAGCAACTTTGACAGATTTGACCAATCCTTCCCTCCTACCCTTATGTCTAACCTTGGTTTTCTAATCGTATAATGACAAGTCAACCATGAAGCATCTCTCTCTTCCCCCCAAATTGCAGTTCCAATGGATCATTTGGTTAGATCTATCAAACTAAATCTCTCTCTCTCTCTCTCTCTCTCTCTCTCTCTCTGCATGGCAGTTCCTATGAATCATTTGGTAAGATCTATAAAACTAAATGTCTTAAAAGCTTCTGTTGACCAAGTTTTTATTTATAGTGGACTACGTGTTGGTCCGAAAGACAAGGCAAGTCACTCGGGCAAACCCATGACTTCATTATATGCATGCCTTTTGGAGTTGCCTCTCTATTTCATGTCATTGATTAGAAGAATCTCAACCAATAGTCAACCTCTTTTCTTTAACCGAGGCAAAGGGATATCTTCAAGATAGTCACACAAACTTAAGCCGTAACGGTAAAGATTCCACTGGTCACCTTGCTATGTTAGTGTAAGGACCTGGGTCCCACTGTATAATATTGTACGCTTTGAACACTGAGTTCTCACACAAACTTAAGCTGTAACGGTAAAGATTCCACTGGTCACCTTGATACGTTAGTGTAAGGACCTGGGTTCCATTGTATAATATTGTACACGTTGAACACTGAGTTCTCACGGCTTTAAAAGCCGTCCGGGGACCAAAGCGCATTGTACGCTTTGAACACTAAGTTCTCACACAAACTTAAGCCGTAACGGTAAAGATTCCACTAATCACCTTGCTACGTTAGTGTAAGGACATGGGTCCCACTGTATAATATTGTACACGTTGAACACTGAGTTCTCATGGCTTTAAAAGCCATCTGGGGACTAAAGCGCGGACACACCGCCAACCCTCCTCCTCGCTCACCGCTGCTCAGGCCGCCAACCCTCCTCCTCGCGCATCGCCGCTCAGGGCGTCACACTCTCCCCCCATTGGGAGCACAACGTTCTCGCTATGGTCCCACATGCAGTCAGGAGTCGGCTCTAATACCATTTGTAACGACCCAGGTTCCACTGTATAATATTGTCCTCTTTGGACACTGAGTCCTCGGCTTTAAAACACATTATACATATTAAAGGAGTTTGGGACACCTAGAGTGCCATAACTTGACACGGGAGGACACTTGAGTGCCATAACTTCAGAAATGTACACTTAAGTGTCAATTTCAGAGTAAAGTGGAACACTTAAGTGCCACTCCGGCGAAAATCCGGCCAAATAGGTGACGTGGCAATTTTCCGGCGACTTGGACACAAAACACTACCGTTTTGCATGTCGACGTGGCGAGAAAATGCAAAAACGACGTCGTTTTGTGTCTTATGTATAAATAATTAATATAAAAATTAATTAAATTAAATTAAACTTAATTTTATTTAAAATATACTAAAAATTAAAAACTTTAAATTAAAAAAAAAAATTAAAAAAAAACTTAAAATTAAAAAAATAAATTTAAAAAACTTAAAATTAAAAAAATTAAAATTTAAAATACTTACAATTTAAAAAAATTAAAATTTAAAAACTTAAAATTTAAAAAAACTTAAAATTAAAAAAAAAATTAAAATGAAAAAACTTAAAATTTCAAAAACTTAAAATTAAAAAACTTAAATTTTAAAAAACTTAAATTTAAAAAAATTAAATTTTAAAAACTTAAATTAAAAAAATATATTAAAAAAACTTAAAATTTAAAAAATTAAAATTTAAAAACTTAAAATTTTAAAAAATTAAAATTTAAAAACCTTAAAATTAAAAAATAAAATAAAAATTGCCACCTCAGCCACCTTCTTCGCCCCTCTTTTAAAAAAATTATTTTTTAAAATTTTAAGTTTATAAAATTTTTATTTTTATTTTTTATTTTTTTTAATTTTAATTTTTTTAAATTTTAAGTTATTTTAATTTTAAGTTATTTTATTTTTTAATTTTTTTTAAAATTTTAAGTTTTTTAAATTTTAAATATTTTAAGTTTTTAATTTAATTTTTTAATTTTTATTTTTTAAAATTTTAATTTTTAAGTTTTTAAATTTTTAAATTTAATTTTTTTTTAATTTTAAGTTATTTTATTTTTAAGTTTTTTTTTTTTAAATTTAAGTTTTTTAATTTTATGTTTTTTAAATTTTAAGTTTTGTAAATTTTAAATTTTAAATTTTAAGTTTTTTTAATTTTGAGTTTTTTTAATTTTAAGTTTTATAAATTTTAATTTTTTTAATATTTTAAATAAATTAATCTTTAATTTAATTTAATTAATTTTTATATTAATTATTTACACATCAAACACAAAATGATGTCGTTTTTGCCTTTTGTCGCCATGTCAGCATGCAAAATAGCGTCGTGTTGTGTCCAAGTCGCCGGAAAATTGCCACGTCACCCATTTGGTTGGATTTTCGCCGAAGTGGCACCTAAGTGTTCCATTTAACTTCGAAACTGGCACTTAAGTTATGGCACTTAAGTGTCCCGATGCCAAGTTATAGCACTTGGGCTGTTCTTCTTCTCATATTAAAGGGACCCAAGCCATTATAAACTGGCCAGACTCTCCCCTAAGCAATGTGAGACAAGAGGGAGAGGACTTATTTCTTGCGCACGTCTGGGGACCGAGGCGCAGACGCACCGCCAACGCTTCTCCCCATGCACCACCGCTCGGGCCGTCACAGTTAGTCTATAGATGTTGTTACAGCCCACACGCTCAACTTTAGCATTAAATGATGCATGAAGTATTGTCATCCTCTTCTCTGAGAATCGTCGTGGCATTGCATGCTTGCACATTGTCAAAAAATTTAGATACATTTCATATGGACAAGGTTTTCTTGATCGATATAAAACCTACAGGAAAAATTGTCCGGAGGTTATCAACTGATCTGTCACATGACGGCTAATGGAAGCTCAGAAGGACTTGACTATTAGATGGCTATATTATTACATGAACAATTTCCTAACCCTTGGGTTCCACATCAATATTGGGCAATGCGTGATCTTTGGTGTCCATTTTTCTTATAAACACGGTGGCATACCACCCGTGCACGTTGTTTACTAAATTTCTGATCATTTTATGTTGACTCACAGCCCAACAGACGGATCTTGATTGATCTCTCCCAAACATCAGTGCCACCTTTGATAAGTATGCCAGGTAGGGTTCGCTACGAAAATCTGAAAAATTCTCTGAACTGTCATGGCTATTGCTGGTGCAGATCATATGTTTTCGGGATCTAAATATTTAGGTGGCCTAAAAGTTAATTTATTTCTATAGTAGCATTGGTTAGCTGGTCTGGAAGTCAGCCAACAAACCACTCGTGCACAACGGCAAACAAACTTATTTTTCATAAATTGTTGTCATTACTTGATAATAAGGACTTGAATGACATAAGGTCCGAGCTGTCACGATTCCTCATGTCCCTAACAGCATTAGCATGCAGAGAGTTAAATAATTTCCGCATGCTCAAGTTCAGACCTATAAGTTACAACCACCTAACCTTGATCCGCTTGGCTGGGAATTATGTTGGCAAACCACCTGTTTGTATCAATACATTAAGATGGTTCACTGTTGTTAAAGATTCCAGTTTCCTATAATTCGGAAAGCACGGGAGGCAATTTCTGCTAAGTTGGACGATCCATCACATGACAACAATTATGAGCTTGGAAGAATACAGATTTGTCAATGTCCTCTTGCTCTTATATATATACTAGGTTGAAGGGTTTGGTTTTGTTAGGAAATAATAATAAGGGCAAAGTAGTCAATACTTAATCTTGAGAGGGTTACTAGGGTTTCTCATATAGGGAAAGCAAAGCACATTAAAGTAGATAACAAAACAGACAAACTCCAAATCTATGGCTCAACTGTAGTAACTTGTTGCCACTCACCATCCACTGCCTCATTCCACAAAGTTACGTTGTTATTCCCATCAGCGACTGCCAGCAAATTTCCAGTGAGCGACCAGGAAACCCTCCAAACTGGAGTCTTGAAATCCTTCAAAACTTTACCCTGCCATTGCTCTCCTTCCTTGGCCACAGTCCATATTACAACAGTCCCATCTTGAGAAGCACTAGCAATTGTGGACTTCGGAAGCCCCAAATTAGGTGCCCAAGCCACATCTCTGACCCAATCAGAGTGCATCTGAAGGGCAGGGAAGCAATCCATCTTCCAAGTTCCATTATAAAGCTTCCACACCTTCACTGTATTGTCACACCCTCCAGAGGCCAGCTTCTGAACAGGATCTAGCAAACCAGATCCAACTAGCGCACCAGGAGCCATGGACGGGGCCCATGAAACAGAAGTGACACCAACAGGGTGAGCTTGCTCTATCCTAGTTGTGTCCCAACCACCATCAGGTCGGGCAGTAAAGACAGAGATGTTCCCATCAGATGAACCACAAGCCAAGCAGAGACCTAGTTCGTGAGGCGCCCAAGCAATGGAATTGACGGATGACTTGTGATCATTGAAAACATGAGCTTGAGCCCAATCATTTTGATTATCCTCCTTCCATAAGATAACTTGTCCATCATATGAGCAAGAAGCGAGGATCGATCCAAATTTAGGGTGTGCCCAAGCAACCTGCCAAACGGGGCCTTTATGACCACTCAATGAAGCGAGGTGCTGTGATCCAGAGTTATTGCTCACGCCTACTATCTTGATAGTGGTGTCAGACGAAGCTGTTGCCACACGCTTTCCATAGTAATCCATAGCTACATCATGGACTATGTCCTGGTGACCTGTCTCAATCTTTTGAGAAGGCATGACGAATAATTTCTCTTCCCCTCTTGACCACTAATTTTCTCGTCAGCGCGAATCTGCGAATCAGCAACTTCAGCGTAATGACAGAGAGAGAGAGAGAGGGACGAGCTGCAAAGGTATTTTGTTTTCTGAAAAATCATTTTCATAAGGTAAATCGAGAATATGTTTTTTCCTTTCCCAAAAAGCGTTGGGTAAAGTAGAGCATATGGTTTTTTCTGTGTTTTTGTAGAGAGGTTATTTTTTCTATAATATTTGGTTTTATAAGGTGTTCTTCTATTCTTTTGAATTCTAAGTCTTCTTTTAGGAATTCAAGCTGGTTTTCTTTGTCTTTTATAAGGCAATTGATTTCAGAAATAGAATGTTCTTGTAAAATGTTTAAACTTCTCTTTTGTGGTTTTGTTATGAAGTTGAAGGTGATTTTTCTGTTTAAAGTATGAATTTCAATACCCTCATTGGTAACTGAAAAGGGTTGAATTAACTGTATGAAAGGTGTTCCAAGAATTACCTATTGTCTCATATTTTTGACTAAAAGAAAAGATGTTTTGTAGGACATTTTATCTTTTATTATTAAAGCTTCAAGTAACTTGTATTGTATATTTAGTTTGTCTCCTAACCCTTTATGGTATCAGAGCCAGTGAGAAAGTATAGATAGTCTTTGTAAGAGCATACTCATAGATCGAGAGCCATTCGTTGGCATCCTTCTTGTTTCTACAGAGTGGTCCAGGCCGTAAGTCCCTGAGTGGCTGTTAGACCGTTGGTTTAGCTCTGTAACGGTTCTGAAGAATGAATAGTTCCGATCTTAAATATGAGCTTACTTAGAAGATCTACATCTTCCTCTAGTTCTCTATCACAAATGGATTCAGATCCAAGTCCTATACATAGAGAAGAAGTAAGGATAGAAGATTTCAACAAATCTATAGAAAATTGGGAAATTCCTAAAATACAGCTCAAAGAAATATACAAACAATCAAAATTGAAGTTTTTCAAAAAATCAGACTACGTCATATCCACCGAAGAAAGAGATGTTCCTCTTTCTAATTCCTATGAAAAAAATACATCTTTTAAACAAAGATTCCATCCAAAAACATAAACAAAAATACAATTACATTCACATAGGATTAGTCCAAGTAGGAGTCAAGCCTCTCACAAAAGAAGGTCTTAATACTTCTATTCTCTTAGTTTTAAGAGATTCACGTCTCTTAAATTATGACGAGTCCATTCTAAGCACTGTGGAGACAAGTCTCTGCAAAGGACCAATACATTTTGACTATTATCCCAATTTCTCTGTTTCCCTCAAAGATAAGAACATTCTTAGAGCTTTAACACTCCAAATCAAAACCCATAATTATAAAGTAGCAGATGGATCTATTCCTTTAGCCCTTGTCTACAGAATTCACTACAAAGCCATGTCCTCCGCCTTTGGAGAAAAAGCTTTCAAACATAGCCCACGGGGAGAAACACTTCTTCTCCAAACTGATATCTCTAGAGCTAATACAACAATCCCTAGATCTATTAACTGGAACCAGGTTACTTTACCAGAACAATGGGAATTAGAAAACCAGATTCCCCAACAAGTTGTTCAAAATACGGATCCGACTAATGTCATTCAACACCCAGAAGGAAGAGTAACAATTAGATTTCCTAGAAGATCTTTCGATTCTAGATCTAGTCCTTCTTTTCATAATTCTTATACAAGGTCCATAGATCTTAATCCTAATCTTCCTCCTATAATCACAATTCCTCCCAGTACTCATAGAAACACACCTCCTCCTAGTGTGCATAGAGACATTCCCACACGTGATACAACACCTTTACCTCCTTCTACCAGTAGAAGTAATAATGAGTCACCTCTTGAACCTGAAATCAGTGGTTTAGATAATAGATCAGGGATTTCTAGGCCAGTTTACCAACAAAACCAGCCTGAACCAGCCCTAGAAAATACAGATTCCCCTCATCATTCTCCCACTTATTCTCAAATGATAGATGCTGAGCTTAATGTTCTAGAAAAACAATTTGAACCAAATAGAGCTTTCCTTAACAAAGAATTTAATTCTGAAAACAACAAACACATCAGAGAATGGTTCTTCAAAACCTTTGCTGATAAAGCAAAAAATATCAAGCAAAAATATTACGACTACATGTACGAATATGAAGTCCATATATTTTTCTTTGATTGGTTAGAAGAACAATTCCTTGAACCAAAAGAGATTGTTGTTTTAGACCATCATTATAAGTGGAAACTGGATAATGGTGAAACCATAGAATCCAACCATCCACCCCTTAGGAGAATAAAAATACAACATGGAGAAAGCGAAGTTACTGCCACTCCTTTTAGAGTTCCGACAAAGGAGACTCCTATACACCCATAAAGTCATTGAACAAAATAATTTTACTAATCAACATTTAGTAACCATAGGAAAACAATTGAACAGGATAGAATCCACCATACAAAATCCTACCCACGTAACCACCCCACCTATCGACACACTCAAAAAACCCATTTTCAAAGCCTTTGAATTCCCAAAAAACCTTAGTCCGGAGTTTGCCAAAGCCATAGAACAAAAGAAAAAACTCCTAGGGAAAGCAAAGCTAGAACCTGCCTCTATACTAGACACTCCTAAATTTCAAGGACTAATTATTAATGACACCCATAATCAACCTACTATTAGTTTTTTGACCAAACCCTCCAATGACTCTGACAATGAATCTGCCCCTGAGATAAATAGACTCAATTGGAGACATCCTCAAAAACTTTATTACAGTAGCGCAACCCCACCAGACATAGCCCAAGAAGAATCATCGCAAAAAATACAGAATAAATACTCTCTAGACGCCATTTATGAATGGAATATAGATGGTGTTTCCGAAACCAATATCATGAATATTCTTAACAACATGGTAATACTTGCTAACGCTTATAAAACACAACAAGATGTTTCTGATCATGCTATTGCTAATCTTTTAGTAGCCGGTTTCACTGGACAACTAAAAGGTTGGTGGGATAATTATTTGACTAAAGAACAAAAAATACAAATTTTAAATGCTTATAAAATAGACGATTTTGGACAACACATGGATGATGACCAAGGACGTCTCATCCAAGATGCGGTCAACACACTTATTTACTCCATTTCACAACACTTCATAGGAGACCCTTCACACATTAGAGATAGGAACCAAGATCTCTTATCAAATATGCGTTGTAAATCCTTAGGAAGATTCAGAGAATATAAAGAACTTTTTCTTCAAAGGGTTCTTGTTAGACCAGACTGCAATCAACCCTTTTGGAAAGAAAAATTCTTAGCTGGTTTACCTCAGATCATAGGTGACCAAGTTAGAGATAGAATTAGAGAAGAATACAGTGGCCAAATTCCCTATGATCTCCTTTCTTATGGAGAAATAATCTCTTATGTTTACAGACAAGGTACCCAAATGTGTAATACTATCAAGTTACAAAGATAGCTCAAGGAAGAAAGATCCATCACCAATCGTAGTCTAGGGGATTTCTGTGCTCAATACGACCCCTCTTATAATGAAAAAACAAAATCGAAATGTAAAGGAACTTGTCCTCCCTAGAAAGAAACAAAAAAACATCACAACAGACATCCGCCTCATAGGAATAAACAAAGACACCAGAATAACCATAATAGACTCCATACTGATAAGAAAAATTTTAAAGACATTAAATGCTATTCTTGTGGTAGGAAAGGTCATATTTCAAAATATTGTAGGATTAATAAAAAACTAAATGAACTCTCTCTAGATGACAATACTCTTAACCAGTTAAACAACATCTTCATAGAAAATGATGACACTTCTTCTGATGAACTTCTTGAGGAGGAAGGTCTTCAGATCAATGAAATAGATTCATCTTCCGATTCTGATTATGAAGACGCTTCTCCAGAAAAACCCATTCCTGAAATAAACATGTTAACAAAAGGAGAAGAATTTCTCCTTAGCACTGCTGATAAGATCACTGATCCTGAAGCTAGGAAAGAATACCTAGATAGACTACATTCTTCTATGAACATTGTTACTAATTCCAAAACTTCCTACAATCTCAAAGACATTCTTAATAGAAACAAAAAACCCCCATCTAGACCCATAAACATTAATGATCTTCAAAATGAAATAAAACAACAAAAATCAGAAATACAAGCCCTCAAATCAACACAGGAAGAAATGAAACAGGAAATTTCTACTATAAAATCTCTCGTCATAAAAGGAAAGAATTTAGAAGACCAAAATGAAATCACTAATACTTCCGAGCCTACTGATCCAGCCTTTCTTATGCTATTAACAGAAATAACATCTAGAAAATGGATCATTAATATTTTGATAAAATCAACAATGAATTTACTATTGAAACAACAACACTTTTTGATACAGGAGCTGACCTCAACTGTATTAAAGAAGGCCTTGTTCCTACTAAATACTTTGATAGGACTCGAAATCTTTCAGATCTCACTCCTTCCTTCTCCCTCTCCAATCTCCCCATCCTCTTGCAAACCCTCATCTCTTCAAGCTTCAAGCTTTCATACATTGTATCCCTTGGTTTCAAAGTAAGTTAGTTTTCATATACATAGTTTTATACAGGGTTACCAACTTACATCATAGTTGGTTAACCATCTCTTGTAATACACATCGATAATCCCTGGAGTGCGGATTACCGCCCTAGTGGAGGACTTGATGCTTTAAGTTTCTGCATCTTTAAATACATGTTCTTTCAATACATGTAAAACTTTCAGTTAAAGTTTATTCAATACAAGTTCATACCACCTTAATGGTTGGTTTTTGCTTATGCATACTCTTGCTTTATATTTTATACATTGCTTTTGGTCTTTATATTATTTTTAATTCCCGCGACTTTATTTAAGTTTTTATATACTCTCATATGTTCTCAATATTTATAGATCTGCTCGATAATCTATCATATTCTCCCTATTCTCTCATATAGTACTCCGATCCTAACCCTTTATGGTATATATATATGAGAATAATAATAATAAGGGCAAAATAGTCAATACTTAATCTTGAGAGGGTTACTAGGGTTTCTCATATATATGTATTCTTGTAATCTTTTTAGATTAAGTGAATACAATACACAAAATACTCTCTTTCAACATGGTATCAGAGCGTGGTTATCGACGCAGCGCGCTTCTCTTCTACACAACAGATCAGAGAGGATACCGGTTCTTTAAGGTCTAAATTCCAAAATGTCGTGTCCTCGATCATCTTTAACACCAGCGCCAATTTTGTCTCTCTTGGTCTCCATCACTATTTTCATTTTGACCTGCACCGATGAACCCTGCAGTGACTTTCTCATCCTCTTGATCACTATTTTGTCATGTTTCACATGCGATCACATGTTGCATGTCTTCATCCAAATCCTCTTCGACTGCCTTCATCCAGAAATATTGAACGAAAAAAAAAATAGAGACTACATCGCTAGATCCAAATTCAAATCCAGATCCGTTGCCCAACGCAAGAAGCCCTCGTCCCTCATCGTTGTCACACGTCAATCGCTGAAGCCCATCCAGCAAAATCGCTTATCCTCGGTGGCGAGTAAGCTTAGCAGTCTGTCTTGTGCACCGCTGATAAGGCAAGGGACGCATGGTCCTTTCATCCAAAGTTCTCGGCAAGAAGATTGAATGCGTGTTCTAGACCACAAACCGATGGGTCACCCTCTCGAGGTTTCCTGTGGAGTTCGAAGACCTCAGGCAGCGCGTCTTCGGAGACACAAGGAAGGAGTCGCATCTGGCAGTTTGTCTTCTTAAGTTGGAGCACTCAGATTCAGGTTCCTTCCTTCATCACCAGCGTTGAAACTTATTGGTGACATCCCAAGGACCTCTCTTTTCTAATCATCAGTCGTGCTCAGTTATTGTTCTTGTTCAAGGTTCGTGAATTCATGCAAAAGCCAATCATGTCTGAGTTGATCTCTATAATTGTGAATGTAGCGCATTGCTTTGGTGTTAGTTTGGTCTTGAATACATGCTTGCTGTCCAGTATACGTTTATGGATTTTCACTGGAGTATATCGCTTCTTGGAGTGCTGGTTGGTATGTGCCTAATAACTTTTCAAGTGTTGGATGGTTTTCATAATCTTTGAAGTGCTGGTTGGTATGGTTTTATAGCCTCTCAGTAGAGTATATTGACACAGTGGTGGACCGGTCGAACCCTCGTTTCTGTTTGTTATTTTGTGGCTGATTACTGGAGTTAAGTGCTTGGTTATTGTGTCATTATTATTGGGTTTAGCCGATTCTTGAGTTCAACCTGTCTAAGTCATTGCATTATTGGAGTTCAATAACTGAGCACTTTGAGTTTAGTGGAGTTAATACTGATGGCTTCTGCACCGTCTACTGGTTTGACGCATTTCCAATTGACATCTGTCAAGTTGGATGGCACTAACTATCCTTCATGGTCTAAAGCTATACAAGTTTATCTTATCGCAACTAGACTGAATGATTATCTTACATCTACAATGCCCTTGGATACGAGTAAAGTAGATGATTGGATTGCCGGAGATGCAATGATCCGTACATTATTGTGGAATAGTATGGATCCGAAGATTATCCCTCACTTCATTCATTGTAATTCTACTAAGGAAGTCTGGATAAATGTGCTCTACTTTATTCTGGCCAAAATAATATGACACGAGTATGTGACACATGGGAGGCCTTGTTTGATCTTCAGTGTGGAGATTAGTCTCTATCTGAATATTATGCTCGTTTCACTACACTTTGTCGACAACTAGATGCTTATCTTCCCGCTTCCAATGATCCAAATGTATTAGTCAAACGCCAGGAGGATCTTCGAGTGATACTATTTCTTAAAGCACTAGGGCCTGAATATTCCTCCCTTCGTCAGCAGATTACGTCCGAAAGCTCCCTTCCTATAGTTGATGAGATTTTCTCTCGAGCCTTGCGCTCGACACCTACTGACAAGATCTCAACCACAACTTTAGAGACAAGTGCCATGATTTCTCATGGCTCTAGTGGACATGGCACTCGTGGTCGTGGTTATCGAGGTCATGGACGTGGGTTTATTTAGAGTGGAAGTCGTGGTGGTCGTGATAGAAGCATTGGTAGTCGCGGCTCTCGTTATTGTAACCATTGTCGGAGGGCTAGACATACAGAAGCTCACTGCTACACGCTTCATCCAAAACTTCGACCCACTGTTGTTGCATTTGCTGAAGTGGAAGATTCTTTCTCACCAGTTCAACCAGATCCTACTAATGTGCATAATACAAAAGATTCAGTTACATTGACACGTGCAGTGAGGCTTGGATTCGATCCCAACAGTGACAGAACTTTAGCTCCCACTGCCACTCTAGCACATGGCTCAAAAGGTAGTTCATCCTGTTTACTTTCTACAGTGTCAGACTCCTGGGTTATAGATTCTGGAGCTACTCATCATATAGCTGGTAACTCTAAATTATTGTCTTCGTTACATTCCACACCTCTTGGGGTGTCTAACTTTGTTACATTAGCTGATGGTTCCGTTTCTCAAGTTACTGCTACTGGAAATGCCCATTTGAGTTCCTCCCTTTCTTTATCATCTGTCCTTCATCTCAAATCTCCATACAATTTGATTTCTGTTAGTTCATTGACTAAAGAACTAAATTGTTCCGTAACCTTTTCTGCTTCTCGTTGTGTTTTTCAGGATCTGAGGACTGGACAGATGATTGGTGGGGGACATGAATCAAATGGCCTATACTATCTAGACAAGAAGGTGATAGCTGCAGCAGCTAGGAATCATACATCCACTGATGTATATCGTATGCATTGTCGTGCTGGTCATCCACCACCAAACATTCTTCGACAATTGTTTCCAGCATATGAGTTTGTGAGTACTTTTGAGTGTGAAGCTTGTCAGTTTGGAAAACACCATAGAGTCTCATTTCCTTCTCGCTCTCAAAGTTGTCTGTCTAGTCCCTTTAAGTTGGTTCATTCAGATGTATGGGGTCTGTGTCGTGTTTCTGATACATCTGGTTTACGGTACTTTGTTACATTTGTGGATGACTTTTCCCGAATGACTTGGTTAGTCTTAATAAAAGATCGTACTGAGATTTTTCATTGCTTTCGTCAATTCTATTTTGAGGTGTTAAATCAATTTAATACTTCTGTGAAAACTCTACGATCCGATAATGCCAAGGAGTATCTTGCCGTTGCCTCTAGTTTTCAACCTTTTCTTGATTCCCATGGGATTATTCATCAGACTTCCTGCTCATATACACCACAACAAAATGGTGTAGCTGAACGTAAAAATCGCCATCTTCTTGATGTTGCTCGTTGTCTTCTTTTCACATGCATCTACCGAAAACCTTTTGGGGACATGCTGTTCTTACAGCTTGCTTCTTAATTAATCGACTTCCAACTTCCATTCTTCAGGGGGAGACACCTTTCTCCATTTTACATCCAAATCGTCCTCACTTTGCATTACCTCTACGTGTCTTTGGATGTGTTTGTTTCGTCCATTCTCTAACTCCAGGTCTTGATAAGTTGGCTCCTCATGCTACAAAATGTGTCTTTGTTGGGTACTCTCGAACTCAAAAGGGCTATAAATGTTACAATCCTACTAGTCGCCGTGTGTTTGTATCAGCAGATGTGACATTTTTTGAAGACCAACCATACTATAATACTCAAACAGTCTCTATGGTGTCTCCTAACAATGACGAGTGTGTCTTACCCATTCCTCCACCAATCTCACTTCCTCCAGTATCGTCAATAGGATTTTAGTTTGCTGATCAAACTTACCATAGACGATGAACAGCTCCCATCACAACAATACGACCATCACCTGATTCATTTGATCCCTCATCAGTTGTTGTGCCATCCTCTGATCCTGATCCTGAGCAACCCATTGCTACTAGAAAAGGTACACGTTCTTGTGTTGGACGTCCTGTCGATCGTTATACACTTTATTCTGGTTTGTCTGATTGTCTTCGAACTCGTTATCCTATTAGCAACTTTATGTCTTATGATTGTTTATCCCCTACCTTCTCTACTTTTGTATCATCCTTGTCCTTTGTTTCTATGCCTAGAAGTGTTACTGAAGCTCTTGCTCATCCTGGTTGGAGACAAGCCATGGAGGATGAAATGAAAGCACTCACTGAGAATCGCACTTGGGAGCTCACTACCCTTCCTGTGGGAAAGCAACCTATTGGTTGTCGTTGGGTTTTCACGATTAAGATCCACCCTGATGGCACCATAGATCGATTGAAGGCACGGTTGGTAGCCAAAGGATATACTCAAACATATGGTGTTGATTATGCTGACACTTTTTCTCGTGTGGCCAAAATTCCATCTGTTCGTGTCTTTATTTCTCTCGCAGCGTGTTTTGGATGGTTTCTTCATCAATTAGATATCAAGAATGCGTTCCTACATGGTGATTTGACTGAAGAGGTGTATATGGAGCAACCACCTGGATTTGTTGCTCAGGGGGAGAATCTGGTATGTCATTTACATAAGGCATTATATGGACTCAAGCAATCTCCCCGTGCTTGGTTTGGTAAGTTTAGTGATGCTGTTATCAAATTTGGATTAAAGTGTTGTCAAGTAGACCATTCAGTATTCAGTTCTATCTCCTCAGCTGGTTGTATTCTTTTGGTGGTATATGTGGATGATATTATCATTACTGGTAATGATTCAGATGGTATTCAACGACTCAAACTATTTCTGCATACACAGTTTAATACTAAGGATATGGGACGTCTGCGGTATTTCCTAGGTATTGAGGTTGCTTACTCACATACTAGTATAAATTTATCCCAGAGAAAATATGTTCTTGACATTCTTGATGAAGTTGGACTTGTTGGAGCAAAACCAGTTGATACTCCTATGGATCCCAATGTGAAACTCGATGCAGAAGATGGAGAATTATTACATGACCCAATGAAATATCGGAGAGTAGTTGGTAAGTTGAATTATCTTACCGTCACGAGACCTGATATATCTTTTGCTGTTAGTGTTGTAAGTCAATTCATGGGTTCTCCTCGGACTACTCACTAGGATGTTGTGCTTCGAATTATCAAATACTTGAAAGGAGCACCAGGTAAAGGACTATTTTTCAAGAATTATGGCCATCTGGATACCACTGGTTTTTCTAATGCAGATTGGGCTAGATGTTCTACTAGTAGGAGATCTACATCGGGTTATTGTGTATTTCTTGGGGGTAATTTAGTTGCCTGGAAGAGCAAGAAACAACATGTGGTTTCGCGATCAAGTGCAGAAGCAGAATATAGAGCAATGGCACATGTGACTGGTGAATTGCTCTGGTTGAGGATGTTATTATCAGAAATTGGGATGTCAACATTAGAACCATCGATATTATATTGTGACAATCAATCAGCTATTCATATTGCAAACAATCCCGTCTTCCATGAGCGAACCAAGCACATTGAGGTTGATTGTCACTTTATACGAGAAAAAGTTCAGAAAGGAGAGATCACTCTTCAACATACAAGAACGGAGGATCAGCTTGCAGATATTTTTACCAAGTCTTTACGAGGAAATAGAGTGAATCTTTTATGTAACAAGTTGGGATTGTTTGATATCTACATCCCAACTTGAGGGGGAGTGTTAGGAAATAATAATAAGGGCAAAGTAGTCAATACTTAATCTTGAGAGGGTTACTAGGGTTTCTCATATATATATATATATATATATGTATGTATTCTTGTAATCTTTTTAGATTAAGTGGAAACAATACACAAAATACTCTCTTTCAACAGGTTTGAACAGCTTCTGTAGCAAAGTTTGAATAAACAACAGAGAAAAGCTTCCTTCTGTCAAACAGAACCTCAAAGGAAAAAAATATGGCTATTTCACTTGAGATATCTAAAACCACAGGTCACTCACGCTCAATCAGCTTGCCTTCCACAAGTCACCCTCTAGCAACAGCTGTCGAAGAGCAGTTGAAGAGGCTGAAATCATCAGATGCAACTTCCTCATCTCTGGCCTCATCAGCACCCCAAACGTTAGGAGGCCTAAAAGATCTGTACGACTGCATTGATGATTGGCTTCAGATGCCTCTAACCCATGAGGCTCTTTTGCATGAACACCATAGGAGTTCTATGGAAGAATTATTGGATGGATCTCTGAAGCTATTGGATATTTGTGGGAACGTGAAAGACATTTTTTCACAAATGAAGGAATGCATCCAGGAACTCGAGTCATCATCCCGGAGAAGAAGAGGAAGAGATCCTGAGCAGGCGAGAGAAGTCAAGACATACATCAGATCTAGGAAAAGATTGCAGAAAATGGTCATAAAGCTTTTGGATCGTGTGATAAAGATAAAGAAGAAAAACTACTTTAGGAAACACTCAAAACCTGAGGCCACTCTCAGCATATTAAGAGAAGCTGAAGAAATCAGCTTTTCAGTATTTGAGTCCCTGTTGCATTTACTATCAGTGCCAAGGTAAAGATCGAAGCCTGTCAGTTGGTCTTTAGTCTCAAATATGTTGTCACCTAAACGCATATCATGTGATGAGAAAGCGGAGTACAACAAAATCCAAGGTTTGGATGTTGAATTGACCATTCTGAAATCTGCTAATGATGCTAATCCTCAAGTTTACAATGTATCCAAGAGATTGGAGGCATTGGAATCGAGCATTCGGGAAATTGAGGAGGACGTGGAAGGCATTTTCAGGAGACTTGTCAAAACAAGAGCAGCTCTTCTCAATATTATGAACTGCTAGTGTCATATTTTCCTTGGTGCCAACCCATGTATGGCATCCTAAAAAATTTTGCTAGTCTATATATTGTATCTTCATCTTACACACTGTAAATTGTATAGATACATTGTGAATAAAAAAGTTCACCAAAATTACTCTCTCTCTCTCTCTCTCTCTCTCTCTCTCTCTTTCAATTTTCTGTTCATTGCTTTCCTATTTTTATGATTTATGTATCAATGAATCTTTAACATCTGTGCAAATTAGCTCAATGAATAAATGGTCTTTATCAACTCAGCTTTTCCAACAAATTATCTAAATTAAAACTTTTCGTAGTACTCATTACAGAGACAGGCTCTAATTAGCTTCAAGGCTACTGGTCCACCCTTATTGTACCAATCAGTATTTATTTTTTCTGCAGTCCAACTATATTTCCAGAATAACCTTCATCTTTTCCCTCTATGTAGCAGCTAAATTAATAGTTTGAAGAGAGTATCAATCAGTCATCACAGAAGCTCTCTGCCACATACATTCGAATCTTCGTCTGCTTAACTTTTAAGCCATTGCAGAACTTTGAAATGCAAGATGAAGGCAGTGGTTGATATAACCAATCTCAGTCATCTGCACTCATCAGTGATATGATAATGGCTTGCAAGAAACCACCTTAGATTAGATGTGGGCTGTCTTCTGCCAGTTTTGTTCGTACAGACAACCCATATCTTCGTAAATTTGACTTTAGTATATGGTATTCAATTATTGGTGTCTTTTACATCTCGTGTTGCACTTTACAACCCTATCCAGCAATTATCTGAGACTTGATCTAGAGTGCTGCAGACTTAAAAGCTAGACCAGCAGCATATGAATGACTGAGAATGAGATGGAAGGATACTATGCTTCCCTAAAAGTCTTTCTGAAGCATGAGACCTGCTTTAAAACAGATCTCCAGAAAAAAAAAAAAAGAAACCTGAGGTTCGTTGCTCTTTTAATTTCATTGTTATCAATTGTAAGTTCCACGTCCGACTTTAGTATATAGATGACAAAATCTAAATGGGGAAGAATGTAACTTAACCAAATAATAACTGTTTAAACTTCAGAGGACAAAAAGGTTCTGCCACATCAGTCTGTCTGCTATAACTCAGATGCTGGGGGAGCAATCAATTTTTTCTTTTCACTCTCCAAACTCCACGAACGTTGACACCTATTCAATTTGTATTTCCTCTGAACTGAAGTGGCATCATTGTAAGGGACAAAAAACATACTCAAGAACCATTTGTTGTAGGTTTACAATTATGAGATGCCTTTCATCTTTCTGACCGAGTCAATAGAGCCTGAATTGTGTACGCAGTTGTGTCGACCTCAAGTAGATAAGTTCGTTCTTCATGAAAAAAGAAATAACTCACAGTGATAGTCGATTTAAGATGTTTTGTGCAAATTCTTTAACTTGATTATTTGAAACTGAATTATATGGACAATTCAGATAATCACTATCAAACTGAATCAAGAAACAGAATCATTATGAGAATTAGAGGAAGATAAATTAGGATAGATCTTTAGATCTGAAGGTGTTCATGCATCTATTGATTGTGGATCTTGTATGATACAATGTGGTATTGTACAAGTTACGAAAATTGTCCCATAGATGCCGTTGTCAAATGGGCATCCTTGGGGACTAAGGTATTCTAGTGGTTAATAATGTTGAGAAGGGAAACCCTCAATTTCACCAGGCGCCTGAAAATGCATTCCAAATCCTCTTCAATTTCTTGAATGCTTGACTCTAGCGCCTCCAATCGCTTTGACAGATCACCTACTTGACTATTGACATCTTTGCTTGATCTGAGGGAGAGCAACGAAGCATCCAAGCCTTGCACTTCATTGGTTTCCTCTCCTCCGTCACATGATACGCGTTTAGCTCCCAGCAGTTTCGACACTAGAGACCAGCCTCTAGGCTTCGTGCTTGCATATGTCAGAGCAAGGAAACTTAAGAGGGACCTGAATACGGAAACGCTGATCTCTCCAGCTTCAGTTAGTATGCTGAGGGTAGCTTCATTGTGAGAGGCCTTCTTAGAGCCTTCCTTCTTCAAATTTCTCGAGTACTTGCTGATTACTTTGTTCAACTTTTTTTCTAGAGTTGATGTATGCTTCTACATCAACGGCGAAGCTGGAATCTCCTCTTTTCCTTCTTCTCAAAGATGATTTGAGCTCCTGGATACATTCCTTCGTCTGTGAGAAAGCTTCCCTCACGTTCCCGCAAACGTCTAAGTGCATGAGAGAAAGGTCCAACGACTCATCAGGGGGACTTCTCAGGTGGGAAAGAACCTGTTGAGTGAGAGGCAACTGAAGCAAGTCATCGATGCAGTCATACAAGCTCTTGAGTTCTCCCAAACTTTGGGATGCCGATGAGGACGAGGACGCCGCTTCTGATGATCTGAGCCTAGACAAATGCTCCTCTGCGGTTATCGCAAGAGGGTGGCTCCTAGAAGGCAAGCTGATTGATCGGAAATGGCCGTTAATTTTCGAGGTCTCGATTGATGAAGCCATCTTGAGAGAAGGAGGCTTGTTAACTTCTCTGGATGTAATTTTTTCTATGAGAGAGAGTTGTTCTAGGCAGGCCTCCCACACCCTTGTATATTTATACCGAGCAAGACGCAGTCCACAATGCCATTCTTGCGGCCTCGCATTACCTGTCATGTCATGGATCTTCCGACAGCGTCCCGACAATGCCTCCGCTGGTTTTCCAATCTATACGAAACGAGAATCAATAGTAGCGATCTAAAGGTTTAAAAGAAACTCGTACACGCGTGTAGCGTGTCTTGAGGATCCTCAGACAGAGGGGCGACCATGCTATAGTGCATCATTAAATGCTGAACTTGAGCTCTGGGCTCGAAAAATATTCATCTGATGGCAGAGCTTGGAGACAAGTGGAATCTTTACATCGTGGAGTCTATGCATTGCACATGTTAGAGTTCGTCCAAAAACCCCTCATCAGTGTCTCCTTCGGATTCCCGGTCTCTAAAAAATGAAATTTTATATGCTTTCAATAATCACACATACGTGCAGCTTGCTTCCAGGATCTCAGACAGGAGGATGGCAATGGAAGATCATGCATGCTTTAAAGTTGAAGTGGAGCATGTGAATGGCGACAATTCATGTGATAATGGAGCTTTGGGACAAACGGAATCTTTACGGCATCGCAGCTTCTGACAAGCTAGAAGTCGTCTCTTATCATCATCTCTATTCATGAGGCTAACTAATTGTCGGCATCTCTTCAGGAGTGATAATAAGAACTTGTTTAGGCGACTCCGAGAAGGACAGTCAGTAAGAAGTTGCGGTTCTCAATTGTTGATGTGCACTCCTTTGGCTTTTGAGGACCACTAGTTACCGGACCTCAATCATCCTAGAAATCAAATATCATCCGATGACTATTGACAAACGAAGAATGGGTTATATGCTTATATTTCCTGGACACTAAAATTAAATTAGCCAGAGATGCATATATTGTCTAATCCAGCAATTTTCTGAGACTTGATCGAGAAGGCTGCAGCACGAAACCAGGACCTGCAGCATGAACATGTCTCACGATCAGATAGTCGCATTCTATGCTTCCATTAAAACATTTTCCAAAGCACATGACCTGCTTGAAAAGATCCGGAGCCAAATATTAGAAAAAGCAAGAAGTCTCGTTTTTGTTGCCGTTTCCATTTCGTTGTTAAGGATGGTAAGTCTCGCCTCAACATATAACATTTAGATTGCAAAAGCTTGGAAGGAAGAATCTAATTCCAGTCCACAATACACGTTTAAGCTCCAGAATAAAAGAAAGTTCCGCCACATCAGTCTGTCATTATCACGCCCGGAATCTCGAGCATGTGCACATCCTCGGTGGTCAATCAAATTGCAACATTCCCAGGATGCGTCACCGACCCATTCATTTTATTGCACATGCGGAAGCGAATTAAACAATCTCCAGACAACAAACAAACATGGGATAGAAAAAATAGGACAACCAATTAATACAAAACATATTTTATAAACAAACCAGGTTAGTCCTGCAAAGTTATATACAAAGATCTAGACCCAAAAAGGACTACCAATGCAACAAGTAAAACAAACAGGATATCACGAGCAAGGTGATATCATCCATGTTATCAGGCTTACATTCCCATACAGTCATACTTATATCACTATGCAATCATGCATATATCACCATGCAATCATGCGTATATCACCATGCCATCATGCATACATCCATACACATGATTCAATTTTCAATTTCAATCGGATCTCATTTCATTTTTTCTTTCCAGGGATCAATGTTTGCATCCCTCTGTTTATCGCTCACAACCAACCTGGCATCACGAGGAACCTCCGGCACACACCTTCAAGCATCCCGACACTCCCGAGGGACATCGTCGACCGGAGGGTCCGATGGTATTATCACTTTCACAATTTATAATCACATGTGTGTTTCACTTTCAACATGGCATTTGATGCAATGATGTCAAAAGGTTTAGATCCACTTTTAATGTTAAATGACATGCCAAATTTCACCACATGTGCAGTAAAAGCAACCACTCAAGACAATACATCACATAGAGGAATTTGTTTATTTTTGAAAATGCATCAATTTTTGGATAAAAAAAAATGCACTCCTTTAGTTAAAACTTTAGAAAAATTAGTAAACGGTATTAATAAATTCTGAAAATTTGACACGTTATAAACAAGACCTAAAGGCAGATATCTCATGAAAAACACCATACCAAAATATTCTCACACAAATCAGTACGGTCCATGCATCACAGCTTTCAAAATTCCAACATTTCAGTTTGCACAGTTTCTGAAATTTTGATATGTTGTAAACAACACTAAGAGGTAAATATCTCATGAAGAAATAGAAATCCAATTCATTCTAGATAAATAAATATAGATGATTAATTCCTCTTGTTCTTAGTGTCGATTTTCCAGATTAACTTCTTTCAAAGAAATTTCGTTTCACCGACCTACACATGTCCGTTTCTTCTAAATTTTCAGTATGTCATTCCTCAGAATGTTATCTACAACTTTCATTCAGGATACAAGATCAGATTTTAACTGGATAATTTTAAAAAAAAATCACAGAATCATACTAGGTTGAGGTAGCATTTTCCCAGATCTAGTTTCTTCAAAGGACAACGATTCTGCCGACCTATACTTGTTCATTTCCTCTAAATTTTTTATATGTGATACCTCAAAAAGTCTTCTACAACTTTCATTCAAGAATCAAAGTGAGATTTTAACAAAAAGGCTACTTTACAGTCCACGAAATCACTAAAGGTCGGCACAATAAATTCCAGATCTAGTTTCTCCAAAGGAAAATCATTTCACCAAGCAATACATGTCCGTTTTGTCTCAAATTTTAGTATGTTTCAGCTTAAGATGTCCTCTACAACTTTTATCAAGAGGTCAATGTGAGATTTCAAATAAAAGGTTACATGCAGCACACGAACTCATGGAGGGTCGGATTGATTTTCCAGAAAACAGCAATCAAAACCAAGACACTTCTCCTCAATGCTCCGAAATTTCCTCACCTTTACCACATCCAATGTTTACCATCCAACATACTCACATCACAGCAAGCAAAAGGGTAGACAATGGACTCTACTTGCCTCAATTTACAGCAAACAAACGGTGGGGGATGAGGCGGCTCGACAGCGGCGGCTAGGCGGACGCACGGTCTCCTCCTCCTGTCTCGCACGACCCTCTCCCTTTCTCCCTTTCTCTCTTCCTCTCTTTCTCTCTTCCTCTCTTTCTCTCGTGCGAACCCTCTCCCTCTCTCGGTTGCTCCTCGCCTAATTCGCCCCTTCCCTCTCTAATTTCTCTTCCCCACAATGATTAGTTAGTAATCATTAACCTTGCATGCAATGGCCAATTGGACCATCCCCTTCACCACTTGGAGATTTCCATGCAAGATGATGGGCCTAAAGGGCCGGGCCTCTCCCTCCTTTGGTCGACAGCCCTATGGGCTTCATGGGCCGGGCCTTAGCCAGTCGAAGGGTGGGGGATGGTGGGCTGGTTTTGGCCCAAAAACTTCAGCCCACTCCCTCCTTCGATTCTACTCTAAATCCCACTTAATTAAATACCTAATTGCCAAAATAAAATGGCCAAAAGACTTTGCAACATTAATCCATAAAAATCAAATCTATAAAGTGCATAGTCAAAAACAAAATTCTCATTATCAAATTGCTTTATAATATCAACATTGATAACCCATGAACATAAGATACATTTCCCTTACAGTACTCAGCCTTAGTCTATTAAAATTCTTCGGTCTAATGGCCACAACAAAATTCAATGATGTTTCCATCACCTTTCCATGGGTCGTAATGCCTCTAGTGATCGCCATGAATTTTTTACTTTTTTTTAGGATGCCACACGCTGGGTCTCGGCCTCTCGTGGCCACCCAAAACGAACTGGATGCACCTCCATCTAAGGACCTAAAAATTGTAAACTACGACGAGGTGAGACAATGTCTCAACAAGTCTACATCCTGAATCCGATTAGGAAGATAATACACCTAGAGGCAACCTAAACACACATCATATAAGACTTACCTTGCCTCAGCACCTCACTGCACATTAGTACAGCTCATATAACATATGCACACAGCAAACATATTTAATAACTGGAACACTGCACATCAATCACCATATATACATAGGGGTCCCGATTACAAGACCAAATCGTTATGACACGTCTCATTTCGTACCACACAATTTCGTCCCATAATCAGGCGCGGCTATCTCACTCATTCAAGCGTCCCAATTAATTACGACCCAACGGCCACGGCCAACTCAACAATCAGCGATCATCCGGCATAACTGGGTGTCGTCCCGCTTCATCGGGCATAACTGAGCGTCATCCCGCTTCGTCGGGCATGGCAACGTCTACACCGAGACCGCAATCCTAAAGGAGAATCGACTCAACCTCCATTACGACCGACATCCGTTGACAAGGGGCATTCTCGAAGGAGCATCGTCTAGGGTAAACTCTCATAACGGGTTCTCATAACGATCACACGCACATCCAATCTCGGCCAAGGACATCGTGCTTTGCACTCAAATATCTCAATTTCAAATATTGTACTTGACATATTTTCTTCATATTAAAAACACCAAGTAAAATAATTGTGCGTGGCCACACAATCAAATTGAACCAAAAAATGCGACATCCTCTCTTTTAAAAATCCCACGATTTTATATAGTACATAAAAATCTTTTTGGCGTCAAAACCCGACACTCGGTATTTTTCTAATTGAATACCAAAATTTTATATATTTGAAATAATAATTCAAAATCATCAAGCATCCAATCATACAATTTAACACTCAATTGCACAAACCAATATAACCATGACGATTAGCACGAAATTCGACGACCCCGCTATCCCGGTGTAATTTACGCTAATTAATAAATAATTAAATAAATTACATTTAATTAAATAAATTACAAAATAATTAAATTAAACCACTAATTAATCTACTTACACTAATCTAACCACCTAATTTGACTCAATTAAACTAATCTAACCTACTAAGTTAGCTAACTAATATAACTAACCACCTAATTGCTAATTAATCTAATTAACTAACTAAGCTAACTAATTTACCCTAACCTCACTTAAGACTAACTAATACACTAATTAGCTACTAATCCACCTTTAAATGTAATTAGCATCCTAATTAGAGATTATGAGGTAAACTCACCGGTTTAGCGCGAAAACTGGTTCACGGTGACGGCGGCGCGATGATGACCACAACTCGGGTCTACGACAACACCAAAAGAGACTCGGAAGGGCTCGAAAACGGCCCACATAGCTCACAGCTCAAGCTATGAGTTCAGTTATGCTTTGAGCTAGTCCAAGGGAGCTGAGGGGCTAGAACGGGCTGGGCTTGGGTTGGCTGATCCAACAAAGAGAGCTGGACACGGTGGACGGCTGGAGCGACACCGGTGACTTGTAGGCGAACGGTGACGAGTGGCAGGGGCGCGAACGAAGACGAGCTCGCGCGCAAGGACGGTGCGTGGGCGGCTGGTTGCTGGACCAACTTGGACATGAGCAGGCAGGTGGTTTGGGCGGCGGCTTGGATGGCGATATGAGGCTAGTGAACGAAGCAGCAAGGATGGAAGGGTTGTGCTGGTTGTTTGCTCTAGAAATGAAGGTTGAAGGAGGTGAAAATGAAGAAGAAGCTGTAAGGTTCTACTGGGAAGGGGGGAACAAGAAGCCCTCAAAGTCCACCGAAAATATTCAAAACACTTGAGTATAAGCCCCATAAATCTTCAGCTCTATCCAGTAGCAATTTCCCCTCCCAAACTTCTCAAACAAGCCAAGAATGAAGGCCAAATTGCAGCAGCCCCTCCTTCCTACGAATTTGCACCCATTCCCCTCAAGTTCCATTCAAATCCTCACCAATTCAAGCCCAATTGGTGACCAAGAAATCTCCTTGAAGCTACCATACAATTTCCACCAATTAATTCAATTTGGTAGCCCAAAAATCCAATGAAAGAGGCCCCCCGAAATTCTTAATCCAATTTCGCCAAATTTTGATTTTTCGCCAAAAATTCGGGCTCGCCAAAAATTCTTCAAAGGATGAGTCAACGTCCAAAAAATAAATCGTGACATGCTAAAACTTTCGATTTTGAAACTGGGTTAAATTTCGTAATTAATTTCAATCGGACGTGATTTTAACGTGACCTAACCTACCGTGTAGCTTTTAGGAATTTTTAGCGTGTTTGACCTATGGTCGATTATTTTCGATCCACATTGTGCATATTTGACTCATAGGCGACTCTCGGTTGTCGTGAAAATCTCAAAATTTCAATTACAGGCATCGGGTACAGAATCGACAGAAAAATCGATTAAGTGCCGTTCGACGCGAATTTTGCAATTAGGTGTGATTCACTTTAATTACGTGTTTTTGTCGAATCGACATATTTCCGGTCTCTAATCTATTTTAACGGTGCCGTATTGACTCTTGCCGATTAGCACGGTCGAACAATCGATTTCTGATCAAATTCTCAAATTTGTCACGTTTATATCCCTTAACGGCTTCACCAGACATATCAGTTATCTCGTGAGTAGCCAACTCAAAAAAAAAAAAACCATAGGCGCGTCGATGAAAAACCTAGTTCATAAATTCGGGATGTGGTCGAAAATTCAGGATGTCACAGTCATGCTGTAGCTCATACATGGTAGCGAGGCAATCAGATTTTTGTTATCCTCCGAACTCCACAGATGACGATAGTAATTCATTTTCCTTTTCCTGAGTCACATAGATAATTTAGATCAACTCTGTCAAGCCAAAAACTCGTGCATAGAAACAGAATCATTATGCGAATACTGGGAGAGAGACATGGGATAGATCATTAATCTCAAGGTTTTGATGTATATATTGATTGTCGATCTCGAATGACACAATGCCGTGCTGTACATGTTACAAAAATCGTACTATAGATGCGGTTGTCAAATTGGCATCCCTAGAGACTATGGTTTTCTAGTGGTTAACAATGTTGAGAAGGGAAACCCTCAATTTCACCAGGCGCCTGAAAATGCATTCCAAGTCATCCTCAATTTCTTGAATGCTCGCCTCTACTTCCTCCAATCACTTTGACAGATCGCCTACTTGATTATCGATATCTTTGCTCGATCTGAGGGAGAGCACGACGGCATCCAAGCCTCGCACTTAATTGGTTTCATTTCCTCCGTCACAGGATACGCGTTTAGGTGCCAGGAGTTTCGACACTCGGGACCAGCCTCTAGGCTTCGTGCTTGCACTTGTCAGAGCAAGGAAACTTAAGAGGGACCCGAATACGGAAACGCTGATCTCTCCAGCTTCAGTTAGTATGCTGAGGGTAGCTTCATTGTCAGAGGCCTTCTTAGAGCCTTCCTTCTTCAAATTTCTCGAGTACTTGCTGATTACTTTTTTCAACTTTTTTCTAGAGTTGATGTATGCTTCTACGTCAACAGCGAAGCTGGAATCTCCTCTTTTCCTTCTTCTCAAAGATGATTTGAGCTCCTGGATACATTCCTTCGTCTGTGAGACAGCTTCCCTCACGTTCCCGCAAACGTCTAAGTGGATGAGAGAAAGGTCCAACGACTCATCGGCGGGACTTCTCAGGTGGGAAAGAACCTGTTGAGTGAGAGGCAACTGAAGCAAGTCATCGATGCAGTCATACAAGCTCTTGAGTTCTCCCAAACTTTGGGATGCTGATGAGGACGACGACGCCGTTTCTGATGATCTGAGCCTAGACAAATGCTCCTCTGCGGTTGTCGCGAGAGGGTGGCTCCTAGAAGGAAAGCTGATTGATCGGAAATGGCCGCTAATTTTCGAGGTCTCGATTGATGAAGCCGTCTTTGAGAGAAGGAGGCTTGTTAACTTCTCTGGATGTAATTTTTTCTATGAGAGAGAGTTGTTCTAGGCAGGCCTCCCACGCCCTTGTATATTTATACCGAGCAAGACGCAGTCCACAATCCCATTCTTGCGGCCTCGCATTACCTGCCATGTCATGGATCTTCCGACAGCCTCCCGACAATGCCTCCGCTGGTTTTCCAATCTATACGAAACGAGAATCAATAGTAGCCATCTAAAGGTTTAAAAGAAACTCGTACACGCGTGTAGCGTGTCTTGAGGATCCACAGACAAAGGGGCGACCATGCTGTAGTGCATCATTAAATGCTGAACTTGAGCTTTGCGCTCGAAAAATATTCATCGGATGGCAGAGCTTGGAGACAAGTGGAATCTTTACATCCTGGAGTCTATGCATTGCACGTGTTAGAGTTCATCCAAAAACCCCTCATCAGTGTCTCCTTCGGATTCCCGGTCTCTAAAAAATGAAATTTTATATGCTTTCAATAATCACACATACGTGCAGCTTGCTTCGTGGATCTCAGACAGGAGGATGGCAATGGAAGATCATGCATGCTTTAAAGTTGAAGTGGAGCATGTGGATGGCGACAATTCATGTGATAATGGAGCTTGGGAGGAAGAATCTAATTCCAGTCCACAATACACGTTTAAACTCCAGAGTAAATATATCTCCTGTTCACGTAAAATGCAGAGATTGCACAAATAATACAACTTAAATACTATAAGCTCAGCGCTGTCAAGATTCCACATGTCTCCAACAGCATCAGCACCCTGATATTATAGTGTTCTACACATGCTCAAGTCCAAACACAAACGATAGAACCATTTCATCCTCTTGTCTGGGATTCTTGGTGGCATACCACTTTGTGTGTATCAATATTTAAAGCCTTGTTGATGTTTATTCACATATCCCACATGCTTATAAACTCAGGCTTAAATTATATAATAGTTATCCTTTTTGTCTGGGAATCATGGTAGCATACTGCCCATCTACACATGATTGATCTTTGTTTAATATTCTGACTTCGCTTGAGATCGGAAACAGATAACATTGTTGGCAAAGTGGGAGGGCCAATCAAATGACAGCGAATCCGAGCCTGGAAGAGCTGAACTTTCAAATGCCTCCAGCAATTGTATATGTACGGGTGTGACATGAACACAATTCTCTCAGAGCCAAATCCACATCTAAGACAGTGAAAGGCTTCCATCTTTTGCGATTCAAAAGAAAATGGCTTCCTCTGTCGAGAATTCTAAATTTATTGGGCATTCCCGGTCTATCAGCCTGCCTTCCAGGAGCCACCCTCTCACTACATCAGTCAAAGATCAGTTGGAGAGGCTGAGATCATCAGAAGCAACATCCTCATCTGTGTGCAAAAATTTAGGGGGCCTCAAAGACTTGTACGAAAGCATCAATGATTTGCTTCAGTTGCCCCTTGCTCAACAGGCCATCTCCCATGATTATCACAGCAAATGCATCGAGCCATTGTTGGATGGATCTATTAGGCTGTTGGATTTTTGCGGAACTATCAGAGAAGTGTTCTCGCAAATGAAGGAATGCGTTCAGGAGCTAGAGTCCTCACTTAGGAGAAAGAGAGGAGTTGATTGTGGCCCAGCAAGTGAAGTGGAGTCATACATCAAATCAAAGAAGAGACTGCAGAAAGTCATCTCCAAGATTTCAGAGAATTTGAAGAGAGTGGAGAAGAAAAAGAAAAACTCCAACAAAGAAACTGCTCCTAGCATGATAGAAGAAGCTGAAGATATCAGCCTCTCGGTGTTCGAGTCTTTATTATGTCTCTTATCTGGGCCAAAGGCGAAATCAAAGATCAATGATTGGTCTTTGGTTTCCAAGCTTGTCTCATCCAAACGCATTTCCTGCGAAGAGAACGTAAATGACAACAATATCGAAGGCTCGTATGTTGACCTCTCTGTTCTGAAGTCTGTTGAAGACATGACCCCTCGAGTACTAAAGCGACTGGAGGCATCCGAGTCAACAATTCAGGACATCGAGAAGGATTTGGAATGCCTATATAGGCATTTAGTGAAGACAAGAGCTTCTCTTCTCAATAATCTCAATCATTAGGATCTTTCTCTACTTTGTGCCTATCCAGTCAAGGAAAAAGATTTTGTAGAATGTACAGTGTAACAATGTATCATTACAAGATGTAAATAGACAGAAAAACTTGCATACCAAGTTACATTGCCCATCTCTCTCTCATTGGGTTTCAAAATTAGAGTGTCAACACTAATTACATATATCCACTGTATTCGAATTCAAGCATTTAAACCCGATGAATGATAGAGCCACTTCTATTTCTCGAAGGAAGACTCCTCTAATCAGCTTTTTTAATTTGACATTTGACAATTTAACATCTCCACAACACACTTTCTGTTCCAGGTGTTTGGGAATGATATCCTTTTCCCCCCTCATTTTTCAAATTGAATTCTATATCCATTTCAATAGGATATCATTTGCAAAAGAAACTCAGATTTTAATTAAGTAGTAGTTCTGCATGGATTTTTGCACCCTGTTCATGGTTGAGGAACCTTTCAGAATGGAAGCACCCAAAAAGCGACCAATCTTTAGAATAAAATTACCATGCTTTTTAGTTGTATTATGTGAATCTTACAGAAATGTGAACACTATTTTTGAGGAAAAGAATATGTCTTCTTATTATTCATAGAGTGATTACAATGTGTATAAATACATTAATAGAGAACCTAAATTAGGTAAGAAACCTATTTAGGTAAAGATCCTGATTAGCCTCTAATCTCTATCAATAGCTAATTTACAGCTAACAAAATCAAATCATATCAAATAATACCACGTAATATAATCACGTAATATAATCACATAATATAATATCACGTAATACATTCCAACACTCCCCTCAAGCTGGCTTGAAGATATCTTCCATAGATAGCTTGTTCACTAGACAAACAAATTGCCTTTTATGTAATCCCTTGGTCAAAATGTCAGCAGCTTGATCATAACTTGAAATATACGGCATACAAATTAGTCCACTATCAAGTTTTTCCTTGATGAAGTGTTTATCAACTTCCACATGCTTTGTCCGTTCATGTAACACAGGATTATGAGCAATTGCGATTGTTGCCTTATGGTTGCAATACACTTTCATTGGTATGGAACTTAGGATCCGTAGTTCATCCAAGATACCTTTAATCCACATAACTTTGCATACATCATGTGCTACTGATGGAAATTCAGCTTCAGCACTGCTTCTTGCCACCACACTTTGCGTTTTACTCTTCCGAGTGACTAAAATTACCACCATCAAACGTGCAGTAGCTTGAAGTAGATTTCCTATCCATATTGCTTCCAGCCCAATCTGCATCGGTGAACATCTCAATTTTCAGATGTCCATGTTTTTCAAACATTAGACCCTTATCAGGACTTCCCTTCAAGTAGCGTAGAATTCTATATACTGCTTCAAAATACCTTAGCCCTAGTGAGTGCATGAACTGGCTCACCATACTTACAGCAAACGATATATCATGTCGAGTATGAGATAAGTAAATAAGTCGACCGACGGGCCTTTGATACCTTTCTCGGTCTATCACTTCTTCAACCTTGGCAAGTTCAAGCTTCATATTTGGTTCCACGGGTGTCTCTGCCGCTTTACATCCTAATAAACCTGTCTCTTTGAGCAGATCAAGAACATATTTGTGTTGGTTTATAAAAATGCCCTTCTTGGATCTCGCAAATTCTATTCCAAGAAAGTATTTCAAGACACCCAAATCCTTAACCTTAAACTCCTCAGCCAGTTTCTCTCGCAAGCTTTCCAACTCAACTTTGTCATCACCAATCAATATTATATCATCAACATCGACGATTAGAATTGCACTCTTACCTTCCTTTGAGTGTTTATAGAATAGAGTGTGATCTCCTTGACTTTGGTGATAGCCGAACCTTTTAACCACATTCCCAAACCGTTCAAACTATGTTCTTAGAGATTGTTTAAGTCCATACAGTGACTTTTTTAATCTGTAGACTTTGCCTTTTAGTTTCTGCAAAACCTGGTGGTAAACTCATAAACACTTCCTCCTCCAAGTCACCATTCAAGAATGCATTCTTCACGTCTAACTAAGGTAAGGGCCAATCAAATGCAGCAACCAAAGATAGTAAAATCCAAACATAATTTATCTTGGCAACTGGGGCAAAAGTCTCATAATAGTCCACTCCATAAGTCTGAGTGAATCCCTTCACCACTAGCCTTGCTTTATACCACTCAACACTTCCATCAGGTTTACATTTTACAGTAAATATCCATTTACAGCCAACATTCTTTTTTTCTTCTGGTGCATCAACCAATTCCCGTGTGCCATTCTTCTTTAGTGCAAGCATTTCATCCTCAACTGTCATCTTTCACTTTGGATCCTTCAAAGCTTCCTGGATATTTCTAGGAATAGATATGTGAGACAGGTTTGACACAAATGCTCTATGATAATAAGACAACTTTTGGAATGACACATGTTTTGATATAGGATGCTAAGTATATGATCTAACTCCTTTTCTAAGAGCTATAGGCATATCAAGATTAGAACTATTAGTATCGGAATTTGCGACAGGAATGGAGGGAAAATGAGAAGTTCTGGGATCACCTGATGATGAACGCAAGCGATCATCTCTCGGGACTTCAAACGGATGAGGCTCCAAGATAGTTCTGATCTGCAACCTTTTGAAGAGTTTTTCTTCTAGTATAAACTTGAAGCTCGGGCTTATTGATCACATTGTGATCTTGAACTTTTTCTCCCCCTATCCTAGACACATCAAGATTCGGCAGAGGTGTTTTCGAAGATTCAAATAAAGGAGTAGGAAGGACAGGAGAGTTAATCTCTTCACTAACTTCAGCATTCTCCCCCTGAAGAGATTTGTTAGAAAAAAAACGATTGTGACTCTATAAAGGTTACATCCATAGTGATATGAGTTTTGCCAGTGTGTGAATTGTAACACTTGTAATCACTTTGATTAGGTGCACACCCTATAAACACGCACTTTTCAGCCCGAGGATCTAATTTGGATCAACACGAAATTGGGAGATGGACAAGTGTAGTGCAACCAAACACCCTTAAAGGAATATCAGAAAAAATACGG
Source organism: Eucalyptus cloeziana (assembly GCA_014182715.1). NCBI lineage: Eukaryota > Viridiplantae > Streptophyta > Magnoliopsida > Myrtales > Myrtaceae > Eucalyptus > Eucalyptus cloeziana. The sequence goes on along the minus strand of CM024639.1, from coordinate 16,486,210 downwards.
GCTGTGGGGTACACTTATTTGAAACAATTTAAGGGAGTAGTGTAGTTTAATACCCGAGTAGGCAACATATTAATTAGATGCGATGATGTTAGCACAAATTCCCCCCCATAAGTATTTAGGTACATGCATTGAAAAACAGAGGGCACGCGATACTTCAAGGAGATGGTGATTTTTGCGTTCCGCAATGCCATTCTGTTGGGGCATAGTTCGGCAAATTTACTAGTGAAGGATGCCTTTTTCTTTCAAAAAACTCTCCAAAAATTGGTTATAATATTCAGTATCATTATCAGTATGAAGAATATTAATAGTAGTACAAAATTGAGTCATAACCATTTGATAAAAAATTTTGAACAATCACTCAACTTCAAACTTGGCGCTCATCAAGTATGTCCAACATAAACGAGTATGATCATCTATAAAGGTAACAAACCATCTTTTCCCGGTTTTTGTTGGCACGGGTGAAGGACCCCAAACATCACTATGGATTAAGTAAAAAGGTGATGATGCACGATACTATTTTGGACTATAATGAGTACGATGACTTTTAGAAAAAAAGGCAATTGTCACAATGTAATGAAGAAACATCCACATCTTTGAGCAAATGAGAAAACAAATGTTTCAAATATCCAAAGCTAAGATGGCCTAATCTATGCTGCCAAACCATTATTTTTTCTTGAACGGGGGAAGAACTGAAAGTTCCGTACTCTTTAGAAAGTTTACTAACAGACAATAGGCTGCAGGCTAACTTAGGAACATGCAGTACATTATGAAGTGTAATAGAATTAGAAAGTGGAACTAATCCTTTGCCTGCAATAGATGAAAAACTCCCATTGGCAATCTGAATTTTTTGGTTGCCAAGACAAGGAATATAAGATTTGAAAAAATATGGAATATTAGTCATATGATCGGATGCCCCCGAATCAATGATCCAAGGTACATATTGTGAACAACAGGAGAGGGCATTTAGATTTCTAACTCGGTGGGCAATTGAAGCAGTAGGATTACCAGATATGGACCCAGTCTGAAGTAGCTGCAGAAGATGGTTTTGTTGTTCTTTGCTGAAAGGGAATGCAGTGGCCTCATTAGCTGTAGGAGGCATACGCTGAGATGACTTATTATCACAGCTGAATGAAGTTGGTCTCCTTGCCTCACTAGTTGTAGAAGCTGGATGGCCATGAATCCTCCAACAAGTCTCCCGTGTATGACGGGGTTTGTTGCAGAAATCACACCAAATACGAGGTTTCCCATATGATCTTCACAAGTTAATGGGGATCTTGCTTACATTTGCCTCGGAGACTATTGTTGCAGGAACATGGCCCTTCTTGTCTTCGAAGATAGTCAATGCCGAACCTTCCAATGGTCCATCCTTTCTGCCGGTAGCTGCCTTGCCCAGCATTATTCCCCGTCTACTTTCTTCTCTCCAAACCTCTGAGAAGACCTCTCCAATAGGTGGAAGAGGATGTTTCCCAAGTATTCTGCCGCGTACTTCATCAAACTAATCTGTAAGCCCTGCTAGGAAAGCGTAGATACGTTCTGCTTCTACAATTTTCCTGTACCGATTACCATCTTTAATACACGTCCACTCATGATCATTGACTACATCCAACTCCTGCCACAAACGTTTCAAAGAGTGAAAGTATTTTGTGACAGTTTCCTCTCCTTGTCTCATCTTCCCTAGCTTCAAGGTTAACTCGTAGATTTGAGATTGATTACCAAAATCTGAATACATCTCACACACCGCATCCTAGAGTTCCTTTGCTGTATAATAGCCCAAATAATTTGCACCAATATCTTCTTCCATGGAGTTGATCAGCCACGTTATAATCGATGAATTCTCTGCATCCCAGACAACCCGGGTGGGGTCATTTGTCTCTGCTTCTGCGTTATCTCCAGTCAGATAGCCAATTTTTCCTCTACCCCGTATATACATTCGAACGGGTCGAGACCACCGAAAAAAATTATCACCATTCAGCTTTATGGAAGTGATCTAAATGGGATGAGGTTCGGTGGACTTTGTGAGAAGTGATGGGGGGTTAGACTGGGTGGTTGATGATTCATCCGACATAGTGATCGAACGATCAAATAAAAAAAAAGAATTACTTGAGGTAAATAGATAAAGGACCTTTGGGCTCTGATACCATGAAGAAAAGAATCTGTCTTCTTATTATTCATAGAGCGATTACAATGTGTATAATACATGAACAGAGAACCTAAATTAGGTAAGAAATCTATTTAGGTAAAGATCCTAATTAGCCTCTAATCTCTATCAATAGCTAATTTACAGCTAACAAAATCAAATCAAATCAAATCAAATCACATAATATCACGTAATATAATCATGTAATATAACATCACGTAATATAATCAGGGAGAAATTATAGACAATTTTATCACTCCGGCTTTCGTTTCTTGTCTGCTCTTAGCCAATTAAGCAACTTTGGCAGATCTGACCAATCTTTCCTTCCAACCCTTATGTCTAACCTTGGTTTTCTAATCACGTACTGACAAGACAAGTCAATTGTGAAGCATCTCCCGCCCCCACCCCCCAACTGCAGTTGCAATGGATCATTTGGTTAGATCTGTAAAACTAAATCTCTCTCTCTCTCTGTGCATGACAGTTCCTATGGATCATTTGGTTAGATCTGTAAAACTAAATGTCTTAAAACTTCTATTGACCAAATTTTTATTTACAGTGGACTGCGCTGTTGGTCCAAAAGACAGGGCAAGCCACCCGTGCAAACCCACGACTCCCTAATATGCATGCCTTTTAGAGTTGTCTGGCTATATCATGTCATCGATCAGAACAATATCCACTACTAGTCAACCTCTTTTATTTAACTAAGGCAAAGGGATATCTTCAAGATAGTCACACAAACTTAAGCTGTAACTGGAAAGATTCCACCAGTCACCTTGCTACATTAGTCTATTGATGTTGTTAAAGCCCACGCACTCAATTTTAGCATTAAATGATGCATGAAGTAATTGTCGTCCTCTTCTCTGAGAATCGTCGTGGCATTGCATGCCTGCACATTGTCAAAAACTTTTTAGATACATTTCATATGGACTAGGTTTTCTTGATCGATATAAAACCTAAAGGAAGCAAAACCTAAAGGAAGCATTGTCCGGAGGTTGTCAACTATCTGTGACATGACAGCTAATGGAAGCTCAGAAGGACTCGACTCTTATATGGCTATTTTATTACATAAACATTTTCCTAAGCCTCCGGTTCCACATCAGTATTGAGCAATGTGTGATCTAATTGGCATCCATCTTTTTTTAGTCACGGTAGCATACCAACCATGCGCGTTGTTTACTACATTTCTGATCATTTCATATTGATTCACAGCCCGACAGACGGATAGTAATTGATCTCTCCCAAACATCAATGCCACATTTGATGAGTCTGCCAGGTAGGGTTCACTATGAATAGCTGAACAATACTCTGAGCTGCCATGGCTATTCCTGATGCAGATCGTACGACTTCTGGAACTAAATGTTAATTTATTTCTCTATAGCAGCATTGGTTAGCTGGTCTGGAAGTCAGCCAACAAACCACTTGTGCACAATGGCAAACAAACTTATTTTTCATAAATTGTGGCCATTACTTGATAAAAAGGACTTGAATGATATAAGGTTGGAGCTGTCAAGATACCTCATGTCCCTAGCAGCATTAGGACACTGAGAGTTAAATAATTTCAGCATGCTCAAGTTCAGACCTAGAAGTTACAGCCACCTACTATTGATCCGCTTGCCTGGGAGTTATGTTGGCATACCACCAGTTTATATCAATACATTAAGCTGGTTCACTTTTGTTAAAGATTCCAGTTTTCCTATATTTCGGAAAAAAAACAGGAGGCAATTTCTGCTTAGTTGGATGATCCATCACATGACAACAAAAATGAGCTTGGAACAATACAGATTTGTCAATGTCCTCGCCCTTGTATATATAATTGGTTGAAGGGTTTGGTTTGACCAGCTTCTGCAGCAGAGTCTGACAAGCGAGAAAAGCTTCCTTCTATCAAACAGAACCTCAGAAACAAAAAATGGCTGATTCACTTTAGATTTCTAAAACCACAGGCCACTCACGCTCAATCAGCTTGCCCTCCACAAGTCACCCTATAGCAACAGCTGTCAAAGAGCGGTTGCAAATGCTGAGATCATCGAATGCAACTTTCTCATCTCCGGCCTTATCAGCACCTCGAAAGTTAAGAGGCCTCAAAGATCTGTACGACTGCATTGATGATTGGCTTCAGATGCCTCTAATCCAGCAGGTTCTTTGCCATGAACACCATTGCAGTACTATGGAAGAGTTATTGGATGGATCTCTGAAGCTATTGGATGTTTGTGGGAAAGTGAAAGATAATTTTTCACAGATGAAGGAATGCAACCAGGAACTCGAGTCATCATCCCGGAGAAAGAGAGGAAGAGATCCTGAACAGGCCAGTGAAGTCGAGACATACATCAAATCTAGGAAAAGATTGCGGAAAATGGTCACAAAGCTTTTGGATCATGTGAGGAAGATGGAGAGGAAAAACAACCTGAGAAAACACTCGAAACCTGAGGCTACTCTCAGCATATTAAGAGAAGCTGAAGAAATCAGTTTTTCAGTATTTGAGTCCCTGTTGCATGTACTATCAGGGCCAAGGGAAAGATCGAAGCCTATCAGTTGGTCTTTAGTCTCAAATATGTTGTCAATTAAATGCGTATTATGTGATGAGAAAGCGGAAGACGAAAACATCCAAGGCTTCGATGTCGAATTGACCATTCTGAAATCTGCTAAAGATGCTAATCCTCAAGTTTACAATGTATCAAAGAGACTAGAGGCGTTGGAATCGAGCATTGGTGAAATTGAGGAGGGCGTGGAATGCGTATTCAGGAGACTTGTCAAAACAAGAGCAGCGCTTCTCAATATAATCAACTGCTAGGGTCATATTTTTCCTTGGTGCCAACCCATGCATGGCATCCTAAACGATTTTGCTAGTCTGTAAATTGTACCTTCACCGTAAACACTGTAAATTGTATAAATACATAGTGAATCAAAATAGTTCGCTGAATTTACGCTCTCTCACAATTTTCTGCTTGTTGCTTTACTAATAAAATTAATCTTTAGTAGATCAAAAAGGTTAAGAAAAACGATTTATGTATTAATGAATCTTTAACATCTGTGCAATTAGCTCAATGAATAAATGGTGTTTATCGACTAGCATTTCCAACCAATAATCTGAATTACAACTCCTTGCATTATTGATGTTGAAAGAGAGTATTCTACGTATTGTATTCTCTCAATCAAAAAAGGATTACAAGAATATATATATGAGTAACCCTAGTAACCCTCTTATGACTATTTTACCCTTATTATTATTTCCTAACACTCCCCCTCAAGTTGGGATGTAGATATCAAACAATCCCAACTTGTTACATAAAAATTCACTCTATTTCCTCGTAAAGACTTGGTAAAAATATCTGCAAGCTGATCCTTTGTTCTTGTATGTTGAAGAGTGATCTCTCCTTTCTGAACTTTTTCTCGTATAAAGTGACAATCAACCTCAATGTGCTTGGTTCGCTCATGGGAGACAGGATTGTTTGCAATATGAATAGCTGATTGATTGTCACAATATAATATCGATGGTTCTGATGTTGACATCCCAATTTCTAACAATAACATCCTCAACCAAAGCAATTCACTAGTCACATGTGCCATTGCTCTATATTCCGCTTCGCACTTGACCGAGAAACCACATGTTGTTTCTTACTCTTCCAGGCAACTAAATTACCTCCAAGAAATACACAATAACCCGATGTAGATCTTCTACTAGTAGAACATCCAGCCCAATCTGCATCGAAAAAAACCTCGTGGTATTCAGTGGCCATAATTCTTGAAAATTAGTCCTTTACCTAGTGCTCCTTTCAAGTATTTGATAATTCGAAGCACAGCATCCCAGTGAGTAGTCCGAGGAGAACCCATGAATTGGCTTACAACACTAATGGCAAAAGATATATCAGGTCTCGTGAGGGTAAGATAATTCAACTTACCAACTCCTCTCCGATATTTCATTGGGTCATGTAATAATTCTCCATCTTCTGCATCAAGTTTCACATTGGGTTCCATAGGAGTATCAACCGGTTTTGCTCCAACAAGTCCAACCTCATCAAGAATGTCAAGAACATATTTTCTCGAGTTAAATTTATACCTGTATGCGAGTAGGCAACCTCAATACCTAGGAAATACCGCAAACGTCCCATATCTTTAGTACTAAACTGTATGCAGAAATTGTTTGAGTCTTTGAATACCATCTCGAATCACCGCGCAATGATAATATCATCCACATATACCACCAGAAGAATACAACCAGCTGAGGAGACAGAACTGAAGACTGAATGATCTACTTGACAACGCTTTAATCCAAACTTGATTATAGCGTCACTAAACTTACCAAACCAAGCACGAGGAGATTGCTTGAGTCCATATAATGCCTTATGTAAATGACATACAAAATTCTCCCCCTGAGTAACAAATCCAGGTGGTTGCTCCATATACACCTCTTCAGCCAAATCACCATGTAGGAACGCATTTTTGATATCTAATTGATGAAGAAACCATCCAAAATGCGCTGCTAGAGAAATGAAGACACGAACAGATGGAATTTTGGCTACAGGAGAAAAAGTGTCATCATAATCAATACCATATGTTTGAGTATATCCTTTAGCGACCAACCGTGCCTTCAATCGATCTACGGTACCATCAGGGTGGACCTTAACCGTGAAAACCCAACGACAACCAACAGGTTGCTTTCCCACAGGAAGGGTAGTAAGCTGCCAAGTGCGATTCTCAATGAGTGCTTTCATTTCATCCTCCATGGCTTGTCTCCAACCAGGATGAGCAAGAGCTTCAGCAACATTGCTAGGCACAGAAATAGAGGACAAGGACGAGACAAAAGTAGAGAAGGTAGGAGATAAATGATCATAAAACAGAAAGTTGCTAATAGGATGACGAGTACGAAGACAATCAGACAAACCAGAATAAAGTGTATAACGATCGACAAGACGCCCAACACAAGATCGTGTACCTTTTCGAGTAGCAATGGGTTGATCAAGATCAGGATCAGGGGATGGCACAGCAACCGATGAGGGATCAGATGAATCAATTGATGGCCGTACCTTTGTAGTGGGAGCTGTTCCTCGTCTATGGTAAGTTTGATTAGCAACCGAAATCCCGTTGACGATACTTTTGGAGGAAGTGAGATTGGTGGAGGAATTGGTAAGACACACTTGTCATTGTCGGGAGACACCGTAGAGACTGTTTGAGTACTATAGTATGGCTGGTCCTCAAAAAATGTCACATCTCCGATACAAACACTTGACGACCGGTAGGATTGTAACATTTATAGCCCTTCGAGTTCGAGAGTACCCAACAAAGACACATTTAGCAGCACGAGGAGCCAACTTATCAAGACCCGGAGTCGAGAATGGACGAAACAAACACATCCAAAGACACTTAGAGGTAATGCAAAGGGAGGACGATTTGGATGTAAAATGGAGAAAGGTGTCTCCCCGAAGAACGAAGTTGGAAGCCGATTAATTAAGAAGCGGCTGTAAGAACAGCATGGCCCCAAAATGTTTTCGGAAGATGCATGTGAAACATAAGACAACGAGCAACATCAAGAAGGTGACGATTTTTACGTTCAGCTACACCATTTTGTTGTGGTGTATATGAACAAGAAGTTTGATGAATAATGCCATGGGAATCAAGAAAAGGTTGAAAACCAGAGGTAATGGCAAGATATTCTTTGGCATTATCGGATCGGAGAGTTTTCACAGAAGTATTATATTGATTCAGCACTTCAAAATAGAATTGACGAAAGCAATGAAAAATCTCAGTACGATCTTTTATTAGGAACAACCAAGTCATTCGGGAAAAATCATCCACAAATGTAACAAAGTACCGGAAACCAGATGTATTAGAAACACGGCACGGACCCCATATATCTGAATGAACCAACTCAAAGGGACTAGACACACGACTCTGAAAGCGAGAAGGAAAAGAGACTCTATGGTGTTTTCCAAATTGACAAGCTTCACACTCAAAAGTACTCACAGACTCAGACTCTGGAAACAATCGTCGAAGAATGTTTAGCGGTGGATGACCAGCACGACAATGCATTCGATAGACATCAGTGGATGTGTGCTTCATAGCTGTTGCAGCTATCACCTTCTTGTCTAGATAGTATAGACCATTTGATTCATGTCCCCCACCAATCATCTGTCCAGTCCTCGATCCCGAAAACACAATCGAAGCAAAAAGGTTACGTAACAATTTAACTCTTTAGTTAATGAACTAACGGAAATCAAATTATATGGAGATTTGAGATGAAGGACGGATGATAAAGAAAGGGAGGAACTCAAATGGGCATCTCTAGTGCCAGTAACTTGGGAAATTGAACCATTAGCTAATGTAACAGAGTTGGACACCCCAAGAGGTGTGGAATGTAACGAAGACAACAATTTAGAGTTACCAGCTATATGATGAGTAGCTCCGGAATCTATAACCCAAGAGTCTGACACTGTAGAAAGTAAATAGGATGAACTACCTTTTGAGCTATGTGCTAGAGTTGCAGTGGGAGCTGAAGTTCCTGTCACCTGTTTGGAGCGAATCCAAGCCTCATATTTTGCACGTGTCAATTTAACTGAATCTTTTGTATCCTGCACATGAGTAGGATTGGATTGAACTGGTGAGGAAGATTCTTCGACTTCAGCAAATGCAGCAACTGTGGGTCGAAGCTCTGGATGAAGCATGTAGTAGTAAGCTTCAGTATGTCCAGCCCTTCGACAATGGTTACAATATCGAGAGCCATGGCTACCAAGAGTTCTATCACGACCACCACGACTTCCACTCTGAATAAACCCACGTCCATGACCTCGATAACCACGACCACGAGCTCCACGGCCACTAGAGCCATGAGAGATCATGGCACTTGTCTCTAAAGTTGTAGTGGAGATCTTGTCAGTAGGCGTTGAATGTAAGGCTCGGGAGAAAACCTCATCAACTGTAGGAAGGGAGCTTTCAGACGTAATTTGCTGACGAAGAGAGGAATATTCAAGCCCTAGTGCTTTAAGAAATAGTATCACTTGAAGATCCTCTTGATGTTTGACTAATATATTCAGATCATTAGAAGCTGGAAGATAAGCATCTAGCTGTCGGCAAAGTGTAGTGAAACGAGCATAATATTCAGATAGAGACTGATCTCCACGCTGAAGATCAAACGGGGCCTCCCATGTGTCACACACTCGTGTCATATTATTTTGGCCAGAATAAAGTAGAGCACATTTATCCCAAACTTCCTTAGCATAATTACATTGAATGAAGTGAGGGCTAATCTTCGGATCCATACTATTCCATAATAGTGTACGGATCATTGCATCTCCAAAGAATCCAATCATCTACTTTACTCATATTCGAGGGAAGTGTAGATGTAAGATAATCATGCTATCTTGTTGCAGTAAGATAAACTTGTACAGCTTTAGACCATGATGGATAGTTAGTGCCATCCAACTTGACAGATGTCAATTGAAAATGCGTCAAACCAGTAGATGATGTAGAAGCCATCAGTATTAACTCTATTGTACTCCAAGAATGAAATTAGCCAGACAGGTTGAACATAAGAATCGACCGAACCCAATAAGAATGACACGATAATCAAGCACTTAACTCCAGTTGTGCAATCAGCCACACAACAACAAACAGAAATAAGGGTTCAATCGATCCACCACTGAGTCAATATACTTCACTGAGAGGCCATAAAATCATACCAACCAGCACTTCAAAGATGACTGGAAACCATCCAACATTGGAAAGATTACTATGCGCATACCAACCAGCACTTCAAGAAGCAATATACTTCAATGAGAATCCATATAAGTATACTGGAAAACAACTTCTGATGCCCTCAGTTCGGGTCGATTTCTTTTTTCGTTTTTTTTTTTTTTTCCTTCGGGTGAAACCCTTACAGAACCGAACGAAACCCTTGCAGAACTGAAACCGAAATCCTCAAGACATATGAAAAACACAGAATCTAGATCACAAGACAAGCGAAGATCAAATCGTGCAATCGGTTTTCAATCCTGTCGTCAAGAAAGAAGGTTGAACACAAACCGATTTTGCTGGATAGGCTTCGAGGATTGACACTGGGTAGTAGTTCTGTCCAGATCTTAGAAAACCAGTAAACAGATCTGGATCTAAGGACGATGACCGAACGACGATGTGGGTGTTCTTTCTCCTCCGCTGTCTAGAAGAGAAGCACGCTGCGGCGATGGCGGCGGAGGATGTGGATCTGGCGACGGCCTCCGCCGGCGAGCTGTGGTGGTGGTGGGATCACTCTCTTGAAGTTTTAACCTAGCTCTGATACCATGTTGAAAGAGAGTATTCTACGTATTGTATTCTCTCAATCAAAAAAGGATTACAAGAATATATATATGAGTAACCCTAGTAACCCTCTTATGACTATTTTACCCTTATTATTATTTCCTAACAATTGATAACAAAGATGGGCTCTAATTAGTTTCAAGGCAACTGGTCTTTCCTTATTGTACTAATCAGTATTTACTTTTCACAGTCCAACAATATCTTTAGCATAGCCATCATCTTTTCCCTATATGGAGCAGCTAACAGTTAATAGTTTCAAGACAGTATCAATCTGTCAAGTTATCACAGAAGCCCCCTGCCATATACATCATCTAGGAAATATTTCCGGATCTTCCTCCCAATAACTTTTAAGCCATCGCAGAACTTTGAAATGCAAGATGCAGGGAGCGGTTGATATGACTGCACCACAGCAATGATATGAACACGGTTAGCAAGAAATGGCTTATGCACATGCATGAAGTAACTTAAAAGAAAGTTCTGCCACGTCAGTCTGTCATGCTGTAGCTCGTACATGGTAGCGAGGCAATCAGATTTTTGTTATCCTCCAAACTCCACAGATGACGATAGTAATTCATTTTCCTTTTCCTGAGTCACATAGATAATTTAGATCAACTCTGTCAAGCCAAAAACTCGTGCATAGAAACAGAATCATTATGCGAATGCCGGGAGAGAGACATGAGATAGATCATTAATCTCAAGGTTTTGATGTATATATTGATTGTCGATCTCGAATGACACAATGCTGTGCTGTACATGTTACAAAAATCGTACTATAGATGCGGCTGTCAAATTGGCATCCCTAGAGACTACGGTTTTCTAGTGGTTAACAATGTTGAGAAGGGAAACCCTCAATTTCACCAGGCGCCTGAAAATGCATTCCAAGTCATCCTCAATTTCTTGAATGCTCGCCTCTACTTCCTCCAATCGCTTTGACAGATCGCCTACTTGACTATCGATGTCTTTGCTCGATCTGAGGGAGAGCACGACGGCATCCAAGCCTTGCACTTCATTGGTTTCATTTCCTCCGCCACAGGATATGCGTTTAGGTGCCAGGAGTTTCGACACTCGGGACCAGCCTCTAGGCTTCGTGCTTGCACTTGACAGAGCAAGGAAACTTAAGAGGGACCCGAATACGGAAACGCTGATCTCTCCAGCTTCAGTTAGTATGCTGAGGGTAGCTTCATTGTGAGAGGCCTTCTTAGAGCCTTCCTTCTTCAAATTTCTCGAGTACTTGCTGATTACTTTGTTCAACTTTTTTCTAGAGTTGATGTAAGCTTCTACGTCTACGGCGAAGCTGGAATGTCCTCTTTTCCTCCTTCTCAAAGATGATTTGAGCTCCTGGATACATTCCTTCGTCTGTGAGAAAGCTTCCCTCACGTTCCCGCAAACGTCTAAGAGCATGAGAGAAAGGTCCAACGACTCTTCGGCAGGACTTCTCAGGTGGGAAAGAACCTGTTGAGTGAGAGGCAACTGAAGCAAGTCATCGATGCAGTCATACAAGCTCTTGAGTTCTCCCAAACTTTGGGATGCCAATGAGGACGACGACGCCGCTTCTGATGATCTGAGCCTAGACAAATGCTCCTCTGCGGTTCTCGCGAGAGGGTGGCTCCTAGAAGGCAAGCTGATTGATCGGAAATGGCCGCTAATTTTTGAGGTCTCGATTGATGAAGCCATCTTTGAGAGAAGGAGGCTTGTTAACTTCTCTGGATGTAATTTTTTCTATGATAGAGAGTTGTTCTAGGCAGGCCTCCCACGCCCTTGTATATTTATACCGAGCAAGACGCAGTCCACAATCCCATTCTTGCGGCCTCACATTACCTGTCATGTCATGGATCTTCCAACAGCCTCCCGACAATGCCTCCGCTGGTTTTCCAATCTATACGAAACGAGAATCAATAGTAGCTATCTAAAGGTTTAAAAGAAACTCGTACACGCGTGTAGCGTGTCTTGAGGATCCACAGACAGAGGGGCGACCATGCATAGTGCATAATGCTGAACTTGAGCTTTGGGCTCGAAAAATATTCATCTGATGGCAGAGCTTGGAGACAAGTGGAATCTTTACATCCTGGAGTCTATGCATTGCACGTGTTAGAGTTCATCCAAAAACCCTCATCAGTGTCTCCTTCGGATTCCCGGTCTCTAAAAAATGAAATTTTATATGCTTTCAATAATCACACATACGTGCAGCTTGCTTCCAGGATCTCAGACAGGAGGATGGCAATGGAAGATCATGCATGCTTTAAAGTTGAAGTTGAGCATGTGGATGGCGACAATTCATGTGATAATGGAGCTTGGGAGGAAGAATCTAATTCCAGTCCACAATACACGTTTAAGCTCCAGAGTAAATATATCTCCTGTTCACGTAAAATGCAGAGATTGCACAAATAATACAACTTAAATACTATAAGCTCAGCGCTGTCAAGATTCCACATGTCTCCAACAGCATCAGCACCCTGATATTATAGTGTTCTACACATGCTCAAGTCCAAACACAAACGATAGAACCATTTCATCCTCTTGTCTGGGATTCCTGGTGGCATACCACTTTGTGTGTATCAATATTTAAAGCCTTGTTGATGTTTATTCACATATCCCACATGCTTATAGACTCAGGCTTAAATTATATAATAGTCATCCTTTTGTCTGGGAATCATGGTAGCCTACTGCCCATCTACACATGATTGATCTTTGTTTAATATTCTGACTTCGCTTGAGATCGGAAACAGATAACATTGTTGGCAAAGTGGGAGGGCCAATCAAATGACAGCGAATTTGAGCCTGGAAGAGCTGAACTTTCAAATGCCTCCAGCAATTGTATATGTACGGGTGTGACATGAACACAATTCTCTCAGAGCCAAATCCACATCTAAGACAGTGAAAGGCTTCCATCTTTTGCCATTCAAACGAAAATGGCTTCCTCTGTGGAGATTTCTAAATTTATTGGGCATTCCCGGTCTTTCAGCCTGCCTTCCAGGAGCCACCCTCTCACTACATCAGTCAAAGATCAGTTGGAGAGGCTGAGATCATCAGAAGCAACATCCTCATCTGTGTGCAAAAATTTAGGGGGCCTCAAAGACTTGTACGAAAGCATCAATGATTTGCTTCAGTTGCCCCTTGCACAACAGGCCATCTCCCATGATTATCACAGCAAATGCATTGAGCCATTGTTGGATGGATCGATTATGCTGTTGGATTTTTTGGAACTATCAGAGAAGTGTTCTCACAAATGAAGGAATGCGTTCAGGAGCTAGAGTCCTCACTTAGGAGAAAGAGAGGAGTTGATTGTGGCCAAGCAAGTGAAGTGGAGTCATACATCAAATCAAAGAAGAGACTGCAGAAAGTCATCTCCAAGATTTCAGAGAATTTGAAGAGAGTGGAGAAGAAAAAGAAAAACTCCAACAAAGAAACTGCTCCTAGCATGATAGAAGAAGCTGAAGATATCAGCCTCTCGGTGTTCGAGTCTTTATTATGTCTCTTATCTGGGCCAAAGGCGAAATCAAAGATCAATGGTTGGTCTTTGGTTTCCAAGCTTGTCTCATCCAAACGCATTTCCTGCGAAGAGAACGTAAATGACAACAATATCGAAGGCTTGTATGTTGACCTCTCTGTTCTGAAGTCTGTTGAAGACATGACCCCTCGAGTACTAAAGCGACTGGAGGCATCCGAGTCAACAATTCAGGACATCGAGGAGGATTTGGACTGCCTATATAGGCATTTAGTGAAGACAAGAGCTTCTCTTCTCAATAATCTCAATCATTAGGATCTTTCTCTACTTTGTGCCTATCCAGTCAAGGAAAAAGATTTTGTAGAATGTACAGTGTAACAATGTATCATTACAAGATGTAAATAGACAGAAAAACTTGCCTACCAAATGACTTTGCCCATCTCTCGCTCATTGGGTTTCAAAATTAGAGTGTCAACACTAATTACATATAGCCACTGTATTCGAATTCAAACATTTAAACCCGATGAATGATAGAGCCACTTCTATTTCTCGAAGGAAGACTCCTCTAATCAGCTTTTTAATTTGACATTTGACAATTTAACATCTCCACAACACACTTTCTGTTCCAGGTGTTTGGGAATGATATCCTTTTCCCCCCTCATTTTTCAAATTGAATTCTATATCCATTTCAATAGGATATCATTTGCAAAAGAAATCTCGGATTTTAATTAAGTAGTAGTTCTGTATGGATTTTTGCACCCTGTTCATGGTTGAGGAACCTTTCAAAATGGAAGCACCCAAAAAGCGACCCACTCTTTAGAATAAAATTACCATGCTTTGCAGTTGTATTATATGAATTTTACAGAAATGTGAACATGATTTTATCACTCTGCTTCCGTTTCTTGTCTGCTCTTAGCCAATTAAGAACCTTTGGCAGATCTGACCAATCTTTGCTTCCTACCCTTATGTCTAACCTTGGCTTTCTAATCACGTACTGACAAGTCAACTGTGAAGCATCTCTACCCCCCACCAAGTGCAGTTGCAATGGATCATTTGGTTAGATCTGTAAAACTAAATCTCTCTCTCTCTCTCTCTCTCTCTCTCTCTCTCTCTGTGCATGGCAGTTCCTATGGATCATTTGGTTAGATCTGTGAAACTAAATGTCTTAAAAGCTTCTGTTGACCAAGTTTTTATTTACAGTGGACTGCGCTGTTGGTCCAAAGACAGGGCAAGCCACCCGTGCAAACCCACGACTCCACAATATGCATGCCTTTTAGAGTTGTCTGGCTATTTCATGTCATCAATCAGAAGAATCTCAACTACTAGCCAACCTCTTTTATTTAACTAAGGCAAAGGGATATCTTCAAGATAGTCACACCTACTTAAGCCGTAACGGTAAAGATTCCACCAGTCACCTCGCTACGTTAGCCTATAGATGTTGTTACAGCCCACATGCTCAACTTTAGCATTAAATGATGCATGAAGTATTGTCATCCTCTTCTCTGAGAATCATCGTGGCATTGCATGCTTGCACATTGTCAAAAAAAATTTTAGGTACATTTCATATGGACTAGGTTTTCTTGATCGATATAAAACCTACAGGAAAAATTGTCCGGAGGTTGTCAACTGATCTGTCACATGACAGCTAATGGAAGCTCAGAAGGACTTGACTATTAGATGGCTATATTATTACATGAACAATTTCCTAACCCTTGGGTTCCACATCAATATTGGGCAATGCGTGATCTTTGGTGTCCATTTTTCTTATAAACACGGTGGCATACCACCCGTGCACGTTGTTTACTAAATTTCTGATCATTTTATGTTGACTCACAGCCCAACAGACGGATCTTGATTGATCTCTCCCAAACATCAATGCCACCTTTGATGAGTATGCCAGGTAGGGTTCGCTACGAAAATCTGAACAATTCTCTGAACTGTCATCGCTATTGCTGATGCAGATCATATGTTTTCTGGATCTAAATATTTAGGTGGCCTAAAAGTTAATTTATTTCTCTATAGTAGCATTGGTTAGCTGGTCTGGAAGCCAGCCAACAAACCACTCGTGCACAACGGCAAACAAACTTATTTTTCATAAATTGTGGTCATTACTTGATAAAAAGGACTTGAATGACATAAGGTCCGAGCTGTCACGATTCCTCATGTCCCTAACAGCATTAGCATGCAGAGAGTTAAATAATTTCCGCATGCTCAAGTTCAGACCTATAAGTTACAACCACCTAACCTTGATCCGCTTGGCTGGGAATTATGTTGGCAAACCACCTGTTTGTATCAACACATTAAGATGGTTCACTGTTGTTAAAGATTCCAGTTTCCTATAATTCGGAAAGCACGGGAGGCAATTTCTGCTAAGTTGAACGATCCATCACATGACAACAATTATGAGCTTGGAAGAATACAGATTTGTCAATGTCCTCTTGCTCTTATATATATACTAGGTTGAAGGGTTTGGTTTGAACAGCTTCTGTAGCAAAGTTTGAATAAACAACAGAGAAAAGCTTCCTTCTGTCAAACAGAACCTCAAAGGAAAAAAATATGGCCATTTCACTTGAGATATCTAAAACCACAGGTCACTCACGCTCAATCAGCTTGCCTTCCACAAGTCACCCTCTAGCAACAGCTGTCGGAGAGCAGTTGCAGAGGCTGAAATCATCAGATGCAACTTCCTCATCTCTGGCCTCATCAGTACCCCAAACGTTAGGAGGCCTAAAAGATCTGTACGACTGCATTGATGATTGGCTTGAGATGCCTCTAACCCATGAGGCTCTTTCGCATGAACACCGTAGGAATTCTATGGAAGAATTATTGGATGGATCTCTGAAGCTATTGGATGTTTGTGGGAACGTGAATGACATTTTTCACAAATGAAGGAATGCATCCAGGAACTCGAGTCATCATCCCGGAGAAGAGGAAGAGATCCTGAGCAGGCGAGAGAAGTCAAGACATACATCAGATCTAGGAAAAGATTGCAGAAAATGGTCATAAAGCTTTTGGATCGTGTGATAAAGATGAAGAAAAACTACTTTAGGAAACACTCAAAACCTGAGGCCACTCTCAGCATATTAAGAGAAGCTGAAGAAATCAGCTTTTCAGTATTTGAGTCCCTGTTGCATTTACTTTCAGTGCCAAGGGAAAGATCGAAGCCTGTCAGTTGGTCTTTAGTCTCAAATATGTTGTCACCTAAACGCGTATCGTGTGATGAGAAAGCAGAGTACAACAAAATCCAAGGTTTGGATGTTGAATTGACCATTCTGAAATCTGCTAATGATGCTAATCCTCAAGTTTACAATGTATCCAAGAGATTGGAGGCATTGGAATCGAGCATTCGGGAAATTGAGGAGGACGTGGAAGGCATTTTCAGGAGACTTGTCAAAACAAGAGCAGCTCTTCTCAATATTATGAACTGCTAGTGTCATATTTTCCTTGGTGCCAACCCATGTATGGCATCCTAAAAAATTTTGCTAGTCTATATATTGTATCTTCATCTTACACACTGTAAATTGTATAGATACATTGTGAATCAAAAAAGTTCACCAAAATTACTCTCTCTCTCTCTCTCTCTCTCTCTCTCTCTCTCTCTTTCAATTTTCTGTTCATTGCTTTCCTATTTTTATGATTTATGTATCAATGAATCTTTAACATCTGTGCAAATTAGCTCAATGAATAAATGGTCTTTATCAACTCAGCTTTTCCAACAAATTATCTAAATTACAACTTTTCGTAGTACTGATTACAGAGACAGGCTCTAATTAGCTTCAAGGCTACTGGTCTACCCTTATTGTACCAATCAGTATTTATTTTTTCTGCAGTCCAACTATATTTCCAGAATAACCTTCATCTTTTCCCTCTATGTAGCAGCTAAATTAATAGTTTCAAGAGAGTATCAATCAGTCATCACAGAAGCTCTCTGCCACATACATTTGAATCTTCGTCTGCTTAACTTTTAAGCCATTGCAGAACTTTGAAATGCAAGATGAAGGCAGTGGTTGATATAACCAATCTCAGTCATCTGCACACATCAGTGATATGATAATGGCTTGCAAGAAACCACCTTAGATTAGATGTGGGCTGTCTTCTGCCAGTTTTGTTCGTACAGACAACCCATATCTTCGTAATTTTGACTTTAGTATATGGTATTCAATTATTGGTGTCTTTTATATCTCGTGTTGCACTTTACAACCCTATCCAGCAATTATCTGAGACTTGATCTAGATGCTGCAGACTTAAAAGCTAGACCAGCAGCATATGAATGACTGAGAATGAGATGGAAGGATACTATGCTTCCCTAAAAGTCTTTCTGAAGCATGAGACCTGCTTTAAAACAGATCTCCAGAAAAAAAAAGAAACCTGATCTTCGTTGCTCTTTTAATTTCATTGTTATCAATTGTAAGTTCCACGTCTGACTTTAGTATATAGATGACATAATCTAAATGGGGAAGAATGTAACTTAACCTAATAATAACTGTTTAAACTTCAGAGGACAAAAAGGTTCTGCCACATCAGTCTGTCTGCTATAACTCAGATGCTGGGGGAGCAATCAATTTTTTTTTTTTCACTCTCCAAACTCCACGAACGTTGACACCTATTCAATTTGTATTTCCTCTGAACTGAAGTGGCATCATCGTAAGGGACAAAAAAACATACTCAAGAACCATTTGTTGTAGGTTTACAATTATGAGATGCCTTTCATCTTTCTGACCGAGTCAATAGAGCCTGAATTGTGTACGCAGTTGTGTCGACCTCAAGTAGATAAGTTCGTTCTTCATGAAAAAAGAAATAACTCACAGTGATAGTCGATTTAAGATGTTTTGTGCAAATTCTTTAACTTGATTATTTGAAACTGAATTATATGGACAATTCAGATAATCACTATCAAACTGAATCAAGAAACAGAATCATTATGAGAATTAGAGGAAGATAAATTAGGATAGATCTTTAGATCTGAAGGTGTTCATGCATCTATTGATTGTGGATCCTGTATGATACAATGTGGTATTGTACAAGTTACGAAAATTGTCCCATAGATGCCGTTGTCAAATGGGCATCCTTGGGGACTAAGGTATTCTAGTGGTTAATAATGTTGAGAAGGGAAACCCTCAATTTCACCAGGCGCCTGAAAATGCATTCCAAATCCTCTTCAATTTCTTGAATGCTTGACTCTAGCGCCTCCAATCGCTTTGACAGATCACCTACTTGACTATTGACATCTTTGCTTGATCTGAGGGAGAGCAACGAAGCATCCAAGCCTTGCACTTCATTGGTTTCCTCTCCTCCGTCACATGATACGCGTTTAGCTCCCAGCAGTTTCGACACTAGAGACCAGCCTCTAGGCTTCGTGCTTGCACTTGTCAGATCAAGGAAACTTAAGAGGGACCCGAATACGGAAACGCTGATCTCTCCAGCTTCAGTTAGTATGCTGAGGGTAGCTTCATTGTGAGAGGCCTTCTTAGAGCCTTCCTTCTTCGAATTTCTCAAGTACTTGCTGATTACTTTGTTCAACTTTTTTCTAGAGTTGATGTATGCTTCTACGTCAACGGCAAAGCTGGAATCTCCTCTTTTCCTTCTTCTCAAAGATGATTTGAGCTCCTGGATACATTCCTTCGTCTGTGAGAAAGCTTCCCTCACGTTCCCGCAAACGTCTAAGTGCATGAGAGAAAGGTCCAATGACTCATCGGCGGGACTTCTCAGGTGGGAAAGAACCTGTTGAGTGAGAGGCAACTGAAGCAAGTCATCGATGCAGTCATACAAGCTCTTGAGTTCTCCCAAACTTTGGGATGCCGATGAGGACGAGGACGCCGCTTCTGATGATCTGAGCCTAGACAAATGCTCCTCTGCGGTTCTCGCGAGAGGGTGGCTCCTAGAAGGCAAGCTGATTGATCGGAAATGGCCGCTAATTTTCGAGGTCTCGATTGATGAAGCCATCTTTGAGAGAAGGAGGCTTGTTAACTTCTCTGGATGTAATTTTTTCTATGAGAGAGAGTTGTTCCAGGCAGGCCTCCCACGCCCTTGTATATTTATACCGAGCAAGACGCAGTCCACAATGCCATTCTTGCGGCCTCGCATTACCTGTCATGTCATGGATCTTCCGACAGCCTCCCGACAATGCCTCCGCTGGTTTTCCAATCTATACGAAACGAGAATCAATTGTAGCCATCTAAAGGTTTAAAAGAAACTCGTACACGCGTGTAGCGTGTCTTGAGGATCCTCAGACAGAGGGGCGACCATGCTATAGTGCATCATTAAATGCTGAACTTGAGCTGGGGGCTCGAAAAATATTCATCTGATGGCAGAGCTTGGAGACAAGTGGAATCTGTACATCGTGGAGTCTATGAATTGCACATGTTAGAGTTCGTCCAAAAACCCCTCATCAGTGTCTCCTTCGGATTCCCGGTCTCTAAAAAATGAAATTTTATATGCTTTCAATAATCACACATACGTGCAGCTTGCTTCCAGGATCTCAGACAAGAGGATGGCAATGGAAGATCATGCATGCTTTAAAGTTGAAGTGGAGCATGTGAATGGCGACAATTCATGTGATAATGGAGCTTTGGGACAAACGGAATCTTGACGGCATCGCAGCTTCTGACAAGCTAGAAGTCGTCTCTTATCATCATCTCTATTCATGAGGCTAACTAATTGTTGGCATCTCTTCAGGAGTGATAATAAGAACTTGTTTAGGCGACTCCGAGAAGGACAGTCAGTAAGAAGTTGCGGTTCTCAATTGTTGATGTGCACTCCTTTGGCTTTTGAGGACCACTAGTTACCGGACCTCAATCATCCTAGAAATCAAATATCATCCGATGACTATTGACAAACGAAGAATGGGTTATATGCTTATATTTCCTGGACACTAAAATTAAATTAGCCAGAGATGCATATATTGCCTAATCCAGCAATTTTCTGAGACTTGATCGAGAAGGCTGCAGCACGAAACCAGGACCTGCAGCATGAACATGGCTCACGATCAGATAGTCGCATTCTATGCTTCCATTAAAACATTTTCCAAAGCACATGACCTGCTTGAAAAGATCCGGAACCAAATATTAGAAAAAGCAAGAAGTCTCATTTTTGTTGCCGTTTCCATTTCGTTGTTAAGGATGGTAAGTCTCGCCTCTACATATAACATTTAGATTGCAAAAGCTTCGAAGGAAGAATCTAATTCCAGTACACAATACACGTTTAAGCTCCAGAATAAAAGAAAGTTCCGCCACATCAGTCTGTCATTATCACGCCCCGAATCTCGAGCGTGTGCACATCCTCGGTGGTCGATCAAATTGCAACATTCCCAGGATACGTCATCGACCCATTCATTTTATTGCACATGCGGAAGCGAATTAAACAATCTTCAGACAACAAACAAACATGGGATAGAAAAAATAGGACAGCCAATTAATACAAAACATATTTTATAAACAAACCAGGTTAGTCCTGCAAAGTTATATACTAGAAGATCTAGACCCAAAAAGGACTACCAAGCTAATCCTACCCAGGACACTCCTACTTAGGATCTGGGTCTATCACGACACCGTCAGGGATGTCGAGATCTAGAGGGTCAGCTACCTCCTCTACTTCGGGCTCGTCCTCATCCTCGAGCAACTTGTTTGCCACGATATCAGGAAAACATCGGCGTCCAAGACGGGGTCGAGAACCTCCACGTACTCATCTTCGACGGCAGGTCCATCGAAACCATCCAAGAGACCCTCTCAGGACCCGTTAGGCCCATGATGGAACCACGCTTTGAATTGATGAGATACCAACTAAGGTTGGCCCTCATCGACCCAGATCGTGGTCACGACGAGCTCATAGGTCCAGGGATTCTTGGAGATAGGGTAGATGGTATGCTGTGTGGCACCCCCGATCTAATAGGGTCGCCATAGATACCTATCGCTTTACCTATTGGATACCAGTCTAATATCTTTCATTCGGGTTTTTTTTTTTTTGAAAAGGTTTCAGCGCAGCTCATCAACGGAGGCATAAACGAGTCTCACATCCCATATTCCAATGACAATGATACAATGCTCACCGACTATGCACCAAAGGAAAAGATAAAGCCGAGTCACTTTTATTTACATTTTTAAGATATTTATCTCAGGTCGGTACAACAAAAAGCCAAGATTTTTAACTATACTCGGCTATGACTCAAAAGAGATCTGGACCCTACATCAAACATGTATACCCCTCCATCTACAAGTGTCGGCTATCCCAAAAAGTGTCAGCTCCCACCAGTCATACGAGCCATCACACCCAACCCGGTGCATCGAGCGGTGGCGGCGGCGACATCCCTAGCATCACCCCATCGCGACGGACGTGGATAGACAAAAACTCTTGGATGACCAAGCCCCCAGCCAGGCTCACATCATACATGACCAGCACACGGACTCGAACGAACACCAGACCGGGAACAGTGACGCAGATGTGCTCCGTGCACTCGACCTCAACGTTAGACGATAAGCCATAGAAGGTACCGAACACGACCGGTGGCAAAGGCATCTTTCAATCTGAAATGTTAATCCCCAAAGGGGTGAGTACAACCACACAGCAGTAAAAATCCATCAAACTACACAATGCAGCAAGCAAAACAAACAGGATATCACGAGCAAGGTGATATCATCCATGTTATCAGGCTTACATTCCCATGCAATTATACTTATATCACTGCATATATCACCATGCAATCATGCGTATATCACCATGCCATCATGCATACACCCATACACAAGATTCAATTTTCAATTTCAATTGGATCTCATTTCATTTTTTCTTTCTAGGGATCAATATTTGCATCCCTCTGTTTATCGCTCGCACCCAACCTGGCATCGCAAGGAACCTCCGGCACACACCTCCGGGCATCCGGCACACACCTCTGGGCATCTCGAAACTCCCAAGGACATCCGACACACACCTTTGGGCATCCCGACACTCCCGGGGGACATCGTCGACCCGAGGGTCCGACGGTATTATCACTTTCACAATTTATAATCACATGTGTGTTTCACTTTCAACATGGCATTTGATGCAATGATGTCAAAAGTTTAGATCCACGTTTAATGTTAAATGACATGCCAAATTTCACCAAATGCACAATAAAAGCAACCACTCAGGACAATACATCACATAGAGGAATTTATTTATTTTTGAAAATGCATCAATTTTCGGATAAAATAGAATGCACTCCTTTAGTTAAAACTCTAGAAAAATTAGTAAACGGTATTCATAAATTCTGAAAATTTGACACGTTATAGACAAGACCTAAAGGCAGATATCTTATGAAGAACACCATACCAAAATATTCTCACACAAATTAGTATGGTCCATGCATCACAGCTTTCAAAATTCCAACAATTCAGTTTGCACAGTTTCAGGAATAATTTCGATTAAATACCCAAATAAACTCCAAAAATTCTGAAATTTTGATATGTTATAAAAAAAATTAGAGGTAAATATCTCGTGAATAAATTGAAATCCAATTCGTTCTAGATAAATAAATATAGATGATTAATTCCTCCTGTTCTCGGTGTCGATTTTCCAGATTAACTTCTTTCAAAGAAATTTCGTTTCACCGACCTACAAATGTCCGTTTCTTCTAAATTTTCAGTATGTTATTCCTTAGAATGTTATCTACAACTTTCATTAAGGACACAAGATCATATTTTAACTGGATGATTTTATAAAAAAATCACAGAATCATACTAGGTTGAGGTAGCATTTTCCCAGATCTAGTTTCTTCATAGGACAACGATTTTGCCAACCTATACTTGTTCATTTCCTCTAAATTTTTTATATGTGATACCTCAAGAAGTATTCTACAACTTTCATTAAGGAATCGAAGTGAGATTTCAACAAAAAGGCTACTTTACAGTCCACGAAATCACTAAAGGTCAGCACAATAAATTCCAAATCTAGTTTCTTCAAAGGAAAATCATTTCACCAAGCAATACATGTCCGTTTTGTCTCAAATTTTAGTATGTTTCTCCTCAAGATTTCCTCTACAACTTTCATCAAGAGATCGAGGAGACATTCCAAATAAAAGATTACATGCAGCACACGAACTCATGGAGGGTCGGATTGATTTTCCAGAAAACAGCAAGCAAAACCAAGACACTTCTCCTCAATGCTCCGAAATTTCATCACCTTTACCACATCCAATGTTTACCATCCAACATACTCACATCACAGCAAGCAAAAGGGTAAAAAATGGACTCTACTTGCCTCAATTTACAGCAAACAAACGGTGGGGGATGAGGCGGCTCGACGGCGGCGGCTAGGCGGACACACGGTCTCCTCCTCCTTCTCTCTCGCACGACCCTCTCCCTTTCTCCCTTTCTCTCTTCCTCTCTTTCTCTCTTCCTCTCTTTCTCTCGTGCGAACCCTCTCCCTCTCTCGGTTGCTCCTCGCCTAATTCGCCCCTTCCCTCTCTAATTTTTCTTCCCCACAATGATTAGCTAGTAATCATTAACCTTGCATGCAATGGCCACTTGGACCATCCCCTTCATCACTTGGAGATTTCCATGCAAGATGATGGGCCTAAAGGGCTGGGCCTCTCCCTCCTTTGGTCGACAGCCCTACGGGCTTCATGGGCCGGGCCTTAGCCAGTCGAAGGGTGGGGGATGGTGGGCTGGTTTTGGCCCAAAAATTTCAGCCCACTCCCTCCTTCGATTCTACTCTAAATCCCACTTAATTAAATACCTAATTGCAAAAATAAAATGGCCAAAAGACTTTGCAACATTAATCCATAAAAATAAAATCTATAAAGTGCATAGTCAAAAACAAAATTCTCATTATCAAATTGCTCTATAATATCAACCTTGATAACCCATGAACATAAGATACATTTCCCTTACAGTACTCAGCCTTAGTCTATTAAAATTCTTCGGTCTAATGGCCACAACAAAATTCAATGATGTTTCCATCACCTTTCCATGGGTCGTAATACCTCTAGAGATTGCCATGAATTTTTATTTTTATTTTTAGGATGCCACACGCTGGGTCTCGGCCTCTCGCGACCACCCAAAACGAACTAGATGCACCTCCATCTAAGGACCTGAAAATTGTAAACCACGACGAGGTGAGACGATGTCTCAGCGAGTCTACTCCCTAAACCCGATTAGGAAGATAATACACCTAGAGGTAGCCTAAACACACATCATATAAGACTTACCTCGCCTCAGCACCTCCTTACACATTAGTACAGCTCATATAACATATGCACACAGTAGACATTTTTAATAACTAGAACGATGCACATCAATCACCATATATCCATAGGGGTCTCGATTATAAGACAAAATCGTTATGACACATCTCATTCCGTATCACACAATTCCGTCCCATAATCAGGCGCGGCTATCTCACTCATTCAAGCGTCCCAATTAATTACGACCCAACAGCCACAGCCAACTCAACAATCAGCGATCATCCGGCATAACCGAGCGTTGTCCCGCTTCATCAGGCATAACCGGGCGTCGTCCCGCTTCGCGGGCACGGCAACATCTACACCGAGACCGCATTCCCAAAGGAGAATCGGCTCAACCTCCATTACAACCGGCATCCGTTGACAAGGGGCATTCTCGAAGGAGCATCGTCCAATGTAAACTCTCATAACGGGTTCTCATAACGATCACACGCACATCCAATCTCGGCCAAGGATATCATGCTTTGCACTCAAATATCTCAATTTCAAATAATATACTTGACATATTTTCTTCATATTAAAAATACCCGGTAAAATAATTGTGCATGGCCACACAATCAGATTGAACCATAAAACACGATATCCTCTCTCTTAAAAATCCCACGATTTTATATAGTACATAAAAATCTTTTTGGCGTCAAAACCCGACACTCGGTATTTTTCTAATTGAATACCAAAATTTTATATATTTGAAATAATAATTCAAAATCACCATCAAGCATCCAATCATACAATTTAACACTCAATTGCACAAACCAATACAACCATGATGATTAGCACAAAATTTTGACGACCGGCTATCCCAGTATAATTTACGCTAATTAATAAATAATTAAATAAATTACATTTAATTAAATAAATTGCAAAATAATTAAATTAAACCACTAATTAATCTACTTACACTAATCTAACCACCTAATTTGACTCAATTAAACTAATCTAACCTACTAAGTTAGCTAACTAAAATAACTAACCACCTAATTGCTAATTAATCTAATTAACTAACTAAGCTAACTAATTTACCCTAACCTCACTTAAGACTAACTAATCCACTAATTAGCCACTAATCCACCTTTAAATGTAATTAGCATCCTAATTAGAGATTATGAGGTAAACTCACGGTTTAGCGCGAAAACTGGTTCACGGTGACGGCGACGCGACAGCAACCACAACTCGGGTCTACAACGACATCAAAAGAGACTTGGAATGCCCGAAAACGGCCCACAAAGCTCATAGCTCAAGCTATGAGTTCGGTTATGCTTTGAGCTAGTCCAAGGGAGCCAAGGGGCTGGAACGGGCTGCGCTTGGGTTGGCTGGTCCAGCGGAGAGAGCGGGACACGGTGGACGGCTAGAGCGACACTGGTGACTTGTAGGGGAACGGCGACGAGCGGCCAAGGGCGCGGACGGGGACAAGCTCGCGCGTAGGGATGGTGCGCGAGCGGCTGGTCGCTGGACCAGCTTGGACGTGAGTAGGCAGGTGGTTTGGGCAACGACTTGGATGGCGACGTGAGGCTAGTGAACGAAGCAGTAGGGATGGAAGGGCCGTGCTGGTTGTTTGCTCTGGAAATGAAGGTTGAAGGAGGTGAAAATGAACAAGAAGCTATAAGGTTCTACTGGGAAGGGGGGAACAAGTGTCACGCCCCGATCCTCGAACACGTGCCCATCCCTCACCTGGTCGATTAATAGCGACGTCCCAGGATGCATCGCTGACCTTGTTCATTTTATATGCGCAATCGGAAGTATAAAGAAAATCCCCAAACAATAAAACAATGGGATAGAAAAGTAGGGCCATACTTTCATACTGAAACTCATAACCAAACTTTTATGCAAAATTACAAACCATAGTACTTCACAACTATTCACAACCCTTTACTCTAACTATATTCACATCAAAAGAGTTCACAAAAGAAGATGGGATCTCAGTCCATCTGGATCGTACTCAAGATCCCTCTCGATGCTATCTTCTTCTTTCAAAAATCATTTTCCTTCTCAGATTTCTCCTCCTCGCCTCCTCATCGGGGTCCCGAAATGTTATCCCACAACCGGGATGAGACTATGTCTCAGCGAGTTCTACCCCACTAAGACTCAATTAGGGAGCCAATACACTACTCGGTTGCCTAAGCACAGTACAAATCAAAGGACTTACCTTGGCCTCAGTCTCAACCTACAATTTAAGGTTATATACAACATTTCATAGCTCACGGCGAACAATAAATCAAATCACTGGTCAATCGAACTAGTCGATTACATGTCAGACGGACCATTCTAGGTCATTGACTCCACACTACAAAATCTCCCATAGTGCACTCGGTCACAGAGCCATATCATTGCTCTCGGGCGTCAAGTTCGCCAAGGTGACATAATTCACCGACGGTCTACGTGCGTTCTTTAAGGCGCCGTTTTCGCACAGTGATCTTTCACATCACCGAACCACGCCCGTCACTATTCATAAGCAGTCTACGTGCGTTCTTTAAGGCGTCGTTTTCGCACGGTGATATTCCTCCATCACCGAACCATGCCTGCCACAAGCCATAGACAGTCTACGTGCGTTCTTTAAGGCGTCGTTTTCGCACAGTGATCTTCCACATCACCGAACCACGCCTGTCTATGCTTCGTACTTGATTGGTCTCAGCCAAAGTCCTCCCGACTCACTCTCACCATTCCACCTACTTTACAACTCAACAACGCATAAGAATGCTAAATAAACAAACTTGGCCAATTTCCAAACAACAATTCGATCTCAATCAATTCCAATCAATTTAGGGCAAACCCCTAAAATATCACAATTTAATTAATTTCACGCAACGTAGAGCTCAAATAAATAAACGGACTGCGCCACGACAATCAGCACGAGATTTCGGTCGTCAGCCATCTCAGCCTTAATTTCCGAAAATAATTAATTAAATAATTAATTTCGAAAATTAAATAATAAATATTAGAAATTCAATTTAGCTCAAAATACAGTCCGATTAAATAAACGGACTTCACCACTGTCATCAGCGTAATATTCCGGTCGCTGGCCATCACAGTTGAATTTTCAGAAAATAAATAATTAAATAATTAATTTCGAGAATTAAATATATAATTACTATAAATTCAATCCAGCGCAATATAAAGCTCAATTAAATAAACGGGCTACACCACAATCATCAGCATAATATTCCGGTCGCTGGCCATCCAAGTTGAATTTTCGGAAAATAAATAATTATTTTATTTAATTCCGAAAAATAATATTTAAATGCCAAAAATTCCACTTAGGCCCGAAATATCAAATTGAAGCCCGATAAAGGGTCGGAAAGTTCCCGGGCTACCCTCAATAAATAGTAGACTATGTCTACTTGCTAAATATGCATTCAATTTAACTAATTTGCAT
This sequence comes from Eucalyptus cloeziana, assembly GCA_014182715.1. Lineage (NCBI taxonomy): Eukaryota > Viridiplantae > Streptophyta > Magnoliopsida > Myrtales > Myrtaceae > Eucalyptus > Eucalyptus cloeziana. Next base: position 16,457,760 of record CM024639.1, on the reverse strand, counting down.
CAAAATCAACTAATAAACCCTAATCAAAACACTCAAGCTTAATTAAACACACTAAACAACAAATTAAGCATAATTAACCCACTAAGCAAGCTTTAGTGTGGTTACCCACCGGAATCGCGCGCAATTGGTACCAAATCGACGGGCTCGGCGCGAGGAACAACAAACCCCAAAGCGGGCCTCGGTCCGGGGCTCGAAACGGCCCAAAAGCGGACCTAAAGTTGCTGAAATACCCACTCGTGGGTTTGCTGGAGGGGCTGGCCGGTGCTGGTCCGACGGCCGAGGCGGCGAGGGGAGGCCGCGGTGGGCGAGAGGGGCGCCGGGGGCTCGGGCGGCGGGCCGGGCGGCGGTCGGACGGGGCTGGGGGCGTCGGGCCGAGCGGGAGGGGGCGGAGGCAAAGGCCAAGTGCGCTCGGGAAAAGGGCGGACGGTGCGGTGGTGCAGCGTGGTGTGGGCGACGGCGGCGCGGTGCGGCGGCGGCGCGGCGCGTGCGAGCGGCGGCGGGTGGTCGGCCAGCAAGCTTCCTCCTCTGGTTCGCCGGTTCGGACAAAGCAAGAAGAAGAAGGAGAGGCTTCGGTTCGTGTGGGGTGAGGGGAAAGAGGGAGGAGAGAGAGAGAGGAGAGAGAAGAAAGAGATAAGAAGGAAAAAGACAAAGTTAAATTTGGCTTTGGGGGGGGGGGCAATGGGGAGGGGAGAGGAGAGACAGGGAAAGAGAAAGGAAAGAGAGAGAAAAAGAAAAGAAAAGACAAAGGGGAAGAAAAATAAAAAGAAAAATAAAATAATAATAATCAAATAGTAAAATAATTTTACTATTATAATTATTCCAATTATTTCTTTTTCTCTTTTTATTTTCTTCGATCCTCGAATTTCCTTCCGATAATTTCTTATTCGAAATTTCGGATTCGTCAATAAATTGACGGACGATGAGACGATGTCCTAAAAATAAGAATTATGACGCGCATAAAATTCGATTCCCGAAATCGAGTTCAATTTCGTGGTTAAAAACAATCAGACGCGATTTTAGTCCAATCCAACCAATTAAGTAGCTTTTAGGGATTTTCACTACAGATACATCTCTTAACGACTTCACTCAATGGGTTGGTTAACTCGTGAGTGATCAGCTCAGAGAAAAAGGACCGTAGACACGTCAACGAAAAGCCCATTTCACTTCGTCGAAACGGGTCGAATTTTCGGGATGTCACAACAAGAAGCCCTCAAAGTCCACCCAAAATATCCAAAACTCTTTGAGTATAAGCCCCATAAGTCTTCAGCTCTATCCAGCAACAATTTCCCCTCCCAAACTTCTCAAACAAGCCAAGAATGAAGGCCAAATTGCAGTAGCCCCTCCTTCCTACGAATTTGCACCCATTCCCCTCAAGTTCCATTCAAATCCTCACCAATTCAAGCCCAATTGGTGACCAAGAAATCTCTTTGAAGCTGCCATACAATTTCCACCATTTCTCCACCAACTAATTCAATTTGGTAGCCCAAAAATCCAATGAAAGAGGCCCCCCGAAATTCTTAATCCAATTTCGCCAAATTTTGATTTTTCGCCAAAAATCTAGGCTCGTCGAAAATTCTTCAAAGGATGAGTTAACGTCCAAAAAATAAATCGTGACACACTAAAACTTTAAATTTCTAAAACCGGATTCAATTTCGGGGTTAATTTCGATCGGACGTGATTTTAGCGTGACCTAACATACCAGATAGCTTTTAGGAATTTTTAGTGTGTTTGACCTATGGTCGATTATTTTCGATCCACATTGTGCATATCTAACTCATAGGCAACTCTCGGTTGTCGTAAAAATCTCAAAATTTCAATTACGGGCACCGGGTACAAAATTGACAGAAAAATCAATTTAGTGTCGTTTGACGCGAATTTTGCAATTTGGTGTGATTAACTTTAATTACGTGCTTTTGTCGAATCGACATATTTCCGGTCTCTAATCTATTTTAATGGTGTCGTATTGTCCCTTGCCGATTAGCACGGTCGAACAATCGATTTCTGATCAAATTCTCAAATTTGTCACGTTTATATCCCTTAACGGCTTCACCAGATAAATCAGTTATCTCGTGAGTAGCCAACTCAGAGAAAAAGGACCATAAGCGCGTCGATGAAAAACCTAGTACATAAATTCGGGACAAGGTCGAAATTTTAGGATGTCACGGTCATGCTGTAGCTCGTACATGGTAGCGAGGCAATCAGATTTTTGTTATCCTCCGAACTCCATAGATGACGATAGTAATTCATTTTCCTTTTCCTAAGTCACATAGATAATTTAGCTCAACTCTGTCAAGCCAAAAACTCGTGCATAGAAAAAGAATCATTATGCGAATACTGGGAGAGAGACATGGGATAGATCATTAATCTCAAGGTTTTGATGTATATATTGATTGTCGATCTTGAATGACACAATGCCGTGCTGTACATGTTACAAAAATCGTACTATAGATGCGGTTGTCAAATTGGCATCCCTAGAGACTATGGTTTTCTAGTGGTTAACAATGTTGAGAAGGGAAACCCTCAATTTCACCAGGCGCCTGAAAATGCATTCCAAGTCATCCTCAATTTCTTGAATGCTCGCCTCTACTTCCTCCAATCGCTTTGACAGATCGCCTACTTGATTATCGATGTCTTTGCTCGATCTGAGGGTGAGCACGACGGCATCCAAGCCTTGCACTTCATTGGTTTCATTTCCTCCGTCACAGGATACGCGTTTAGGTGCCAGGAGTTTCGACACTCGGGACCAGCCTCTAGGCTTCGTGCTTGCACTTGTCAGAGCAAGGAAACTTAAGAGGGACCCGAATACGGAAACGCTGATCTCTCCAGCTTCAGTTAGTATGCGGAGGGTAGCTTCATTGTGAGAGGCCTTCTTAGAGCCTTCCTTCTTCAAATTTCTCGAGTACTTGCTGATTACTTTGTTCAATTTTTTTCTAGAGTTGATGTATGCTTCTACGTCAACGGCGAAGCTGGAATCTCCTCTTTTCCTTCTTCTCAAAGATCATTTGAGCTCCTGGATACATTCCTTCGTCTGTGAGAAAGCTTCCCTCACGTTCCCGCAAACGTCTAAGTGCATGAGAGAAAGGTCCAACGACTCTTCGGCGGGACTTCTCAGGTGGGAAAGAACCTGTTGAGTGAGGGGCAACTGAAGCAAGTCATCGATGCAATCATACAAGCTCTTGAGTTCTCCCAAACTTTGGGATGCCAATGAGGACGACGACGCCGCTTCTGATGATCTGAGCCTAGACAAATGCTCCTCTGTAGTTGTCGCGAGAGGGTGGCTCCTAGAAGGCAAGCTGATTGATCGGAAATGGCTGCTAATTTTCGCGGTCTCGATTGATGAAGCCATCTTTGAGAGAAGGAGGCTTGTTAACTTCTCTGGATGTAATTTTTTCTATGATAGAGAGTTGTTCTAGGCAGGCCTCCCACGCCCTTGTATATTTATACCGAGGAAGACGCAGTCCACAATGCCATTCTTGCGGCCTCGCATTACCTGTCATGTCATGGATCTTCCGACAGCCTCCCGACAATGCCTCCGCTGGTTTTCCAATCTATACGAAACGAGAATCAATAGTAGCCATCTAAAGGTTTAAAAGAAACTCGTACACGCGTGTAGCGTGTCTTGAGGATCCTCAGAAAGAGGGGCGACCATGCTATAGTGCATCATTAAATGCTGAACTTGAGCTTTGGGCTCGAAAAATATTCATCTGATGGCAGAGCTTGGAGACAAGTGGAATCTTTACATTGTGGAGTCTATGCATTGCACGTGTTAGAGTTCATCCAAAAACCCCTCATCAGTGTCTCCTTCGGATTCCCGGTCCCTAAAAAATGAAATTTTATATGCTTTCAGTAATCACACACACGTGCAGCTTGCTTCCAGGATCTCAGACAGGAGGATGGCAATGGAAGATCATGCATGCTTTAAAGTTGAAGTTGAGCATGTGGATGGCGACAATTCATGTGATAATGGAGCTTGGGAGGAAGAATCTAATTCCAGTCCACAATACACGTTTAAGCTTCAGAGTAAATATATCTCCTGTTCACGTAAAATGCAGTGATTGCACAAATAATACAACTTAAATACTATAAGCTCAGCGCTGTCAAGATTCCACATGTCTCCAACAGCATCAGCACCCTGATATTAAAGTGTTCTACACATGCTCAAGTTCAAACACAAACGATAGAACCATTTCATCCTCTTGTCTGGGATTCTTGGTGGCATACCACTTTGTGTGTATCAATATTTAAAGCCTTGTTGATGTTTATTCACATATCCCACATGCTCATAGACTCAGGCTTAAATTATATAATAGTCATCCTTTTGTCTGGGAATCATGGTAGCCTACTGCCCATCTACACATGATTGATCTTTGTTTAATATTCTAACTTCGCTTGAGATCGGAAACAGATAACATTGTTGGCAAAGTGGGAGGGCCAATCTAATGACAGCGAATCCGAGCCTGGAAGAGCTGAACTGTCAAATGCCTCCAGCAATTGTATATATACGGGTGTGACATGAACACAATTCTCTCAGAGCCAAATCCACATCTAAGACAGTGAAAGGCTTCCATCTTTTGCGATTCAAAAGAAAATGGCTTCCTCTGTCGAGAATTCTAAATTTATTGGGCATTCCCGGTCTATCAGCCTGCCTTCCAGGAGCCACCCTCTCACTACATCAGTCAAAGATCAGTTGGAGAGGCTGAGATCATCAGAAGCTGTAATATATGGGCTCTTTAATAAAAGAAAAGAAAAAGAAAGGGTTGAAAAGTCAAAAAAGGGAGGCTGAAGGAGAGTGTAGGAAGCTTCGGCTAAGTTTAAAAGAGAGAAAGAGGGAGAGAAACAGAAGAGTATCAGCAAAAGCAGGGGAAACGTGAAACAGGGGAGAAGAGAGAAAGAAAAGAAAAGAAAAAGGAAAAAGGGGAAAAATTTTGGCGCGCTCGTGATCCGAACGCCTCATCAAGCCGACTCAAGTGCGCTTTGCAACGCCGGTAAGGAATCGAAGCTTTTAATCACCTACTTCAAGCAATCGCCACGATTAGGGCTTGAAATTCGGATTTCTTGGAGATTTGTGTGGCGAAGCTCGATTTTTGAGTTGTTAAGCTGTATATTTTTATAGAAATGGTACTTTGGGACGTTGTGAAGCTATAGCATCTTACGGATCGTGATTTGAGCTTGTGGTTTGTCCGGAACGGAATTTTGAAGTTGGGGACGCAATCTGGTACTGTAGCGGCAGTAGCTTCGAGCCTATTTTTTTTGTCGTTTTCGGTTCTGTTTTGGGGCAGCTGAGTTGGGGTTGTTGTTGTACGTTAAAAGAGCTTTCTAAAGACTGCAAGATGGCTTGAAACGGAAATTTGTGGAGGGAGTTATGGCGTGACGAAGTTGGCGCATGGACCGCGCCTAGCTGAAATTGTTGGGTTTCTGCTTTTTGTGTGCTTTTGTGGCGCGTAGGTGTCGTTTTTATCGACTAATAGGCCTAGCTTAGGCGAGTCGTTGTAAGAATATTCCTTTTTACTCGGCCTTTTGATATTGTTTTTCCGTTAATTGTTAGGAATCCGAGTGCGTGGTTCGAGTGAGCGTCGTATTTGATTTTTGGCTTTTCCCCGGTGAGTGACACTATTTCTTCTTTGTATTTTAAACTCATATTTTGAGAAACGTGGTGGATTATATAATCCGTGAGTTGATAAAAAGCATATCTTGTTGCATAAAACAGGATCGAGCTATTACTGCCATCTTTGCTATTTGAAATGAGTTATATTTCTATTTCGATTGGAATGGTTGTTTGAAAATAGTTTGTGAAATTCTTTATGAAAGAATCGAAGAATGCTTATTTATCAAATTTTGAGTTGTGACATAACTTCCTTTCTGATGTTGAATTGCTGGATATTGTGATTGGTGGTTGGTGCTCAATGTCTCTGTGGACCCTGAGGGGTGTGGGTATGCGCATACTTAATCTAGGATATCCTTGTGGGCCGAGCCACCGGCTAATAATAGGTGGAGACCTTGCCAAGGGGGAATCTTGGTCGTCTCGTCACGGGCGTTACGCGTGACCATGGTTAGACATTTGAGCATGAATTGGTCAATGGAGTAGACCATTGACGTGTGATTTGAGTTTAGTTGATGGAATGGACCATCGATGTGATTTGATGAGATTAATCAATGGAATAGACCATTGATACGTGTTTTATGAGATTGACTAATGGGCTCGACCATTGGTACTTTCGATATTTGAGTTATGTTTGTGTTTTAAAATGTGCATAGTGATTTCTCGATCCACTTAGAAGAAATGTGTTACTCACTGAGCCGTGGTAGCTCACTCCTCTCATCTACTTGCTTTTCAGGTTCTTCAGCGAGTCGCGAGTAGGCGTGAGCGTTCGTTCGGGGAGGACTTTTGTGGTGAAATTTTTGGGTATGACTTGTGCATAGTTAAAAGGTTTATGTTTTTGATCTTTTGTGGATTATAGATATACTCTGATATTGTAACCAAATACCCTTTTTTGTTATACATATATATGTGGATGTATATATGTTGTATTTTGGTTATGTTGAGGCTGCGTCCTTTGGTAAAAGGACGGCCGTGTCATGCCCCTTTTTCTTGTGAATCGGGGTGTGACATTTGTTGGTATCAGAGCTTAGGTTTTGATTTGTTTGGGCAGATATGGGACGATGTGAGATTGTGTGATAGATTTTTTTTTTACGCGTTAGCCTTTTAGATACTAAGTTGTAGCTCCGTTCTTGGATTCAGGTGGTCATGGGTGACTTGGAGACACTTGCTTCGTTTCGTAAAAATAGTAGAGGCAAGCAAGTTGTCGCCCCTAGTGCTAGAGACACGCCTCGAGCTTCTCGAGGTGCGTCTTTGAGGAGGAGACGGGAGGATCGGCGTGATGGAAGTCCGGATTCACATGAAGTCAGGGAAGTTAACCAACGGTCGTTTCCCCCGACTGACTTTGAGCAAGCCATGATTCATTGGTATCGTCAGGCAAAGGAATTAAGTGGAGATGGAGCAACTGGCTCATACACCTTTGCCCAATTCAGAGAGGCGAAACCACCCACTTATGATGGGAAAGCTGATCCTTTTGCAGCTGAGCAGTGGACTAGAAAGATTGAAGGGATTTTTGAAGCTGAAGGTGTTCCTGAAGACAAGAAGGTTAGCTTTGCTTCCCGATACTTAGAAGGCGAGGCAGAACATTGGTGGGAGGGAATGAGGCCAGCTCTTGGAGATAGGGGTGGTGCTATAGCTTGGGAGGACTTTAAGCAAGCTTTCAATGCCCAATTCTTCCCAGTGTCGTTTCAGACAAAAATGAAGAGTGATTTTATACACATATCTCAAGGTGACTCCACGGTTTTGGAGTATGCAGCCCGCTTTAATCAGATGAGTAGATTTGCTGACCAATATGTGTCTAATGAGCAAGATAAAGCTGATCACTTTCAGAGGGGGCTTCGGTATGACATTGGTTCTGCACTCACACCTCTAGCATTGACATCTTATAGAGACGTGTTGGAACGAGCGATTAGAGTGGAACAAAAGATTTTGGAGCGAGACGTGCAAGGCGTACCTCAGCATAAGAAGTTGAGATTCACTGACTATCAGGATAGCGGCGCCGGTGGCAGCGGAAAGAGGAAAGTTTTTAATCAGCCAGAAAGCCTAGAATTCAGAATAATCCAGGCCCTTGTACTACTTGTGGGAGACGACATAGCGGTCCTTGTTACCGCAAGAAAGGAGCATGTTTCACTTGTGGAAAAATGGGACATATGGCACGTGAGTGTCCAACACAGAAGAATGCCCCGGAGATAGTAGAGTATGTTTTGTATGTGGACAACCTGGACATCGAGCCTATACTTGTTCTATGAGGAAGACCGCGCCTCCAGTTGATAGGCCACAAGAAGGCCAACAAAGGCAAAGGATGACTGGGAAAGTTTATACGATGACAGGAGAGAATGCGACGGCTTCTAATACAGTTGTTGCAGGTAATATTTCTATTGCCTCACAACCTACTTATGCATTGTTTGATCCCGGTGCCACGCATTCCTTTACTTCCATTGACTTTGCAAAGAAACTTGATGTATTGCTTGAGCTTCTAAAGTATGAATTGCGTATTGATACTCCCACTGGTGATTTCTTGATTGCTGATCGTGTTTTCAAGAATTGTTTGTTGCGAATTGATGATGTACCATTGCCTGTGGATTTGGTGGAGTTAGATATGCGAGATTTCGATGTTATTCTAGGGATGGATTGGTTATCAAAATATCATGCCACTGTTGATTGTTATTTAAAGAAAGTTATTTTTCAACCTCCAAATCAACCCGAATTCTCTTTTTCGGGAAGTTATGAAGGCACTTTTCCAAGGTTAATTTCAGCTATGCAAGCAAGAAAGCTTTTGAGAAAGGGTTGTTGTGGTTATTTGGCTTGTGTAAAAGACGCAAGTAAGGAGCCGGTAAAGCTAGAAAATGTTCATGTTGTCAGAGAATTTCCTGATGTATTTCCTGAAGATTTACCTGGCTTGCCTCCTAATAGAGAGATAGAGTTTTGTATCGATTTAATGCCTGGTACAACACCCATCTCTAAGACCCCATATCGGATGGCACCTTCTGAATTGAGTGAATTGAAAACACAACTGCAAGAGCTTTTGGATAAGGGTTTTATAAGGCCTAGTGTATCGCCTTGGGGAGCTCCTGTTCTATTTGTGAAGAAGAAAGACGGTAGTATGCGACTTTGCATAGATTATCGAGAACTTAATAAGGTGACAATCAAAAATAAATATCCTTTACCTCGGATTGATGATTTATTTGATCAACTTCAAGGGGCTCAAGTATTTTCTAAGATCGACCTTCGTTCTGGGTATCATCAGTTGAAGATAAAAGTTGACGATGTGCCAAAGACTGCTTTTAGAACAAGGTATGGGCATTATGAATTTCTTGTCATGCCTTTTGGGTTAACAAATGCACCTGCGGCTTTTATGGATTTGATGAATAGGGTGTTCAGGCAATTTCTTGACAGATTTATTGTGGTATTCATTGATGATATTTTGGTGTATTCGAGGAGTTTGGAAGAACATGAACAGCACTTGAGAGTTGTTTTACAAACTTTGCGTGAAAAGAAGTTGTATGCTAAATTTAGAAAGTGTGCCTTCTGGCTTGATCATATAGAATTCTTGGGTCATGTAATATCAAAGGATGGTATCTCAGTTGATCCAAAGAAAGTTGAAGCAGTTGTTCAATGGAATCGCCCTACCAATGTCACAGAGGTAAGAAGTTTTCTTGGGTTAGCAGGTTATTACAGGCGATTTATAGAAGGGTTTTCTAAACTTGCCAGTCCACTTACTCGCCTAACTCAGAAGAGAGTTAAATTTGTATGGTCAGATCAATGTGAGCGCAGTTTCCAAGAGTTGAAGAGGCGATTGGTGTCAGCTCCTATATTAACTTTGCCTTCAGGAAGTAGTGGCTTTACAATTTATTGCGATGCATCTAAGGAAGGTTTAGGTTGTGTTCTTATGCAGGATGGTAAAGTTGTGGCTTATGCCTCTAGACAGTTGAAGGCTCACGAGAAGAACTATCCTACTCATGATCTGGAGTTGGCAGCAATTGTGTTTGCCTTAAAAATATGGCGGCATTACTTGTATGGTGAAAAATGTAAAGTCTTTACCGATCACAAGAGTTTGAAATATATTTTTACTCAGAAAGAACTTAACATGAGGCAGAGGAGATGGCTAGAACTTCTGAAGGATTATGACTTATCCATCAATTACCATCCAGGTAAAGCTAACGTGGTAGCCGATGCCTTGAGTCGCAAATCTTCTGGAAATATGGCAGCATTGCTCACTTCTCAAAAGCCTATTCTTGAGGATATGAGAAAGCTAGACCTGGAGGTTTTCGTCCATCGGCTTGGTGCTCGATTAGCTAATCTTCGAGTGCAACCAACATTGATTGACAGAATCAAAACTAAACAAAGCGAAGATCCCCAATTGGAAAAGATCAGAGAAGGTGTAGAAGCTGGGAAACAAGATGACTTTAGTATCCACGTAGATGGGTCATTGAGGTTTCGTGGTCGATTATGTGTTCCCGATGATTCAGAATTGAAAAAGGAGATATTACAAGAAGCTCATAGCACTAGATTCTCAATTCATCCAGGGAGCACCAAAATGTACAGGGATTTGAGAGGAAATTTTTGGTGAATCAATATGAAGAAGGATATTGTGAAATTTGTTGACCAATGTCTAATTTGCCAGCAAGTGAAAATTGAGCATCAGAAACCAAGTGGCCAGTTGCACCCACTTGAAGCACCTAAATGGAAATGGGAGCATATTACCATGGATTTCATCGTCGGCTTACCGAGGACACCTAGTGGTAAGAATGCCATATGGATGATTGTTGATCGATTGACTAAATCTGCACACTTTTTGTCTTATCGATTCGGTCTTTCACTTGAAGACATGGCGAAGCGATACGTTAATGAGATAGTGAGACTTCATGGAGTTCCAGTGAGTATTGTTTCGATAGAGATCCCAGGTTTGTGTCCAACTTTTGGAAGAGTTTACAAGGGGCATTAGGTACTCAACTCAACTTTAGCACAGCTTTTCACCCACAGACGGATGGTCAATCAGAGAGAACTATTCAGACGTTAGAGGATATGCTGCGATCTTGCGTTATTGACTTTGGTGGTTCGTGGGACGAACATTTACACTTGGCAGAGTTTTCTTATAATAATAGCTATCATTCCAGTATTAAAATGGCTCCTTTTGAAGCTTTGTATGGGCGTAAATGTAGGACTCTTGTTTGTTGGGATGATGTTGGTGAGAAAAGATTAACCGGCCCTGAATACATACAACAATCAGAAGAGAAAATCAGACTCATTCGAGAGAATTTGAAATCAGCACAAAGCCGTCAGAAAAGTTATGCGGACCTTAAGAGGCGCAAAGTAGAATTTAATGTAGGAGACCATGTATTCTTGAAGGTTTCTCCTATGAAAGGCGTCGTGAGATTTGGCATGCGTGGTAAATTAAGCCCAAGGTACGTGGGACCATTTTTTATATTAGAAAAGATCGGTGAAGTTGCTTATAAACTGGCTCTACCACCAGCATTATCCGGAGTCCATAATGTGTTTCACGTGTCCTTATTACGGAAATATGTGCCAAGTCCTGATCACATTCTGGATTTTACACCGTTGAATTTGAGAGAAAACTTATCATACGAAGAGCAGCCCGTTCGTATTATCGATAAGAAGGATCAGGTGTTGCGACGACGCACTATTCCTTATGTGAAGATCCAGTGGAAAAATCACACGGAAAGAGAGGCCACTTAGGAACTCGAGGAAGAGGCAAGGCGCAAATACCCTCACTTGTTTCATGATTGACGTACTTGTAAATTTCGAGGACGAAATTTTTTTAAGGAGGGGAGAATGTAATATATGGGCTCTTTAATAAAAGAAAAGAAAAAGAAAGGGTTGAAAAGTCAAAAAAGGGAGGCTGAGGGAGAGAACTGTGGAACCTTCGTGGGTTATAAAAAGAGAGAAAGAGGGAGAGAAACAGAAGAGTATCGGCGGAAGCAGGGCAGAAACGAAAAACAGGGAGAAGAGAGAAAGAAAAGAAAAGAAAAAGGAAAAAGGGGAAAATTTTGGCGCGCTCGTGATCCGAACGCCTCATCAAGCCGACTCAAGTGCGCTTTGCAACGCCGGTAAGGAATCGAAGCTTTTAATCACCTACTTCAAGCAATCGCCACGATTAGGGCTTGAAATTCGGATTTCTTGGAGATTTGTGTGGCGAAGCTCGATTTTGAGTTGTTAAGCTGTATATTTTTATAGAAATGGTACTTTGGGACGTTGTGAAGCTATAGCATCTTACGGATCGTGATTTGAGCTTGTGGTTTGTCCGGAACGGAATTTTGAAGTTGGGGACGCAATCTGGTACTGTAGCGGCAGTAGCTTCGAGCCTATTTTTTTTGTCGTTTTCGGTTCTGTTTTGGGGCAGCTGAGTTGGGGTTGTTGTTGTACGTTAAAAGAGCTTTCTAAAGACTGCAAGATGGCTTGAAACGGAAATTTGTGGAGGGAGTTATGGCGTGACGAAGTTGGCGCATGGACCGCGCCTAGCTGAAATTGTTGGGTTTCTGCTTTTTGTGTGCTTTTGTGGCGCGTAGGTGTCGTTTTATCGACTAATAGGCCTAGCTTAGGCGAGTCGTTGTAAGAATATTCCTTTTTACTCGGCCTTTTGATATTGTTTTTCCGTTAATTGTTAGGAATCCGAGTGCGTGGTTCGAGTGAGCGTCGTATTTGATTTTTGGCTTTTCCCGGTGAGTGACACTATTTCTTCTTTGTATTTTAAACTCATATTTTGAGAAACGTGGTGGATTATATAATCCGTGAGTTGATAAAAAGCATATCTTGTTGCATAAAACAGGATCGAGCTATTACTGCCATCTTTGCTATTTGAAATGAGTTATATTTCGATTTCGATTGGAATGGTTGTTTGAAAATAGTTTGTGAAATTCTTTATGAAAGAATCGAAGAATGCTTATTTATCAAATTTTGAGTTGTGACATAACTTCCTTTCTGATGTTGAATTGCTGGATATTGTGATTGGTGGTTGGTGCTCAATGTCTCTGTGGACCCTGAGGGGTGTGGGTATGCGCATACTTAATCTAGGATATCCTTGTGGGCCGAGCCACCGGCTAATAATAGGTGGAGACCTTGCCAAGGGGGAATCTTGGTCGTCTCGTCACGGGCGTTACGCGTGACCATGGTTAGACATTTGAGCATGAATTGGTCAATGGAGTAGACCATTGACGTGTGATTTGAGTTTAGTTGATGGAATGGACCATCGATGTGATTTGATGAGATTAATCAATGGAATAGACCATTGATACGTGTTTTATGAGATTGACTAATGGGCTCGACCATTGGTACTTTCGATATTTGAGTTATGTTTGTGTTTTAAAATGTGCATAGTGATTTCTCGATCCACTTAGAAGAAATGTGTTACTCACTGAGCCGTGGTAGCTCACTCCTCTCATCTACTTGCTTTTCAGGTTCTTCAGCGAGTCGCGAGTAGGCGTGAGCGTTCGTTCGGGGAGGACTTTTGTGGTGAAATTTTTGGGTATGACTTGTGCATAGTTAAAAGGTTTATGTTTTTGATCTTTTGTGGATTATAGATATACTCTGATATTGTAACCAAATACCCTTTTTTGTTATACATATATATGTGGATGTATATATGTTGTATTTTGGTTATGTTGAGGCTGCGTCCTTTGGTAAAAGGACGGCCGTGTCATGCCCCTTTTTCTTGTGAATCGGGGTGTGACAGAAGCAACATCCTCATCTGTGCGCAAAAATTTAGGGGGCCTCAAAGACTTGTACGAAAGCATCAATGATTTGCTTCAGTTGCCCCTTGCTCAACAGGCCATCTCCCATGATTATCACAGCAAATGCATCAAGCCATTGTTGGATGGATCTATTAGGCTGTTGGATTTTTGGAACTATCGGAGAAGTGTGAAGAAAAAGAAAAACTCCAACAAAGAAACTGCTCCTAGCATGATAGAAGAAGCTGAAGATATCAGCCTCTCGGTGTTCGAGTCTTTATTATGTCTCTTATCTGGGCCAAAGGCGAAATCAAAGATCAATGGTCGGTCTTTGGTGTCCAAGCTTGTCTCATCCAAACGCATTTGCTGCGAAGAGAAGGTAAATGACAACAATATCGAAGGCTCGTATGTTGACCTCTCTCTTCTGAAGTCTGTTGAAGACATGACCCCTCGAGTACTAAAGCGACTGGAGGCATCTGAGTCAACAATTCAGGACATCGAGGAGGATTTGGAATGCCTATATAGGCATTTAGTGAAGACAAGAGCTTCTCTTCTCAATAATCTCAATCATTAGGATCTTTCTCTACTTTGTGCCTATCCAGTCAAGGAAAAAGATTTTGTAGAATGTACAGTGTAACAATGTATCATTACAAGATGTAAATAGACAGAAAAACTTGCATACCAAATGACTTTGCCCATCTCTCTCTCATTGGGTTTCAAAATTAGAGTGTCAACACTAATTACATATATCCACTGTATTCGAATTCAAGCATTTAAACCCGATGAATGATAGAGCCACTTCTATTTCTCGAAGGAAGACTCCTCTAATCAGCTTTTTTAATTTGACATTTGACAATTTAACATCTCCACAACACACTTTCTGTTCCAGGTGTTTGGGAATGATATCCTTTTCCCCCCTCATTTTTCAAATTGAATTCTATATCCATTTCAATAGGATATCATTTGCAAAAGAAACTCAGATTTTAATTAAGTAGTAGTTCTGCATGGATTTTTGCACCCTGTTCATGGTTGAGGAACCTTTCAAAATGGAAGCACCCAAAAAGCGACCCAATCTTTAGAATAAAATTACCATGCTTTTTAGTTGTATTATGTGAATCTTACAGAAATGTGAACACGATTTTTGAGGAAAAGAATCTGTCTTCTTATTATTCATAGAGTGATTACAATGTGTATAAATACATTAACAGAGAACCTAAATTAGGTAAGAAACATATTTAGGTAAAAATCCTAATTAGCCTCTAATCTCTATCAATAGCTAATTTACAGCTAACAAAATCAAATCAAATCACATAATATCACGTAATATAATCACGTAATATAATCACATAATATAATCAGGGAGAAATTATAGAAGATTTTCCAATACATTCCAACACTCCCCCTCAAGCTGGCTTGAAGATATCTTCCATAGACAGCTTGTTTACTAGACGATCAAATTGCCTTTTATGTAATCCCTAGGTCAAAATGTCAGCAGCCTTATCATAACTTGAAATATACGGCATACAAATTAGTCCACTAATAAGTTTTTCCTTGATGAAGTGTTTATCAACTTCCACATGCTTTGTCTGTTCATGTAACACGGGATTATGAGCAATTGCGATTGTTGCCTTATGGTTGCAATACACTGTCATTGGTATGGAACTTAGGATCCGTAGTTCATCCAAGATACCTTTAATCCACATAACTTCGCATACACCATGTGCTACTAATGGAAATTCAGCTTCAGCACTGCTTCTTGCCACCACACTCTGCTTTTTACTCTTCCAAGTGACTAAATTACCACCAACAAACGTGCAATAGCCTGAAGTAGATTTCCTATCCATATTGCTTCCAACCCAATCTGAATGGGTGAACATCTCAATTTTCAAATGTCCATGTTTTTCAAACATTAGACCCTTACCAGGACTTCCCATCAAGTAGCATAGAATTCTATATACTGCTTCCAAATACCTTGGCCCTAATGAGTGCATGAACTGGCTCACCATACTTACAACAAACAATATATCATGTGGAGTATGAGATAAGTAAATAAGTCGACCGACAAGCCTTTGATACCTTTCTCGGTCTATCACTTCTTTAGCCTTGGCAAGTTCAAGCTTCATATTTGGTTCCACGGGTGTCTCTACCGTTTTACATCCTAATAAACCTGTCTCTTTGAGCAGATCAATAACATATTTGTGTTGGTTTATAAAAATGCCTTCTTTGATCTCGCAAATTTTATTCCAAGAAAATATTTCAAGACACCCAAATCCTTAACCTTAAACTCCTCAGCCAGTTTCTCTCGCAAGCTTTCCAACTCAACTTTGTCATCACCAGTCAATATTATATCATCAACATAAACGATTAGAATTGCACTCTTACCTTCCTTTGAGTTTTTATAGAATAGAGTGTGATCTCCTTGACTTTGGTGATAGCCGAACCTTTTAACCACCTTCCCGAACCATTCAAACTACATTCTTAGAATTGTTTAAGTCCACATAGTGACTTTTTTAATCTGTAGACTTTGCCTTTTAGTTTCTGCAAAACCTGGTGGTAAACTCATAAACACTTCCTCCTCCAAGTCACCATTCAAGAATGCATTCTTCACGTCTAACTAAGGTAAGGGCCAATCAAATGCAGCAACCAAAGATAGTAAAATCCAAACAGAATTTATCTTGGCAACTGGGGCAAAAGTCTCATGATAGTCCACTCCATAAGTCTGAGTGAATCCCTTCACCACTAGCCTTGCTTTATACCGCTCAACACTTCCATCAGGTTTACATTTTACAGTAAATATCCATTTACAGCCAACATTCTTTTTTTCTTCTGGTGCATCAACCAATTCCCGTGTGCCAGTCTTCTTTAGTGCAAGCATTTCATCCTCAACTGTCATCTTTCACTTTGGATCCTTCAAAGCTTCCTGGATATTTCTAGGAATAGATATGTGAGACAGGTTTGACACAAATGCTCTATGATAATAAGATAACTTTTGGAATGACACATGTTTTGATATAGGATGCTGAGTATATGATCTAACTCCTTTTCTAAGAGCTATAGGCATATCAAGATTAGAACTATTAGTATCAGAATTTGAGACAGGAATGGAGGGAAAATGCGAAGTTCTGGGATCACTTGATGACGAACGCAAGCGATCATCTCTTGGGACTTCAGACGGATGAGGCTCCAAGATAGTTCTGATCTACAACCTTTTGAAGAGTTTTTCTTCTAGTATAAACCTGAAGCTCGGGCTTATTGATCACATTGTGATCTTGAACTTTTTCTCCCCCTATCCTAGACACATCAAGATTCGGCAGAGGTGTTTTCGAAGATTCAAATAAAGGAGTAGGAAGGACAGGAGAGTTAATCTCTTCACTAACTTCAGCATTCTCCCCCTGAAGAGATTTGTTAGAAAAAAACAATTGTGACTCTATAAAGGTTACATCCATAGTGATATGAGTTTTGCCAGTGTGTGAATTGTAACACTTGTAATCACTTTGATTAGGTGCACACCCTATAAACACACACTTTCCAGCCCGAGGATCTAATTTGGATCAACACTAAATTGGGAGATGGATGAATGTAGTGCAACCAAACACCCTTAAAGGAATATCAAAAAAATACGAGCTGTGGGGTACACTTGTTTGAAACAATTTAAGGGAATAGTGTAGTTTAATACCCGAGTAGGCAACCTATTAATTAGATAAGATGATGTTAGCACAGCTTCCCCCCCAATAAGTATTTAGGTACATGCATTGAAAAACAGAGGGCACACGATACTTCAAGGAGATGGCGATTTTTGCGTTCCGCAATGCCATTCTGTTGGGGTGTAGTTCGGCAAATTGACTGGTGAAGGGTGCCTTTTTCTTTCAAAAAACTCCCCAAAAAGTGGTTATAATATTTAGTACCATTATCAGTATGAAGAATATTAATAGTAGTACGCTATTGAGTCATAACCATTTGATAAAAAATTTTGAACAATCACTCAACTTCAGACTTGGCGCTCATCAAGTATGTCCAACATAAACGAGTATGATCATCTATAAAGGTAACAAACCATCTTTTCCCGGTTTTTGTTGGCACGGGTGAAAGACCCCAAACATCACTATGGATTAAGTAAAAAGGTGATGATGCACGATACTGTTTTGGACTATAGTGAGTATGATGACTTTTAGAAAAAAGGCAATTGTCACAATGTAATGAAGAAACATCCACATCTTTGAGCAAATGAGAAAACAAATGTTTCAAATATCCAAAGCTAGGATGGCCTAATCTATGGTGCCAAACCATTATTTTTTCTTGAATGGGGGAAGAACTAAAAGTTCCGTACTCTTTAGAAAGTTTACTAACAGACAATAGGCTGCAGGCTAACTTAGGAACATGCAGTACATTATGAAGTGTAATAGAATTAGAAAGTGGAACTGATCCTTTGCCTGCAATAGATGAAAGCTCCCATTGGCAATTCGAATTTTTTGGTTGCCAAGACAAGGAATATAAGATTTTAAAAAATATGGAATGTTAGTCATATGATTGGATGCCCCCAAATCAATGATCCAAGGTACAGATTGTGAACAATAGGAGAGGACATTTAGATTTCTAACTTGGTGGGCAATTGAAGCAGTAGGATTACCCGATACGAACCCAGCCTGAAGTAGCTGCAGAAGATGGTTTAGTTGTTCTTTGCTGAAAGGGAATGCAATGGCCTCATTAGCTATAGGAGGCATACGCTGAGATGACTTATTATCACAGCTAAATGAAGTTGGTCTCCTTCCCTCACTAGTTGTAGAAGCTGGATGGCCATGAATCCTCCAACAGGTCTCCCGTGTATGACGGGGTTTGTTGCATAAATCACACCAAATACGGGGTTTCCCATCTGATCTTCACAAGCTAATGGGGATCTTGCTTACATTTGCCTCGGAGACTATTGTTGCAGGAACATGGCCCTTCTTGTCTTCGAAGATAGTCAATGCCGAACCTTCCAATGGTCCATCCTTTCTGCCGGTAGCTGCCTTGCCCAGCATTATTCCCCATCTACTTTCTTCTCTTCGAACCTCCGAGAAGACCTCTCCAATAGGTGGAAGAGGCTGTTTCCCAAGTATTCTGCCGCATACTTCATCAAACTAATCTGTAAGCCCTGCTAGGAAAGCGTAGATACATTCTCCTTCTACAATTTTCCTGTACCAATTACCATCTTTAATACACGTCCACTCATGATCATTGAATACATCCAACTCCTGCCACAAACGTTTCAAAGAGTGAAAGTATTTTGTGACAGTTTCCTCTCCTTGTCTCATCTTCCCCAGCTTCAACGTTAACTCGTAGATTTAAGATTGATTACCCAAATCTGAATACATCTCACACACCGCATCCTAGAGTTCCTTTGCGGTATAATAGCCCATATAATTTGCACCAATATCTTCTTCCATGGAGTTGGTCAGCCACGTCATAATCGTTGAATTCTCTGCATCCCAGACAACCCAGGTGGGGTCATTTGTCTCTAGTTCTGTGTTATCTCCAATCAGATAGCCAATTTTTCCTCTACCCCGTATATACATTCGAACGGATCGAGACTGTGGCATCCTAGGAATCAAGGGCAAGCCCTAAGGTGCCCTAAAGCTTTTAAATAGGTAATGAATTTACCTATTGGTTTGTGTTTTAGCCTTAATTCTTTCTTAAGGCTTTGTACTTTGTGCCGTGTGTTTTTAATTTAAACTTAAGGTAATTAATAAGGATAAAATTATGTGTTGTCATGTTTGTTATAGATTAAATGTTATAGGATTTTAATTAGGTGTAATTAATTGTTAGTTTTAATTAAATTAAAAAAAAAAAAAAAGGGAATTGGATTGGGCCTTAGGCCCAAGGGTGGACCCTAATGGGCCAAGAGGCCGGCCCATTAAGGCCCACAATGTGGGCTGTCGTCGGCCCAAGAGGAGGGGAAGAAGTGGCCGGCCCACTTCTTCCAAGGAGGCCCAAGCCCAAGCCCATGCATGGGGCTTTGCCAAGTGGCAAAGCTTGCTTGCCATGCATTGGGCAAGGGAAAGGCAAGGCAATCATTGCCTGTGGGGAAATCAAAAGGAGATGGCCGGATGGGGGAGGGGGTGTCGCACGAAGGGAGAGAGAGAGAGAGAGAGAGAGAGAGAGAGAGAGAGAGAGAGAGGAGGGCTTGCGCGAAGGAGGAGGAAGAGAAGCCGTCCGTCCGCCGCACGCCGCCTGTCCATCCGCCGCCTTGTCGCCGTTTCTTCTTGGTTGGAGGCAAGTTTAGGGTCCATCATCTCTCTTTCCATGTGTGTTTTGCATGTTGGTTGGATTTTTGTTGATTTGGATGCACGAAAATGGAGTGAGGATGGTTTGTTCTTGGAGATGCATGCTATTTTCGCACGGATCACTGAAGTCAGAAACTTGTGGGAGCTTGCATGCATGTTTGGAGTACGATTTTGGCTTGGATCTCTCATGAAAGTTGTAGCTAACACCTTGAAATATAACATACTAAAATATCGTGAAAAATTATGGATATTTAAGGGGTCAAAGCCTCATCTTTCGGAGACCCTAGATCTGGAACTGTTTTTCTGACCTTGTGGTGGATTCGTGGTTGCATGTTGATTTTTACTATGAATCTCTCTTCGACTTCTTCATGAGACTTGTAGAGCACATATTAAGGATGAACATACTCAAATTTGAAGTAAAATGAACAAGTATAGCTTAGGAAACCAACCTGATCTTGAAGATGATGAATCTGGTGTTGCGGTGTGGGATACCCGAGAATTCGCAGAACCATTTGGAGGTCTTCCTTTGGTATTTTGGCCTAAGTTCCTTCATGAAAGTTGTGGGGGATTCTTATAAGTAAAACATATCCAAATTTCAAAGAAAACGAAGAAGTTTAGGTGGGTCAAATCTCCATATTTCGGACATAGTACCCTAGGCGTTTCGGTAACCTGACCAGAAGCTTCGTGGACCTATAAAAGTTTTATCTAAAATGATTTTGGCCTAGATTTCTTCATGAAAAATCTATTTTAATGTCTTAACTATAACCTGGTAAAATTTCATAATTTTCTGAGGTCGTATGGGTATTTTAATTGATTTACTTAGAAAACTGTGCGTTCTGCCCTTATCCGAAATTTTATACGGAAATTGTGGAAATATTGTTTATTGTGTGGAAATTGTTTGGCTATGTGTTTTCTGCAGAAATTTCTATTTTATGGCATTAAATTATTATATGCTTTGATTTGGGATTTATGTGATTAATTAATTTAATTAATTGCAAAGTAGAATAAATTGGAATTTAAATAAATTCCAAATACAATGGACTAGTACATTGTTTTGAGTGATATGTGAACTTAGTTACTATGGGTGATTGTATCTATTGCATATATGTAAATGTTTGATGATGCATGTATAAGAACAAAGGTGAGCTTGTTTTGTCATTGCATCATGTGCATGGAATATTGAGACCTAAATTGGCAAACATGAGAAATGGTAAATAAGGAAACTGTATGTGGCGGATGATAATGCCCTGGGAGTATCAGGATGCCCGGGATGAGATGGGTGCCGGATGCCCGGAAATGTATAGAGATACATGACCGGATGGCCCTGGGAGTATCAGGATGCCCGGAATGAGATGGGTGCCGGAAGCCTCGGAGGTCTTTGCCCGAGGGGATGCCTCGTGATGCCAGTTGGGATGCGAGATGCCCGGAGCGTTGGGGGTGCCGGATGCCCGGTGGCCATGATTGGCATAATTCCGAAGGTTCTTCTCGTGATGCCTGGATAGGGCGCGAGTGTAAAGTATGGGATGGATGATCCCGAGAAAGGGTGATGTGATGATCAATTGAGAATTTAAAGTGGAAATTATATCATGCATGGGAGATATGATATGTTGACATGATGGCATGTACATAAGATATGATGATGACATGCATATGTGACATGATGATGATGATTACCTATGGCATGATGACATGATGCATGATGGCATGTACATAAGATATGATGATGACATGCATATGTGATATGACATGATGATAACCACCTATGGCATGGTGATGACATGCATGTGTGATGTGACATGATGATGACATGCATATGTGATATGACATGATGATGACATGTATGGATCATATGGTATGATGATGATGATCATTCGAAATTGATGCTATGTGCGTATTATGATTGTGATGATGATGTATGATGGCATGTACATGGCTTCGAGGTAAGTACGTTGGAAAGCATGTGTGAAGTGTATGATGTAATCGTTTGTATTGTTTAAATGCATGATTGGTGATTGGATTCCTTTATCTGCTGAGTGGTTGTACTCACCCCTTCGGGGACCAACATTTCAGATTAGTACGATGCCTCTCCCTGTTGTTACGCGGGGAGTGTTTTATGGCCTTCCGTCAGACGTGGAGGTCGAGCTGACTGACATCGATTGTCCCATCCTGCCGGGACTGACTTTCATCCGTGTGCGCACTATCGTATCTTATGACGTGGGTCTATCTGGAGGCCCAGTCATTCAAGAGTACGTCTCCGTTCACATCCGCCGCGACGGAGTCATGTTGGGGATGCTGCCACCCCCACCGCCTGACGCACCGGGATGGGTGTGATGGCCCGTGTACGTGGAGTTGGGGTTAGCAACTTTTTGGATGGTCGACACGAGTAGTTCGAGGGGAGATCGTTACACGTTTTTATTTTGAGGGTCGTGTGTCTCTTTTTGAGGTTGAAGGCCGAGCATAGATGAGTCTTGGCCTACCTTTTTGTACCGACCCGTGTTACCCTTTGTAAATTTATATGTAAATAAAAGTGGTTCGGCCTTGTGCTTTCGTTTAATCAAAAATAGTTGGTGTGCATTGTGCTGTCGTGAGGGAAGCGGAGTGATGGTGAGACTCGTCTCTTATTTTCACTATGAGCTGCGCAAATCCCTAAAGCCTTTTCAAAAGAAAAAAAAAAATACGCCTAAGCTGCGGCCTGAGTTGCAATTCTTTCTTATATCACCGTATAAGTTGTTCTAGCTTTAGTTTCTTTTCGCATAGTAATCTGTGGCGACCTTATCGGGTTCGGGGGTGCCACAGAGACCACCGAAAAAAATTATCACCATTCAACTTTATGGAAGTGATCTAAATGGGATGAGGTTCGGTGGACTTTGTGAGAAGTGATGGGGGGGTTAGATTGGGTGGTTGATGATTCGTCCGACATAGTGATCAAACGATCAAAGAAAAAAAAGAATTACTTGAGGTAAATAGATAAAGGACCTTTGGGCTCTAATACCATGAAGAAAAGAATCTGTCTTCTTATTATTCATAGAGCGATTACAATGTATATAAATACATGAACAGAGAACCTAAATTAGGTAAGAAACCTATTTAGGTAAAGATCCTAATTAGCCTCTAATCTCTATCAATAGCTAATTTATAGCTAACAAAATCAAATCAAATCACATAATATCACGTAATATAATCACCTAATATAATCACATAATATAATATCACGTCATATAATCAGGGAGAAATTATAGAAGATTTTCCAATACATTCCAACAATTTTATCACTCTGGCTTCCGTTTCTTGTCTGCTCTTAGCCAATTAAGCAACTTTGGCAGATCTGACCAATTTTTCCTACCAACCCTTATGGCTAACCTTGGTTTTCTAATCACGTACTCACAAGTCAACTGTGAAGCATCTCCCGCCCCCCCAACAAAAAAAGGCAGTTGCAATGGATCATTTGGTTAGATCTGTAAAACTATCTCTCTCTCTCTCTCTCTCTCTCTCTCTCTGCATGACAGTTCCTATGGATCATTTGGTTAGATCTGTAAAACTAAATGTCTTAAAGCTTCTATTGACCAAGTTTTTATTTACAGTGGACTGCGATGTTGGTCCAAAAGACAGGGCAAGCCACCCGTGCAAACCCACGACTCCATAATATGCATGCCTTTTAGAGTAATCTGGCTATATCATGTCATCGATCAGAAGAATCTCAA
Organism: Eucalyptus cloeziana; assembly: GCA_014182715.1. Taxonomy (NCBI): domain Eukaryota; kingdom Viridiplantae; phylum Streptophyta; class Magnoliopsida; order Myrtales; family Myrtaceae; genus Eucalyptus; species Eucalyptus cloeziana. The sequence continues at coordinate 16,434,518 of CM024639.1, read as the reverse complement.
CTACTAGTCAACCTCTTTTATTTAACTAAGGCAAAGGGATATCTTCAAGATAGTCACACAAACTTAAGCTGTAACTGGAAAGATTCCACCAGTCACCTTGCTACATTAGTCTATTGATGTTGTTAAAGCCCACGCACTCAATTTTAGCATTAAATGATGCATGAAGTAATTGTCGTCCTCTTCTCTGAGAATCGTCGTGGCATTGCATGCCTGCACATTGTCAAAAACTATTTAGATACATTTAATATGGACTAGGTTTTCTTGATCGATATAAAACCTAAAGGAAGCATTGTCCGGAGGTTGTCAACTATCTGTGACATGACAGCTAATGGAAGCTCAGAAGGACTCGACTCTTATATGGCTATTTTATGACATAAACATTTTCCTAAGCCTCCGGTTCCACATCAGTATTGAGCAATGTGTGATCTAATTGGCATCCATCTTTTTTTAGTCACGGTAGCATACCAACCATGCGCGTTGTTTACTACATTTCTGATCATTTCATATTGATTCACAGCCCGACAGACGGATAGTAATTGATCTCTCCCAAACATCAATGCCACATTTGATGAGTCTGCCAGGTAGGGTTCACTATGAATAGCTGAACAATACTCTGAGCTGCCATGGCTATTCCTGATGCAGATCGTACGACTTCTGGAACTAAATGTTAATTTATTTCTCTATAGCAGCATTGGTTAACTGGTCTGGAAGTCAGCCAGCAAACCACTCGTGCACAATGGCAAACAAACTTATTTTTCATAAATTGTGGTCATTACTTGATAAAAAGGACTTGAATGATATAAGGTTGGAGCTGTCAAGATACCTCATGTCCCTAGCAGCATTAGGACACTGAGAGTTAAATAATTTCAGCATGCTCAAGTTCAGACCTAGAAGTTACAACCACCTACTCTTGATCCGCTTGCCTGGGAGTTATGTTGGCATACCACCAGTTTATATCAATACATTAAGCTGGTTCACTTTTGTTAAAGATTCCAGTTTTCCTGTATTTCGGAAAAAAAAAACAGGTGGCAATTTCTGCTTAGTTGGACGATCCATCACATGACAACAAAAATGAGCTTGGAACAATACAGATTTGTCAATGTCCTCGCCCTTGTATTTATAATTGGTTGAAGGGTTTGGTTTGACCAGCTTCTGCAGCAGAGTCTGACAACAGAGAAAAGCTTCCTTCTATCAAACAGAACCTCAGAAACAAAAAATGGCTGATTCACTTTAGATTTTTAAAACCACAGGCCACTCACGCTCAATCAGCTTGCCCTCCACAAGTCACCCTATAGCAACAGCTGTCAAAGAGCGGTTGCAAATGCTGAGATCATCGAATGCAACTTTCTCATCTCCGGCCTTATCAGCACCTCGAAAGTTAAGAGGCCTCAAAGATCTGTACGACTGCATTGATGATTGGCTTCAGATGCCTCTAATCCAGCAGGTTCTTTGCCATGAACACCATTGCAGTACTATGGAAGAGTTATTGGATGGATCTCTGAAGCTATTGGATGTTTGTGGGAAAGTGAAAGATAATTTTTCACAGATGAAGGAATGCAACCAGGAACTCGAGTCATCATCCTGGAGAAAGAGAGGAAGAGATCCTGAACAGGCCAGTGAAGTCGAGACATACATCAAATCTAGGACAAGATTGCGGAAAATGGTCACAAAGCTTTTGGATCATGTGAGGAAGATGGAGAGGAAAAACAACCTGAGAAAACACTCGAAACCTGAGGCTACTCTCAGCATATTAAGAGAAGCTGAAGAAATCAGTTTTTCAGTATTTGAGTCCCTGTTGCATGTACTATCAGGGCCAAGGGAAAGATCGAAGCCTATCAGTTGGTCTTTAGTCTCAAATATGTTGTCAATTAAATGCGTATTATGTGATGAGAAAGCGGAAGACGAAAACATCCAAGGCTTCGATGTCGAATTGACCATTCTGAAATCTGCTAAAGATGCTAATCCTCAAGTTTACAATGTATCAAAGAGACTGGAGGCGTTGGAATCGAGCATTGGTGAAATTGAGGAGGGCGTGGAATGCGTATTCAGGAGACTTGTCAAAACAAGAGCAGCGCTTCTCAATATAATCAACTGCTAGGGTCATATTTTTCCTTGGTGCCAACCCATGCATGGCATCCTAAACGATTTTGCTAGTCTGTAAATTGTACCTTCACCGTAAACACTGTAAATTGTATAAATACATAGTGAATCAAAATAGTTCGCTGAATTTACGCTCTCTCACAATTTTCTGCTTATTGCTTTACTAATAAAATTAATCTTTAGTAGATCAAAAAGGTTAAGAAAAACGATTTATGTATTAATGAATCTTTAACATCTGTGCAATTAGCTCAATGAATAAATGGTGTTTATCGACTAGCATTTCCAACCAATAATCCGAATTACAACTCCTTGCATTATTGATAACAAAGATGGGCTCTAATTAGCTTCAAGGCAACTGGTCTTTCCTTATTGTACTAATCAGTATTTACTTTTCACAGTCCAACAATATCTTTAGCATAGCCATCATCTTTTCCCTATATGGAGCAGCTAACAGTTAATAGTTTCAAGACAGTATCAATCTGTCAAGTTATCACAGAAGCCCCCTGCCATATACATCATCTAGGAAATATTTCCGGATCTTCCTCCCAATAACTTTTAAGCCATCGCAGAACTTCGAAATGCAAGATGCAGGGAGCGGTTGATATGACTGCACCACAGCAATGATATGAACACGGTTAGCAAGAAATGGCTTATGCACATGCATGAAGTAACTTAAAAGAAAGTTCTGCCACGTCAGTCTGTCATGCTGTAGCTCGTACATGGTAGCGAGGCAATCAGATTTTTGTTATCCTCCAAACTCCACAGATGACGATAGTAATTCATTTTCCTTTTCCTGAGTCACATAGATAATTTAGATCAACTCTGTCAAGCCAAAAACTCGTGCATAGAAACAGAATAATTATGCGAATGCCGGGAGAGAGACATGGGATAGATCATTAATCTCAAGGTTTTGATGTATATATTGATTGTCGATCTCGAATGACACAATGCCGTGCTGTACATGTTACAAAAATCGTACTATAGATGCAGTTGTCAAATTGGCGTCCCTAGAGACTACGGTTTTCTAGTGGTTAACAATGTTGAGAAGGGAAACCCTTAATTTCACCAGGCGCCTGAAAATGCATTCCAAGTCATCCTCAATTTCTTGAATGCGCGCCTCTACTTCCTCCAATCGCTTTGACAGATCGCCTACTTGATTATCGATGTCTTTGCTCGATCTGAGGGAGAGCACGACGGCATCCAAGCCTTGCACTTCATTGGTTTCATTTCCTGCGTCACAGGATACGCGTTTAGGTGCCAGGAGTTTCGACACTCGGGACCAGCCTCTAGGCTTCGTGCTTGCACTTGTCAGAGCAAGGAAACTTAAGAGGGACCCGAATACGGAAACGCTGATCTCTCCAGCTTCAGTTAGTATGCTGAGGGTAGCTTCATTGTGAGAGGCCTTCTTAGAGCCTTCCTTCTTCAAATTTCTCGAGTACTTGCTGATTACTTTGTTCAACTTTTTTCTAGAGTTGATGTATGCTTCTACGTCAACGGCGAAGCTGGAATCTCCTCTTTTCCTCCTTCTCAAAGATGATTTGAGCTCCTGGATACATTCCTTCGTCTGTGAGAAAGCTTCCCTCACGTTCCCGCAAACGTCTAAGTGCATGAGAGAAAGGTCCAACGACTCTTCGGCAGGACTTCTCAGGTGGGAAAGAACCTGTTGAGTGAGAGGCAACTGAAGCAAGTCATCGATGCAGTCATACAAGGTCTTGAGTTCTCCCAAACTTTGGGATGCCAATGAGGACGACGACGCCGCTTCTGATGATCTGAGCCTAGACAAATGCTCCTCTGCGGTTGTCGCGAGAGGGTGGCTCCTAGAAGGCAAGCTGATTGATCGGAAATGGCCGCTAATTTTCGAGGTCTCGATTGATGAAGCCATCTTTGAGAGAAGGAGGCTTGTTAACTTCTCTGGATGTAATTTTTTCTATGAGAGAGAGTTGTTCTAGGCAGGCCTCCCACGCCCTTGTATATTTATACCGAGCAAGACGCAGTCCACAATCCCATTCTTGCGGCCTCGCATTACCTGTCATGTCATGGATCTTCCAACAGCCTCCCGACAATGCCTCCGCTGGTTTTCCAATCTATACGAAACGAGAATCAATAGTAGCCATCTAAAGGTTTAAAAGAAACTCGTACACGCGTGTAGCGTGTCTTGAGGATCCACAGACAGAGGGGCGACCATGCCGTAGTGCATAATGCTGAACTTGAGCTTTGGGCTCGAAAAATATTCATCTGATGGCAGAGCTTGGAGACAAGTGGAATCTTTACATCCTGGAGTCTATGCATTGCACGTGTTAGAGTTCATCCAAAAACCCCTCATCAGTGTCTCCTTCGGATTCCCGGTCTCTAAAAAATGAAATTTTATATGCTTTCAATAATCACACATACGTGCAGCTTGCTTCCAGGATCTCAGACAGGAGGATGGCAATGGAAGATCATGCATGCTTTAAAGTTGAAGTTGAGCATGTGGATGGCGACAATTCATGTGATAATGGAGCTTGGGAGGAAGAATCTAATTCCAGTCCACAATACACGTTTAAGCTCCAGAGTAAATATATCTCCTGTTCACGTAAAATGCAGAGATTGCACAAATAATACAACTTAAATACTATAAGCTCAGCGCTGTCAAGATTCCACATGTCTCCAACAGCATCAGCACCCTGATATTATAGTGTTCTACACATGCTCAAGTCCAAACACAAACGATAGAACCATTTCATCCTCGTCTGGGATTCCTGGTGGCATACCACTTTGTGTGTATCAATATTTAAAGCCTTGTTGATCTTTATTCACATATCCCACATGCTTATAGACTCAGGCTTAAATTATATAATAGTCATCCTTTTGTCTGGGAATCATGGTAGCCTACTGCCCATCTACACATGATTGATCTTTGTTTAATATTCTGACTTCGCTTGAGATCGGAAACAGATAACATTGTTGGCAAAGTGGGAGGGCCAATCAAATGACAGCGAATTCGAGCCTGGAAGAGCTGAACTTTCAAATGCCTCCAGCAATTGTATATATACGGGTGTGACATGAACACAATTCTCTCAGAGCCAAATCCACATCTAAGACAGTGAAAGGCTTCCATCTTTTGCCATTCAAACGAAAATGGCTTCCTCTGTGGAGATTTCTAAATTTATTGGGCATTCCCGGTCTTTCAGCCTGCCTTCCAGGAGCCACCCTCTCACTACATCAGTCAAAGATCAGTTGGAGAGGCTGAGATCATCAGAAGCAACATCCTCATCTGTGTGCAAAAATTTAGGGGGCCTCAAAGACTTGTACGAAAGCATCAATGATTTGCTTCAGTTGCCCCTTGCTCAACAGGCCATCTCCCATGATTATCACAGCAAATGCATCGAGCCATTGTTGGATGGATCGATTATGCTGTTGGATTTTTGCGGAACTATCAGAGAAGTGTTCTCACAAATGAAGGAATGCGTTCAGGAGCTAGAGTCCTCACTTAGGAGAAAGAGAGGAGTTGATTGTGGCCAAGCAAGTGAAGTGGAGTCATACATCAAATCAAAGAAGAGACTGCAGAAAGTCATCTCCAAGATTTCAGAGAATTTGAAGAGAGTGGAGAAGAAAAAGAAAAACTCCAACAAAGAAACTGCTCCTAGCATGATAGAAGAAGCTGAAGATATCAGCCTCTCGGTGTTCGAGTCTTTATTATGTCTCTTATCTGGGCCAAAGGCGAAATCAAAGATCAATGGTTGGTCTTTGGTTTCCAAGCTTGTCTCATCCAAACGCATTTCCTGCGAAGAGAACGTAAATGACAACAATATCGAAGGCTTGTATGTTGACCTCTCTGTTCTGAAGTCTGTTGAAGACATGACCCCTCGAGTACTAAAGCGACTGGAGGCATCCGAGTCAACAATTCAGGACATCGAGGAGGATTTGGACTGCCTATATAGGCATTTAGTGAAGACAAGAGCTTCTCTTCTCAATAATCTCAATCATTAGGATCTTTCTCTACTTTGTGCCTATCCAGTCAAGGAAAAAGATTTTGTAGAATGTACAGTGTAACAATGTATCATTACAAGATGTAAATAGACAGAAAAACTTGCCTACCAAATGACTTTGCCCATCTCTCGCTCATTGGGTTTCAAAATTAGAGTGTCAACACTAATTACATATATCCACTGTATTCGAATTCAAACATTTAAACCCGATGAATGATAGAGCAACTTCTATTTCTCGAAGGAAGACTCCTCTAATCAGCTTTTTAATTTGACATTTGACAATTTAACATCTCCACAACACACTTTCTGTTCCAGGTGTTTGGGAATGATATCCTTTTCCCCCCTCATTTTTCAAATTGAATTCTATATCCATTTCAATAGGATATCATTTGCAAAAGAAATCTCAGATTTTAATTAAGTAGTAGTTCTGTATGGATTTTTGCACCCTGTTCATGGTTGAGGAACCTTTCAAAATGGAAGCACCCAAAAAGCGACCCACTCTGTAGAATAAAATTACCATGCTTTGCAGTTGTATTATATGAATTGTACAGAAATGTGAACATGATTTTATCACTCTGCTTTTCTTGTCTGCTCTTAGCCAATTAAGAACCTTTGGCAGATCTGACCAATCTTTGCTTCCTACCCTTATGTCTAACCTTGGCTTTCTAATCACGTACTGACAAGTCAACTGTGAAGCATCTCTACCCCCCACCAAGTGCAGTTGCAATGGATCATTTGGTTAGATCTGTAAAACTAAATCTCTCTCTCTCTCTCTCTCTCTCTCTCTCTCTCTCTGTGCATGGCAGTTCCTATGGATCATTTGGTTAGATCTGTAAAACTAAATGTCTTAAAAGCTTCTGTTGACCAAGTTTTTATTTACAGTGGACTGCGCTGTTGGTCCAAAGACAGGGCAAGCCACCCGTGCAAACCCACGACTCCACAATATGCATGCCTTTTAGAGTTGTCTGGCTATTTCATGTCATCAATCAGAAGAATCTCAACTACTAGCCAACCTCTTTTATTTAACTAAGGCAAAGGGATATCTTCAAGATAGTCACACATACTTAAGCCGTAACGGTAAAGATTCCACCAGTCACCTTGCTACGTTAGTCTATAGATGTTGTTACAGCCCACACGCTCAACTTTAGCATTAAATGATGCATGAAGTATTGTCATCCTCTTCTCTGAGAATCGTCGTGGCATTGCATGCTTGCACATTGTCAAAAAAAAATTTTAGGTACATTTCATATGGACTAGGTTTTCTTGATCGATATAAAACCTACAGGAAAAATTGTCCGGAGGGTTGTCAACTGATCTGTCACATGACAGCTAATGGAAGCTCGGAAGGACTTGACTATTAGATGGCTATATTATTACATGAACAATTTCCTAACCCTTGGGTTCCACATCAATATTGGGCAATGCGTGATCTTTGGTGTCCATTTTTCTTATAAACACGGTGGCATACCACCCGTGCACGTTGTTTACTAAATTTCTGATCATTTTATGTTGACTCACAGCCCAACAGACGGATCTTGATTGATCTCTCCCAAACATCAATGCCACCTTTGATGAGTATGCCAGGTAGGGTTCGCTACGAAAATCTGAACAATTCTCTGAACTGTCATGGCTATTGCTGATGCAGATCATATGTTTTCTGGATCTAAATATTTAGGTGGCCTAAAAGTTAATTTATTTCTCTATAGTAGCATTGGTTAGCTGGTCTGGAAGCCAGCCAACAAACCACTCGTGCACAACGGCAAACAAACTTATTTTTCATAAATTGTGGTCATTACTTGATAAAAAGGACTTGAATGACATAAGGTCCGAGCTGTCACGATTCCTCATGTCCCTAACAGCATTAGCATGCAGAGAGTTAAATAATTTCCGCATGCTCAAGTTCAGACCTATAAGTTACAACCACCTAACCTTGATCCGCTTGGCTGGGAATTATGTTGGCAAACCACCTGTTTGTATCAACACATTAAGATGGTTCACTGTTGTTAAAGATTCCAGTTTCCTATAATTCGGAAAGCACGGGAGGCAATTTCTGCTAAGTTGAACGATCCATCACATGACAACAATTATGAGCTTGGAAGAATACAGATTTGTCAATGTCCTCTTGCTCTTATATATATACTAGGTTGAAGGGTTTGGTTTGAACAGCTTCTGTAGCAAAGTTTGAATAAACAACAGAGAAAAGCTTCCTTCTGTCAAACAGAACCTCAAAGGAAAAAAATATGGCCATTTCACTTGAGATATCTAAAACCACAGGTCACTCACGCTCAATCAGCTTGCCTTCCACAAGTCACCCTCTAGCAACAGCTGTCGGAGAGCAGTTGCAGAGGCTGAAATCATCAGATGCAACTTCCTCATCTCTGGCCTCATCAGTACCCCAAACGTTAGGAGGCCTAAAAGATCTGTACGACTGCATTGATGATTGGCTTGAGATGCCTCTAACCCATGAGGCTCTTTCGCATGAACACCGTAGGAATTCTATGGAAGAATTATTGGATGGATCTCTGAAGCTATTGGATGTTTGTGGGAACGTGAATGACATTTTTTCACAAATGAAGGAATGCATCCAGGAACTCGAGTCATCATCCCGGAGAAGAGGAAGAGATCCTGAGCAGGCGAGAGAAGTCAAGACATACATCAGATCTAGGAAAAGATTGCAGAAAATGGTCATAAAGCTTTTGGATCGTGTGATAAAGATGAAGAAAAACTACTTTAGGAAACACTCAAAACCTGAGGCCACTCTCAGCATATTAAGAGAAGCTGAAGAAATCAGCTTTTCAGTATTTGAGTCCCTGTTGCATTTACTTTCAGTGCCAAGGGAAAGATCGAAGCCTATCAGTTGGTCTTTAGTCTTAAATATGTTGTCACCTAAACACGTATTGTGTGATGAGAAAGCGGAGTACGAAAAAATCTAAGGTTTGGATGTTGAATTGACCATTCTGAAATCTGCTAATGATGCTAATCCTCAAGTTTACAATGTATCCAAGAGACTGGAGGCATTGGAATCGAGCATTCGGGAAATTGAGGAGGACGTGGAAGGCATTTTCAGGAGACTTGTCAAAACAAGAGCAGCTCTTCTCAATATTATGAACTGCTAGTGTCATATTTTCCTTGGTGCCAACCTATGTATGGCATCCTAAAAAATTTTGCTAGTCTATATATTGTATCTTCATCTTACACACTGTAAATTGTATAGATACATTGTGAATCAAAAAAGTTCACCGAAATTACTCTCTCTCTCTCTCTCTCTTTCTCTCTCTCTCTCTTCCAATTTTCTGCTCATTGCTTTCCTATTTTTATGATTTATGTATCAATGAATCTTTAACATCTGTGCAAATTAGCTCAATGAATAAATGGTCTTTATCAACTCAGCTTTTCCAACAAATTATCTAAATTACAACCTTTCGTAGTATTGATTACAGAGACAGACTCTAATTAGCTTCAAGGCGACTGGTCCACCCTTATTGTACCAATCAGTATTTACTTTTTCTGCAGTCCAACTATATTTCCAGAATAACCTTCATCTTTTCCCTCTATGTAGCAGCTAAATTAATAGTTTCAAGAGAGTATCAATCAGTCATCACAGAAGCTCTCTGCCACATACATTCGAATCTTCGTCTGCTTAACTTTTAAGCCATTGCAGAACTATGAAATGCAAGATGAAGGCAGTGATTGATATAACCAATCTCAGTCATCTGCACACATCAGTGATATGAAAATGGCTTGCAAGAAACCACCTTAGATTAGATGTAGGCTGTCTTCTGCCAGTTTTGTTCGTACAGACAACCAATATCTTCGTAATTTTGACTTTGGCCAGTCAAGTTCTTCCTCTTCGTTTTTGGTTGCTCATTTCTTTCTATGTGATGCTTCTAGGAGAAAAATGGGACCACAAATTTGGCAGGTTCTTGCATGAACAGATGCATTAGATATTGGGAGGCATAATTTAAATTTAATTGGTGCCTTCAGCCTATTATCTATGAGAGGAAAGTATATTGTATTATTCAATAATGTTCAATATATACATAAAATAAACCCTAAAGTTCCTAAAGATTACTTTACCCTTATACTCTAACACCCTCCTCAAGCTGGAGCATAGATATTAATCATGCCCAGCTTGTTACAAATATAATCTATACTCCCATTACCTAGAGGTTTAGTAAAAATGTCTGCAAGTTGTTCACTAGTTCGAATATTATTGAGAAGAATCAATCCACTCTGTAACTTCTCTCAAGTAAAATGACAATCGACCTCAATGTGTTTTGTTCTCTCATGGAACACAAGGTTGGAAGCTATATGCACTGCAGCTTTATCATCACACTACAGGGTCATAGGTACTAAAGCTTTAAAGCCTAACTCAGTCAATAACTATTGAATCCACACTTAATTCACACGTCACTTATGCCATGGCTCTATATTCTAACTCAGTGCTAGAGTGAGCAACAACAATCATTGAGTTTAATCAAAGATGTCAACCATTGAGCGAGCAATTTATTAAAGCATTTTGAGGTGCTAGAGTCAAAACATTGAGGTAATTTAGGAGGATCTGGAGTGCATTTTCAGCCACAAACTAATAAATGAGAATTTCCACACTATACAATGTTAATCGCTAGACTAAATGAATCGAGGGAAATGTATCGATGGTGCCTCACGTACAGTAAGTTGTAACTTGCATGTGAAGTTGTACCGTGGATGTGGTTTGAGTTGATACATCAACATACCACTATGTGTATCAGTATTTAAAGCTGGTGGATTCGCAGATCCCACATGCTCATAAACTTAGGCCTAAATGATATGACCATCTAACAGTCATCCTTTTGTCTGGGAATCATGGTGGCACACTGCCCAGCTGCACATGATTGAGCATTCTTTAATATCCTCATTTCGCTTGAGATCAGAAACCGATAACGTTGTCAGGTATTAGGTAAGAGGTGTGGGATGAAGACAACTCTCTAAGAGTAAAATCCACATCTAAAACAGAGAAAGGCTTCAATCTTCTGAGAGTCAAAGGAAATGGCTTCCCATGCTGAGATTTCTAAATTTGCCACGCATTCCCATTCTGTCAGCCTGCCTTCCAGGAGCCACCCTTTGACTACAATAGTCAAGGATTAGTTGGATAGGCTGAGATCATCAGAAGAAACATCCTCATCTGTGTGCCAAACTTTAGTAGGTCTCAAAGACTTGTATGAAAGCATCAATGATTTGCTTCAGTTGCCCCTCACTCAACGGGCTATCTTCCATGATGATCACAGCAAACACATCGACGAGTTGTTGGATGTTTGTGGAACTATCAGAGACGTGTTATCGCAAATGAAGGGACATGTTCAGGGGCTAGAGTCATCACTTAGGAGAAAGAGAGGAGGTGATTCTGGCCTAGCAAGTGAAGTCGAGTCATACATCAAATCTAAGAAGAGACTGCAAAAGTCATCTCCAAGATTTCAGAGATTTTGAACAGAGTGGAGAAGATATCACTCTTTTGGTGTTTTGAGTCCTTGTTATGCCTCTTATCTGGGCCAAAGCGCGTATCCTGCGAAGAGAATGTAAAAGAGTGTTATGGAAGGGTCGGATGCTGACCTGTCTGGTCTAAAGTCTGTCAAAGACATGAACCCTCAAGTACTAAAGCGACTGGAGGCGTCAGAGTCAACCATTTAGGAAACCGAGGAGGATTTAGAATGCCTATTTAGGCATTTAGTGAAGACGAGCTTCTCTTCTCAACATTCTCAACCATTATGGTCATTCTCTACTTAGTGCCTATCCGATCAGGAAAAGATTTTGTAGTATGTACAGTGCAACAATGTATTATTGAAGATGTAAATAGACGCAAACACTTGAGTACCACATACAATTGCCCAACTCTCTCATAGGATTTTAAAATAGATTGTCATGATTAATGACATATATCCACAGTGTCTGAATTCAAGCATTTAGCCAGATGAATGATAAAGCTACTTCTATTTCTCATAGGAAGACTCATCCAACAGCTTTTCGATCTGACAGTTGACTATTATACATTTCACAACACAAGCTTTCTTGCATTAATTAGTATTTCTGTTTTGACAAGATAACATTCCTGAATTTCAATTCAACCATCGTTTTCCTTGAATCTCAATCTGAGACTGTCCAGGTATCAGGTTCCTCCTCCGTAAGCATTGTCTCAAGTACGATTACTAGATTCTTCAGCTTAATCCTTCCATTCCGGTCACAAAGTGCCAGACAAGGCCAAGTTTTGATAGCTAATCATATCCTAGGCCTATCACAAAGGATAATTGCATCATGCCCCCTAGGTTTTGGGTTGGGGCAGTTTGCTCCCTGATAACTCAATTTTTGCAATATTCACCTAAAATTTTGAAATGCATTTCAATATACCCCTGACTTTGACTCGGGCCAAATTCTTGCTGGAAAGTCAGTCACATTCTCTCACCTTCTTTTGCAAACCCCGATTTTTCCCAATCGAATTCAATATTCATTTCAAAAGGACATCATTTGCAAAAGAAATTTCAGATTTTAAACGAGTCATCGTTCTGTATGGATTGTTGTGCACTGCTCTCAGTACAGGAACTTCTGAGGTATTGCCTGGAAGCACCCAAAAAGCTTTCACAATTGTATTTTATCAATCTTACAGATATGTGAAGTTAGTTCTATCGCTTTGTTCTCATTTTCTTGTCTGCTCTTAGCCAATTAAGCAACTTCGTCAGATCTGACCAATCCTTCCCTCGTACCTTATGTCTTACCTTAGTTTTCTAATCACATATTGACAAGTCAACTCTCAAGCATCTCTCTGTCTCTCTCTCTCCCCATGGCCTATGGATCCATTTGGTTAGATCTGTAAAACTAGATGCCCTACAAGCTTCTGTTGACTAAGTTTTTCATAACAGTGGCCGGGTTGTTGGTCCAGAAGACCAGACAAGTAACTCGTGCGAACCCAGGAGTCCATTATAAGCATGCCTTTTGAGACTAGTCTGATCATTTCATGTCATTGAGTAGAAGAATCTCAACCAATAATCAAACCAATTTAATAAATGAGGCAAACACATAACTTTAAGATAGTTGCACAAGCTTAAGCTGTAACTGTAAAGATTCCACTTGTCCCCTGGCAACATTAGCCTACAGATGCTTCACAATCTACGTGCTCGATTTCAACATTGAATGATGCATGAAGTAATCATCCTCCTCTTCTCTGATAATCATTGTGGCATTGCACACGTGCCCATTGTTTAAAAATAAAAATAAAATAAAAAAGATCATTTTAGATGGATTTTGGTTTTTTTGATCAATATAAACATAATGGAATTATTGTCGGGACGTTGTCAATTGATCCGTGACATTACAGCTAATCGCAATGGCATACCACCCGTGCATGTCGTTTGCTACAATTCAGATCATTTCATATTGATCTGCAGCCCGACAGAAGGATCCTGATTGGTCTCTCCCAAATAATAATGCCACAGTTGATGAGAATGCCAAGTCGACGAATATATAAACAAAACTCTGAGCTCTCATGGCTATTGCTGATGCAGATCACATGTTTGCTGGATCTACAAAGCTAAGTGGCCTAAATGTTGATTTATCTTTCTAAAGTGGCATCTGGAAGTCAGCGGACAGACCACTTGTACACAATGGCAAACGAACATAATTTTCATAAACTATGGTGATTACTTGAAGCTGTCGAGATTCCTCGTCCCTAGCAGCATTAGCACACACAGAGTTGTATAATTTCCACATGCTCAAGTTCAAACCACAAGATACAACCATCTAATCTTGATCTGCTTGTCTGGGAATTATGGCGGCATGCCACCTGTTTGTATTGATACATCAAGCTGGTTTGCTTTTGTTGAAGATTCCAGTTTTCCTTTAGATCAGAAACAGCAGGACGCACTTTCTGCTTAGTTGGACGATTCATCACATAACAGTGAAAATGAAATTGGAAGAACACTGATTTGTCAATTTCCTCTAGCCCTTGTATATATACAAGGTTGAAGTGCTTGGTGGTAGTGTTTGCATAAACAACAGAGAAAAGCTTCCTTCCTATCAAACAGAACCTTAATGGCTGATTCACTAGAGATTTCCAAAACCACACGCCACTCTCGCTCAATCAGCTTGCCTTTTACAAGTCACCCTCTAGCAAGAGCTATCGAAGAGCTGTTGCAGAGGCTAAAATCATTGGATGCAACCTCCTCATCTCCGGGCTCATCAGCACCCTGAAAGTTAGGAGGTCTCAATGATCTGTACGAATGCATTGATGATTGGCTTCAAATGCCTTTAACCCAGCAGGCTCTTTCCCATGAACACCATAAGAGTTCTGTGGAAGAGTTGTTGGATGGATCTCTGAAGCTATTGAACGTTTGTGGGAATGTGAAAGACATTTTTTCACACACAAAAGAATGCATCCAGGAACTCGAGCCATCATTCCGGAGGAGACAAGGAAATCCTGCATGGTCGAGTGAAGTCGAGGTATACGTAAAATCAAGGAAAAGATTGCAGAACATGGTCACAAAGCTTTTGGATCATTTGAAGAAGATGAAGAGGAAAAGCAACCTGAGAAGACCCTCGAATCCTGAGGCTACTCTCAGCATATTAAGAGAAGCTGAAGAAATTAGTTTAACAGTATTCGAGTCCTTGTTACATGTCCCTTTAGGGCCAAGGGAAAGATTGAAGCCTATCAGTTGGTCTTTGGTCTCAAATATGTTGTCACCTAAACACATATCATGTGATGAGAAAGAAGAATACAAAAAAATCAAAGGCTTGGATGGTGAATTGACCATTCTGAAATCTGCTAAAGATGCTCATCCTGGAGTATACAATGTTTCCAAGAGACTTGAGGCATTGGAATCGAGCATTCGGAAAACAGAGGAGGACCTGGAATGCATTTACAGGAGACTTGTCAAAACAAGAGCTGCTCTCCTCAATATAATCAACTGCTAGTGTCATATTTTTCCTTGGTGCCAACCCACGTATGGTACCCTAAAAAATTTTGGTAGTCTGTATAATGTATTTTCACTGTATACATTGTAAAATGAATAGACACAATGTGAATCAAAAAGTTTCACTGAAATTACTCACTCTTATATATATATATATACATATATGTTCTCTGCTTATTGCTTGACTAACGGAATTATTTTTTAGGAGCTCAAAAGGGTGAAGAAAAATCATTTATGTATTGGGTGAATCTTTAACATTTTGCAATTAGCTCAATCAATATTGCAACTCTTTGCATTATTGATCATAAAAACATCCTCTACCTAGCTTGAAGGCAACTAGTCTGTCCTTACTGTACCAATCATTATTTACTTTCTCCACAGTCCAACAATCTTTTCAGATTAACCATCATCTTATCCCTCTATATAGCAGCTTACAGTTGATAGTTTCACTAGAGCATCAATCTGTCCAGTCATCACAATCTCACAGAAGCTCACTGCATAGACATCACCAAGGAAATATTTCTCAATTTTCTTCCACTTTACTTCTAAGCCAGTGCAACTATGAAATGCAAGATGAAAGGCTATAGTTGTTATCCGTCATCTGCACACGTCAGTGATACGAAATTGGTTAGCCAAAAACCACCTTAGATTAGATGTAGGCTGTCTTCTTCCAGTTTTGTACATCCGGACCGCAGAGGTCTTCGTCATTTTAACTTAGGTCAGTCCAGTTCCTTCTCTTCCTCTTTGGTTACTTGGTGACATTTCTAGGAGCATCATGTGGGTATGATCTTTCAGGTTCATACATGAACAGATGAATTCGACAATGGGAGGCAGCATGTTAATTTAATCGGTGCCTCACCTTATTATCTATCTGAACTTTGCTAGACTTCTCAACCGGTTAAGTGAATCAAAAAGTTTTCTCAAACTCCTTGCACTAGCCGGTGTCGCAGCAGCAGATTTGAATAAATATTGGATAAGGATAGCAATGATGAAAAAGGTAGATAAACAAATATGCCAATAATTACTTGATTCTACAATTGGCCGAAGCCAAGAAAAGAGGAGAAAATCAGAAATTAACTGTCCATACAAATCCAAGCTTTGAGAGGGAAAGAATCTTTTACAGAAGGCATTCAAAATTTAATGAATAAGAACAGCTAGTCACGTCATAATTGTAGTGCCTCTTATTTCTTCCAGATAATTCTTGTTCACTATGGGAACTTTCCTAGGTGTTGCTAGGCAAGTACCTAGAGAGAAACCCGCTAGCTGTTAAGTGTGAGTTCTGTCTTTTAGGGACAACTAACAGATCTGCCTTTGGATCAGATCGATACTACAGAAACATGGACAATATTTTTTTCTCTTATAGTTCGCAAGATCTTGTCTGCTCTCGAGTCTCACCAATTAAGCACACAGTCTGGCATCCTTACCTCGTGCACGTATGTCTAATACTTTCAGGATAACCAACAATAGAATCTTAACAAATCTCTCTCTCTCTCTCTCTCTCTCTCTCTCTCTCTCTCATGGAAGGTTCCCGTGGATGCATTTGGTTCCCCACCATTTTCCCATTGCCATTTTCCGTACCAGAAAAGGATACTTCGGTGTCCTTTCCTTTCTGATCCTGAACAAAACATAAGATGTCTATAAGAGGTACATAAGTCTACATAAGCAGTTTATCAACTCGTGTTACGACTATCCTAGAATCCCAAGCTTGTCCAAGATCCACCCTCCACACTTCACGCCATTCTTTTTCCTTCTTTCGAGCATGGCACTCCTAAATTTCGAAGCTCTGAGAGACCTCCACGACTTTGCCAATGACCTCCTCCATTCCCCAACGACACAACAAGCTCTACTCCACCATTGTCATGAGAGATGGATCGATGATCTCTCAGAAGGGTCTCTAACTATGTTGGACGCCTGCGGAATGTCCAAAGAGGTCCTTCTCCTAGTGAAGGAGCACATACAAGATGTAAGGTCTTCATTGCGTCGTGCACCTAATGGTGAACTAGGCAACGAGAGCCCAGTAGCAGATTACCACCCTAGGAGAAAGAATTTAAAGAAAGTTACAGTGAAGTGCCTGCGCTCACTGAAAGGAACAAAAGATAAGTTCTCCAATCTAGACCTTTCTCCGGTCAATCACACCCTTAACATTGTGCCAGAAGTGCTAAGAGAAGTAAGGGCAACAGTCATCACTGTGGTGGAGTCGTTGTCATCCCTAGTAAGCGTCCCCTGGCTGGAAAGAAGATCGGGCAAAGGGTTCAGCGCAACAAAGCTCATGTTCTCAGGTGGCCGGAACGCATGCAGTGTCTGGGACATCACTACTCTACAGGGCACGGAGAAAAGGTTGGAAGAGGTGGAGATAACCATCAATGATCTCGAACTAGAGTTGGATTGCATGTTCAGACGCTTGATTCAGACGAGAGTTTCGCTCCTCAACATCCTCAGCTACTAGGAGAGTCATCTCTCTTTTTGCAACTAGTGGCTAGGCCAGGGCAGACCTCCAGGTTGCTGTAATGCACAATGACCTGCAGCTAAAATTAACACTGAATAATGAAGATAGTCAATTATAGTCTAATCGCGATGTATTCTTTCATTCGTTTAAATGAAGTGTTCGTCCTTATTCCATCTCAAATTCTGTGCTCTTCTATCTTTCCAGCTATATCATCTCTCCATCTCTTTGAATTCTCAGATCCCTCACTGGAGTATGAGAGGGGACTCTCAAAGCAGGGATCGGATCTACAATTTTTCATCATTTATGCATTTTCCATTCAAAGCTCTTACTGAAAAGATCGGGTTTATTTCGTTTCTCGGACCTTTAAAACTATCATAGGATGAAACAATATCAAGATCAACCAATCATTGCAACCCGCTCCAAATGGCCAGTACTAATTCACACATCTTATAACTTCCACCACATCTGCTCCACAAGTAGCCATCCATTTCCCTCCCAAATTGATTATTTCCTTTATATCCATATAACAGGAAAATTGTCCAAAAACTCCTAAACTTATTGCACTTTTGTCAGTTCAATCCTAAATTTTTTAATTTTATCAATTTAGTCCTAAACCTTTTTACTTCTTGCTAATTGAGTCCATCCAACCAATTTTGGCCAAAAAATGCTGACATTGACGTCGATGGTGCCACGAGGAATCATGTGTTGACTTGGACAATTTTTAATAATATTTTTTTTCTTTGTTTCTTTCTTTTCTTTTTGACTTTATTCCTTTCCTTTTGCCTATAGCTAGCCACTGGCAACAAGTGACAATCGGCCACTAGCCACAGCCAGCCGACTAGCCTCACCGGCCATAGGCAAGGCCCAGCCGAGCAAGGGCAAGCCCTAGAGAGGGGAGCCAAGGTGAGTGTCAACCTCAAGGCTGCCCTAGCCTAGGCGAGGGCTAGCCCCACTAGATCTGGCCTAGGCGAGGTTGACCCCTGCTGAGCCCCATCTAAGCAAGGGCTCCCCTCGCCGGGGCTTTCGCCTAGCCTAAAAGAAGGGCATCGCTTGTGAAGGGCAAGGCCAGCCACTGAGAAAAGGAAAAGAAGAAAGCCAAAAGAAAAGGAAAAAAATAGAAAAATAATAAAAATTCAAATAAAATATTAAAATTTTATTCAAACTTGTCCACATTAGGGTCAAGGATCCCACGTCGCATCACCAGTGTCCACATCAATATTATCCAACCAAAATTAATCGAATTGACTAAATTGGTAAGAAGTGAAAAAGTTTATGACTAAATTGACAAATTAAAATGTTTATGATTGAATTGGCAAAAGTACAATAGATTTAAAATTTTTTAGACAATTTCCCTCCATATAACCATCCAACGTCCCGCACGAGCATAGCACATTCCCATACTCTAGTAAATTAGTGACCATCTCTTACAAGTATCAACATGTTCATGTGCCTCAAAAGGCATGCATTACGGCTAAAATTGCCTTACCGATGCACTAAATTTTCCATAGCAAAGCGAGTAGTCGACTATATACATGTGTCCTAAATTTTCCATAGCAAAGTCTAGTTTCTTTACCAAATGTTATCATATAGATCCGTACTGAGACTTGGAATCATCATGGCAAATTACACGAGAAAACTAGTGATTCGAGTCCCACTTTGTACGTTATACCCTTTAATTATTCTCCCTGTTTTTCTTGTAACTTGGAGTTTTGTTTTTTGTTGTAACTCAACCTTGTTTATTGGTAATAATCCATGAGAAATCTTAAGGTCAACGTCAGTACACAAATCGTTGACTGGGGTCGAAGATTAAACATATGAGAACAAAACTAAATTTCCATGACAAAAGATGCATAGTAGGAGGGAAATTTTGTTGAACATATAGTGGCGCCACCCTGTCCGGAAGCCAACAAGCCGGAGGAGAGTTAATTAGTATTACTAGCCAGATATATCTGATACAAAACCTAGCAGGTATTGTTCAAGAATAAATGATGCCGACTTACTGAATGTAGATGTGAAAATATTATGCAGGAACGTTATGCTCCGGTCCAATGATGCTCAGAACTTATGGACATAATATATATCACTGATTATGGATAAAGAGTGGAAGGAAATGTTGCAGTTAGAGTGAAGATCCTTCCACAAAAGCTGCCTGACAAAAGCCTCCAGCCTTCTACGACCTTCAAATTCTTCTGAAAGCTGGGACTGTGATCCCCGTTTAACTCCATCGCGTCAGACTAACATATCCTAAGAGCTTGACCAACATGTAAGAAGAGCCTGATTCTGTAGCTTAGGCTTATAATATAACCTTGTGACACCCAAGTCGTGCATTCAAGATCTGTTACTTGATTTGTAAATATAATCCACCCTGAAAAAGTCGAGAATTCCTTTCAGGAACTTGGCCTACGTAAATTTCCCCTATGGCTCTTGCTTTTGGCTTTTGGCTTTTATCTTGGGTGTAGCTCTCGCTAAAATTAACATCGTGGAAGTTCTTGATTTTAAGATTGGAATCAGTGCGGTTTTTTCACTAAATAGTGAAACAATAGAAAGTATGTTCCACAATCTTTACAGGTGTAGATAGTTTCCACTTTCATCTTTAATGAAAAGGCAAAGGCACAACATACTTTCAGGTTATCACCTGCTGCACTTCGAATGAATGGACTAATATCTCCTGCACAAGGAACATTTACTCACTCGTGTTAAATTGTCAATGATCACTACAGTTCCAGTACGCCATTCCAGATGCAATTTGCACGCTGATGTCAGCGATTGCTCTGATGTTATACATGAGGGAAATGCAACTGGTCCACTTCAGTTGGTTGAAAGTTGAAGAATTACCTGGATAAATAAGGTGCATAAACAATTTTTGAGGTTGCAGAGACTACTACGCTAATTTGACTGCCCTAAACCAGATGTAACCCAACTCTTTTCAGGAAAAGATTATGCAAGCAGCTGTCAAGAACTGAATAGAATGCTCAAGTATAAGCTTTGCACACCGAAAATGTTTAACATCCTTACAAGCTAACAGATTTGCTGTTGTGAGATCATAAATCTCACAGAGATCTTTATTTGAACTCAAAGGAACACAGATAATCCAGATACACTGCGACAGAACCCCTGGCTTTTTGTGTTATCCCTTTCCGGCTTTTCAATGGGATGCCTGCAAAATATCAAAGAATTAACCATAATTGCATGTTGCTGAATAGAAGTTGACATGAGGATTGTCCAATATACACTGGGCTATCATGCTTAGTTCAGTTTTTTTGTTTTTAAAAAACAAAAAAGAATATCTAGCAAGTGATGATAAAGCACTTTGAGCAAATTGTGAGTTCCAATCGATATGGCATGCCAGCCACCAGGTTTGAAAAGTACAATGGATCAGAAGGCAAGTAATTAAGAAATTATAGTTCGTCTCTCTAATCAAATGCAATGTTAAACAAAATAAATGTGCATATACAAGCCATTTGGTGGAAGAATATGTACAACAGTTGCAGAGGTCAGTTTCCTTTAAAATTTCAGCACCTACGTATCAACAAAAATGATTTGAACAGCCACTCAGGGATCAATGAATTATTATACACCATCCCTCTTGAGAGCCTAAAATATCGATATCCAGCAGGTGTAGATCTGCACAACTTGAGGTCTCCCCTTAACTCCAAATGTAAATCTTACTGCTTGGCTAATGATCGAGGTTTAAGATAAAGAAAAATGGCCTCAGCACTTCCCATTCAGGAGTTCAGGATAGGTTTTGGTTCCAAAATTAATAAATTAAAATACATTTCTATACACATACACGCATGCACACCTGCATGAGAAACACCATATGCAGAAGGCTTTTTCCTTAACATGAGCTCCGAAACTTTTTATTTCAGAAGAAGTAGAAACCTTATCACGTTATTTGTTATTGACAAAAAACCAAGGTTAGGAAACTCTCATAAGTTCCACTCACACAGAATTATGCATCGGGAAGCAGTGATATTTACCTCATGATCATGTCCATGTCCATGGCCATGGGAGTGATCTTCATGACCCTCCCAAGGATGTCGCCAACCCTATACACATAGCAAGAACCCAAAACCAACTCAGATGAAGATCTCCCACAGGTTGAAAAGGATTATTTGGGTAGAGGAACCGAGAAGCAGTCTTACCAGTACTACCGGCCCATCTTGCTTAGCTCTGTAAAGGACCCAAAACCTACAATGCACAATTTAAACGGAGTTCACACTTTTGCTTCATGGAAATTAACCAATTTCGTACATATAATGATCTTTCAAGGTTACCTATAAAATCAGCCGAAAACAGATTTCAAATTTCACTCAGAAACCAAATCGTTTCGTCCAATATTGGAAGCACCGAATAAAGAGCAAAACTTTGAAGCATGATCCGTAACAATATTGTATACTAATGGGATTGAAAAAGCTTCAAGCTAAGGCATATTGATTCTCACTTTCATAGCGCTATAGGATGGAACGTGACCCAAGAGATGAGTAAGTTAATTAGTGTGCTCGGTGTGGCCACGGCTAGTGTGACTTTTTTCACTTCAGTTGTGACTTTAATCTACACTTTTGGACTTACCTTCAACTATTGTTAAATCAATGCTTTCAAGTTGAGCTATGACGTCAAGTGGAAAAACTGCAAATGTCAAAAATAGCTCATTTTCACACGCTAAAAGTATAATGAAGATTCTAAATGTATTTTAACTCAAAAGGCATAAACTAGCAAGGACCATGTCACTCCACTTTTCTCCTAGGTTATGTACCCATGACTAAAGGATATGTCGTGGCTACGGATAGGGAACACTTCATCCCAAACTCGAAATTTGCCATTATTGCAGACCTACTACCAATCTAAATCACCGTAACAAAACCATTGAACAAAGAGTATGAAAAGAATTTGAAGGGCAATAATTGAGTGTCCGAGAACATGTAAATGCATACAAATTGTATGCAACCAAGTAGGATTCGAGTTTTATACATCCATATGCTGAGACCACGATCCCACGTCTTGATCCATAGACGAGTCAGATTCTAGGTTACTTATCTGTTCCGGGCACTATATCCGGGTCTGAATAACAGAGAGCAAGAGCAGACTTTTAGGAGTGTACTTTTCATTGGATTTTGGTGGCAAAAGCAGCTTATGAACTCAAAAAGTAGAAGCCAAAAGCAAAAATTTTCGGTGATATCCACTCAAAACAGCCACCCATTATAGTTCACTGGACCCCGGCAGGACTTGTTTTCTTTTTGTTCTGTTAATAAGAATGTGCGCTTTCCTTTGGGCGAAAGATGAGCTGCACGGCTCATGCTATAACTTTAAAAAGAAGAGACATTAATCCTTGCTCCTTTCCATGCAATGAAAATTCTTCTCAAATATTAACTTCCATATAACTAATATTTGGTCTAATTTAACTTCTATTTACCTACCACGACTGATTTATGCATGATTATGACAAATATGCATGACATACAATGCATTATCCAGAAATGCATGAAATTAGTTTAGTAGTTCAGTGATCTTCTTCTATCGCATGCCATCTCTCATTGCCACTATGATGTTACAATATAGAATTTCTCCTCAAGCCTTATGCAAAATTTTATGTCATGATCTATCAGGTAGGTGTCAGGCGTGCTTCTCCCCTCCGATCATCATGCACAGAGCTCTTCTCTTTCTCTATAGTAATATAACTTTCCTGCTTTCCCAGTCAGTCCCCCGTCAGATGGCTTCATCAAGCAGACCAAACCAAACTACTCGACAGGACCAACCCACTCCAAACTACACCCTAAAAGATTCCGAATTCAATCACCAATCGAAACCGGAGATGAAACCCTAGCACAAATGTAGCGTCACCTAACGACACCAAAGCCAAGACACCCTATTGCATCCACAAAAGTTTTCTACTTCCAGATCCCCCATTCCGCGTAATCGACGAATCCGCAAAAATTCATCAAACACAAAGCGCACGGAGAACGAAAGCGCAAAAACCGCGCTATCAAATGAGCTCCCTCCACAGATTCACGGCGGCGAGAAAAATTAACTCCACAGAAAGCGTCATCGGAAATCATCGCCGCGGGCCGAGGAACACGTTGACGCGAACACATCCACACGCGATCGAAGAAATCGGGAGGCTCAGGGGACCGAGAAAGCATCGTGATTACCACATGACGGCGCACAGCCCCTTGCCGGTGACGGTGTGCCACCGCTTGGGGTGGTGCAGGGACATCCCCTTGTAGGTCGTGCTGCCTCCATGTCCGCCTCCTCCTCCCATCTTCTCTCTCTCTCTCTCTCTCTCTCTCTCGCTCTCCGGCCACTATGCTCGACAGCGAGGAGCTAGACGGAGAGACTGTGGACTTGATCGAGAGACGTCCCTCGGGTCCGCTGGGAACCCGATGGATGGGCCCGCTCCGACCCGCAATGATGTTGACTATGGGCCCAGCCCGGCCCGTTCGTAAGAGTTTGTCTACACTTCGGCCCGTGTCAACTGAGCCCTTTGCAGTTTGCACCAATTGACGCATCTGATTTTTCAAGGTATTGTCTCGATTGAGCCCCCGATCCAAATTAGAAATCGGTCTCGAAGGCACGTACTGGGTCGCGGCGAGAGAGAATCGGAGGAGTTAGATAACAAGGCCTGGATGTGGCACCTCAGTAGGCCACTTCTAAAACCATCTTGATCTCTTTTACATTATCATGCAAGTGGTAGACGTTAATTTAATTTGAGCATTCATAACATGGATTATGCGTACGCGAATCTAAGAACACTAACAGCAAAGGGGAATCATACTTTCATTTCTTATCATGCTTATATACATCAGGTGATGGACTACATAGCAAAGGAAATGACATAAACTGGGAGAAATTAAAAAGGTACTCATCTCCCTAATGCCACTTCCTAGTGGATATTCTCGCGGTTGTCCATCCGTCTATACCACCTGATCACAGGATCCTACACCCAAAATAGTTACGATCGTATAAAACCTAAAGCTTCTCCCCTTCACGCTACATCACCTCTAGCTTCTACTCCACTTTATCGTCTCCATCGCCACCATTGTGGTCATCAGGGTATGGAATTGATCCTTCAAGATTCCCATCTACCAGAATATAGATGGTGGACTACCTAGTACACCTATGTCAACCTAAAAGCTTCATCGTGTATCTCACAAAAAACACACCCGAATCTGAAGTGTTATGGTGCATTGTATCGGGAAATGGGGTAGAACAGGAGGCATGACTATCAATCTGTAAAAAAAAAAAAAAGAGTGAGCTAACGCTTAACAAGAGAAATAGCTATCTCATAAACCAATCAATCCGTTCAACACTTGATTCCTAAGACACATCTAGCATCATAACAACCAACGCATGAGCACACATCACACTTCGAAGGTAACATCCCTAGTCGCATGCATAATGCCAACATGCATTTAATGTATCGCACACCTCAATGGCAATGTCCACATTCACAAGTACAAGTCAGTGTGCATTTGATGCATCACACATTTCATTTCTCAATCACATCACAGTATTCGGGTCCACCCCAATCTCACAGTTCAATCAGGTTGCCAACCAGCCCGTGCGGGTCACTTTTGATTTGTTGTCCGAACTTCTGCAACTTGCTAGTCGCAAGCATTCCCGTACTACCACCCGAGGCATCTTGGTTTGCTAGCCAAGGCATTCTCCTCCGGTATCCAATCCTAACCATCGTTAGGTTCTTGGTTTGCTAGCCAAGACTTCCACGATTCTCTCTAATCGCAAGCATCCCTACTACAACCCGAGGCATCTTGGTTTGCTAGCCAAGGCATTCTCCTCCCACATCCAATCTTGGCCATCATTGGGCATCCAAGGTTTGCTGGCCATGAGGGGATCACGCATCCAAGGTTTGCAATGCTTGAACATCACAGAGTAACAAACTTTGCACCACAAGCATATCACACACATGCAATGACATGAGAATCACATGCTGTAAACCACATCTCATACAGCACACCTTTCATTAGGAAGATACTATGCCATTGCAAACAATTTGATGCCTCATTAGTACTCCCAAGATGTGTACAAATATTAAATTCCAGAATAGGTGCTCATGCAATCATCTCAATTTCACAAAAAAAACAAATGGCATATAAATGAAAGCCAAACCTGTACCATGAGATAGCTTAATGAGTGTAATTGCTATCTCCAGTAGACCACAAGCCAAGATTCAATCACCTCCAAACAGAAATTCGTGAATTCCCAAGAATAGGCAAAACAGAACAGTTTTGCGCAATCCTCAAAATCAAAGCCGTTACTTTTATCAAATGAGCTTGAAAAATTATCAAAATTTAGTATGTTGTAGAAAAGACTTTAAATAACATTCTTCGTGAAGAGAACTAAGTCAAAACATTTTGTATGAGGAGTAGTAATTCGCACCAAATAAAGAAGAATCTAGTTCACTAGAACAAAGCAATCGATCTTCAAGATATACTCATTCCATAGCCTAAAATGTGTCAAAAAATTTTGAAATTTGGATATGTTATAAATAAGAATGTCCTCTACAACTTTGATGAAGGAAAAAATCCAAAAAAATGGGGAAAATTTTATGAAAATTCAGGAATACAAGGGTCACTGTTCCTACTTCACTATGCAGATTAGAAACAGTAAATGAAGAGACTTTCGTACCAACCGTATCACCTAAGAAAACTCTACAATTAAAGTTTGTTGTATATCAAGATGTCTTGCACAATTTTCATGAAGAAAGTCTCATCAAATTTGAACCACGACAAACTCCACAAAATTAATAAACAAATAAGGTCCAGTAATTCCAATTCTGAAAATCCAAACTACAGTACACGAACAAATGCAAAACTTGCACCGCACGAGTTCATTGCTCAAAAACACAAGTCCTAAGCCGCATGCAACATCCATCTTCAATTATAATCAACCAATTATTACGTAAGGGCCAAACGAATACACAAAACTCACATGCAAGGCCATATAAGCCACGGAAACGACATGCAATTCTTCGCTTCCGCAAAATCTCGAAATCACAGCTTAACTAGGCCACCAATTCACATTATCTACATCTACTCAATCTAACAAGGACATGCAAGTAAGAAGCAACACAAAACAACTCATATTCTAGCAAGAGTCGAGCCTCAAGAGGATCAAGAAGAGTAGAAGAGAGCCACTTCTCCTTGCTTCTGCTTCCCTTAAGCTTTGGACCTTCCTTCCTTGAGGATAACCTTGAAATCTTTAAAGAAAATGGAAGAAATAGAAGAGAAAGAGGGAGGGAGGTGTTCAGCTTAGGAGGGTGAGGGAGAGAGAGAGGGAGAGAGAGAGAGCTACTAAAGAAGGGGATGAATGAGTGATCTTCCTTCTTCTACACATTTCTTGCATGAAATCTCATTGGCCGCATGGGCCAACGGCGCCAGCTGGCACAAGGGAGTGGACAAGTGGCATGGCCACTTCACCAAATGGCAAAGGAGAGAGAGAGAGAGAGAGAGAGAGAGAGAGAGAGAGTAAGGCGGATGGGAGGGGAGAGAGGTTAGTCAATGGGGGAAATGATACTAGTTGTGAGAGAGAGAGACAGAGAGACAAAGAGAGTGGTCGATCAATGGGGGAAATGGTACTAGTTGTGTGAGAGAGAGAGAGAGACACACACACACAGAGTGGTCAGTCAATGGGGGAAATGGTACTAGTTGTGTCTAATTTTTTCACATTCATTAGAAACTAGAGATCGAGAACTATAATTACAATTCATCCAATCAACACAAAAATGTCTTAGCTAATATATGGGCCAAGTACTGTTGTTTCGAAAACTTATAATTGACACAATTCCTAAATAGTATCAATTAAAATAATCTGATTATCATTATTCAACTCTCTAACCAGATCAATTCGAAAAATCAAGATGTCACACTTGACCCTCATAAATTGTTACATTTGTGTGATCTTACATGTTAAAACCCTAATATTTTTTTCGAGATTGATCTCTCATAGGGGTGGCAAAATGGGTCAATGACTCATATTATAACCCGCATTTAATGAACTAGGCAGAAAATTGGTTAGCTGAAGCTTTAAAATGGATTTGAAATGGGTTAGAGCCCAATTGAAAAATGAGTTATAAATGGGTCTATCCTAAATCCATTTATGATCCCTTAATAACTTAACCTAGATCTATTACTTTTTAGTTTCCTTTTCTTTCTTGTTCTTTTTCTTCTTCATTGGCTCGTTGTCAACCACGACAGCAACTAGCAACCGGCCACAGGCAAGCTTGAGCCCCGCCATAGGTCAGCGAGGCTCCAACTCGCCAAATTCCGACAAGGTCGAGCCTCATTGGCTGATGGCAAGGCTCGACCTCGCCTGATCAGGCAAGGCTTGGCCTCGCTAGCTTGAGCCTCACCCAATCCAATGACTAGGCAACACTCAAGCCTCACTCGAGGTCACTAGAGCCTCGCCGATGTTTGGCGGCCTCAAGCAAGGCTCAAGCCTCATCTAGGTCTCCGAATCTAATGAGGCTTGAGCTTGTCAGCCTATGGCGAGGCTCAAGGTCGCCTATGACCAACAACTAACCAATAAAGAAGAAACTGAAAAAGAAAAAAAAAGAATAAATTAAAAATAATTAAAAAATATAATAATAAAAATTTTGTTGAAAGGGGTGCATGAGTACAAGATCTTCCTTACCGATCAACAAAAAATATCTTCTAGTTTATTTTCAAGTTTTAGCTATATACCGAAAAACATGGTTATTTCCTTGAAAAATGATTTTCCTAAAATATTAATGTGTTTTGATGACATGGTTCAGGTCAAGTACGGATTGAGTCGGATATGGGTCATTAAATTTACATTACATAAAAATGAGTCAAAATTGGTTAAATAGGTTAATATGAGTCAAACCATTTTCGATGCGACCCAAACTCGACCTAACCCACCCATTTGATGGCCCTTATGATTCTATATAGGGATTTGAAATTAGAAGAGTATGTAAATTTGCATCCAATGAATAGTGTTTGCCAATGGGGTAGGAGAGCTTTTATGAAGACGTCAAGATCATTAGCTAGTATTTTGAACCATATAATTCCATATAATATAAGATGAATGGATTGTAAATAGTCAATGGGTGATTTGGAGAAAATTGTCCAAAAGTCTTAAACCTATTGCATTTTTGCTAATTCAGTGATAAACCTTTCAACATTTTGCCAATTGAATCCATTAGTCCAATTTGGCTAGAATTCATTGACTTGGACGTTAAGCATCTTATGTGGTACCACCGGCCCTAATGTAAACAATTTTAAATAAAATTTCAATTTTTTCTTTGATTTTTTATTTTTATCATAGTTTTCCTTCTTTTTTCCTCTTCTCCTTCTCTCTCTCTTTTTTTTTTTCAACCATAGCTAGTGAAGATTGACAGGCCCTTACCTAGATCTGGGCGAGGCCATCGCTACCGCGATAATAGGCGAGGCCATGGTGAAGCTAGCCTCCCCCAAAAAACCATCACGACAGTGAGTGAGGCCACCTTTGGCCTTAACTAATCAGACTGGCCCCACCTAGATGCGAACAAGGCTAGGCGAGGGCCACGTGACCCTTGCCTATAGCCAACAAAATTACGACAAGGGCTTGATGACCCTCATTGGCCTCAATTGAAAAAAAAAAAAAAAAGGAAAACAAAGGGAAAAAAATAATTAATAAAAAATTGAGATATTATTAAAAATTGTCCATATTAGACATGTCATTTAGAACAACTAGCATCCATGTCAACAAATTTTGACTAAAATTGGTCAAATGGACTCAAATGGAAAAAAAAATTGAAATGGTTTAGGACTGCATCAACAAAATTGAAAAATTTATGACTGAATTGACAAAAGTATAATAAACTTAGGATTTTTTGAACAATTTTCTCAGTGATTTGGCCTCTTGAATGAATTTTTAATGTTTTAAAAAATGTTCATCTTATTCCTATATTCCTACCCTTTTCCTAACCTAAGTATCATATTCCCAATATATTAAGAGAAAATATTCTTTTTATGAAGAGGAATTGAATCGTAAAAAGGCTACCTTACCTCTTGAGGAGCTTATGTTTTTACAGCCTTTTTTGTTAGCCAAATAAAATTGAGTTGATGGAAGAATTTCATTGCATTAATTTGATAAATTTTAACATTTTATTATATTATTTAACATTTTTAGAACTCAATTATACTTCTAAATAAGTTTTAAGGCTTTTGATAAACTTTCCTATTTTTAATTAAGATGTATGAATTATACTTTGTTGAGGTGGTCTCCATAAAGTCATGAGTTGATTCTCTTCTTTTCCAATTGGAAATATGGGAAAGTATATTCACGTGACACTTTCGAATTGTGATTTTTTTAGTTTTTTAAATAAGTACAGTGGAAGTCCTAAAATTTATCACTAAAGTGCAATTGAGTTTCAGAACTTTCAAAAAGTACATTTGAGTTCTAAAACTTATCGAAAAGTGTAATTGAGTCCTAAAACTCTTTAAAAATACAATCAAATCCTAAAATTTATTAAATTGGTACAATGAAATCCATCTGTTTATTACACTTTTTATAAACTTTAAGACTCAATTATGCTTTCATGATAAAATAGATCAACGTCAATACGAAGTTTCTTGAATTGAATAAGCTAAATTGATTTTGGACTTTATTGCATTTTTTGAAAGTTTTAGGATTCAATCGCAATTTTGTGACAAATTTTAGGATTTCTTGTGCACCAGATAGGAAAATGTGCAATAGGTGGTATTCTTTCTTTAGCTAATGAGAAAGTTAACATATGATCGATGTAATAAAACATCACAAAATAATGAATAGAATAATTTATTATCTCATCCGAATTAAAATTGGGACTCTCAAAGACAACCTTATAGGATTTGTTGGAGTGATTTTATTACTAATCTTTATGAATATGGTCTTGTATTTTATCAAATGCTCCACATTTCCAATTTCTTTATGAGAATCGAAAAAGACCATTGCTGAAGTATCCAGACCTTTAACTCAATTAATAATTATAATATACATGGAACCCCAACCACATGCATGTGATAAGGTTCCCTCTAGAGACGGATGGAAAGCTTATAAGATGCATTATTTCTTCTTTTTTCATTATTTCTTCTTTTTTTTCTCTGACAGATGCCCAGAGCTTCATTTGGGTTTGAATTCTTCATGGTTCTTGGTTTGCGAGCCCCCCTCCCAAAAAAAAATTGAAATTGAAATTTTCTTCATACCCCATTTTCTAAAAAGTCTGCGTTTGCCATGACATGACCCCGAAGTTACTCTCCAAACGAAAAAAAGGAGCAATTTAAAGTTCAAAACTAGTGCTCTATCTAATCTAAGAGAAGGGGTGACCCTCAAGTCATCATCCCCATTCTAGAAGACATGAGAACGCGTAGAAGTGGAATGTGATGTCGTTTGACAAAACGCGCAACCACATTTCCGATTTAAACCAAAACTGTGTTGACTTCTCGGTCTGTCCCGCTACTTTCTCTCTCTGCATGGCATTGATGTCATCGATCAGGAAGTTGCCTGCTTTTTCCTCGGTCCAATAAGCCGGGAATCGCAGCTTTTTTCAAAGCCTTTCGAGAAGCATGGAGTTTTTGAAAATCAGACTGGACCCTCCACCTCCTTTCCTCTATGTTCAAGCGTCCAATCCTAGCGGTCCACATCAATGGATAAGTAGAAAAATAAAAGAAAGAACAAAAGCATCGGGTCGAAATCGAAGTGGTCGATTGACCACGGCATGTATGCAATGTGAAGCCTGTGAATGATGGATGAAAAAGGGTTAGGAGCTGAGAAACATGTGACTCCAACTTACTGATTCAATAGCTCTTTTTTCCAGGGCAAACCAACTTCGAATTCAGTGCGAAAGACTTTCGATGGGCTTAGCAGCTTTCTAACTGCGAAACTTATATTATAGCTAAAGCATACATAATGACATTTCATATGTATCTAGTCTTTCTGCAAATGGCATCACCCTTGAGCTAGTAGATGAAATTTGGTGAGTAAACCTACCAGATCAATTCTTTTGATGACGTTCACACGTCCGAAGTTCCAGCAACTTGCTGTGGCTTTCTAGTCATTGTACATCTAGTTTATTATGCCTTTAAATGACCAAGGAAGCCGCAGAAGTCAACTGATCAACAAGAGACTTTCTAGAACTTACCATGAGGAAACAGCTTTAAGAATAATCTCGGGGTTCCTGAATAAAATAGAACCAAGACTCGTTAATCACTCTGTCATTCAGTGCATAAAGCAAACACAGTAGTTGCAACATGGAAAAGTTGCTCGAAAGATCGAAAAATATCTGAAATGATGAGATTCATGACCGAAAACCTGCAAAATCCCCCATCAAACACGATGGTCGGTTTTACTTTTGAAAAGGATGCGCATGTGAGTGTAATCCGATTGTGATCATAAAACGTGAAAATCAAAAGCCGTTGAATTGTGTCAACAGGCAAGCGGCCTGCTGGCATGGGACGGAGCATTCAAGGACAAGTCTCGAGGTCGAACTGGAACTAGATAAATTTAGGGCCCGTTTGGTTCGGTTTTGAGGAAATGCCTTTGGGAGAATGCAAATACCTTTAAGATAAAGGGGTTTTCTGAAATACTAGACTGTTTGGTAAACTATAGCTGAAAAGTGCTTTAAGGAAATGCAAAACTGTTTGGTAAACATATATTTGAAAAGTCCTTTAGTGTGACCAAATTAAGTTTTTTAATTTTAGTATTTTTAAAATTGCAAAAGAGAAACAATGACTATATAACCTTTTACATTTTCATGTTGAGAGTAATATAAAAGATATATATTAGTAAATTTATTTAAAAATTATATTAAAAGAATTTGATTATAAATTAGATGCAAAGCTCAACTTTTGGCCTAGGGTTCTTTTAGGTTTGTTTTCAACTTTGAATATTTTTTTTTAATTATTGTAGTATTAATCATCTTCGTTAATCAATGATCATTTTAGTGTATTGATAAAAAGTTGGGTTATTGATTGTCAAAAGATAAAAATGACAAAAAAAAAAGGTGAACCCAACATTTGCAAAGGGTTTTTATTATTTTTTTTAAAATAAAAATAAAATCCGATGAAACTCCATCGTCAATCAACGGTGGTTGGGGTGTGGGGAAGATGATCGGTTTAAAAAAATAAAAAAATAAAAAAGTCAATGGATGAATAATAGAGGTGGACTTGTATTTCAAAAGCTAGCATTTGACCAAAAACACCTCTAAATGCTGAATCAAACGGGATCTTAGTAAATAGCAAAAAAGTAACAAACCCGATAAGTTGCGATGTGATGTTTGCAAAACAAGATTAACTTAGCTTGTGACGGTCAAGATGTAGTGAACGACAAAGGAGGCAAGCCAGAAGACCTACACTAAAGGGCGAACGAATCTCCGAAATGATAGCAAAGAGGGTCGCTTCGATACGATTGTATTGGCTCTTGCTTTTCATCAGCGTCATGTTCATTCACATAAAAGCTACTGATGCTCGTGAATCTGGCTGTTAAAAGATGACCTTTCGCCAATCCCTTGATAGAATGTCTCGCTATTGGTTGGTCGTATGGCTTCTGGTTGTTGAGGCTGATCTTTCTGATTACCAATAATCGGGCTGCCCGCAAATGCTCTCACGGATACGTTGTTGACTTTAATGATCAGTTCAGATCCTGAAGCTGCTCAAGATAAACATAAACTCAACAGAAACCCTAGATTTTTCAAGAAAGATGCCAAAGATTTTAAGACTTTCAGATCGATAACCATTAAATGGGAAGAATATACGAGTTTTTCTTTGCTTCAGCCAACAGCAAGAAAAGCAACTTAAAATAGCATCAAACAGAAGAAAACTTGCATCGATAATTGCAGCAGCCTTCCCGACAATCGCGCTGTTCCGATGATTGTCAACCTGAGGCCCTTTGATTCATTATGACTGACTAGAAAATTCATATGCTATTTTAGTCATACTTCGAGAAGCAGTGAAATTAAGTAATACCGCTCCATCTAGAAAGATACTTGTATTTTATACACAATAGCTAGCTTTCTTCGTTGCGTTAGTAGTAAAGCGTGTTGGAATATTTGATGGGTTGTTTATCAGATTTGCTAATAGGGGAGAATTTTTCTTACACGATTTATCGTAAATCTCGGAACACACGCAAAAGACGTGATATTGTGACCGATTTACTTCGTCACAAGTGACTAAAAAAGTCCCCCCATGTTATTGCAGATAATTATATAAATCCACGATTAATGATGTTGTTTTCCTGTTTCCAGATATACCCTCTGTCAAAGCATTTAAAGACTCATTGTAAAGGGCAGGAAGAGGGAAGTTCAAAGCTAAAAGTATAAAGAAGTCAATCCGATTCCATAAGCGCCGGTCAACAAATGATGCCTACTGGAACCCAAGGTCGTGACCACCGCCCAATACGCCACTGACTCTCATCTTGTCATGCGCGAGAAAACTATAAAATCGACCCTCAAGACTCTGAGCGACACCGTGCGAAGTGGGGCAGACGAAGAGCGCGAAAGAGAGAGCAAAAAATGGAGGCGGTAGTAGGGGACGATTCTGTTGTGCCGGCGCCGCCCGTTTCCGCCCCCCCAGTGCAGATGCAGTACAACTCGCCGTCGCTGTCGCGGAACCCGCTGCTCATCACGCTCGAGCCCACGTCGGATGATATTAACAACAACCAAGGGAGCAACCCTAGAGGAGGAGGAGGAGGACACAACAGGAACCGGAGCTTCTTCACGCCCTTGGGGAGTCCGATAAGGAAGGCGATCCAGATGACGAAGCTCGACCCTCAGGACGCTTGGCTTCCGATCACGGAGTCGAGGAATGGGAACGCTTATTACGCGGCTTTCCACACACTCTGCTCCGGGATCGGCATTCAGGCCCTCGTGCTCCCTGTCTCCTTCACCATTCTTGGCTGGTAAGAGACTTTCGAATTTTTCGCAATTGTTCAACTGCTTTCCCCGTTTTTAAGGATAACAATCATCAACTGAACTCTCACCGCAAGCGACGACCTTAATCCCCAAGAAGTTGTCCTGAACTGAAAATGGACGTACGTACCGAGTTCCAAAATCGCTTGCGGGGAGACTCACTGATCTGCCGTTCTGCAGCGGTTTCAAAGCTGGGTCGGCCGAGTGGTAAAACGGCAGAAACCCTCGTGCCTCTAGAATGCGAGATCTTGAATTCGATTCCTGCGTGTGACGCAATAACTTTTAAAGATCACGCAATCTTGCCATGGGTGACACGTCCTGGAGCGCAACCAGAGTCGACGTAGCATGTACAAAAGCCGGCCCAAGACATCACCTGATCGCGAGATCCCGAAGAAGAAATCTCTTGTTTGAGAGGACAAAAGCCCATGGTGTGATGTTAATCTTGAGTCTTGATGTTAATGGTTGCAGGACGTGGGGGATCATAAGCTTGACGATAGCATTCATATGGCAGCTCTACACGCTGTGGGTGCTGGTGAAGCTTCACGAGTCCACCGAGACCGGCATGCGCTACAGCAGATACCTCCATCTCTTCAGCGCCACTTTTGGTAAAAAAAAAGGCCTCTCTATTACATGGGAAAATATGTTTTTTTTTCCCCTTCTTTTTACTATAATTTTTCTTCTTGAAACAGAAGCTTTGACAAAATACACCAAAATTTAACACAAACCATTATCTTTTTATTCCGTTCAATGTCATCAGTTGATAAAGAGTAATTATTGTCCATAATTTTTAGGACACCGTCCAAAGATATTAAAAGCTCATTTACATATCTTTATGTGGCGAACGTGAGATTGATTTTGTCTGCTATGTCCATCGGCGGTAGAACGAGTCTGATATAACATTTTGTACTTCTCAAATCAACAGGTGACAAAATGGGGAATATCTTTGCGGTGTTCCCAATCATGTACCTGTCGGGAGGCACGTGCGTCGCGCTCATCATCGTCGGCGGCTCGACCTCCAAGCTCTTCTTCCAGATCCTGTGCGGGGAGGGGTGCACGGCGAAGCCACTGACGAGCGTGGAGTGGTACCTAGTGTTCACCTGCGCCGCCGTCATACTAGCCCAGCTCCCGAACTTGAACTCCATCGCCGGCGTCTCCCTGATCGGCTCCATCACCGCCATCTGCTTCTGCACCATCATGTGGCTGGTGTCGGTGACCAACGGGAGGCTTGAGGGAGTGTCGTACGATCCAATCAAGGAAGAGCCGAACATGGCCTATATCTTCAGCGTCCTGAATGCCTTCGGGATCATTGCTTTCGCCTTCCGCGGCCATAATCTCACCCTCGAAATTCAGGTACGTAAGAAATCATTGCATGTATCATTTTTGCATACTTTAGATGAATAGTTCTATGCGTAATTCAAGAAAATCTACTTGGAGGTGTATTTCAAAGATAGCTACTGAGTATCCTTATGCACTCACGTGATTAGCGCTAAGGTTATTCTTGTTTTTTCTATAAATTACCGCCTTCTTGTACAATCATATCATTTGACCACTCTTACTTTTCCATTGGTTACAAACCCAAACAAACAATAGAAGTAAAATAGAAAATAAGGAGTTAAGTACCTTTTTTTTAATGATTTAATTTTTGTGAAAAAGAAAATAAATAAGTATGATAGAAGCAAAACCAAGTCTTAAGGTATACAAAAATCGAATATTCCATCACACTATTTTCGAGTTTGTTCTTTTTTCGATAGTACTCCTACGAAGCACAAACACATTTTAAGAGCTTCCGTGTCGTGTCGAACACTCCAACACGTGTCTGACACGCTCGAACAAGCGGTCCACACGTGTCGAAAAAAATTTGACACACGGTCAACTTTTTCCGACACGCTCCGACATGTATATCCGAAATTGCGAGAGGATGGTGGTTTCTGGGGCAGATCTACTAGTACGAAGGATGATAAAATTGTTGAAGAAGGTGATGGAAGGTGGAGGCGAGGGCGAGGGAGTGGAGGCGAGGCTGCAAGCAACGGCGAGGCCATGACTGCGATGCTGCGATGGAGGACCGGAAGTAAGGCTACGGCTGTGAAGGAGGGAGGGTCAAAGGCAAGGCGGCAAGCAATTGCAATGAGGCAATCGACAGAGAGTAGAGATCAAGATAAAGATAATTGCGCGAGGAGGAAGAGGAGGCCATGGAGGAGGGTTTTAGCAGGAAGGAGAGTAGATAAAAAAAAAAAAAACTAAAAAAAACTAAAATGGGGATTTTAATGTAAAGAAATGGGTGTGGGGGATGACTTCAATTTTCAAGGAAAATGATAGCCTTGACAGGTAAAAGGAGGAAAGAAACGAGGGAATGAAATCGGGGGTAGAAGGGGGCGGGTTTGGTGGTGTGGTGGGGTTGTGGAGAGAGAAACGCGGGAGGGGAAAAATTTTGGGCAGATGGCAGTTTTTGTGCGTGGGGGAGGGGGCTGTGTGGGGCAGCAAGAGGGGGCGAGACGAGGGAGGAAATTGGGCTGCAGGGCTTTTTTGTCAGAAAAATAAATAAGTAGGGCTAAAAAGTGATTTCAAAAAATTAAAAAATTAAATATTAAATAATAATAAATTTTGATCATTATAGAAGATCATATATTTATATAAATAAGTTGATTCTAATCTTCTGTTAGTTATTAGCTTCATCGATAATTTTTATTAAAGTTAAAAACATATTACCAAATATAGGTACACATTAACTATGGATATGTCTTTCGAATTTCCTATAAATAGATTTATTAATATTATTAGTGTAAATTCATTGTATTTTTTTAATATTTATTTATTTCTAAATTCAAATCAAATTAATTAAAAATAAAAATATGCATTTAATATATAACGTGCTTAAACGTGTCGAAATTCTCTATTTTTTAAAAATGATTTGTTGGCGTATTTTGTCATGTGTCCGTGTTAGATTGGATCTTTCTTTGATCTTTATTTTATTAATATACATCCTCTTTCTTTGGATTAAAAACGAAAGAGGACACACACACACATATATATATATATATAAATTATATTATTCTATCAAAGCAATAATGTGAAATTCATTTTGTATTGTACATCTATTTGTGCATGGGTTGCAGTAAATAAAAAAAAGAGGAGAATGCACATTTCTTTGAAGCATTTCACAAATAATTATTTTACGTCTTTGAGCATGCATAGAGCCTTTGATTATGTCACGACGAAAATCTGATTGTTATGAATAACGTGTCAAAGCCACTTCGTTGGCTTGATAAGGATTGTTAGTATTTTTGCTATTAGCATCTGCTGGTTATCGGTAAATATTACTACACTTTTGGCTTTTCTGGAACGAATTTGATCCTCTGCCACGTTTTCCTCGTTCTCTCCTTCCAAATCGTTGATTTACTTGTATGACCATGGAGATGATAGGTTTGGAAGTAGTCTAAGTGGCAGTCGGGTCGACCGTTTTTCACGAGGATGACTAGAGAGGAAAATTAAGCGTGTGGAAAAGGGTCGATACTTGATAAACTTGTATTTTTCTTCTGTCAAATTGCATAAAATTCAATTGATTCGAGCCGATTAGAGAGTCTAGACTAAAGATGAAGAGAGGGGGAGTCACGAAGAGACTTTGAACTAAGGCCCTAGCACTCGAAATTGCGACGGTCCGCACGAGAAAATTTGGTACCTTGTCACTGGAAATTCTGAACTTCAGCATAGAAACATGCGGCGTGACATTAGGTTTAAGGAAATGTTTCCTAAGGAAAATCATGTTCGAACCTTCAGCACGTGTGGTTGTTGCAGGGGACGATGCCGTCGGATGAAAAGAAGCCGTCGCACGTGCCGATGTGGAGGGGAGTGAAGGTGGCCTACCTCATCGTCGCGCTGTGCCTCTTCCCTCTCGCCATTGGAGGTTACTGGGCTTATGGCCACAAGGTACTCAGTTCATAGAGTAACCGTATATTACTTCTCATAAGTTTTATCTTTCGCAGTTTTGCTCGTATTTTAGGGTCGTTTTGGATAGGATTTTCTGGCGTAGTAGTTATTTATGCATGAACCTAGGTCGTGCTATTGTTCAGCTGGTCCTAAAGGAGATTCATGTATCAGATACCGTCTAGTGGCGGCATGCTGACGGCGATCTACCAGTTCCACGGGCGCGACACGTCGCAGGCGGTTCTGGCCCTGATGAGCCTGTTCGTCATCGTGAACGCCGTCAGCTCCTTCCAGATCTACGCGATGCCCATGTTCGATGACATGGAGTCCAAGTACACGGGGCGGATGAACAGGCCGTGCCCGTGGTGGCTCCGTGCCCTTTTCCGTGTCATGTTCACGTACGGGTGCTTCTTCGTGGCGGTGGCGATCCCGTTCCTGGGCAGCTTCTCGGGCCTGATCGGGGGCGTCGCGGTGCCCATAACCTTTACCTACCCGTGCTTCATGTGGCTGAAGATCAAGAAGCCCAAGAAGCAGAGCTTCATGTGGTACCTGAACTGGGGCTTGGGGCTTTCCGGGATCGTTCTGTCCGTGACCTTGATCGCTGCTGGGGTTTACGTGGTCATTGACACTGGTATTCAAGTGAGCTTCTTCAAGCCCGCCTAGCTTTCTCTCCCTTCTCCTCACATTGATCTCAGTATATCGTCAGGCAGGTGCTTCTCCTGCCATGTTGTAGTGATATGGATGTGACAAATCGATTCTGTGAGGACTCATGACTTGAATCCATCAGTTAAACCTGTTCACACCACAGTACATAATATCTATCATGACCTGTGTAGTGCGACTGAAGTTGATTGGATGAATTGCAATAAAGATGTGTACCCGAAAAATGAATGATTTGTTAACTTTACAATCTATTTATTTTATGAAAAAATGAATAATTTAGAGAATATTTTTTATAAAAAAACGAATTTTGATATTATCGAATATAATTAATCAATTCAAAATATTTTCAATATCTATAATAACTTATATTTAAATATTTTCGTGAAAAAATGACAAAATTTTTCTTTTACTTATTTTGATAAATAATACAGGTGATCGTTTTTCTAAATCATTCATTTTGTCATAAACAAATGGAGTTGGGGGATTATCTTGCACAAACCATTGGTTGAGAGAAGAAGTGTTCCACAAACCGCATTAACCATTCTGGATTGATCAAAAAATGGGTGATTACAATAGTTAATTCAACTATAAAGTTGGTAGCTTGTTAAGGATCTTTACTTCATGTGGTAGCGCACAAAATTATTTTCAAAGTAATGTTGCCCGAACATAATCTAGAATCGATCAGAGTCATCACGAATAATGCGATCAAGCACATACATCTCGAAAACAAATGATCCCCACAAAATTTGACAATGTCATCAACTTAACCCACCGCATAAGCAATGGCTCGAATCTAGGAACTTTACTCCACGAGATAGCATATGAATTACTTTCAAGGTGATATTGTCCGAACATAATCTAGAACCAATCGGACATATCCCGAATGGTGCGATGTATGTCTCAAAAAGCATATGATCCTACTAAATTTGACGTCATTGGCTTAATCAGCAACGGCCCGAATCCAGGCTGATCCAATGGTTCTTCTTTCCAGGTCAGCTGAGCTAAGTACGGGGGAAAAATAATCTATTTGATCAGTCCAAAGGAAAGGCAAAAAAACAAATAAATAAAGGAGTGCATATTCTTCGCACCTTTCTTTTTAATGGTTAGAAACTTGA
This sequence comes from Eucalyptus cloeziana, assembly GCA_014182715.1. Lineage (NCBI taxonomy): Eukaryota > Viridiplantae > Streptophyta > Magnoliopsida > Myrtales > Myrtaceae > Eucalyptus > Eucalyptus cloeziana. The sequence continues at coordinate 16,394,469 of CM024639.1, read as the reverse complement.
CCAACTCCGTTCACGTTTTATTCCTTCTGCAATTATTGCGCGTAGGCAGACGGCGGAGAAACGAGGTATAACTTATACCTTAGAAGGTGGAGGTGGTACAAGCTCGTAGCCAAAATGGTCGTGCACGAGGCGAGAAGGTGCGGGGAGTTGTTGGGGGTTATTCATTTTTTGGGACCAACCTATCAATACTTTGGAAAAAAAAAAGGGGAATCGCAAACTTGGCCGGAGCTCTCATCGGGAAATTGACCGGCACCACAAAAAATGGGTCAAGGCCATAGGCTTGTGCACCCGGATTGGCCCTCCGATACTTTAGGCAATATATGTATTTATGACTACGCATGTATGGGGAGAGAGAGAACTAGAGCTCGAAAAGTAATTAAGTAGATAAAATGAGTGATCTAGGTAATCTCGAATTTGTGTATATGAATCGGTATGTATAAATTACTCTTTTGGTGGCCTGTCAAGATAAAATTTGACTGGTTATGATAAGTGGATAAAATAACTTGATAAGTAACAATCATATCGTCTTTAAAGATCAATCTATGTTGGGTCTTTCAAAGGGTCCTCTTTGCTAGTTTAATAAGGTGATCTTCAAGTGAATTCTTATCGGTCCTCTTGAAATCATGGGGGTGATCTTTCGCCGGGGCAACCGGGGCCATGTTCAGAGTAGCCAGCCGACACCACTCCATGGATGTCCAATCAATAATGCCGTTGTAAATAAAGTTGCATCTACCAGGCAAAAGTCTAGGAAGGTACCTAGAAAATCAACCAATCATTTTTCGACTTCTGTATTTTTTTTTTCTTTTTGCTTTTCCTTTTCTTTTCTCTCTCTCTCTTTCTATGTCCATAGAACCGAGGCAACTTCTAGTCCATTGCTTTTCGGGAAAGCGGTCGGACTTTCTTTATCGTGCCATCCCTATCTCGAGACGTTAGAAACAAAAAATGAAAGAAAGCTAGCCACAAAAGCAAACCCACGACAAATCGTGCATGTAGGAGCACACCCTTTATTTGGTGCCACTTAATACCCGATTGAACGTGCGACTATTAATTAAGACACCCCATCTCCTTCCTGGAAGAAACTCCTTTTGTCTTCATGGATTAAACATTTGAAGTTTCGGTCGATAAACAATGGTTACTCTAAGATCAATGATGTCATCGTCCATTGTCCATACACTAATGTAATGTCGTGTGTCTTGTCACAAGCAATTCCACATAAGAAGGGCTCTACGAGGATTGGAAAGATATAGCATTAGAACATGATAGCAGATAGGAACAGTTCCAAATAAATACCTAAAATATCATGATTTTCTCAAATAAGAATTTGAAGTAGATTTTATTTCAAATAAAGTCATGAAGTGGTTATATCAATTTCAACAAAGCGCCACATTTCTGAATGATCATCCTTAACCTCTTTTGAATTTTTTTTCCTCTTTTATTTCTTTTTTCCTTTTTAATTTTTTTTAATTTTTTTCTTTTTCTTTGCCAATGGCCACAGACGATGCCGACGAGGGCTTGTAGGCCCTCCCCAATGGCCAGCGAGGATCGCCAAGCCCTCGTTGAAAAGAAAGAAAAAAGAGAAAAATAATTAAAAATTAAAATTGATTTTGGATGAAAATACCCTTGAGTTGTTGGAAATACTTAGCCGACCAGTAATTGACAAGATTAAGTTTTTATTTGAGATTGACATGACCATTTTAGGCTTTTATTTGAAAAAATGAGAGCATTTCAGACTTTTATTTGGAATTTTCCTCAATGAATATATGAGCCTCGATTGAAACCAAACAACAGTGAACAAAGCAGAAAGGAAAGATTATTTTTGTGCATAATCAGTTGGAAGAACAATTTTAAAAAGGAGGGGGCAAGAAAAATCGAGAAAATTGGTGAGAATACAAGACATTTGGTGACCTTGAAATCAGATGTCGTAGTCCAGACGACTCGAGCCTAATCACAATCTTCCCAGATGACCCCCATTGAGTCCGTAAATAATAATAAATTTCAATACAAGTTTCTCTTTGGTCATTATTTGCTTCTCACCTAAGTATAAGCTTATTGTTGTGTACCACTGCTCTTCCGTACGCGGCCTCAAGCATCGGAGGGCCAATCCAAGCCACAGAGTGGGCGCTGCAAGTTGTGTTTGATTGGTGCAGGTCCAGTCAAAGGTGGGGGTCTTGAGAGATTCCTTGAGGCTGGACCGCGTTCGACATATACGAATAAATTAAAATTTATTATTGCGTCCATTGTGAACGTGAAAAGCATCTCGCATATTCGCCATTAATACAGTCGACGTGTCGATATATTGGGTTACACAAGAACTATCTTTACATACAACGCCATCTACCTAACATTGTATGCCTAATAAATTCTTCACACTTATAGTGGACATGATAAAAATCCACAATTTCAGGAAAAGAAAACTGCTTCCGCACGCATTAGTGAGATTTTACCATATGTATGACCATAATTCGATCGTTCTGGACAGTGCGTGTAGGAATAACTTCTTTCACCAGTCGAGGACAAATTGAATACACTAATTAAGCTTCTCGAATAGCTTTAGAAAATGATAACAAACAAGTAATAGCAGACTAACAAGAGGGCTTGAAAGAAATCAAGTTCATCTCCGCCTCCTCTTTCTGTGGTTTTGAATTTTCCTTCTACGCGGAAATAGGTACGCGGTGGTCGTCCCTCGTCCGTGGGGTGGTTAAGAGTGATGGATAAAATCATTACTGCATGAACCTTCACTGTCCACAGAGATGAGGATCGTCAGGGATGATGCAACCTGCGTGCATCACATGCATGGCGTGGGCGTCCCTGATGCGCTAAGTCGTGTTCTTATATAAAGGCGAGGGATTAGTCAAAGAAGGGGCGGCTAAAGTGCTGGGGAAAAGATAAAACAAACTCGGGTTTGATTAAGTGGCTGAGCAATTGATTCAGATGTGATGGATTTTGTTCTCAAATAGACCATGCATGTCATTTATGTGTATGTCGTGATTAGTAAGTTCCAATTCCCACGCTCGTCATCGGGGTCTCAGGTCTTGGTCGATCGACGGGAAGAGGACGAACTATATGTGTACGTCGTGAGCAATGACTTGATTGGGAGAGTCAGAGTCGAAAAGATGATTCCTCACTTCTTTCTCTCATTCAAAATCGTGCATGAGATTTTCATTTCGCACGACTCCTAAGTGATTAGTCGCGTCAAGGGTTCTGATAACATGTCATGAAATAGCAAAATGGAATCCAATTATTGATTGGCCTTGAAAGCTTTTTTGTTTTTAAATGAAAAGACAGCAGCCATGCAAATGGGGCCAGTCAAAGGTTCCATCTTTTTATCTGTCCCATTTAATTAGCCTCGACTCAGGGCTCACAAAGCCGCCGACTCAGCATCCACATAACCAAATCATTCGAAAAAACAATTGTGTTTTTCACCGTCTCAGTCCTATAGTGTCTCCATCGTCTCCTTCCTATATAAGTTACACCAACCGGGGAAGAAAAAGATGCAAATGGTAATCACTGTATAGAGAGAAGCTATTTGGAAAGAACTCGCAATAATTGGCTGATTATATGGCAGCGACTGTGGAGACCCCGGCGATATCGGCACCGCCGTTTCAGCTGCACAATTCCCCTTCGATGACCCGTTCACCGCTCATCGGGTCCGCACCAAAGACACCTGCGAGGAGCCCTTTCACTGCCATGATGACTCCCCTGGCGAGCCCCATGAAGAAGGCCATGGCGAGCATGCAAGGGTACTTGGAAGAGGTCGGGCAGTTCACCAAGCTCGACCCACATGACGACTGGCTTCCCATCACGGAGTCGAGGAACGGCAACGTGTACTACGCGGCGTTCCACACGCTGAGTTCGGGGATCGGTGTCCAGGCCCTCGTCCTTCCCTTAGCCTTCTCCGTGCTCGGTTGGTAAGTTCGATCGGCCTCAGCCTAGGAAAACATCTAACTTAAAAGCCCACCTAACCGTAATGCGCGATTATAGAGAATAGGTGCTTCGGTTGAATGCTGCACTACCCTCAACCCTAGCTGGCTTTTTCATCGCAGAAAAAGAATCCTCTTGCTCTCTCCCAAGGTATTGGGATTCAAGGAATTGCTGCTGACGCGTTTCTGGTGGTGCAGGGCTTGGGGAATCGTCTGTCTGTCCGCGGTGTTCGTGTGGCAGCTCTACACGCTCTGGTTGTTGGTTCAGCTTCACGAGTCCGAGGACGGGACACGTTACAGCAGATACCTCCGACTTTCCATGGCGGCTTTCGGTGAGTCATTAGAATATGCCGAGCCTGGGTATCTAATTATCTGTCTTATGTCTGACTTTATGTAAATTACAACTTTGATTATAACATGAAATTATACACATGGTAAGGTCGAAGGGTCTCCCAAGTCAACCCATAAACGGACAGATGTGATCGGATATGTATGCATTCACACGCCTAATGACCCAATTCGTTCTGTGTCGTATGCTAAATGAGTCATGTGGAGTCGCTAACTCAATCTGTAAGGCAAAGGGGAAAAGTAAAAAAGAATAGCTAAGTTCAGTGGTCCCGACCGAACACTCAATTCCTTTTATCGGATGCAGATTCGAATCAGATGTACAAGGCAATAGACTATCTAAGATCTCCACAATGAAACACTATGGTAAAATTACCAAAAAAGTTCACGATTTTAAGTAGAATAACCACGTGAACTTAGTAGTATGATACTCTTGTGCGTCAAAGAACGAGTTTTTTTTGGTTCTCTCTCCATTGGTAACTAGTGTGTTGACCACTCGTTCAAAGTTCAATCAATACGTTTAAAAAAAGAAAAGAAAAGAAGGAGGTTGATAGATTGAGGATATCCTTAAAAAAGAAAAGGGTAGTTGGAATTAATAAGAATAGTTATGTTTTTAAATGGAGAGTGGATGCATGGGTGGTACCTAATATGTAATTTGTACCTTTGCTATTATTTGGTGCATGGTAGTTTTGAAAGGAATATAAAGCGAGACGAAATGATATCTTAACATACAAGTTGATCGGATCAGATAAAGATAACCATAGGGATTGACTCTTTATTGACTGAGCGAGCTCAAACTCTTGACCGCTTTAATGCATGAGCATGATCAACCAACGCTTTACATAAAGCTTCATCGGTGACAAAAGCCAATAGCAATTCTAAAAGCCAATGGCGGAACTCCAGGTGAAAAGAAGGGGAAGCTCCTGGCCCTCTTCCCAATAATGTATCTTTCAGGGGGCACCTGCGTGGCCCTGATCATGATCGGTGGCGGGTCCATGAAGATAATCTTCGAGATCCTGTGCGGCGGGACCTGCGACATCAATCCGCCGTCCACCGTGGAATGGTACCTGGTGTTCATCTGCTGCGCCATCATCCTGGCTCAGCTCCCCAATTTGAACTCAATAGCCGGCGTCTCACTGATCGGGGCGATCACGGCCATCGGATACTGCACCCTGATTTGGGCGCTTTCCATCACCAAAAGCCGGCCCACAGGCGTTTCCTACGAGCCGGTGAAGACAGGGTCGGAGCTGGCTAGGGTTTGCAGTGTCCTGAATGCGGTCGGCATCGTGGCTTTTGTGTTCAGAGGCCACAATGTCGTGCTCGAAATCCAGGTAAAAAACGGTCACCCGTTCGAGAAAGTATGTTGCTTATCGACTAAAGGACGCGTCATGAAGATGCGATATCATTAACGAATGTAAATGTTCTAACTTTAGGCTAAAGTATTTGCCCTGAACTTTACGTTTTGCCTTGGATTGCCAGGGGACTATGCCTTCAAGTAGACAAAAGCCATCTAGGCAGCCCATGTGGAAAGGGGTCAAATTTGCGTACGTGGTAATAGCACTGTGCCTGTTTCCGCTAGCGATTGGTGGCTACTGGGCCTATGGAAACTCGGTGAGAACCACACGAATCGATCTAGACTTCACGTTTCCTCAACGTAATCACGAAAGGGTTTTACCCTTTTAAGCCTCCGTTCCGTGATCAGTCTCTCTTTTTCTAACAGATCCCTACAAATGAAGGCATCCTCAACGCTCTCTACAAGTACCACCTTCGCGACACGTCCAAAGTCATCCTCGGCTTAGCGAGCGTGCTCGTTGTGATCAACAGCCTGAGCTCGTTCCAGATATACGCGATGCCAGTATTCGACAACCTAGAGTCTCGGTATACCTACAGCAAGCACAAACCATGTCCTAAATGGCTGCGTACGGCCTTCCGCATCTTCTTCGGATGCCTGGCGTTCTTCATATCGATCGCGCTGCCCTTCTTGCTGAGCCTGGCCGGGCTGATTGGAGGAATCGCACTGCCCATAACTTTAGCATACCCTTGTCTGATGTGGATCCTAATAAAGAAACCCGCTAAATACAGCGCGATGTGGTGTATAAATGGCGTTTTGGGAGTGTCTGGGATGGTGCTCAGTGTTCTCATAGTCGGGGCAGCCATTTGGAGCATAGTGACAATGGGAGTAGAAGTTCACTTCTTCAAGCCGGAATAGAATTTAACTGCAAGGTGGGACTCACAGGATATAAACTGTATAATCTCCCAAACCATCCGTGGGTGCATGCAGAAGTTTGTGCAGAACATGTCGACATAACCATTGTCCATAAGATAATTAGTACTATTCAGTAGCCATGACTAGCGATCGATCATGTGCTGGAGCTGCAAGGCAGCAGCATAGTAAGCACAAGAGGAACAGAAGTATTGTATGATGCCGTGTGACTTGTGTTCATCCTTGTACAAAATCTATATGCTACTTTCAACCACAACTCTGCACGATCTTTCACTTTTGTATGCTTCTCAAGGTAGATAAAGCAAGCGTTGACAATCTGACCTAGAAACCGAAAAAGCAAAAGCTGACAAGGGAAAAATCAACATCTGATTAACATCTTTGCTTTGTAGCTCAATAAAGCTTGAGCGCCGATGCGGACCTCCATCATCTCGTGTCAAATCCTAAATGTTGCACCCTAATTACTATCAGAAAAGAAGAATCATACAACCACCCTCATGTCCAAGGATGTCCAAGGATGCAGCCTAAAATAGAGACCAACATAAACCTGCTATATATACCAATATCTCTAATAAAACCGGAGTTGAGGGATCGGAGTTTCTACAATCCATAAATATATATGTATAACTCTGAATTTAATTCAACCTAACAAAGAAACCCGTAACCTTAGCATACCCATGTCTAATGTGGATCCTAATAAAGAAACCCACTAAATACAGCGTGATGTGGTGTATAAATGGCGTTTTGGGAGTGTCTAGGATGGTGCTCAGCGTTCTCATAGTCGGGGCAGCCATTTGGAGCATAGTGACAATGGGAGAAGAAGTTCACTTCTTCAAGTTGGAATAGAATTCAACTACAAGGTGGGACTCGCAGGATATAAACTATATAATCTCCCACGCCATCTGCGGGTGCATGCAGAAGTCTGTGCAGAACATGTCGACATAACCATTGTCCATAAGATAATTAGTACTATTCAGTAACCACGACTAGTGATCGATCATGTGCTGGAGCTGCAAGGCAGCAGTTAGGGGTGTGCAAAAGAATCGGGACCCGTCCAGACCGCCCGGAACCGGACCGGAACCTCCCGGAACCAATGGTTCTTGAGGGAACTAGTCTGGTTCCCAATTCCAATTTATGGGAACCAGTGGGTACCGATCCGGTTCCGATTTCATGGGCGGATCCGCCCACCCGAATCGGACCGATTATATTATAATAATATATAATAACAAAATTTCGAAATTACTAATTAGCAAATCTAAATTTTAGGGCTCCATCTCCTCTCATGGTTTTCAAGTTTTAATAAGAATTTAGTAAAATGTGTAAGCTGCCTTTCAGCAACTCAACAAATGGCTCATTCAAATGATGCTTTCGGGACTCACATATGACACCATGTTCAAGAATATGTGGAGTACCAGTGGAATTGTTTCTACAAAAAAAATTCAGTAAAGCAAATGTTGTAAGAGATTGAGCATTGTTAGAGGATAAAGGAAAAGACGATCTACATATAACAATCATCCAAAATCTTGAACTTAAAGAATATTTTAGATTTCAATTGAAATGATTCAAAAATAGGAAAAAAAAAACGTATTTCTCTTCTTTGGTAATGTTTTCCAATAAAATAAAGAAAAATGGTACCCTTAATTAAGCCGGTTCGATTTAAAGAAAAATATTACTTGATATGAAAAGTACTTACGGCGGGATTTGGAAAACGATATTATTATTGGTGAGACCGGTTCCATGGATCCACCTAGGAACCGGACCGGACCGGTGGTCCGATTCTCGGGTGGATCCATGCAACAATGGGTGGTTCCCAGTTTCAATTTTTTGGAACCGGTCCTTAGCGGGCAGTTCTCGGTTTTAGACCGGAACCGCCCACCCGGACCATACACACCCCTAGCAGCAGCATAGTAAGCACGAGAGGAACAAAAGAACTGTATGATGCCGTGTGACTTGTGTTCATCCTTATACAAAATCTATATGCTACTTTCAACCACAACTCTGCACGATCTTTCGCTTTTGTATGCTTCTCAAGGTAGATAAAGCAAGCGTTGACAATCTAACCTAGAAACCGAAAAAGCAAAAGCTGACAAGGGAAAAATCAACATCCGATTAACATCTTTGCTTTGTAGCTCAATAAAGCTTGAGCGCCGATGCGGACCTCCATCATCTCGTGTCAAATCCTAAATGTCGCACCCTAATTACTATCAGAAAAGAAGAATCATACAACTGCCCTCATGTCCAAGGATGTCCAAGGATGCAGCCTAAAATAGAGACCAACATAAACCTACTATATATGCCAATATCTCTAATAAAACCGGAGTTGAGGGATCGGAGTTTCTACAATCCATAAATATATATATGTATAACTCTGAATTTAATTCAACCTAACAAAGAAACCCGTAACCTTAGCATACCAATGTTTGATGTGGATCCTAATAAAGAAACCCGCTAAATACAACATGATGTGTTGTATAAATGGCGTTTTGGGAGTGTCTAGGATGGTGCTTTGCATTCTCATAGTCGGGGCAGCCATTGGAGCGTAGTGACAATGGGAGTAGAAGTTCACTTCTTCAAGCCGGAATAGAGTTTAACTGCAAGGTGGGACTCGCAGGATATAAACTATATAATCTCCCACACCATCTGCGGGTGCATGCAGAAGTCTGTGTAGAACATGTCGACATAACCATTGTCCATGAGATAATTAGTACTATTCAATAACCACGACTAGTGATTAATCATGTGCTAGAGCTGCAAGGCAGCAGCATAGTAAGCACGAGAGGAACAAAAGTACTGTATGATGCCATGTGACATGTGTTCATCCTTATACAAAATCTATGTGCTACTTTCAACCACAACTCTACACGATCTTTCGCTTTTGTATGCTTCTCAAGGTAGATAAAGCAAGCATTGACAATCTAACCCAGAAACCAAAAAAGCAAAAGCTGACAAGGGAAAAATCAACATCCGATTAACATCTTTGCTTTGTAGCTCAGTAAAACTTGAGTGCCGATGCGGACCTCCATCATCTCATGTCAAATCCTAAATGTCACACCCTAATTCCTATCAGAAAAGAAGAATCAGACAACCGCCCTCATGTCCAAGGATGTCCAAAGATGCAGCCTAAAATAGAGACCAACATAAACCTACTATATATACCAATATCTCTAATAAAACGGGAGTTGAGGGATCGGAGTTTCTACAATCCATATATATGTGTGTGTGTGTGTGTGTGTGACTCTGAATTTAATTCAACCTAACAACCGTCATAGACATACACAATTCATACCTAATCATGTCCAAAATCCTATTATTGAATATCCTCATCGATATTTCTGTTGTCTTATTTGCTGCTAGTTAAAGAACCCAAAAAATGATTTGAATAAATGAGTGAGCAATCACAGCTCAGTGAGTAGTAAATATCTTTTAAGTAGATTGAGCATTTACTATGCATTTATATAAAGTCATATCATAACTTATAAATTCCAAATCTAGAATATGATATATGTAAAATATTAAAAGTAACTTTTCAATAGAACTTTTTATGTATATGATTGATAATACCAAATCAACCATCAATGGCCCAATCCATTGATCAATGTTTTATAATTAACCCGTTTATGGTCTATTCTAATTATTAATCTTATCAAATCACACGTCGATAGATTAAACCATCGACTAATCTAATGCTCAATATATGACTATGGTCATGCTTAATGTCCATGACTAAAATAACCAATTTTACCCCGTTGGTTAGATTTCCACTTATATGGACCAGTAATTCAACCTAAAAAGATGCCACAACAGTATGTGTATGTTTTTTTTTTTTGGTAAAGTAAGATATGTATTGACTTTTAACCAAAAAGCTATACAACAAAGGGTCTTGGCACCAAAAACTTACACTCATGATGACAAACATGTCATAACAAGTGGAAGGGTATCAAGAAAAAAAAGGGAAACACAAGCAGCAAAACAGCGGCAACCAAGCAGCCAAACAGCGGCAACAAACAAGAAAGGAAAGAGGAAAGGGAGGGAAACCAGATAGCAAAACAACGACAACCCTCATAGCATTACAAGGAGGAAACTGACACCTCTAATAAGAAAAAGGAGGGAACAAGTCCTTGACTTTTAAATCCTTATGTTCTTCGGTGTGTCCACAACGCGATTGATGATCAAGTGATAGCATCCTCCAAAGAGAAAATAGCTTGATCTAGCCCCCCAACTTTGTTGAGTCCTCCTATTTCTTGGTGTATCCGCAACCTGGCTATTTCAAAGCAGGCACAAAAAGTGCTTGGCCCTGGAACAAAATGTTGTTCCTCGTCTTCCAGATTAGGTGGCAACAGTATGCATATGTTTTTTTTTTTGATAACCCAGGGAAGCCCCATACATCGCGGACGCCTGGAGTAAACCCCATGGCCTCACGGGAGGACCCACCACTCCCGTGGAACGGGTAAGACGCCAAGCGTCTTCGCGGCAAGTCGAACCCTCGCCCTTCGAGAAGGGGTCGGTGGGTCCCCCCACTATGGGGAAGACTTGCTAGCGGAGCCACCGCAGCCGGTGGTAACAATATGCATATGTTGACATTTAAAATTTGACAAAAATTCTATCAAATTGCATGACATATAGACATTAGGAGCATTTGCATTGGTAATGATAGAGCCTTTTCATTAAAATAAAAAATATAAAATTAATTAAAAGAACCATTACTTAAAAGAAAAAAAAAGAAAAGAAAGAGAGAGAGAAAGGGATCGGGCCGAGGCCAAGCCTTCTTTCCTTTATTCTTTCTTCTCTTTTCTTCTCCTCGCTCCTTGCCTGGCCCCCTTCTTTTCTGGGCCCAGCCCGCATGCGTCTTCATCTTCCTCCCTTCATGCCGCTCGCGCCTTCCGCAAAAAGAAGATCAAAGGTAGAAAGACGGGGGAGTAGCAGGTCGCAGCGTGATCCCAGGGTCAGGGATCAGGCCGGCCGCAGCTGGCGGTGGCAAAAGCCATGCGCACCTGTCGCTGGCCAAGCTTAAAAGGAAGAAAGCAAAAGGTTTTCGGAGGTCGTTGGGGAGAGTCCAGGAGAGAGAGAGGGCTTCTTGTTTTTCTGCAGGTTTTGGCCGAGAGAGAGCAACGAGAGCGTGAGCCCGAGAGAGTGATCTGCTGTCGTTGGTGGCCCGTCCGTCCGCCGCCGTCCACCGCGGCACCCTCACTGAACCAAACCAAGTAGGTTTTCTCTGGTCATGTATGCTCCGCTTTTGTAGGGCGTCGAACCGGAGTTCGTGGCCGACCCGTTCGCATGAGCTTCGGTCCCTCCGGCCCCCGTAGGTCTTTATCCAAGTCTCTGTGTGTTTCTGGTCGTTTTCCAAGAATCCTGGTCCCATTTCGAGTCTCGGTTGAGTAGGAAATTTAAACATTTGGTAATGCTCACGAACTGTTTGTACAAATGCCTGAGTGAAGCCCGCATGACTATCCCTGAACCTTCGTCCATTTTAGGCGTCCGCCGTTGCTAGATGGGTGTTGCTGCTGTTCTACACGCTTTTCTTTTGTCCATTTCAAGTTTTCATTGTCGTGATCAGGGCTGGTGGCCTTATGTTGTGATTTGGGCTTATTTTTGTGCAAGTTGTGTCCCGTCTTCCTCCTTGTCCGTATAGGTGAGAGAGTGGGTGTCGGCTCGGCGGTGGCCTGAGCGCGGGCGGTGTCGATGCTGATGACGAAGGGCGGTGAGGCTCGTTTAAAATGCCGTTGGTTTGGTCGATGAGTTTCGGTGAAAAAGAGTGTAGGAGAGAAGGCGGCTTCGGGCGTGTAGAGAATGCACGAAGAAGAAGACCAAACGGGAAGAGAAAAGTAAAAGGAAAAGAAAAGAAATTAAAAAAAAAAAAAAAAAACAAAAGACAAAGAAAGAAAGGTCGCCGACATTCGGTCAAGAAGAAAGAGTGACCACCCTTCCAACATGGCGACGTTCGGTGAAGAAGAAGGAGTGCAGGGGAAAATGACAAAGTAAGGAGAAGACAAAAGAGAAAAAGAGAGGAGAACAGATAAATCAATAAAGAACAAAAAAAACTCAAAAATTTCTTTCTTTCCGTGACCTGACTGGGTCGGACCTGGGTTTGGATCGAATCGGGTTTATCCGGTCCGAGCCCTTTCCCCGATATAATAATATTAAATATAAAAATATATTTTAAAAATTAAAAAAATTCAGAAATTTTCAAAAATGCAAAAAAATAAAAATCCAAAAACTCTCTGAAAATTCAAAAAATTTGGGAGAACATTACAAAAATTCAAAAACTTTCAGAAAATATTGAAAATTCGAATATTTTTTCAAAAAATTGATTAAAAAATATAAAAATTCAAAAATTCAAAAAAATCAAAAATGTCAGAAAATTCAAAATTTCATTTGAAAATTTTTAAAAACAAACTTTCTAAGTTATTTTCTTAAAAATGGAAGCTTCATAACTCTAAAGTTTTGCCAAAAATTTGAGTAAACCCTTAGGGTTTTAACCGTCTTCAATAAACAATTACCCTTGTTCGCATGCTTTCGTTGTCGTGGGCCTTGTGGCTTCCTTTAGTGTAGTCAGGATTGATATTTATCTTTTTCCTTAATATTAGGTATTTTATCGCATGCAATCTATTTAATGCTTTCTTTGGTGGCCTTTTTATTATGTTGATGATCACGCACCCCCTAATCACTTCCTGCCTTAGTGGATAAGCCTAAAATTAATCTAAACTACTTGGCAAAAATTTCTTTTTCAAAAAAATGAACAAGATTAGATATCAAAATAGCACTAATTGTTAATTAGTATAATTAAGTCTCCGATCATAGTTCTCTAGTTGCATAGAAAGTGAGATACACTCACATGTCTCACTTAATTTCTAGCTTATCTTAATATGTTAGTGTCGACTCCTTATTATAAAATTCTTATGAACACCCTAATGTCTCACGAAATATAAGTTTGGGAGAGCTTGTGTCTAATCATGGGCCATAAGCCCCTATTTAGACAGTAAGCATAAACTTATTTCCTCATCCAAGGGGTAGGTGGCAATAGCATACTCCCCCTTCAAAGGATTTCTAGCCACATAAGCATAAACCTCATTCTCCAATAATCACACAATCAAAATCATAATTCATCTCATAAACCAGTTTCACAAATCGAATTAAATCACCTTTCACAACTCAAATTTATCAAATAGAGTCTATTTCATAAAGCATTTCACAAATCAATACATATAATATTTCATAAACAATACTCAAAGTCAAGAGTTTTTCGTAATTCTTTTACAAAAAGGTTTCCTAAACTCAAAATATATAATCTTTCTTAACTCTATTCATCAAGAGGACATACATTTCATAAGACATTTCTCACACCATTTTGGAATTCATGTCATAAACCTAATAACATTTCAAAACATTTTAAACATTTCTCATGGCATTCACAAATAATCGAAAAGCTATAAATGTCCAATCCAAATTTTATGCAATAAACATGCTTTTTCAGAAATCAT